>CM038670.1:375129731-376329731 GCA_021605145.1 Aegilops bicornis
GAGACCCCCGAGTCATCGGAGTTGAGCCAGAAGAGTCCCGAGGAGATGACAAGGTAGGGGGCACGCCCTACCCCCCGGGAGGGTGCTCCTGCCTTTCCGCTACCTCGTGGACCCCCTTGACGTGAGACCGACGCCAAGAATTCATATAAATACCAAAAACCCCAGAAAGAAACCTAGATCGGAAGTTCCGCCACCACAAGCCTCTGTAGCCATGATAAACCAATATATTTTTCTAATAAATACACATTATTACCTCTATAGTAATTTTCTTTTGGTGTTTCAGTTAGTGTTTGGGCCAAGTAAGACCTTTGGGATGGCATACGGTGATAGTTGATTTGATCTTGCTGAAAAACAGAAACTTTTGCGCTCACTAAAATAATTTTAAAAAACCGCAGAAGTGTTTTTTTGATCTGAAATTTTTACACAAGATTTATATACAAATTGCCTAGGTTGTCCTAATTTTTCAGAAATTTAGGAGTAGCAGCAGTATGGTTAATGTTCAGACCATTACAGACTGTTCTGTTTTTGACAGATTCTGCTTTTGATGCATAGTTTGTCTGTTTTCTAGTTTCCATGGCTTATATTGCTCAATATAAATTGTAGAAATCTTATGGTACAGTAGGCATTGTGTGATAACAATGATGAATCTTATCTTGACAGTACCAGAGGTAATGATTTGTCTTTATCATACTAACACATCTCACGAAGTTCCATTAAGTTTTAGGTGAGATATCGATATGAGGAGAATAAGGAGTGGAAAGACCATAAGCTTGGGGATGCCCAAGGTACCCCAAGGTAATATTAAAGGAAGACTCAATCGCCTAAGCTTGGGGATGCCCCAGAAGGCATCCCCTCTTTCGTCTTCAAAACCTTCGGTATACCTTACTCGGAGCTATATTTTTATTCGTCACATGATATGTGTTTTGCTTGGAGCGTATTTTCATTTTACTTGCTATTTGAATAAAATCATTGGATCTGAAATCTTGAATGGGAGAGATTCCTCCCATGGCTATTTAACTATTTGACTACTCATTGATCTTCACTCATATCTTTCTGGAGTAGTTTCGTCATTTACTCTCGTGCTTCACTTATATCCTGTGAGTAAATGGTTGAATGAATTGAATATCCTAACTCTGAAATTATATATGCTTCATATGCTTATCCCATGGGGAATAATGAATTCTCATATAAGAAGTATAGGTGGTAAAATTTATTGAAAGTTAGCAAACACAACATTGGTCACTTGAACAATTCATGAAAGAATATTGAAGGAAGGGAGATTTCACATATAAATATACTACCTTAGACATCTTCTATGATTGTGTGCCCCATTAACTATTTTCAAACTTGATCAAATTAGTTGAAGTTGGACAAGGAAGACAACATAATGAGTTATGTTTGGGTATATTTGCATAGAAGTTATATTGTTATGGATCCTCTAACATGTGGTGCTTGCTTAGGATCTTTTGCTAGCCAAAATTTTGTACTAAGTAGAGATACTGTTGGAAATATGCCCTAGAGGCAATAATAAAAAGGTCATTATTATATTTCCTTGTTCATGATAACTTTCTATTGTTCATGCTATAATTGTGTTATCCGGAAATTGTAATACATGTGTGAATACTGTCAGGATCCCGATTCCAAGTCACATCGATCTAGCTGGTAACACCTCATATCACTTTGCGGCCTCACGCATGGTATTCCCACGGGTGTCGCCTTACCATGGCCCGGGACCGTTTGCGCCTTTTGGCTCATGTATATGATAGTGTCGCTAGCATCCATATGACAGAGAACCGGGCCGACATGGCTAGTCGTGAACCCAAAGCGGCACTAACCCATGGGGACATGCATACATGAATCACATCGAGCATGTCGATCGGCGTGTGAATCCGGGCTGTAACCTTTGGGCTATGAGGACTCAGGAACCCGGGCTGTGAAGCTAAGGCAGACTCGGATGTCACCGCGTGACATTTCCCGAAGGGACGAACCACAGAACAAAGTGAAACACATGTGGCGATCAAGTGTCCTGGCGGTAGTCTTTGGGCTAGCGTGACTCCGGTGAACCGGTCAGAAGCGGACTACTATGGCTCAAGGAAGCACTAGACTACATTTCCCCATAAGAGAGGCTGCCAAGGATAAACAACTAGATTGTCGGATCCCACACATACCAAGCATTTCAAACATACACACAATATGCTCGATACGTGTAAATACAACATGGCATCACAACATAACTCTACGACTCAAAGTATTTATTCATTAGGCTCCGAGGAGCCAAGATATTACAAACATGGGTCTCATGACCCAACATTCAAAGCATACAAGTCAAAGCACATGCGGAAGCTTAACATGTCCGAGTACGTACATCTACAAATGAAAAAGGCTTAGAAGCCCGACTATCTACCAGATCTGCCGAGGGCACAAGATCGTAGCCGAGGTATCAAGCTAAACGTCAAGTCCAAGCGGAACTACTAGCGAGACCGACGTCTCTCGCAAAACATAAAATAGGCAAACGTGAGTACAAATGTACCCAAAGAAGACTTACATCGTAACTAATCGCATATGCATAGGTATCAACAAAGGGGTGGTGGAGTTTAATGCTGACAAGCCAGCTTTGACTCGGTGGCTATCCTGAACTACGACTGCAAGTAACTCTTTTGAGGTGGCGCACACAAGTCCACATATTCATCATATAAATACACCACTATGGATCCGCTCCCGTCTCCCTACGACAACGCCATCCATAGCACTCACGCTTATCTTGCGCATTTTAGAGTATCCACTTTCACTTGTCTATGAACTGCATATGCAACCCGAAGTCCTTTACCACGGACAGGGCTATTCGAATAGATGATGTTAACCCTGCGGGGTGTACTTCTTCACACGCTCTCGCCACTTACCACCATGTACACGTCGTGTATCTCGGCAACCTTCAAGCGGAAGCACGGCAAGGAGTCGGCCACGACCTGACTAACCACACAAGTCTCTAGTCCAGGTTTATCGCCTATTCGGGTTCCATCCGCGAGGAGATCCGGCCGGGGTGTCGCTCACGGCCCCAAACGATGAGAGCAGGGTTCCCGAGGCACCAAACGGGCGTCCGGTACATCGTGCCTCGGTGTATCTACCGCAACATAGCCCACCCCTAGGGTCAGGCCACGCACGGCCCCCAACACATATCCTACAAACACCGAAACTAGTTGCAACTCACGGATGTAGATCGAGGCAATTAATAAGCCGAGAGGGTCTAGTTACCGTAACCCAATGTGTGGTAATGCTTGTTCATGGATCACAAACACGTAACTCGAGTTCACGAGGGCGGCTTCAATGAGACAACCCACCATGTACTCCTACATGGCCTCTCACCGCTACCTTTACCAAATCGTGTTCACACACTTAGCTCATGCGCCAGAGGACATGTTCACACACCTCGATTCATCCTCGATGAATCAGACCACTCAACTCTAAGTAGTAGCAGGCATGACAAACAAGCATGAATGAGTAGGCACAACAGCTTCTCAAACAACTCCTACTCATGCTAGTGGGTTTCATCTATTTACTCTGGAATGACGAGGTCATCACGAGAGGATAAAGGGGTTCAGCTACCGCAACAAGTAACAGATGAATCGTTGTTGTCCTAATGCAAGATAAAAGAGCAGGAGCAAGAGAGTGGGATTGTATCGAAATGAACAAGGGGTTTTGCTTGCACAGCGCACTTCAAGATAATATAGTTCTTCATCGGTGTCATCGAACTCATCGTCGGTACGTCGTTTACTGAGAGGGGACAAACACCGACAACATAGAAGGAAACACCATCAATGCAATGCACAATATGATGCATGATCATGACATGACAATATGATGTGGTTTGAGCTAATGCAAGTAGCAGCAGGTTAAATGAAGTTGGTTTGAACCCTAGGTTCAAATTCAAACTCCATATGTGAAGATTTAAATGCCATTATAAGATTTGGTCTAAACAGCAGCCCTAAGTTGTTCTATCATGCATGAAAATGGTACATATGGATAGATTGGATTTTTCTGATAATTTTTCATATATAAATTTCATTCTGAGCTAAGGTTGAATTTCTATGATTTTTTTAGAAGTTTTAACTAATTTTTGGAATTTCTGAATTATTTTAAATACAGAAATTATTCTTTCACGTCGAGATGACATAACCATGAGGTCGCAGGTCAACGGCGCTAGTCCAGGTCAAACTGACATGTGGGGTCGGTCAACTGCCAAGTCAGCACGGTCAACTCTGGCACGTGGGTCCCGCTCGGTTATAAACTAATCTTAACCAGGAAAATTAGCCCGCTGAGTTAAACATGCGGGTCCCACTGTCAGTGACTCTAGGGGGGTTAGTTAGGCGCTAATGACGGTGCCACGTCACCAGCCACCGGAGTTGGACGCCGGCGACCAAACCCGACGGCGGAGGATCGCCGGAGTTGCTCGGGATCGGCTTCTGGGGTCACTCGACGCTACCGGAGGCACCAGAGGATGCCCATCCTCGCGCCGCATCCGAGGATCACGCGGGAGGCTGCGGGGTGGCGGAGGCGATGGCGGTGCAACCATGGCGGTGGCGGGCTCGGCTAGATGCGGTAGCGGGGCTGCAACTCGATTCCAAGCGAGCGGAGAGCGAAGCGAAGCTACGGGCCCTAGGAGCTCGACCAGGTGCTCGGATGCGGCGTTGGCCCTCTGTAATGACTACGGCGACATTCGCGACGGCAGCAAGCTTCGCCCACGGTGGCCAGGGGGGCTAGAGGAGGGATTCGACGGCGGGGAGAGGGGGGTTGGAAGCAGGAGCTCACAGGGGAGGCCTTGATGGGTCGATGGGCTCGGGGACGTCCTTGACGGCGCGAATCGACGGTGAGGGGCTCGGGTGCCCGAGGTTGAAGATGACCACGTTGACGATGAAGCAGGGCCTCCCGGTGTCCCGTAGCTCGATTGGGAGGACGAGGAGGTTTCTGTGGTGCTTCCGACACCAAGGAAGGGCGAGGTGCATGATGACAAGGCACAAGAAGCGGGCGGTCGGGTGTGCTCAAGGGCGCGAGGAAGAGAGGCCAGAGGAGGGGAGAGGAGCTCGAGAGAGTGAGCGGGAGGGTCCAGGTGTCACGGGCGTCTCCAGGCGCGGATAGGCTCGAAGGGGAGGCCGCCCGGCCTGAAGGTGAGGTGGAAACCTCATGTGCGTCTTGTGAGCGACCTACAAATCTTCCTCTGGCGGGAGCTAGGAGATGGCCAGCAACGTGGGCTGGGCGCTGGCTTTGCCAGTTAAGCTACTGATGGTGGGCTGTGGAGGTAGGTGCTTTGTCTTATTTTTCTGTTATGTTTTCTTTTGTTAAATATTCTGCCACTGTTCAAAATTCAAAACAATTTCAAAACAGTGACAAAACCCTTTGAATAATTTTATGTTCTAAAATGGACATTTCCAAATGCACATAAAATGTTTCAAAGATATTTGAAATTATATTCTAGTTATATGAATATAACTCAAATTCAAATAGCTATTGATTTAAATTCAGAGTCCCAAAAATAAATCCTTAAAATGTTCCTAAATTCTGGTTTGATATATAGCTCTTGCCAAAATTCTCAAACATTGCAAAAGGACATCTTGGAAACAAAGAATGAGATTTCCAGGGTTCTTTGCCCTTCTTTTATTTAAGTTTATGAGGCTTCCACTTTCCTCAATTCCAAGTTTTAGAAATTTAGACATGATGCAAGCAAGGTACAAACACTAGGCAACACCAGCAGCTAGGGATGTGACAACTCACCCCCACTAAAAAAGAATCTCGTCCCGAGATTCAAGTCGTCAGGTAAGAAGTCTGAGGGGTCACAAGCTAACACGATCTTCATGATCCAACTGTCCTTCTCAAGATGTTGATTCATTGCTTCATATTGATCTTGACGTCTTTGCTTTCTAGATCTTCATCCAACTCGATGACGTTAGAAAGAAACTCTATCGGAAAGGATCATTGAAACTCTCCATACCAGGCTAAGGCAGTTTACAATTGGTCGTTTGAGAGAGCTCGAAGGAATGGCATACTCGGACTAGGATGGATGATGTGGACTACCTTGTTGAAGACAACGCAATGGATGACTTTTGCTTATCACTGGAAATGGATGGGACCCATGGTAGGACCACTTTTGAAGATGATCCTAAACAAAAATTACTGAGAGGGCAGCCCATGGGAATTGGCGCAATGGCGGTGCAAACTGGGAACAACATGCAACTGTTGGGAATGTTCCAACCATCATATCTGCCTGAGATTCAGATCCGATTGGTGTCAGAATAGTCCAGACTCGTCAAGTCTAGAAAGAGAAATGAAAGTTTGCAACACAATTCGACGAGATGACATTGCGAGATTCTCGGGAAATGAGCTACGATAGTAAGCTCCAAAACATGAGCTGGTTCTGCTACACACATGTGAACACGCTGTCCCAGACAAGCATGACCACATGGTAGTCTTACAATAAAACACTACCGAGTTCCGGAGGGGAATCATTAGCGAGGGTAGCAAAGTCCTAGCATAAGTCATGATTCTTAAGAAGGAACTTCTTCACCTTGAACAAATCAACCAGTGGCTTGGTGTGCTAGGAATACGAATGGAGTGGAGGTAATTAATCTACCAAACCATAGAATACTTCGCACGTATGCATGACTGATTTGGGATGATTCCCGAGGAACAAAAACAATCTTTCTCGAACTCACGGCGGCAACTTGCACCAAATGCACATGAATTCAAGGAAGTCACTTCTTCCATCCAAGCATAAGCTTCATGAACGGAACACGAAGGCATTGCTTACAAAGTTTTCAACACTAGGTTGATTTTCAACATGAATCATGGGGGAGACAAAATGCTGTTGATGGGCTCAACAACAATTCATCGGAATTTCCATATCATTGGACTTCCACCATCATGTGAACACGATGATAGCATTGGTCAGACCAAAAGATGTAATGGTGTATGCTCGAGGGATCAACCACGAGTGGGACAACATTACGAACATCGTTGGTTCTGATTTGACTTGACGATAGCTCATACTCAAGTCAAAGTTTGGTTAATATGGTAGGTCCATTAATTGATCTTGAGGACCAATCGATGAAGAAATCATCTTTCTACAACAAACACACAACACAAGATATCCCTTTGGAAATGAACTAAGTTAGACCAGCTTTTATCTTCCAACTCTCCAAGTTGTTGTTTAGCTTAACCAACTAGCTCAGGGTATCCAACACAGATTCTTGGAGAAAGGGTGGTTTACAAGAAAACCAACTTGATCACGAACTCAACATAGCGGTTAGGTGACAACCTGGTGATACTTCCGAGAAGATATTCAAAAAATCACGAACCACCGGTATGTTACTAAGCTCGAGAACAACCTTGCTTTTCAGGGCAAGATGATATGATCAAATAAGCAAGGTATTGAATAATCCTAACTCATTGATCGAAGAGTGCACTAGAAATAAGGACTAGGTAGCACGATCAATCTTAGGATGATGATTTAATAACCAACACGCTAAGAATGAGAATATTGTCCATTAACTACCAAGCAACGAGGTTGCTAGGAGTATCGATTTCACGCATCACAGTACACTTGTCGGCATTCCGGTTACAATAACACGGGAACCGAGGAATGAACAATGATGGCATGAAGTATTACTGCGTCAAGAATTCATAAGAGGTGGTGCAATTCTGATGACACTCTTGACATAAAGATGGTAACACTCCAAGGTAGAACAAAACAAAGCTGGATTGGCATTTGATATGTGGAATACAACTGCTTTGACCCAATCCTAGAAATGGACAAGGTACTGGAGTTTGTTTCTCCTAGTCATTCCAGAATAGAATGGCTTGACGGACCACAAGAGTAAAAGGCATTGATGAACACGAATGCACGACTACTCCTGACTATCAATTGATAGACGAGGGTCAGAATACAACTAAAGAGGGACAACTCAAAGGAACACATGTTTTTCTGAGTTGTGAATGTATGGATTAGTATGCCGAACAAATTCAGCATATTTCTTACGGATAACCCATGCAGAGAGGTTGAACTGGCAGAGTCGCAAAATAGAATGGAGAACCCATCAAGAGCACTCTTGTCGTGATCTCTTGGTTCAAGGAACTTCTGCCAAGAATGGTTCATGGTATTTAGAAGAATGATGTACCACGGACCTCGAAGACTATCGCAAAGGTTACTAATATCCTAAAGGTACGAGCAACACTAACAACATGAAGTAAGTAGGGAAATCTCGGGTTCAGAAACCCAGGAGTAGAATATCTACTACTAAGTGGCATCACGGGATGCTTTCGATAATGGTGGCCAGAATCATCACACCGGAAACACAAAACATGGCTAGATTACTAGGTGACTCCCTAAAACACCTAGGGTCATAATAATAACTCCAACATATATGTCGAGGTAATAGAGTACCTCAACTCAGCAATTAGTGTGATTAACCTGGCCCAAAGGAACATCGGGAACGGAAAGAAGGGATTTGCAAATGCATCAGATAGTTTAGAAACCTGGGATGACTCGGACAACATAACGGCTGTAAATGCTCAAAAATGATTTGAGACATCCTGCAAAATAGTGGCATGACCACTCAACATAACAATATCAAGGTTCTGAGACCAACTACGAACATACGGAAGTAGTAGAAACTGAACTGGGCTTAAAACCAACAATCTTAAAGGTCTATGGATTAGTAACACGTCATCCTGATAGATAGAAGAGAAGCCTAGTTTTTAAACCCCGTAGAAGAGAAGAGGACGACTCAGGTCAGAAGGCATAACGTAAAGGAGTAAAAAGAGCCTTACGTTCCCTTCCACAATCAATTCACTAATATAACTAAAGCATTTCTAGACTCAACTTGACCGGTTTGGCTTGGTAATCCTCTGATGAGGCTTTGATACCAAAGCTGTCGGGACCCGATTCCAAGTCACATCGATCTAGCCGGTAACACCTCATATCACTTTGCGCCTCAAGCACGGTATTCCCACGGTGTCGCTTTACCATGGCCCGGGACCGTTTAGCGCCTTTGGCTCACGTATATGATAGTGTCGCTAGCATCCATATGACGAAGAACCGGGCCGACATGGCTAGTCGTGAACCCAAAGCGGCACTAACCCATGGGGACACGCATACATGAATCACATCGAGCATGTCGGTCATTGACGTGTGAATCCGGGCTGTACTCGGCTAACAGGACTCCGGGAACCCGGCATGTGAGCTAGGCAGGACTCGATGTCACCGCGTGACATTCCCCGATGGGGACGGAACCAGAACAAAGTGAAACACATGCCGGCCGATCAAGTGTCCTAAGCGGTAGTCTTTGGGCTAGCGAGACTCCGGTGAACCGGTCAGAAGCGGACTACTATGGCTCAAGGAAGCACTAGACTACATTTCCCCATAAGAGAGGCTGCCAAGGATAAACAACTAGATTGTAGAGCCCACACATACCAAGCATTTCAAACATACACAAAATATGCTCGATATGTGTAAATACAACATGGCATCACAACATAACTCTCGACTCAAAGTATTTATTCATTAGGCTCGAGGAGCCAAGATATTACAAACATGGGTCTCATGACCCAACATTCAAAGCATACAAGTCAAAGCACATGCGGAAGCTTAACATGTCTCGAAAGTACGTACATCTACAAATGAAAAAGGCTTAGAAGCCCGACTATCTACCAGATCCTGCCGAGGGCACAAGATCGTAGCTGAGGTATCAAGCTAAACGTCAAGTCCAAGCGGAACTACTAAGCGAGGCCGACGTCTCTCGCAAAACATAAAATAGGCAAACGTGAGTACAAATGTACCCAGCAAGACTTACATCGTAACTAATCGCATATGCATAGGTATCAACAAAGGGGTGGTGGAGTTTAACAGCTGACAAGCCAGCTTTGACTCGGTGGCTATCCTGAACTAACGCAAGTAACTCTTTTGAGGTGGCGCTACGAGTCCACATATTCACCATTTAAATACACCACTATGGATCCGCTCCCGTCTCCCTACGAGAACGCCATCCATAGCACCCACGCTTATCTTGCGCATTTTAGAGTATCCACTTTCACTTGTCTATGAACTGCACAGTAACCCGTAAGTCCTTTACCACGGACGGGGCTATTCGAATAGATGATGTTAACCCTGCAGGGTGTACTTCTTCACACACGCTCTCGCCACTTACCACCATGTACACGTCGTGTATCTCGGCAACCTTCAAGCGGAAGCTTTCGGCAAGGAGTCGGCCACGACCTGACTAACCACACAAGTCTCTAGTCCAGGTTTATCGCCTATTCGGGTTCCATCCATGTAGGAGATCCGGCCGGGTGTCGCTCACGGCCCCAAACGATGAGAGAGAGCAGGGTTCCCGAGGCACCAAACAGGCGTCCCCGACACTGTGCCTCGGTGTATCTACCGCAACATAGCCCACCCCTAGGGTCAGCGCTACGCACGGCCCCCAACACATATCCTACAAACACCAGAAACTAGTTGCAACTCCTGGACAGAGATCGAGGCAATTAATAAGCCGAGAGGGGTCTAGTTACCGTAACCAAATGTGTGGTAATGGCTGTTCATGGATCACAAACACGTAACTCAGTTCCCGAGGGCGGCTTCAATGAGACAACCCACCATGTACTCCTACATGGCCTCTCACCGCTACCTTTACCAAATCGTGTTCACACACTTAGCTCACGCCTGATGGGACATGTTCACACACCTCGATTCATCCTCGATGAATCGGACTGACTCAACTCTAAGCAGTAGCAGGCATGACAAACAAGCATGAATGAGTAGGCACAACAGGGCTCAAAAAACTCCTACTCATGCTAGTGGGTTTCATCTATTTACTGTGGAATGACACGTCATGCAGAGGATAAAGGGGTTCAGCTACCGTAGCAAGTAACAGATGAATCGTTGTTGTCCTAATGCAGTAAAAAGAGCAGGAGCGAGAGAGTGGGATTGTATCGGAATGAACAAGGGGGTTTTGCTTGCCTGGCACTTCTGAAGATAATATAGTTCTTCATCGGTATCATCGAACTCATCGTCGGTACGTCGTTTACTGAGAGGGGACAAACACCGGCAACACAGAAGGAAACATCATCAATGCAATGCACAATATGATGCATGATCATGACATGACAATATGATGTGGTTTGAGCTAATGCAACTAGCAGCAGGTTAAATGAAGTTGGGTTTGAACCCTAGGTTCAAATTCAAACTCCATATGTGAAGATTTAAATGCCATTATAAGATTTGGCCTAAACAGCAGCCCTAAGTTGTTTTATCATGCATGAAAATGGTACAGATGGATAGATTGTATTTTTCTGATAATTTTTCATATATAAATTATTTCATTCTGAGCTACGGCTGAATTGCTATGATTTTTTAGAAGTTTTAACTAATTTCTGGAATTTCTGAATTATTTTAAATACAGAAATTATTTACTGCATCAGCATGACATAACCATGAGGTCAGCAGGTCAACAGCGCTAGTCCAGGTCAAACCTGACATGTGGGGTTAGTCAACTGCCAAGTCAAGACGGCCAACTCGCACGTGGGTCCCGCTCGGTTATAAACTAATCTTAACCAGGAAAATTAGCCCGCTGAGTTAAACATGTGGGTCCCACTGTCAGTGACTCTAGGGGGGTTAGTCAGGCGCTAATGACGGTGCCACGTCACCAGCCACCGGAGTTGGACGCCGGCGACCAAACCCGACAGCGGAGGATCGCCGGAGTTGCTCGGGATGGCGCTACAGGGGTCAGCTCGACGCGCTGGAGGCACCAGAGGGATGCCCATCCTCGCGCGCATCCGAGATCACGCGGGAGGCTGCGGGGTGGCGGAGACGATGGCCACTACAACCATGGCGGTGGCCGGAGCTCTCGGCTAGATGCGGGCTCGGGCTGCGGCTCGATTCCAAGCGAACGGAGAGCACAAGCGAAGCTACGGGCCCTAGGAGCTCGACCGAGTGCTCGGATGCGGCGTTGGCCCTCCGTAATGACAACGGCGACATTCGCGGCGGCAGCAAGCTTCGGCCGCAGTGGCCAGGGGGGCTGGAGGAGGGATTCGACGGCGGGGAGAGAGGGGTTGGGAGCAGGAGCTTACAGGGAGGCGGCGAAGTAGGTCAGTGGGCTCGGGGACGTCCTTGACGGTGCGAATCGACAGTGAGGGGCTCGGGTGCCCGAGGTTGAAAATAACCGTGATGACGATGAAGCAGGGCCTCCCGGCATCCCGTAGCTCGATTGGGAGGACGAGGAGGTTTCTGCGGTGCTTCTGGACTCGGCGGAAGGGCGAGGGTGCATGATGGCTGCGGCAGCGGCGAGCGGTGGTGTCGGGTGTGCTCGGAGGCGCGAGGAAGAGAGGCCAGAGGAGGGGAGCGGAGCTCGTGAGAGTGAGCGGGAGGGTCCAGGGGTCGCGGGCGTCTCCAGGCACGGATAGGCTCGAAGGGGAGGCCGCCAGCATGAAGCAGGAGGTGGAAACCTCAAAGTGCGTCTTGTGAGCGACACGACGACGTCGTCCTCTGGCAGAGCTAGGAGATGGCCCAGCAACGTGGGCTGGGCCGCCTGGCTTTGCCCAGTTGGGCTGCTACAGTGGTGGGCTGTGGAGGTAGGTGCTTTGTCTTATTTTTCTGTTATGTTTTCTTTTGTTAAATATTCTGCCACTGTTCAAAATTCAAAACAATTTCAAAACAGTGCCAAACCCTTTGAATAATTTTATGTTGCAAAATGGACATTTCCAAATGCACATAAAATGTTTTAAAGATATTTGAAATTATATTCTAGTTATATGAATATAACTCAAATTCAAATAGCTATTGATTTAAATTCAGAGTCCCAAAAATAAATCCTTAAAAATGTTCCTAAATTCTGGTTTGATATATAGCTCTTGCCAAAATTCTCAAACATTGCAACATGACATCTTGGAAACAAAGAATGAGATTTCCAGGATTCTTTGCCCTTCTTTTATTTAAGTTTAAGAGGCTTCCACTTTCCTCAATTCTAAGTTTCAGAAATTTAGACATGATGCAAGCAAGGTACAAACAATAGGCAGCACCAGCAGCTAGGGATGTGACAAATACATAGACCACAACATGTCCCTAGTGAGCCTCTAGTTGACTAGCTCGTTGATCAATAGATGGTTACAGTTTCCTAACCATGGACATAGGATGTCATTGATAACGGGATCACATCATTAGGATAATGATGTGATGGACAAGACCCAATCCTAAGCATAGCACAAGATCGTGTAGTTCGTCTGCAAAAGCTTTTCTAGTGTCAAGTATCCTTTCCTTAGACCATGAGATTGTGCAACTCCCGGATACCGTAAGGGTACTTTGGGTGTGCCAAACGTCACAATGTAACTGGGTGGCTATAAAGGTACACTACAGGTATCCCCGAAAGTATATGTTGGGTTGGCACGCATCGAGACTGGGATTTGTCACTCCGTATGACGGAGAGGTATCTCTGGGCCCACTCGGTAGGACATCATCATAATGAGCTCAATGTGATCAAGGAGTTGTTCACGGGATGATGTGTTACGGGAACGAGTAAAGAGACTTGCCGTAACGAGATGGAACAAGGTATCGGTATACCGGCGATCGAATGTCGGGCAAGTATCATACCGATAGACAAAGGGAATTGTACACGGGATTGATTGAATCCTCGACATCGTGGTTCATCCGATGAGATTATCATGGAGCATGTGGGAGCCAACATGGGTATCCAGATCCCGCTGTTGGTTATTGACCGGAGAGTTGTCTCGGTCATGTCTACGTGTCTCCCGAACCCGTAGGGTCTACACACTTAAGGTTCGGTGACGCTAGAGTTGTAGAGATATTAGTATGCGGTTAACCGAAAGTTGTTTGGAGTCCCGGATGAGATCCGGGACGTCACGAGGAGTTCCGGAATGGTCCAGATGTGAAGATTTATATATAGGAAGTCCAGTTTCGGCCACCGGGAGAGTTTCGGGGGTCACCGGTATTGTACCGGGACCACCGGAAGGGTCTCGGGGGTCCACCGGGTGGGGCCACCTATCCCGAAGGGCCCCATGGGCTGAAGTGGCGTGGGAACCAGCCCTTGGTGGGCTGGTGCGCCCCACCCAAGGGCCCAAGGCGCCTAGGGTTGGAAACCCTAGGGGGCCGTTGCCTCGAGGCCGCCCCTAGATGGGATCTCCAGGGGCATGCGCCCCTAGCCCCTATATATAGTGGAGGGAGGAGGGCAGCCGCACCCTAAGCCCTGGCGCCTCCCTCTCCCTCCCGTGACACCTCTTCCTCCTCCAAAGAGCGCTTGGCGGCTCACATTATCCCGCCGCTTCCACCACCACGCCGTTGTCTTGCTAGATCTCCATCAACTTCTCCTCCCCTTCTTTGGATCAAGAAGGAGGAGACGTCTCCGGTCCGTACGTGTGTTGAACGCGGAGGTGCCTTCCGTTCGGCGCTAGGATCATCGGCGATTTGGATCACGACGAGTACGACTCCATCAACCCCGTCCTCTTGAACGCTTCCGATCGCGATCTACAAGGGTATGTAGATGCACTCCTCTCTCTCGTTGCTAGAAGACTCCATAGATTGATCTTGGTGATGCGTAGAAAATTTTAAATTTCTGCTTCTATCCCCAACAGTGCATCATGAGCTAGGTCTATGCGTAGTTTCTATGCACAAGTAGAACACAAGTTGTTGTGGGCGTCGATTTTGTCAATTTACTTGCCGTTACTAATCTTATCTTGATCCGGCGGCATCGTGGGATGAAGCGGCCCGGACCGACCTTACACGTACACTTACGTGAGACAGGTTCCACCGATCGACATGCACTAGTTGCATAAGGTGGCTAGCGGTGTCTGTCTCTCCTACTTTAGTCGGATCGGATTCGATGAAAAGGGTCCTTATGAAGGGTAAATAGAAATTGGCATATCACGTTGTGGTTTTGGCGTAGGTAAGAAACGTTCTTGCTAAGAAACCTATAGCAGCCACGTAAAAATTTGCAACAACAATTAGAGGACGTCTAACTTGTTTTTGCAGCATATGTCGTGTGATGTGATATGGCCAAAAGGATGTGATGAATGATATATGTGATGTATGAGATTGATCATGTTCTTGTAATAGGAATTACGACTTGCATGTCGATGAGTATGACAACCGGCAGAGCCATAGGAGTTGTCTTAATTTATTTATGACCTGCGTGTCAACATAAACGTCATGTAATTACTTTACTTTATTGCTAAACCGTTAGCCATAGTAGTAGAACTAATAGTTGACGAGACAACTTCATGAAGACACGATGACAAGGATCATGATGATGGAGATCATGGTGTCAAGCCGGTGATGATGATAATCATGGCGCCCCAAAGACGGAGATCAAAAGGAGCAAAATGATATTGGCCATATCATGTCATCATTTGATTGCATGTGATGTTTATCATGTTTTTACATCTTATTTGCTTAGAACGACGGTAGCATAAATAAGATGATCCCTCATTAAAATATCAAGAATTGTATTCCCCCTAACTGTGCACCGTTGCTAAGGTCCGTTGTTCCGAAGCACCACGCGATGATCGGGTGTGATAGGTTCTAACGTTCGCATACAATGGGTGTAAGCCAGATTTACACACGCAATACACTTAGGTTGACTTGACGAGCCTAGCATGTACAGACATGGCATCGGAACACGAAAGACCGAAAGGTCGAACATGAGTCGTATAGAAGATACGATCAACATGAAGATGTTCACGATGATGACTAGTCATCTCACGTGATGATCGGACACGGCCTAGTTGACTCGGATCATGTATCACTTAGATGACTAGAGGATGTCTATCTGAGTGGGAGTTCATTAAATAATTTGATTAGATGAACTTAATTATCATGAACATAGTCTAAAACTTTGCAATATGTCTTGTAGATCAAATGGCCCACGCTAATGTTGCCCTCAACTTCAACGCGTTCCTAGAGAAAACCAAGCTAAAAGACGATGGCAGCAACTACACGGACTGGGTCCGTAACCTGAGGATTATCCTCATAGTTGCCAAGAAAGCATATGTCCTTGATGCACCGCTAGGTGAAGCACCTGTTTTCCCAGCAACTCAAGACGTTATGAACGCCTGGCAGTCGTGTAGTGATGATTACTCCTTGGTTCAGTGCGGCATGCTTTACAACTTAGAACCGGGGCTCCAATAGCGGTTTGAGTAGCACAGAGCATATGAGATGTTCCAAGAGCTGAAAATGGTTTTCCAAGCTCATGTCGGGTCGAGAGATATGAAGTCTCCGACAAGTTCTACAGTTGTAAGATGGAGGAGAATAGTTACGTCGTGAGCACATACTCAAAATGTCTGGGTTGCACAACCGCTTATCACACGGTAGGAGTTAATCTCCGGATGATGCGATGGATTAATGAGAATCCTTGATCGCTCCCACCTAGCTACAAGAGCTTTGTGATGAACTTCAATATGCGGGGATGGAAAAGACCATTCCTGAGGTATATTCAATGTTGAAATCAGCGGAGGTGGAGATCAAAAAGGAACATCAAGTGTTGATGGTGAATAGAACCACTAAGTTCAAGAAAGGCAAGGGTAAGAAGAACTTCAAGAAGGATGTCAAGGGAGTTGCCGCGCCCGTAAGCCGATTCTTGGGAAGAAGCCAAAGCATGGACCCAAGCACGAGACCAGTGCTTTTATTGCAAGGAAAGCAGTCCTTTGAAAGTGGAACTGCCCCAAGTACTTAGCGGATAAGAAGGCAGGCAATACCAAAGGTATATATGATATACATGTTATTGATGTGTACCTAACTAGCGCTCGTAGTAGCTCCTGGGTATTTGATACCAGTGCGGTTGCTCATATTTGTAACTCAAAACAGGAGCTGTGGAATAAGCGGAGACTGGTGAAGGACGAGGTGAGATGCGCGTCGGGAATGCTTCCAAGGTCGATGTGATTGGCGCCGGCACGCTACCTCTACATTTACCTACGGGATTAGTTTCAAACCTCAATAATTGTTATTTAGTACCAGCTTTGAGCATGAACATTGTATCTGGATCTTGTTTAATGTGAGATGGCTACTCATTTAAATCTCAGAATAATGGTTGTTCTATTTATATGAGAGACATGTTTTATGGTCATGCCCCGCTGGTCAATGGTTTATTCTTATTAAATCTCGAACGTGATGTTACACAGATTCATAGTGTGAATGCCAAAAGATGTAAGGTTGATAATGATAGTCCCACATACTTGTGGCACTGCTGCCTTGGTCACGTTGGTGTCAAACGCATGAAGAAACTCCATGCAGATGGAATTTTGGAGTCTCTTGATTATGAATCATTTGACACGTGCGAACCATGCCTCATGGGCAAAATGACCAAGACTCCGTTCTCCGGAACAATGGAGCGAGCAACCAACTTATTGGAAATCATACATACTGATGTGTGCGGTCCAATGAGCGTTGAGGCTCGCGGTGGTTATCGTTATGTTCTCACCCTCACTGATGACTTAAGTAGATATGGGTATATCTACTTAGTGAAACACAAGTCTGAGACGTTTGAAAAGTTCAAGGAATTTTAGAGTGAGGTTGAGAATCAACGTGACAGGAAAATCAAGTTCTTACAATCAGATCGTGGGGGAGAATATTTGAGTCACGAATTTGGCACGCACTTAAGGAAATGTGGAATTGTTTCACAACTCACGCCGCTGGAACACCTCGGCGGAATGGTGTGTCCGAACTTCAGAATCGCACTCTATTGGATATGGTGCGATCTATGATGTCTCTTACCGATCTACCGCTATCATTTTGGGGTTATGCTATAGAGACTGCTGCATTCACTTCAAATAGGGCTCCGTCGAAATCCGTTGAGACGACACCGTATGAATTGTGGTTTGGGAAGAAACCTAAGTTGTCGTTTCTGAAAGTTTGGGGATGCGATGCTTATGTCAAGAAACTTCAACCTGAAAAGCTCGAACCCAAATCGGAAAAATGCGTCTTCATAGGAGATCCTAAGGAAACTATTGGGTATACCTTCTACCTCAGATCCAAAGGCAAGACCTTTGTTGCCAAGAATGGATCCTTTCTAGAGAAAGAGTTTCTCTCGAAAGAAGTAAGTGGGAGCAAAGTAGAACTTGATGAAGTATTGCCTCTTGAACCGGAGAGTAGCGCAGCTCAAGAAAATGTTTCTGTAGTGCCTGCACCGACTAGAGAGGAAGTTAATGATGATGATCAAGGAACTTCGGATCAAGTTACTACTGAACTTTGTAGGTCCACAAGGACACGTTCCGCACCAGAGTTGTACGGTAACCCTGTCCTGGAAATCATGTTGTTAGACAATGGTGAACCTTCAAACTATGAAGAGGCGATGGCGGGCCCAGATTCCGACAAATGGCTTGAAGCCATGAAATCCGAGATAGGATCCATGTATGAAAACGAAGTATGGACTTTGACTGACTTGTCCGATGATCGGCGAGCCATAGAAAATAAATGGATCTTTAAGAAGAAGACAGACGCGGATGGTAATGTGACCATCTATAAGGCTCGGCTTGTCACTAAGGTTTATCGACAAGTTCAAGGGGTTGACTACGATGAGACTTTCTCATCCATAGCGAAGCTGAAGTCCGTCCGAATCATGTTAGCAATTGCCGCATTCTATGATTATGAGATATGGCAAATGGACGTCAAAACGACATTCCTTAATGGTTTCCTTAAGGAAGAATTGTATATGATGCAGCCAGAAGGTTTTGTCGATCCTAAGAATGCTGACAAGGTATGCAAGCTCCAACGCTCAATCTATGGGATGGTGCAAGCATCTCGGAGTTTGAACATTCGCTTTGATGAGATGATCAAAGAGTTTGGGTTTACGCAGACTTATGGAGAAGCCTGTGTTTACAAGAAAGTGAGTGGGAGCTCTGTAGCATTTCTCATACTATATGTGGATGGCATACTATTGATGGGAAATGATATAGAATTCTTGGAAAGCATAAAGGCCTACTTGAATAAGTGTTTTTCAATGAAGGACCTTGGAGAAGTTGCTTACATATTAGGCATCAAGATCTATAGAGATAGATCGAGACGCCTCATTGGTCTTTCACAAAGCACATACCTTGACAAGATATTGAAGAAGTTCAATATGGATCAGTCCAAGAAGGGGTTCTTGCCTGTATTACAAGGTGTGAGATTGAGCACGGCTCAATGCCCGACCACGACAGAAGATAGAGAAAAGATGAGTGTCATCCCCTATGCCTCGGCCATAGGGTCTATTATGTATGCCATGCTGTGTACCAGACCTGATGTAAACCTTGCCGTAAGTTTGGTGGGAAGGTACCAAAGTAATCCCGACATGGAACACTGGACAGCGGTCAAGAATATCCTGAAGTACCTGAAAAGGACTAAGGATATGTTTCTCCTTTATGGAGGTGAAGAAGAGCTTGTCGTAAAGGGTTACGTTGATGCTAGCTTCGACACAGATCTGGATGACTCCAAGTCACAAACCAAATACGTGTATATTTTGAATGGTGGGGCAGTTAGCTGGTGCAGTTGCAAGAAAAGCGTCGTGGTGAGATCTACATGTGAAGCGGAGTACATGACAGCCTCTGAGGTAGCACATGAAGCAATCTGGATGAAGGAGTTCATTACCGACCTAGGAGTTATTCCCAATGTGTCGGGCCCGATGACTCTCTTCTGTGACAACACTGAAGCTATTGCCCTTGCCGAGGAGCCCAGGTTTCACAAGAAGACCAGGCATATCAAGCGTTGCTTCAACTCCATTCATGAAAATGTTCAAGATGGAGACATAGAGATTTGTAAAGTGCATACGGACCTGAATGTCGCAGATCCGTTGACTAAACCTCTTCCACGTGCAAAGAATGATCAACACCAGAACTCTATGGGTGTTCGATTCATCACAATATAACTAGGTTATTGACTCTAGTGCAAGTGGGAGACTGTTGGAAATATGCCCTAGAGGCAATAATAAAAAGGTTATTATTATATTTCCTTGTTCATGATAATTGTCTATTGCTCATGCTATAATTGTGTTATCCGGAAATCGTAATACATGTGTGAATACATAGACCACAACATGTCCCTAGTGAACCTCAAGTTGACTAGCTCGTTGACCAATAGATGGTTACGGTTTCCTAACCATGGACATAGGATGCCATTGATAACGGGATCACATCATTAGGATAATGATGTGATGGACAAGACCCAATCCTAAGCATAGCACAAGATCGTGTAGTTAAATGCGCTAAAGCTTTTCTAATGTCAAGTATCCTTTCCTTAGACCATGAGATTGTGCAAGTTCCGGTTACCGTAAGGGTACTTTGGGTGTGCCAAATGTCACAATGTAACTGGGTGGCTATAAAGGTACACTACAGGTATCCCCGAAAGTATCTGTTGGGTTGGCACGAATCGAGACTGGGATTTGTCACTTTGTATGACGGAGAGGTATCTCTGGGCCCACTCGGTAGGACATCATCATAATGAGCTCAATGTGATCAAGGAGTTGTTCACGGGATGATGTGTTACGTGAACGATTAAAGAGACTTGCCGTAACGAGATTGAACAAGGTATCGGTATACCGACGATCGAATCTCGGGCAAGTATCGTACCGATAGACAAAGGGAATTGTATACGGGATTGATTGAATCCTCGACATCGTGGTTCATCCGATGAGATTATCGTGGAGCATGTGGGAGCCAACATGGGTATCCAGATCCCGCTGTTGGTTATTGACCGAAGAGTTGTCTCGGTCATGTTCACGTGTCTCCGAACCCGTAGGGTCTACACACTTAAGGTTCGGTGGACGCTAGAGTTGTAGAGATATTAGTATGCGGTTAATCGAAAGTTGTTGAGTCCGGATGAGATCCCGGACGTCACGAGGAGTTCCTAATGGTCCGGAGGTGAACATTTATATATAGGAAGTCCAGCTCCGGCCATCGGGAGAGTTTCTGGTCACCGTATTGTACGGGACCACCGGAAGGGTCCCGGGGGTCCACCGGGTGGGGCCACCTATCCCGGAGGGCCCCATGGGCTGAAGTGGCATGGGAACCAGCCCACGCGCCGTACCCAAGGGCCCAAGGCGCCTAGGGTTGGAAACCCTAGGGGGCCGTTGCCCTCCGAGCGGCTGCCGCCCCGGGGGCCGCCGCCCCCCCTAGATGGGATCTCCAAGGGGGCATGCACCCCCTAGCCCCTATATATAGTGGAGGGGAGGGAGGGCAGCCGCACCCTAAGCCCTGGCGCCTCCCTCTCCCTTCCGTGACACCTCTTCCTCCTCTAGTAGCGCTTGGCGAAGCCCTGCTGGAATCCGGCTGCTTCCACCACCACGCTGTCGTGCTGCTGGATCTCCATCAACTTCTCCTCCCCCTTGCTGGATCAAGAAGGAGGAAACGTCTCCGCTCCATACGTGTGTTGAACGCGGAGGTGCCGTCCGTTCGGCGCTAGGATCATCGGTGATTTGGAACACGACGAGTACGACTCCATCAACCCCGTTCTCTTGAACGCTTCCGCTCGCGATCTACAAGGGTATGTAGATGCACTCGTCTCTCTCTCTCTCTCTCTCTCTCTCTCTCTCTCTCTCTCGTTTCTAGATGACTCCATAGATTGATCTTGGTGATGCATAGAAAATTTTAAATTTCTGCTACGATCCCCAACAGATACTACTTGTGCATCCAAAACCCTTAAACCCCGTTCATGCCATGAGTGTCCACCATATCTCCCTATGGATTGAATAAGATCCTTCAAGTAATTGTCATCGGTGCGAAAAGCAATAAAAATTGCTCCTAAATATGTATGATCTTTTATTGTAAGGGAAAATAAGCGTTGTACGAACTTGTGATGGTAAAGAAATAGAAGTGACAGACTGCATAATAAAGTTGCTATCACAAAGGGCAGTACAACGTGACGTTCCATTGCATTAAGGGTTTGCACATCCAAAATTGAAAAGTGCATGACAACCTCTGCTTCCCTCTGCGAAGGGCCTATCTTTTACTTTCTTGTATATACTTTTATGCAAGAGTTAGTAGTATTCATTCTTATTTCAACCTCAATTATTCTTTAGTTGGAAAGCATCATGTGGTGGGGAAATACCCAAGCATATGGACATTCAGATATATTTGATCATGAATTATTATTGTTGACAATTATCTATATGATAAACAAGTTGGGAGGCGAAACATTAAGCCCCTATCTTTCTCTGTGTTCGACGGATGCTATTTGTTCTAAAAATAAGCTTTGAGTGTTAGCAATCATGGAAGACTATATGATAATTGAGTATGTGGAATTTGCTAAATCAAAGCTCTCACATAGACCCTCCTAAAAATAAGATGAATTGCAATTGTTTGGTGACTGAAAACATAGTTTGTTAGTTTTCAAGAAACTTTATGGTCTATACTTAACATGTGAACAACTTGTTTCTTATTCATGAGAAGTTTTATGAGATGAGATACTGTTTATGATATATAATGATGCTATAAAAAGTGTTTGAAACTATCATTGATCAAATTTATGCACTATGCTAGCATTCACACTTCATAAATTATTTCTTTTACCATTTACCTACTCGAGGGCGAGCAGCAATTAAGCTTGGGGATGCTGATACGTCTCCAACGTATCTATAAATAATGAAGTATTCATGCCATGTTTACAACAATTTTATATGGTTTTGGTATGATTTTATTATAACTAACCCGGACTGACGCTGTTTTCAGCAGAACTACCGTGGTGTCCTTTTTTGTGCAGAAATAAAAGTTCTCCGAATGGGCTGAAAATTTATGGTGATTTTTTATGGACCAAAGAGACCTCGAGGCATCGGAGTTGGGCCTGAAGAGTCCTGAGGCGATGGCAAGGTAGGGGGCGCGCCCTAGCCCCCGGAGGGTGCTCCTGCCTTGCCGCTGCCTCGCGGACCCGCTTGACGTGAGACCAACGCCAAAAATTCCTATAAATACCAAAACCCCTAGAAAGAAACCTAGATCGGAAGTTCCACCGCCGCCTGCCTCTGTAGCCACAAAAAACCAATCTAGGCCCTTTCTTGCCGCTTATAGTGGGTTGCTAGAGTGATAGAATCTTAAACCCGAGTAAGGGGGTTGTTGCGTATGGGATAAAGGTGACTTGATACTTTAATGCTATGGTTGGGTTTTACCGTAATGATCTTTAGTAGTTGCGAATACTTGCTAGAGTTCCAATCATAAGTGCATATGATCCAAGTAGAGAAATTATGTTAGCTTATGCCTCTCCCTCATATAAAATTGCAATAATGATTATCGATCTTGTTAACAATTGCCTAGGACAATTCCGCACACCGACCCATCATTATTCCGCACTCGCTATTTATAATATATAGTAATATATTCTAACTTTATGTTAACAACACCTATTTTATATTTTAGTTCTCCCATATCATGCAAAGTTATCCTCTTCATACCCACAACGTAGTATTATTTCCCGCTTTTAGATGGAAGCAAACATTCAGTGTAAGAGTCGTATCAGTGGCAGATAGGAATTGAGAGAATATTGATCTTACCTTTAGCTCCTTGTGGGTTCGACACTCCATACTTATCACTTCCACCTTTGGAAATTTCTATGATGATTCCTTGCACTTGGGGATTATCAGTATGTCCTTCGGGCTGAGGAATGCTGGTTCTACATTCGCAAGGGCCATGCATATTGGGTTTGAGCCATAGCTGCACAGGAACATTGAAGCATATATGGATAATATCGTGGTAAAAAACAAAGACAAATTTTCACTGATAGAGGATTTGGAGCGAACCTTCGCAAACTCGCGGAAGATTAACTTGAAGTTTAAACCGAAGAAATATGTATTTGGTGTCCCGTCTGACAAGCTTCTTGGGTTCTTTGTGTCTCAACGAGGGATAGAAGCCAACCCTGACAAGATCAAAGCAATAGGACAGATCTAAGCCCCGAAGACGGTTAAGGATGTGAGATGCTTGACCGGCTGTGTAGCCGCACTGAGCAGGTTCATTTCCCAATCCGCCAAGCATGCCTTGCTGTTCTTCAAAATTTTGAAGAAGGTTGGTCCAGTAAAATGGACCCCAGAGGCCGAGGCTGCGTGCTACCTCTTGAGCATGTGTTGGTTTTCCCTTGAAGAGGAAATGGTGATGCAGCAAAGTAGCGTAAGTATTTCCCTCAGTTTTTGAGAACCAAGCTATCAATTCAGTAGGAGACAAGCACAAGTCACCTAGTACCTGCACAAACAATCAAGAACCTTGCAACCAACGCGACAAAGGGGTTGTCAATCCCTTCACGGCCACTCGCAAAAGTGAGATCTAATAAAGATAGTAAAGTAAATATTTTTGGTATTTTTGTTGTATAGATTGAAAAGTAAAGATTGCAAAATAGTAAACAAAATGCGATGTAAATAAAAGAGATGCTATATAATAAGAAAGAGACCCGGGGCCATAGGTTTCACTAGTGGCTTCTCTCAAGATAACATGTATTACGGTGGGTGAACAAATTACTGCCGAGCAATTGATATAAGAGCGCATAGTTATGAAGTTATCTAAGGAAATGATCATGAATATAGGCATCACGACCGTGTCAAGTAGACCAAAACGATTATGCATCTACTACTATTACTCCACACATCGACCGCTATCCAGCATGCATCTAGAGTATTAAGTTCATAAGAACGGAGTAACGCATTAGGCAAGATGACATGATGTAGAGGGATAAACTCAAGCAATATGATATAAACCCCATCTTTTTATCCTCGATGGCAACAATACAATACATGCCTTGCTGCCCCTACTGTCACTGGGAAAGGACACCGCCAGATTGAACCCAAAGCTAAGCACTTCTCCCATTGCAAGAAAGATCAATCTAGTAGGCCAAACTAAGCCGATAATTCGGAGAGACTTGCAAAGATATCAAATCATGCATATAAGAATTCAGACAAGAACCAAATAATATTCATAGATAATCAAGTTCGTAAATCCACAATTCATCGGATCTTGGCAAACACACCACAAAAGAGTATTACATCGAATAGATCTCCAAGAACATCGAGGAGAACTTTGTATTGAGAATCAAAGAGAGAGAAGAAGCCATCTAGCTAATAACTGTGGACCCGAAGGTCTGTGGTAAACTACTCACGCTTCATCGGAGAGGTTATGGTGTTGATGTAGAAGCCCTTCGTGATCGATTCCCCCTCCGGCAGATCGCTGGAGAAGGCCCCAAGATGGGATCTCACGAGTACAGAAGGTTGCGGCGGTGGAAAAGTGGTTTCGTGGCTTCCCCTGATGTTTTTAGGGTATAAGAGTATATATAGGCGAAAGAAGTACGTCGGTGGAGCTACGAGGGGCCCACGAGGGTGGGGGGCACGCCCTCCTGCCTCGTGGCCACCTCGTGGCGTTCCAGACTTCAACTCCGAGTCTTCTGGATTGCTTTCGGTCCAAGAAAGATCATTGCGAAGGTTTCATTCCGTTTGATATTCCTTTTCTGCGAAACACTAAAATAGGCAAAAAACAGAAACTGGCACTAGGCCTCCGGTTAATAGGTTAGTCCCAAAAATAATATAAAAGAGCATATTAAAGCCCATTAAACATCCAAAACATATAATATAATAGCATGGAACAATAAAAAAATATAGATACGTTGGAGACGTATCAAGCATCCCCAAGCTTAATTCCTGCTTGTCCTCGAGTAGGTAAATGATAAAAACAGAATTTTTGATGTGGAATGCTACCTAGAATATTTATCAATGTAATTTTCTTTATTGTGGCATGGATGTTCAGATCCGAAAGATTCAAGATAAAAGTTCAATATTGTCATAAAAATAATAATACTTCAAGCATAATAACAAGGTAATTATGTCTTCTCAAAATAACATGGCCAAAGAAAGTTCATCCCTACAAAATCATATAGTTTGGTTATACTCCATCTTCGTCACACAAAATTCTCAAACCATGCACAACCTCAATGACAAGCCAAGCAATTGTTTCATACTTTAGTATTCTCAAACTTTTTCAACTTTCACGCAATACATGAGCGCGAGCCATGGACATAGCACTATAGGTGGAATAGAATGGTGGTTGTGGAGAAGACAAAAAGGAGGAAGATGGTCTCACATCAACTAGGCATATTAATGGGCTATGGAGATGCCCATCAATAGATATCAATGTGAGTGAGTAGGGATTGCCATGCAACGGATGCACTAGAGCTATAAATATATGAAATCTCAACAAAAGAAACTAAGTGGGTGTGCATCCAACTTGCTTGCTCACGAAGACCTAGGGCATTTTGAGGAAGCCCATCTTTGGAATATACAAGCCAAGTTCTATAATGAATAATTCCCACTAGTAAATTAAAGTGACAAAATAAGAGACTCTCTATCATGAAGATCATGGTGCTACTTTGAAGCACAAGTGTGAAAAAAAGGATAGTCGCATTGTCCCTTCTTTCTGTTTCTCTCATTTTTTGGCCTTCTTTTTTTATTTGGACTTTCTCTTTTTTATATTTATTTATTTATTTCCTCACATGGGATAATGCTCTAATAATGAAGATCATCACACTTCTTTTACTTACAACTCAAAAATTACAACTCGATACTAGAACAAAATATGACTCTATATGTGTGCCTTCAGCGGTGTACCGGGATGTGCAATGAATCAAGAGTGACATGTATGAAAATAATGAAAGGTGGCTTTGCCACAAATACGATGTCAACTACATTATCATGCAAGGCAATATGACAATGATGGAACGTGTCATAATAAATGGAACGGCGGAAAGTTGCATGGCAATATACTCGGAATGGCCATGGAAATGCCATAATAGGTAGGTATGGTGGCTGTTTTGAGGAAGGTAAATGCTAGGTTTATGGTACCGGTGAAAGTTGCACGGTACTAGAGATGCTAGCAATGGTGGAAGGGTGAGAGTGCGTATAATCCATGGACTCAACATTAGTCATAAAGTACTCGCATACTTATTGCAAAAATCTACAAGTCATCAAAAACCAAGCACTACGCGCATGCTCCTAGGGGGATATATTGGTAGGAAAAGACCATCGCTCGTCCCCGACCGCCACACATAAGGAGGAGAATCAAAGAAACACCTCATGCTTCAAATTTGTTACACAACAGTTACCATACGTGCATGCTATGGGACATGCAAACCTCAACACAAGTATTTCTCAAATTCACAATTAATCTACTAGCATGACTCTAATATCACCATCCTCATGTCTCAAAACAATCATCAAGCATCAAACTTCTCATAGCATTCAATGCACTTTTTATGAAAGTTTTTGTTATACCCATCTTGGATGCCCATCATATTAGGACTAATTTTATAACCAAAGCAAATTACCATGCTGTTCTAAAAGACTCTCAAAATAATATAAGTGAAGCATGAGAGATCAATAATTTCTATAAAATAAAACCACCACCGTGCTCTAAAAAGATATAAGTGAGGCACTACAGCAAAATTATCTAGCTCAAAAGATATAAGTGAAGCACATAGAGTATTCTAATAAATTCTGATTCATGCGTGTCTCTCCCAAAAGGTGTGTACAGCAAGGATGATTGTGGTAAACTAAAAATAAAAGACTCAAATCATACAAGACGCTCCAAGCAAAACACATATCATGTGGTGAATAAAAATATAGCATCAAGTAAAGTTACCGATAGACGAAGATGAAAGAGGGGATGCCTTCCGGGGCATCCCCAAGCTTAGGCTTTTGGTTGTCCTTGAATTTTACCTTGGGGTGCCTTAGGCATCCCCAAGCTTAGGCTCTTGGCACTCCTTATTCCAAAATCCATCAAATCTTTACCCAAAAACTTGAAAACTTCACAACACAAAACTCAATAGAAAATCTCATGAGCTCCGTTAGTATAAGAAAATAAACCACCACATTAAGGTACTATAATGAACTCATTCTTTATTTATATTGGTGTTAAACCTACTGATGTGGAGCATCCCACGGTCATCCCCATGGACCTACCATCGTCTCATCAAGAGCCAAGAGGACCTATGACACAAGCACGAGCTAGAGCTCTTGAGAACAAGGTGACTTCCTTCCTTAGTGATATCACATATGATCCACTCGAGACACGACCACTACCTAAGTCTGATATGCTATGCATGATTAGGTGTCAAGAGGACCCTCCCGGAGATGCTCATGAAGACGGACAAGCCGCCAAGTTCACGGGCGAGGAGAACCCACGGAAGGAGTCAAGTACAGCTCCCAGGACCCGGACATCCGGCCAGGACCCCGGACATCCGGCCCCGGGGAACATCACTAGCGCCAAGGAGCCAGCGGCCAAGTCTACAGGCCCCGGACATCCGGCCTCAGCCCGGACATCCGGCCCGTCAGCACGGACATTCGGCCTCCGCCAGGAAATCCGGCGCCCGTCACAGAACATGCTCGAAGCTGAACCACTCCAGCCCGGACATCCGTCCCGTCCCGAGCTCCCGGACATCCGTCCCTTCCCGAGCTCCCAGACATCCGGCCCCTCGCCCGGACATCCGGACCCCGTCTACCCAGAGAGCGTCAAGGCCAGCCACGCTAGCCCGGACATCCGGCCTAGCCAGTCCGGAAATCCCCTGTCTGCGCACAATAAAGGGCCGAAGCCCGTGTACCCCCTCGCCCACCTAGAATATATATACTCTCCCATCTCCCTATTTCTAGGGTTAGCATTGGTTTAGCTCATATGTGAGATAGAGCATTGCTCATCCATACGGATCTGCTCCACGAGAGAGACCGCGACCCCTCTACGAAGACGATCCACGTTGGATTCAAGACCCCCTCTTGGGTGGCCCCATCAAGACCTCCTCACAGAGAAGAACTGGCTACCCTTTGTATCATCCGTTGTTGACTTTGGATCGTGTATCCCACCTTGTGTTTCGAGGATCTAGCATATGTGTGACTATATCTTGTTGGTTTGAGAGTTCCTCTTGTGTTTTCCCTCATTTTCCCCTCGTGTTCTTCATGTTCTTAGTTGGGATCCGCTCCTTTCATGAAAGATCGGCCGTATAGGGTTCCACCCTACATCATCTTGGTATCATGATCCACGTTGATCACGATTTCGGAGCCCCCTCTCTTTGTTTTCTAGCCTAGTTTTGTTGATTTTGTTCATAATTCAAAAATTGCCCCACAAAAATAGCCCCAATTTTTTTTTGTGATTTGTTGATGTGATGAAGTTTTGTTGGATTTGATCCGTGGATTCCGTGTGTTGCAGGTAGATCTAGCTTTCCCCCATCTTTTCCCCAATTTCCATCCACAAAATCTTCTGAATTTTGCCCAGGATTTGACCTCTCCACGCGGTGTTCATCGAGTCCGTCCACGGATCTAGAGCCCGGACATACGGCCCGACAGCCTGGACATCCGACCTGCCCGGGACATCCAGCCATCAGCCCGGACATCCGGCCCCTGACAGCATCTCTTCCTTCCACCACTCCGTTTACCGCCTAACTTCCGCCCAATTTTGTCCCGGTGCCCACATACACTTCCGCATACCACCACCACTTCCGCATAACACCACCATAGCCTTCCCGCTACCAACTCCGTCAATTTTGACCCGTTTTGCTTTGAGAATTTGAGTTGTGGTTTCCGTGTCCTATTGTGTTTCGGCTATTTAGGTACGGTTCGACATCAACATCACCACCGCTCATCTTCGCCACGGACTACTACGAACGGCTACATCATACCCTCACCTTGGTATCATCTTGGTATCGTGATATCATCCTACTTTCTTGCATTTGCATTGATAACCCCATAGCCTTACTTTCACGTCACTTACCCATTGAGACTAGCCTTTGAGTATTGCCGGCAACGTGACTTGTGCACATTAGTGATCATACTTCCCATAGCATACATACCATATCATCGTGTTGCATATCTTGGTATCATCTCTTGTGTCCCAAAGTTGTCATCGCATACACAATTGCTATCTTGGTTCGTGAAGCATTGCATGAGAAAAGAGCTCAAACAACAAAGAGCCAAACAAGCTTTTAAGCAAAAAGGAAAGATAAGCAGAGAGATTATAAGCAAGAACCATAGCATCATATAACATTAAGATTGTCATACTCGATCATCTTGGATCATATCATCGGAATACCATACATATAGCATACTTGGGGTAGAAGTCGTTGCATTTTTGCTTAGTAGGTTGTGCACAAGTTCGTATTCGCCTATTGTGCAATCGTGCTAGCGTCTCTCTAGTGTTGTGCAACAAGAGCATTTTAGTGGACTCCACATTTTGGCTCATCCCTTGGTTGCACGACCCCACCTATCTATTTGCGTGTGTATTTCCGTGTAACTTATCTTGCTATTGGTCTGCTTGTTGCATTTTGCAAATTTGTGAATCTTTTCCAACATTATTGAGTCTCACTTACAATTGCATCAAATGTTGTGCCACCATCCTAACCGAGCTCCACCATAAGCTTTTACTTGTGTAGGTGTGAGAAACCGACAAGAATTGGTACCAATTGTGATATTTCCTTGTTACACATTGGAGTGATCTTTGATCCATCTTCAACATCGGTCAAGGTACATTTGGTATTGGTTCTTCTATTTCTCCCACTCACATATCTTTGTTTGGAATGATGGATAGGCCAAGTACTTCTACCAACCCACTCTTCCTTGAGCAAGACGACGACCCGAACAAGTACGTCACCGAACTACACCTATTTGGTACACAACGAGCTTTGCATGAAGAGCAACTAGCAATGAGCGACCGCATCGAAAACCTCGCCATCGACTTGCGACTCTCCAAGCAAGGCACACGAGACTACTTCAACCACAAGCTCGACGAACACAAGCACAAGAATGACGCAATAATGGACGAGATTTGTGCCTTGTTGGTCAACCGCTCTTCTACCACTTCGTCCTACTCAAGATGGAGCCGCTCGAGTCGACACTCCTACGACACTATCTCTGGCTCAAGTACCCCGACAAACACTCTTCGTCATGCCGCCTGTCAAGATCGTCACAAACCGCAATCCTCTACACGACAACGACTCTCAAGAGCAAGCTCGCGCGCAAGAATATCGACACCGTCAAAATCAAGCTACATTCGCGCAAGCACAAGAACGGCAACACCAACGACAACAAGAACAAGAGGAACGAGCGCGCCAACATCAATATGCACAAGACGCCAAGGCACAACGTCAAGAACGAAAACTTCGTGAAGCTCAAGCACTTGAGGCGCAACGTGCCCTTCGAGATTCAAGTCGTGCCGTAGCCAACCGAGGCCGACAAGCTCGTCTACACCAAGAAGCGCTTCACAGTGAAGCTCAAGAGAGGATTTACCAAGCACGCGTGCATCGACAAGCTCCTTCACAAGCTCGCCAAGAACATCAAGTTCAACAAGAGCAACACGACAATGGAAACCTTCCAAGACAAGAGCAACATGAGGTCGACAACCCTCCTCGCCAAGAGAAACATGAAATTGTCAATCCTCAACGACATGGGCGTCATCATCCCCGACCCCAACACAATGAAGAGCAACGATACGGCAAGCTAAAGTTCACCATGCCCAAGTTCAGCGGAAGCAATGATCCCGAAGAGTACATATCATGGGCATTGATGGTTGACAAAATCTTCCGCTTGCACAACTACGAAGAAGAGAAGAAGATAGCAATGGCATCCCTTGAATTCCAAGACTACGTCCTCATTTGGTGGGAACAAGTCACCGAGCGCCGAGAAGCAAGAGGAGAACCATCCATCACTACTTGGGCGCAAATGAAGGATGTCATGAGAGCACGTTTTGTGCCTAACTATTACAACCGCGACCTCTTCAAGAAACTCCAACTACTCAAGCAAGGAACCAAGAGCGTTGAAGAGTACTACAAGGAAATGGAGATTGCCATGATACAAGCCAATGTCATGGAAGATGATGAGCAAACTATGGCATGTTTCTTGAATGGACTCAACCATCCTATCAAGAAGATCGCCGACTTCCAACCATACTCGAACCTCATCGAGCTAGTGCATCAAGCTACCAGAGCGGAACGCCAAGTGCAAGATGACCTCAAGTATGCCAAGTTTTCATCCAAGTCCTATGGCTTCTCCAACAATCAAGCTTCAGACTCCAACACCTTCTACCTCAAATAAGCCATCTACAAGCAATGGCGACAAGTCAAGTTACAAGTAAACTTCGACAAGCTCAAGTCATCCTCGTACTTCAAGCAACTTCAAGCCGAAAGCTTTATCATCATCTACCCCAACCGATGAGACCATCAAGACAAGTTCCTTCAAATGCTTCACATGCGGCGGCCGAGGCCACAAGTCCTTTGAGTGCACAAACAAGCGCACCATGATCCTCAACGACGACGGAACCTATGATTCAATGAGTGAAGGAGAAATGGAAGCCCTTGAGCAAGTGGCCATGCACCGGCAAGTGAACAATCAAGATGAAGATGATCAAGTCTTTTGTGACGAAGATTCGAGCCCCGCTCTTGTTGTCTCCAAGGTCTTGACTCTTCAACATCAACAAGACGAAGACCAACGATCCCACATCTTCCACACTAAGGCCGACATCAATGGACGGTCCGTCAAGGTCATCATCGATGGAGGGAGTTCCCATAACCTCGCAAGTGAAGAACTATGCTCCAAGCTTCAATTGGTCAAGATGAAGCACCCGCACCCATACAAGGTTCAATGGCTAAGCGACACCGACACCATCCAAGTCGAGCATAGAGTACAAGTTTCTTTCAAGATTGGAGCTTACAAAGACACTTTGGAGTGTGATGTCCTTCCGATGACCATGTGCCACCTCCTTCTTGGACGGCCATGGCAATTCGACCGAGGTTTCATCCACAACGGGCGTAGAAACCACTATAGCTTCAAGATGAAAGGAAAGGAGTATGTGCTAAGACCTATGTCTCCAAGCCAAGTGATCGCCGACAAGCAAGCCACCCTGCATGGAGGGAATAGTGAGAGAGTGAGCCACCAAAAAGAGAGTGAGCGCCACAAGCCCAAATTGAGTGCCTCCACGATGAGCGACAAGTAGAACTTAGTCCTTGTCGGTGTCAAAACCGGCGGATATTGAGTAGGGGGTCCCGAACTGTGCGTCTTAGGCGGATGGTAACAGGAGGCGGGGGACACGACGTTTACCCAGGTTCGGGCCCTCTCGATGGAGGTAATACCCTACTTCCTGCTTGATTGATCTTGATGATATGAGTATTACAAGAGTTGATCTACCACGAGATCGTAGAGGCTAAACCCTAGAAGCTAGCCTATGGTATGATTGTTATTGTCCAACGGACTAAACCCTCCAGTTTATATAGACACCGGAGGGGGCTAGGGTTACACAGAGTCGGTTACAAGGGAGGAGATCTACATATCCGTATCGCCAAGCTTGCCTTCCATGCCAAGGAGAGTCCCATCCGGACACGGGACGAAGTCTTCAATCTTGTATCTTCATAGTCCAACAGTCCGGCTAAAGTATATAGTCCGGCTGTCCGATGAATCCCTAATCTAGGACTCAGTAGCCCCCGAACCAGGCTTCAATGGCGATGAGTCCGGTGCGCAGATTGTCTTCGGCATTGCAAGGTGGGTTCTTCCCCAAATTCTGAGTACCTGTTGAGTAGTGTCCGGCTTCCCATAAATGTTGCACTCCTTGGCTTCCGCGCCTAATAATGACTATCTTCCACGTGTCGAAATAATGCGAAGCTGTGGCATTTTACATTTGCCACCCTAGCCATGTGAGTAAATCGTCTATTAAAGAGACGGGATTCTTAGATCCAGATCACACCATCCTCCCCAATGAGTATCCATCGAGCGCCTCGAAAAATCCATTCCAACATGGCCGGCCATCGCAGCTCCTCCTCTCGCTCCCGTAGCCCTAAGCCCGGCGATTGGAAAAAGTGTTATGTCCCCCACAGCCAATTAGTAGAGTTACAGACCCAGGGATTTCTCCCTCCAGCGTATATGGTTCCCGTTCGAGCCGGGCTCGCCACCTACAATGGCGGGGAGCAAGCGGAGAGCTTCCCCAACCCATCCATGGGGAGCGGGTATGCCTTGTCCCTTACTTATTAAGAGGACTTGGATTTCCAATTCATCCGTTCCTCCGCGGGCTCCTGGAGTTCTACGGCCTCTAGCTGCATAATTTTACTCCCGCCTCCATATTACACATCGCTGGCTATGTCGCCCTTTGCGAGCTGTTTCTGGGCTACGAAGCTCATTTCGAGCTATGGAAGAGGCTATTTTGCCTCGTACCCCGTACACAGGAGGGGTCAATATACCAAGTGGGCGGAGCCGAAATATGGCGCATCGCCGGAACCGGATACATGTCTGGTATTCCGAAGAAGACATCCGAGGACTGACCTTCGGAGTGGTTTTATATGGAGGACGTCCCCCTTCCGGACCCTATTCGGATGGGCCTTCCTGAGTTCGACAACACTCCCTCGAAGAAACGCCGCAGCTGGCGCCCTCGGAGCCCCCAGGAGGAAGATAACGGGGAAGTCCTTTACCTGATGAGTCGGATACAGACGCTGGCCTAGTCAGGATTGACAATAATTGAGATTATGTCAATATGTATAATGCGGGGGGTACAACCACTTCAATATCGGGGGCAACCCATGTGGCATTTCAACGGAGAAGACGATGCCACCCGCTGCGGTCGTAAGGGACCGGACTCAGTCGCTGCTCTAGCAAAAATTCTGTCCGATTTGTACAAAGGAGAGGAAGAGGAGTTCATCCGCATTAAGCCACGAGATGGATTCTCCATGTACAACCCTCCAAGCTGGGTGAGCTACCCCTTTTTACTCCCAACCTTCCCGCATTCTTCGTCATAAGTATTTACCTTGCTATTTCATAGCAGGAACTGCGAAAAGCTGTAAGGGAGGTCCACAACCCACCTCCACAACCGGAGGACCTTGACCGGGCCCTCGACCCCGGACTTGAAGAAGATCCGGACACATTTGTGGAGCTTATTGACAGGAAGTTCTATCAATTAAAGTGCGACGGTGCCATGGTGGCCATCATAGCCGATTATCCGGGACTACTCCCTGCATCGCATGTAAGTAAAACCGGAGTCTCCAAGAAGGATCCCTTTTTCTGCACTTCACCTAACGCACACATATGGTGTTTTATAGGGAAGGCCCTCGGGACGCCATGCCGAACCCGCAGTGATTCGCCAACAAGGGGCACCGAAGCCGGGTAGGCTTAAAAGGAAGGCAGTCAGGACTGAGACGCCGTCGCAGAGGTATGAAAGAGAACCTCGCTCCGTGGTGGTCGTCTTTTAAAACATAATAACGCCCATGTTTCCTAGTAGGAAAAACGCTCGCCGAACTATATCCGGAGAGGTTGCCGGTCACGCCTCCACCAGTCGGGCTCCAGATCTGGACATAGAGGCGGATGCTAACATGGGGCGAACACCGGATGTCCCTCCTACAGAGGATGCAGATAGGCTATCCGCTACAAATTCCGAAGTGGAGAACGCCATGAATCACAGGCGTCGCCAGGCCGACTCCGTGATGCTTGTTTCTCCCAAGAGGTGTTTGATGCCTTCAACTCAGGAGACGCGTACATCCGAGCTGCTCAAAATGGTCTTGACAGAGCCACGGACCAGTATGTAAATGATATACGGCTAAGGAAATCTAATAATTATGTATATCAGTAGCCCCCGAGACTTGAAACAGTTGGCACAACTGATTTATGGATCATTGTTTGCAAAGGTTCTTACGGAGAAGAATACCCAGTTGTCTCTAGATCTGGAGGAGTGCAAAGCCCAGCTTCAGGCCGCAGTTGCCGCAGTGAAGGAGTCCGAGAAGGCCCCATCAGGTAACACTTGTTTTCATTGCAAAGAATGTCGTGTATTAGGTAGTATGCGGCATGCGTGCAAATCTAACAATAGATTCTATAGATGACTCTGGAGGGAATCCGGAGGTCATGCAAGGGGATGAGCAACATGCTAACCGACAGCTGAAGGCTGGCGAGCGCGTGCTTACACGGGTTAGGCGGGAGAAAAACAATCTCCAAGACGCCAATACCCGGCTGGGCATTGAACTTAAAGATGTTTGAGCCCAGCTTGCCGACTCAGAAGGAGAATAAGAGGCTTCGACGCGGCATTTTCAGTAAGTGCTTGAACGAACTTTTAAAGAGTTCGGCGAAGAAACCGGCTGACAGAGTTATATCTGTAGGTATGCTGACGGGTCGTCCCGCGGAGGAGATGCCCGGGTCTACAGGCGATCTTCTGCCAGAGCTCTCACAACTGCACGAACAAGTACGACAGGTGATGCAGGGCGTTGCCCAAGCCTTGTGGCCATCCGCCTCCCTGCCAGGAGGCATGAGAGAGCTTGTAGAAAAGTTCAAGGGAGCGAGGCGGCGCTTCCGATTATGGAAGATATCAGCCTGTCGACAAGGTGCAAGGGAAGCCTAGGCCATGGTGAAGACGCGATATACCAAGGTTTACCCGAACCACATGGCTGAGGTCGGACCTGTGGGGCCTAACGGGAAAGAGATCCCCATCAGTTTGGTTTATGACCAGGTAGAATTAGCCGCAAAGTATTCTCAACAGGACTATAGGCTAGACAGCTTGTTGGATGGTATAGAAGAAGAATTTAGTCAGTCTAAGTGACTGTGTACTTCAAGTGACATATATTGTCCCTAGTCAGATTGCAAATCATTTGCCATGGCGGACCCTTTCGCTTCAACCTCCGGACCCGATAGTCCGGAGTGTATCCGAATACCCGCTCAGTTATATAAAACCCGAGATATGCGTGGAAACCAGGCGTAGGGGTCATAAGTGCTTGAACATACAAGTACCCAACTAGCTATGTTATATTACATGGATAGTAAGAAACATCTTCCATGGAGAATAGTTCCGCTAAAGGTTCCTTTCCCTGGGTACGCATGCATCAATGTGCATGTCCGGACTGCGAGTGAGACGCAGGATATAAACTTCTGGGGGCATGTAGTATAATAAATAGAAATTGTCTTTTGTTCACCGACCGAATATTCCCTTAAGAACGCTAGCTTTCGGCTTCACCCAGTCTGAGGTACACATCCGGCTGACCCGGTAGTAACAATCGTAGAGGTGTTCCCCTTATGCCCTAGCCGAATTAACGGGAACGTAGGCATAAACACAAGAGCCAGGCAACCCAGCTTGGCCAAAACTTAAGTCATACCGATGCATATAGTGGTGAAAAAAGGTACATGTGAAAAGTAACACATGTGTGGGGCCTGGAGCCCGGAACGTAGCTATATTAAGCTTCTGTATAAGAAGCCCCCAGGTATCATGAGTGTAGCTAGCGCGTCAAGATTGTGTAGTCAAGACACAATTTAGCCTTTTAAGGCCTTGAAGAAAAAAGGGGAAGAAAGAAAGAAAGAAAAGACAGATAACAAATATATAAAAAATTGACAGAGGTAAGGAGACGAACACCGAGTCCGGCACTAGGCGTAGAACCTTCAGAGTCTGGCTGCGTTCCATGGGTTTGGCTCGAGTCGATTGTCCGATGCATCCCGCAGACGGTATGCTCCACCGGTTAGAACTTGGTCAATAATGAAGGGACCTTCCCATTTGGGCTTGAGCTTGTTCTTTTTCTTCTCCGGTAGGCGTAGAACGAGTTCGCCAACGTTATAAGTTTTGGCCCGTACTTCTCTGCTTTGATACCTTCGAGCCTTTTGCTGATAGAATGCGGAACGGGCTTTTGCCACGTCACGCTCCTCCTCCAGGGCGTCCAAACTGTCCTGCTGATCAAGCTCGGCTTCTTTCTCTTCATACATGCGCACTCGAGGTGAGTCATGAATTATGTCACAGGGCAGTACCGCCTCTGCGCAGTACACCATAAAAAATGGTGTGTATCCGGTAGTGCGATTCGGCGTGGTCTGCAGCCCCCATAATACAGAGTCGAGCTCCTCTACCCAGTGCGTGTCGGATTCCTTCAAGGATCGCAGTAATCTGGGTTTAATGCCGCTCATGATAAGACCATTTGCTCGCTCGACTTGACCGTTAGTTTGCGGGTGATAGACAGAAGCATAATCGAGCTTGATGCCCATGTTGCCGCACCAAAGTTTTACCCTGTCGGCTGTAAAGTTTGAGCTGTTATCAGTGATGATGCTGTGGGGGACGTCATAACGGTTTACAACCTCGGATATGAAGTCTATCACTAGTCCGGATTCGGCCGTTTTAACTGGTTTGGCTTCCATCCATTTAGTGAATTTGTCCACCATGACCAATAGGTATTTTTTCTTGTGGCTTCCCCCTTTAAGGGGTCCGACCATATCAAGCCCCCAGACCGCAAAGGGCCAAGTGATGGGGATTGTTTGGAGAGCGGTAGGTGGCATATGGGTTTGGTTTGCAAAAAGCTGGCAACCGACGCAACGTTGAACGAGGTCCTGTGCGTCTGCTCGGGCCGTTGGTCAGTAGAAACCTGTACGGAAGGCCTTCTTACAAGGGCCCGGGCTGCGGCGTGGTGGCCGCCAAGTCCAGCATGAAGTTCTGCCAAAAGTTTTCGTCCTTCCTCTTCAGAGATGCACCTTTGAAGGACTCCGGTAGCGCTTTTCTTATAAAGCTCTCCCTCGTGGACCTTGTAGGCTTTAGACCGCCGCACAATGCAGCGCGCCTCGTTTGGGTCCTCGGGTAGTTCCTGCCGAGTTAGGTAGGCCAGGAATGATTCTGTCCACGGGGCGATGATAGCCATTATCACGTGGGCGGAAGGTGTTATTTCGGTGCCAGAGCCTCCGATTATGTCAGAGTGTTCGGTATCTGGTGTTGTGGCCGGGTCCGGACTATTGTCTCCTTCCCATACCACGGATGGCTTAAACAACCTTTCCAAGAAGATATTAGGTGGGACAGTGTCGCGCTTGGCGCTGATGCGGGCGAGGATATCCGCCGCCTGATTGTTTTCCCGGGCCACATGGTGGAATTGAAGCCCCTCGAACCGAGCTGACATTTTGAGGACGGCGTTACGATAAGCTGCCATTTTTGGATCCTTGGCGTCGAAGTCTCCATTTATTTGAGATATTGCGAGGTTCGAGTCCCCATGCACCTCCAGGCGTTGAATGCCCATAAAGACTGCCATCCGGAGACCATGTAACAGGGCCTCATATTCTGCTGCGTTGTTGGAGTCTGTGTATAGTATTTGGAGTACGTATTGGACTATATCTCCAGTGGGGGATGTCAGGACGACACCAGCCCCCAGACCAGCCAGCATTTTAGAGCCGTCAAAGTGTGTAATCCAATTGGAGTATGCGCCTTACTCTTTAGGGAGTTCGGCTTATGTCCATTCGACGACGAAATCAGCCAGCACTTGTGACTTAATGGCTCGCCGTGGTTTGTATATTATGTCGAACGGGAGGAGCTCAATAGCTCATTTAGCAATCCGGCCCGTGGCCTCGCGGTTGTTTATTATGTCGTTGAGTGGTACTCCAGAGGCCACCGCAATTGAACACTCTTGAAAGTAGTGTCGTAGTTCCCGGGATGCCATGAAGACCGCGTATGCTATCTTTTGATAATGTGGGTACCGTGATTTGCATGGAGTGAGGACAGTGGATACATAGTATACCAACTTTTGAAGCAGGAACTTATGTCCGTCCATCTCTCATTCGACGACGAGCACTGCGCTTACAACTTGGTGTGTTTCCGCTATATATAGCAACATTGGTTCGCCGACGTTCGGTGCGGCCAAGATTGGGTTTGTGGCCGAAACGACTTTTATTTCTTCTAATCCGACCATGGCCGCATCCGTCCACTCAAAGTGTTCGGTGCGTCGAAGAAGGCGATAAAGAGGCAGTGCCTTTTCTCCTAATCAGGAGATGAAGCGGCTTAAGGAAGCCAGGCATCCAGTTAGTTTCTGGATTTGCTTGAGGTCTGTTGGGATGGACAACTATGACAGAGCTCGGATTTTAGCCGGATTTGCTTCGATTCCTCTGTTGGAGACGATGAAGCCTAAGAGCTTTCCGGCGCGCATGCCGAAGACGCATTTTTCTGGATTGAGCTTAATGTCGTATGTTCGGAGATTCTCGAACGTGAGCCTCAAGTCATCTATTAAGGATTCAACATGTCTGGTTTTAATGACCACATCGTCTACGTATGCCTCCACTGTTTTGCCAATCTGTGTCTCCAAGCATGTCTGAATCACGCGTTGATAGGTTGCACCGGCGTTTTTGAGCCCGAAAGGCATGGTGTTAAAACAGAAAGGGCCGTATGGAGTGATAAATGCCGTTGCGGCTTGATCGGACTCCGCCATGTTAATTTGATGGTATTCGGAGTATGCGTCGAGGAAACACAATGAGTCGTGTCCCGCGGTAGCGTCTATAATTTGATCAATGCGAGGGAGGGGGAAGGGATCCTTTGGGCAAGCCTTATTAAGGTCATTGAAGTCGACGCATAGGCGCCAAGATTTGTCCTTCTTTGGTACCATCACCAGGTTTGCTAGCCAGTCCGGATGTTTTATTTCTCGAATGAATTCGGCCTCCTGTAACTTGGCTAGCTCCTCTCCCATGGCTTGTCACTTAGGCTCAGGGAAGCACCGAAGAGTTTGCTTGATCGGCTTGAATCCCTTTAGGATGTTAAGGCTATGCTCGTCCAGCCTGTGTGGGATTCCTGGCATGTCTGAAGGATGCCAGGCGAAGATGTCCCAATTCGCGCGCAAGAACACCCATAGCGTAGCGTCTACTGTGGGGTTTAACTGTGCCCCGATGGATGCTGTTTTTGTAGGGTCCGTTGGATGGACTTGGAATTTGACTATTTCATCCGCTGGTTTAAAAGAGGTGGACTTGGATCTTTTGTCAAGTATCACGTCGTCCCTGTCCACTGTGGAGCGCAGCGCAGTTAATTCCTCGGCCGCGAGGGCTTCGGATAACGCCTCGAGGGCCAGTGCGGCTGTTTTATTTTCAGCACAGAGTGCTATGTCCGGATCACTAGTTAGAGTGATGATTCCATTGGACCCGGTCATTTTGAGCTTCATGTACCCGTAATGGGGTATAGCTTGGAAGATCGTGAATGCCTCCCGCCCTAGAAGGGCGTGGTATCCGCTATTGAACAGGGCCACTTGGAATGTGATTTCTTCGGACCTATAATTCCCAGCACATCGTGCCTCCAGACTAGGGATGATTCCTCTTAAGGTCGTGCTGCTTTGCTCAATGCGGCTTCTGTCTATTTCCATTTTTCGAAGAGTCTCCTCATAGATGAGGTTTAATCCGCTGCCGCCGTCCATGAGCACTTTAGTAAGCCGAAAGCCATCCACAATTGGACTAAGGACCAAGGCGGCTGGTGCTCGGGCTGTTCGGAATTTAGGTTCGTCACTGGCATTGAAGGTGATAGCCGTATCGCTCCATGGATTTATTGCTGCCACGTGGCAGACTTCGGCAAGGATGCGGAGTGCTCGCTTATTATTTGAGGCGAAGGTCTCGAAGACTGTCAATACTGTATTGTTGTTCTCCATGGGATGGTGCTCTGCGGTATTGTTGATGAGGAGATCCTCACCGCTCTTGGCCACCTGCCGGAGAACCCAACATGCTCTAAGGCTGTGTGTTGGCATGGTATCCGTTGTACTGTGAATTTTGCATGGCCCATTAAGCCATCCCTCCAATATGGTTCCACGCCCTGTAGTGGGCTTTTGCTTCTTTGTGATTGGATCGGGTGACTTATGAGAGTACACCCTTTTAGTTCGGACTAGGGGTTTTGTCAGAGCGGGAGGATCCCAAAATTTTGTTTGGGTTTTCCAGGCGCTTTCCATCGCACAGTACTTCCGTACTATGGCCACCAAGTTAGCGAAGTGTGCTATGTTGCGATCACTTATGGCGTTGAGGATTCCCCTGTCCGTGCAATTTTTGCAAAAGAATCAAATTGCGTCTTCCTCGTGACAGTCCTTAAGCTTGCTCATTACAAGGAGGAATCTGGCCCAATAGTGGTGTACTGTCTCTTGGGGCTCTTCTCTAATGTGGGAAAGATCACTTATATCTGAGTGGGTGGGTAGATTTAGGTCCAAACCCTGACCCGATCTGAGACCCAGGGGCGGAGGAGTTTCCGATCTTGGAAGTTCGGGCTCCGGGATGTTGCCCCCTAGGTCTGGCCCGTTGTCTGATTCTAGGTTCAAGGCTTGGGCCAGGTCCTCCCGTAGACGGGTATCCGGCTCGGAGAGCTCAAGAATCTGGACATAGATCTTCCTCAAGATGGAGGAAGAATTACTGAGTTGCTCCTCCACCACCGCTATCTGATGGGTGACCGGCGGAGAGTTAATCTCCCTTTGGTCGGGTTTAAGCCCAATCCCATCATAGTCCGTAGCGGCTCCCAAAGCGGCATCCAAGAGCTCGTTCAAGGAGGAGAGCTCCATTGGATCCATCTTCTCGACGAATCCCAAGCCGATGCGGAGGCGGTTTTTGATGACCCGAGAGGTCATCGTTGGCACAGCGGCCGAACGGGCGGTCATGATGAAGTCGCCTAATCAGAGAGTTTGGCCTACAGCCAAGGCTCCCCCGGAAGTGATGTTGTCCTTGACAACAAGACGAGCCATCAAGCCTTATGATGACGACACAGTGGAACTCTCAATGAAAGCACCAATCTCGGTGTCAAAATCGGCGGATCTCGGGTAGGGAGTCCCGAACTGTGCGTCTTAGGCGGATGGTAACAGGAGGCGGGGGAAACGATGTTTACCCAGGTTCGGGCCCTCTCGATGGAGGTAATACCCTACTTCCTGCTTGATTGATATTGATGATATGAGTATTACAAGAGTTGATCTACCACGAGATCGTAGAGGCTAAACCCTAGAAGCTAGCCTATGGTATGATTGTTGTTGTCCTATGGAATAAACCCTCCGTTTTAAATATACACAGCAGGGGGCTAGGGTTACACAGAGTCGGTTACAAGGGAGGAGATCTACATATCCAGACGCCAAGCTTGCCTTCCACGCCAAGGAGAGTCCCATCCGGACACGGGACGAAGTCTTCAATCTTGTATCTTCATAGTCCAACAGTCCGGCTAAAGTATATAGTCCGGCTATCCGAGGACCCCCTAATCCAGGACTCCCTCAGTCCTATTTGCCACCAAACGTGAGATAAGAGAAGTGTGTGAGAACCCATCAAGTGTTATGCACTATGCCTTTTGTGCGAGGACAAAGTACCAAAAGCTAACACCTCTCACGATCTACCTTTAGTGTTATCTTCTCTATTGGAGGAATTCCAAGATGTTTTCCCCCGACGAGCTACCTCCGGGTCTACCTCCACTACGAGGCATCGAGCACCGCATCGTCCTCATCCCCGGAGCGCCACTTCCAAACAAGGCTCCCTACCGAGTCAACCCCGAAGAAACCAAAGAAATACGAAGACAAGTAAAGCATCTCATAGATCATGGACATGTGCGTGAAAGTTTGAGTCCTTGTGCTGTACCGGTCATTCTTGTGCCAAAAAGAGACGGTAGCTTTCGCATGTGTTCCAATTGTAGACCTATCAATGCTATCACCGTTCGCTATAGGTACCCCATTACATGCCTTGATGATATGCTTGATGAGCTTAGCGGTGCCACTATTTTCTTCCAAAATCGATCTCAAAAGTGGTTACTACCAAATCCGCATACAAGAGGGTGATGAATGGAAAACCGCTTTCAAAACTAAGTTTGGTTTGTATGAGTGGTTAGTCATGCCTATGGGTTTATCGGAAGCACCCGTACTTTCATGCGTCTTATGCATTATGTGTTTCGCCCTTATATTGGTGAGTTTGTTGTGGTCTACTTCGATGATATCCTTGTTTTTAGCAAACCTCTCCAAGAGCATGTCACCCACCTTTGCACCATGCTACAAACTCTTCGAAAAGAGCGTATTTATGCTAATATGGAAAAATGCCTTTTTGGCGTTGATAAGCTTGTTTTCTTGGGTTTTGTAGTATCTTCCAAGGGTGTTCACGTTGATGAATCTAAGATCAATGCTATTAAAAGTTGGCCCCAACCAACCAATTTGCAACAAGTGCGTAGTTTTCTTGGTTTAGCCGGTTTCTACCATAGATTTGTGAAGGATTTTAGCACTATTGCATCTCCTTTACATGCTTTGAGCAAGAAGAATGCACCCTTCGTTTGGGGACCATCGCAAGATAGTGCATTCAATGAGCTTAAGAATTTGCTTACTCATGCTCCCGTGATTGCATTACCCAACTTTGACAAACCTTTTGAAATTCATTGCGATGCTAGTGGTAATGGCATATGATGTGTGTTAGCGCAAGAGAAGCGCCCCATAGCATACTTTAGTGAGAAACTTTTCGGAGGGCAACTCAATTACCCCATCTATGACAAAGAGCTATATGCTTTAGTGCGAGTTTTGCATGAATGGGAACATTACCTTCGCCCTCATGAATTTATCATCCATACCGATCATGAAACGCTTAAATACCTTAAGGGTCAAACTAAGTTGAACAAGCGTCATGCTAAATGGAGTGAGTTCATTGAGTCATTTCCTTATGTCATCAAGTATATCAAAGGAAAGGAAAATGTTGTGGCGGATGCGCTTTCCCGTATATGCATGCTTGTTACTCAACTTGAATTGAATGTCATTGGCTTTGAGCACATAAAAGACTTGTATGAGCATGATCCTACTTTTGCTATTCCTTATGCCAAGTGTTTGACGCATACATCTTGGGAACGCAATTACATCAAAGATGGTTACCTTAGGAGAGCTAACAAACTATGCATCCCTGAGTCTTCTCTTCATTTGTTGCTTTTGCAAGAATCTCATGGCGGAGGACTAATGGGACATTTTGGACGTGACAAGACATTTGCCACGCTCTCCAAGAACTACTTTTGGCCAAAGATGTTTCACGACGTCAACCGCTTCACCAACCGATGCTCTACATGTCGCAAAGCTAAGTCTAAAGCTCAATCTCATGGACTCTATATGCCTCTTCCAATCCCGTACCAACCATGGGAAGATATTAGCATGGATTTTGTCCTTGGTTTTCCTAGAACTAGAAATGGCAAGGATTCTGTTTTTGTTGCGATTCTCCAAAATAGCTCATTTCATTCCTTGCAACAAGATAGACGATGCTTCACATGTTGCAAATTTGTTTTGTAGGGAAATCTTGAGACTACATGGCATGCCAAAGACGATTGTCTCGGACCGCGACCAAGTTCTTGAGTTACTTTTGGAAGATATTGTGCACCAAGCTCGGAATCAAGCTTTTGTTCTCTTCGGCATACCATCCACAAACCGACGGCCAAACGGAGGTGACGAACCGTACACTCTCCACTCTACTATGTGTGTTGATAAATAAGAACATCAAGGAGTGGGAGGAGTGTCTACCTATTGCCGAGTACGCCTACAACCGTGCAAGACATTCGACTACCGACAAGTCCCCCTTCAAGGTTGTCTACGGCTTCAACCCGTTGTCCCCATTGGACATTCTACCTCTACCGCTACAAGAGCGCACAAACATGGATGCGAGTGCCCGAGTCAAATACCTCAAGAAGATGCATGAAGATACACGCCATACCATCGAGTGCCAAGTACAACGAATCGCGACCAAGCTCAACATTAACAAGCAACCCATGATATTCAACATTGGAGATCTTGTGCGGCTACACCTTCGCAAGGACCGCTTCCCCAACGAACGCAAATCCAAACTTCTACCACGAACCGATGGACCCTTCAAGGTGCTTGCACGCTACAATAACAACGCATAGAAGATCGACATCCCACGCGACAAGTACTCCGTGAGCGACATCTTCAACGTCAAAGATCTCTCCCCGTACCATGGTGATGAGGATTTTGATCTGAGGTCGGATCTTCCCCAAGGGAGGGGAGATGATGCGGAGCATCCTACGGTCATCCCCATGGACCTACCATCGTCTCATCAAGAGCCAAGAGGACCTATGACACGAGCACGAGCTAGAGCTCTCGAGAACGAGGTGACTTCCTTCCTTAGTGATATCACATATGATCCACTCGAGACATGGCTACTACCTAAGTCCGATATGCTATGCATGATTAGGTGTCAAGAGGACCCTCCCGGAGATGCTCATGAAGACGGACAAGCCACCAAGTTCACGGACGAGGAGAACCCACAGAAGGAGTCAAGTACAGCTCCCAGGACCCGGACATCCAGCCAGGACCACGGACATCCGGCCCCGGGGAACATCACCAGCACCAAGGAGCCAGTGGCCAAGTCTACAGGCCTCAGACATCCGGCTTCAGCCTAGACATCCGGCCCGTCAACCCGGACATCCGGCCTCCGCCCGGAAATCCGGCGCCCGTCACAGAACGTGCCCGAAGCTGAACCACTCCAGCCCAGACATCCGGCCAAAGGCCCGGACATCCGGCCCATCCTGAGCTCCCGGACATCGGGCCCCTCGCCCGGACATCCGGACCCCATCTATCCAGAGAGCGTCAAGGCCAGCCACGCCAGCCCGGACATCCGGCCTAGCCAGCAGGGACATCCGGCACCTCGCGAAGGCCCGGACATCCGGCCCATCGCCCGGACATCCGGCCTCCCGTGTCTGCGCACAGTAAAGGGCCGAAGCCCGTGTACCCCCTCGCCCACCTAGACTATATATACTCTCCCATCTCCCTATTTCTAGGGTTAGCATTGGTTTATCTCATATGTGAGATAGAGCATTGCTCATCCATACGGATCTGCTCCACGAGAGAGACCGCAGCCCCTCTACGGAGACGATCCACGTTGGATTCAAGACCCCCTTTTGGGTGGCCCCATCAAGACCTCCTCATGGAAAAGAACCGGTTACCCTTTGTATCGTCCATTGTTGACTTTGGATCATGTATCCCCCTTGTGTTTCGAGGATCTAGCATATGTGTGACTATATCTTGTTGGTTTGAGAGTTCCTCTTGTGTTTTCCCTTGTTTTCCCCTCGTGTTCTTCGTGTTCATAGTTGGGATCCGATCCTTTCGTGAAAGATCGGCCGTATAGGGTTCCACCATACATCACCTACTGTATTCCAACTTCTCTATGGTTCATACCCCCCGATACTACTCATATATTCATCAAAATAAGCAAACAAGACACGAAAAACAGAATCCGTCAAAACAGAACAATCTGTAGCAATCTGACTAAATCGAATACTTCTGGAACTCCAAAAATTCTGAAATAAATTGGTGGACGTAAGGAATTTGTCTATTAATCATCTGCAAAATGAATAAACCTAAAAGCACTCTCCAGTAAAAAATGGCAGCTAATCTCGTGAGTGCAAAAGTTTATGTTTTTTACAGCAAGATCGCAAAGACTTCACCCAAGTCTTCCCAATGGTTCTACTAGGCACAAACACTAATTAAAACATAAAACCACATCTAAACAAAGGCTAGATGAATTATTTATTACTAAACAGGAACAAAAAGTAAAGAACAAAAATAAAATTGGTTGCCTCCCAACAAGCACCATTGTTTAACGCCCCTAGCTAGGCATAAAAGCAAGAATAGATCTAGGTATTGCCATCTTTGGCATTTATCTTTTTAATGGGGTTATGCTCGGATTAGGGAGGTTCCTTATGTTTCCCTTCAAACTCAGAGATCTTTAGATCTAGAGCATCCAACCGCTTATTGCAAAGAGTGATCAACATATTCATGCGGTGAAGGTTCCCACTAACATTTTTGAGAGGTTCAAGATATTTTTGCAAAATTTTAGTTACTTCGCATATTTTCTGAAAAATGTGGGTTCCTTCTTGAGTATTATGAAGTCCCTTTTGTGGGGGTAGTACTCCTACTATTCCCTCTACTCTATAATCTCATACGCAATACGGGGATCAATTTCAATAAAACTCCCTTTAGCGGCAAAATCCAAGAGTTGTCTATGGGACATGGTTAGCCCAACATAAAAATTACGAAGTAAAATCTTGAAATATCCCTCTATAGTGCAATTACGATAAGACTCTATCATCCTGTACCAAGCATCTTTTAAGTTTTCTCCTTGTCTTTGTTTGAAGTGAAGAACTTCAAAATCGGGAGACAAAGGAAGAGGGAGATGGCTAGCCATGAAGGCGAGACAAACGATCTAACACACGGGCGCACAAGAAGCAAGCGAAAAGAGACGAACGGAAAAGGGCGATGAAAAGGCAAAGGTTTTCTAAAATCGTTTTAGAAGTGGGGGAGAGGAAAACAAGAGGCGAATGGCAAATAATGTAATGTGAGTGAGAAGATTTTATCATGGGTTCTTGGTATGTCTTGACTTGGCGTAGATCTCCCCGGCAACGGTGCCAGAAATCCTTCTTGCTACCTCTTGAGCATGCGTTGATTTTCCCTTGAAGAGGAAAGGGTGATGCAGCAAAGTAGCGTAAGTATTTCCCTTAGTTTTTAAGAACCAAGGTATCAATCCAGTAGGAGACAACACACAAGTCACCTAGTACCTGCACAAACAATCAAGAACCTTGCAACCAACGCGATAAAGGGGGTTGTCAATCCCTTCACGGCCACTCGCAAAAGTGAGATCTAATAAAGATAGTAAAGTAAATAGTTTTGGTATTTTTGTTGTATAGATTGAAAAGTAATGATTGCAAAATAGTAAACGAGATAGCATGTATTGCAATGGGTGAATAAATTACTGCCGAGCAATTGATAGAAGAGCGCATAGTTATGAAGTTATCTAAGGAAATGATCATGAATATAGGCATCATGTCCATTTCAAGTAGACCGAAAAGATTCTGCATCTACTACTATTACTCGACACATCGACCGCTATCCCGCATGCATCTAGAGTATTAAGTTCATAAGAACAGAGTAACTCATTAGGCAAGGTGACATGATGTAGAGGGATAAACTCAAGAAATATGATATAAACCCCATCTTTTTATCTTCGATGGCAACAATACAATACGTGCCTTGCTGCCCCTACTGTCACTGGGAAAGGACACCGCAAGATTGAACCCAAAGCTAAGCACTTCTCCCATTGCAAGAAAGATCAATCTAGTAGGCGAAATGATGCGGAGCATCCTACGATCATCCCTATGTACACTCGAGCATACGCCATTGGACCTAAGGTGAACCCGTTCGTACATGCTTCGCCTTTCCACTCGTACGAGAAATGGTTGCTACTTAATGCAAAGATGCTACATGTGCTTACAAACCAAGGAGACGACCATGGACATGCTCGAGGCATACGCCAAGTCCACATGGAAGCAGATCAAGAAGTGCCTCAAGTGGAGTCACCGCGGAGCTACAGCGGCCGGACATCCAGCAGGAGCCTGGACATCCAGCGCCACCAACCAGAAGAAGACCAAAGAGAGACAGAAGCCAGGCGACTCTATAGAGGCCGGACATCCGGCCGACCCCCGGACATCTGGCGCCCCGCGACGGGCCGGACATCTGGCACCTGCCTGGAAATCTGGCGCACGCTATCCAAAGAGCAGAAGAATCGGCTACTCCACCCCGGACATCCGGCCCGAGGCCCGGAGATCCGGCTCCTCGTGAGGTGTCGGACATCCGGCCCCAGCTCGGACATCCGGCGCCTGTCTGCGCACAGTGAACGGGCCAAGGGCCCATGTATCCCCCCTCTCACTTACCCCTTCGTGGGCTAACACTATATATAGACCCCCTCCTCCTCCTAGTTAGGGTTAGCATTGGTATAGCTCATAGTTGAGATAGAGCTTTGCTCATCCATTACGGATCTCCTCCTCGAGAGAGACTGCGGCCCCTCATCGGAGAAGATCACCTTGGATTGAAGACCTCCTCACGGAGAAGACCCCCATCAAGACCTCCTCACGGAGAAGAACCGGTTACCCTTTATATCGTCCTTTGTTGGACTTGGATCTTGTATCTTACCTTTGTATTCATCGATCTAGCGCATGTGTGATCTATTCTTGTTGGTTGAGTGATTTCTCTCGTGTTCCCCTCGTGTTTCCCTCGTGTTTCCCCTCGTGTTCATCGCGTTCTTCATAGGGATCCGCTCCTTTGGTGAAAGATCGGCCATCTAGGGTTCCACCCTACATCATCTTGGATCAGAGCTTAGGTTTATCACGAATTTGGAGCCTCCCCGTTGTGTTTTCTAGCCCTGTTTTGTTGATTTTGTCCCAAATTCGAAAATTGCCCCAAATTTTTTTGTGACTTGTTGGTGTTATGATGTTTTGTTGATTTTGATCCATGGATTTGCTTGGTTTCGAGTGGATCTAGCATCTCCCCAAGTTTCCCACTTTCCATCCACAAAATCTCTCCAATTTTGCCCTTGGAATCATCAATTTCCGCCCCCAATTCAAAAATTTCCGCCCCAAACGAGATCTGGAATCGTCGGGCCGGACATCCAGGCCCCAAGCCAGTCATCCGGCTCCTGGAGCGCCAAATCTGGTCGGTTCTGGACAGACAGCCCCGGAAATCCGGGCTCCACCCCGGACATCCGGCCCCTGTACATTTCAGCTTTCCCGTTTCACCGTTTTGACCATAACTTTCACATACGGAGTCTGATTTTCGTGTTCTTTAGCTCGTTGAGTAGCTATTGACATCCTCTATCCATCTAGATAGGTTTCAACACCATTGTACTCCATAAAATTTTCCGAAATTTGGCAAGTTTGCCTAGGCCCTCCTCCATAACCTCCGCAAAACCACCATAGCCTTCCGCAACCTAACCAATTTTGTTCCCCTTTGCATTTGAGGTTGTTTGAGTTGTGATTCAAGTCTCCCAAGGTGTTTCGAATACTTAGGGACGGTTGCTTCTTCATAAACCACCACCATAACTTCCGCATAGGCTTACCCACAATACACTTCCGCCAACCCCAACTTAACCCAATTTTGTTTGTGTTGAGAGTTGTGTCTCCTAAGGTGTTTCGGCTACTTAGGGACCGTGTTTCGAACTCCGACACCGTGTATAGTACATCCACCTTACCCTCGACTTCCGCATTGCGTCTCAAAACCCATCATTGCATTTCTGCAATACCATTGAGCTTCCGCAAAACCACCACCGCTTTCCGCTACCACCGTTTGACTTTTGTCCTTGAGATTTTGAGTTGTGGTTTTTCTGTTTCCTAAGGTGTTTCGGCTACTTAGGGACGAGTCTCCATCATCTTGGTATCTACATCAAGAACACCGCCAATCATCATCACCAAGGACGGTAACCTCGACGACACCATTGTATATTCCCCTTGCAATTGCATTGATAACCCCTAGCCCATTTTGCGTCACTTGCCTATCGTGACTAGCCATTTGAGTATTGCCGGGAATGTTACATGTGCACATTAGTGATCTACACCTCCCATTGCATACATACCATATCATCTTGGTATCATATCACCCATTGTGTCACAAAGATTGTTCCCGCATGTGACGCCCTCGATTCAATCGTACACTAATCATACACGCAAACGTGTACGATCAAGATCAGGGACTCACGGGAAGATATCACAACACAACTCTAAAACATAAATAAGTCATACAAGCATCATAATACAAGCCAGGGCCTCGAGGGCTCGAATACAAGTGCTCGATCATAGACGAGTCAGCGGAAGCAACAATATCTTAGAACATACAAAAGTTAAACAAGTCTGCCTTAAGAAGGCTAGCACAAACTGGGATACAGATCCTCCTAGCTACTCCACGGTCGGTAAATCGGTGACGCACGTAGTACTAGGCACCTCCAAGTAGTAGGAGTTGTCGAGAAGGTGGCGTCCTGCTCTGGGCTCCATCGTGCAGTCACAAAGAATCGGGTAAAGAAGGGGGAAAAGGGGGAACAAGGCAACCGTGAGTACTCATCCAAAGTACTCGCAAGCAAGGAGCTACACTACATATGCATGGATATATGTGAAAATGGCCATATCGGTGGACTGAACTGCAGAATGTCAGAATAAGAGGGGGATAGCTAATCCTATCGAAGACTATGATTCTGGCAGCCTCCATCTTGCAAAGATGCGTAAGAGAGTAGATCAAGTCCTCCAAGTAGCATCGCATAGCATAATCCTACCCGGCGATCCCTCCTCGTCGCCTGTTAGAGAGCGATCACCGGGTTATATCTCGCACTTGGAAGGGTGTGTTTTATTAAGTATCCAGTTCTAGTTGTCATAAGGTCAAGGTACAACTCCAAGTCGTCTCACATCGAAGATCACAGCTATTCGAATAGATTAACTTCCTGAGGGTGCACCACATAACCCAACACGCTTGATCCCATTTGGCCGGACACACTTTTCTCGGGTCATGCCCGGCATGAAGATCAACACGTCGCAACCCCACCTAGGCACAACAGAGAGGTCAAGACGCCGGTCTAAACCTAAGCGCCAGTGCGGGCCCATCGCCCTTAGCACACATGCACGCTATGCGTGGCGGCCGGAAGCGTAACTAGCCCCTTAATACAAGAGCAAAGCTTACGTTCCAAACCGGCGCCGCCGCCGGGCCGACGTCACGAAGGCTTGGTGATACCACGGCCGAAAGTGCCCATATCTTTCCACGTAGTTGGTTAGTGCGTATAGACCAAATGGCCGACTCGGATCAAATACCAAGATCTCGTTAAGCGTGTTAAGTATCCGCAACGCCGACCGGGCCAGCCCACCTCTCCCTAGGCGGTCCCAACCTGCCTGTCGCTCCGCCACAAGTAGCGGTCGGGGCCGTCTGGAACCTGTGCCCACCTCTACCGGTATGGAGCCACCGTCCTTTCAAATTTCCCCATCTCCTAACAAGATTATCACGGTATATGCCGTGATCACCTCAAGTGATCACAACCCGGTAGTATAGCATGGCGACGGACAAGAATGTAGGGCCACCGATGGAACACTAGCATCCTATACTAAGCGGTAGGATAGCGGTAAAGGTAACAACAAGAGTAGCAAGTACAAAGCTATGCAGCAGATAGGATTTATCAAAGCAAGAATATGCTACACTACTCTAATGCAAGCAGTATAGAGAAGAATAGGCGATATCTGGTGATCAAGGGGGGGGGGGGGGCTTGCCTGGTTGCTCTGGCAAGAGAGAGGGGTCGTCAACTCCAAAGTCGTACTGGGTAGCAGCGGCGTCGGTCTCGGTGTCTAGCGGAAGAAGAGGGGGAAGAAACAATGAATATAATGCAGACAGATGCATGACAAAGCAAAGCGTGATGCTAGGCGTGCCCTAACGCAGTATGAGGTGATGCCGGTGAAGGGGGGAAACATCCGGGAAAGTATCCCCGGTGTTTCGTGTTTTCGGGCAGAGGAGCTGAAGGGGAAAGTTGCAAGTTCGATAGGTTAGGGATGCGTGGCGGACGAACAGGTTGCGTTTCTGGATTCGACTCGTCGTGCTGAGCAACTTTCATGTAAAAAACATTTTCATCTGAGCTACGGTTTATTTTATATGATTTTCTAAAGTTTAAACCATTTTTAGAATTTAATTAATTAATTTAATTCAACATTATCGAGAATAGTGTATCTTTGGACGTCATCATGGCGTCGGCAGATCAACAAGGCGTTATTTGAGGTCAAACTGACATGAGGGTCCCACATGTCATTGACTGATTAATTAACTAACAGTTAATTAGGTTAATTAGTGATTAGATTAGTCTAATTATGATTAATTAAGGTAATCAATTCTATAATTAATTAATAATTAATATTTTTATTATTGTTATAACTATTTTTTAATTCTTTCTTTTTTTATATAAAAACATTCTGGGCGGGGCCCGCCTGTCATTGGCCCCTCGGGGCTTAGTGGGTTTGTTCCAGCGGGTGCGGGCGCACCCGAAAGCACTCACTTGCCAGGCGGACGAGGTCGGCGGGGCACGCGCTGCCAACCGGGGCCACGGCGGGCGAGGGCAAGGATGGCGCTGGTGCCGGGTCTTGGGCCGCGGTGATGGCGCAGCTGGAGGAGGAGAGGGCGGAGGACGAGGCGCCGGCCGAGCGGGCAGCGGCAGTGGCGGCAGCAGCGAAGAACGGGAAGCATCACCGCAGGTAGGAGGAGGGATGGCGGGGCTCGCCGCAGACGGCGCCGAGGCCGGCCGAGCGAGCACAGCAGTGACCATGGGGAAAAGGAGAAGGAGGGGGCCTCACAAGGGGTTGCAGGGCACAGGGCAGCAGGGCGCGGGGCGGAGGTCGGAGACGACGTGCGGCGACAGAGTCGTGGCGGCGCGGGGAGTAGACGAGGAGGCGACGGATCCGGCGACGCAGGGCTCCGGCATGGAGTTCCTCTAGGCGACGGTGACGACAAAGTGACATCGAGCTTGGGGTCCGCGGTTGAGGAGGTCGGGGACGAGGGAGAAGGGGAGGCGGCACCGACGACGGCGGGTGAGCTCCGGTAGACGGTGCCGTGGTGGTGGCGACGGGGTCGAGCGACCGGGGCGGGTCATACCCCTTCCCGATTCAGATCTCGATCGGGGGGAAGGAGAGAGCGATGTGGGGGAGAAGTGGGGTGCGGGGCAGGTTAGGGTTTCGTGTCCAGGGGGTTAAGGGAGTGGGGTGTGGGGCGGTTGCGCTGGCCCGTTCGGGCGGCGGAGGCCAGCTGGGCCACTTGGCCCAGCGAGGGGGGGGGGTCTGTTGTTTTACTTTTGTTTTGTTTTCCTTTCATTTTATTTATTTATTTTCCTTTCTATTTTAATTTACTTTAAAATATTTATGCATTAAAAAAAATATGTTTTCTTCACAATAATTACCTATGTAATATTTGGCACTAACCGAACATTTTAGTTTTAGTGTTTGAAAAGTTCTGAGGTTTGATAATAATTCAAATTTGAATTCAAAACGTTTTGAGTTAAATCGAGATTAGCGACAGTAACAGAGGTGACATGGCATCATTAGCTTGGGTTTACTGTAGCGTAATTATCCGGGCGTTACACCGCATATACACAATAGCTATCTTGGTTTGTGCATTGTGCTAAAGTGGCCATACATATAAAAAAAGATAATAAGCTTTTAAGCAAAAGAGAGTGAACAAAGAGCTTGTAAGCAAGTGCCATAGCATCATCCCACATTGCATCAGATTGTCATATTCGATCATCTTGGATCAAACACCGGGAACCATACATACATAGCATACTTGGGATAGAAAGTTCATCCATTTTGCATATCATAGGTTGTGCACAAGTGTCGTATCCGCCTATAGAGCAATCGTGCTAGCGTCTATCTTGAGTTGTGCAACACGAGCGTTTTCCGTGGACTCCACATTTTGGCTCATTCCTTGGTTGCACGACCCCATTTATCTATCCGTGTGTGTGTTTTCGTGTGCCATTCTTGGCTATTGGTCTAGTTGTTTCACTTGCGAATTTGTGAATCTTTTTCAACATTATTGACTCTTGCTAACATTTTGCAGCAAATTTTTTGTGCCACTATGCTCACCGAGATCCACCATAATCCCTACTTATGTAGGTGTGAGAAACCGACAAGAATTGGTACCAATTGTGCTATTTCCTTGTTACACATTGAGTGATCATTGATCCATCTTCAACATCGGTCAAGGTACATTTGTTATAGTTCTTCTCTTTGTCCCACTCATATTTGCTCGAGTCTTGTGATGGATAGGCAAGGCATTTCACCTCCGGTCTTCGACAACAACGACGGCACGAACAACTACATCACCAAAGCGTCCATCTTCGGACTACAACGACAAATGCAAGGTGCACAATATACCTTGCGAGAGCGCCTCGACAACCTCGCCACCGACATACGACACTCCGAAGCAAGGAAAAGGGACTACATCGACACCAAGTTGGGCGAGCTAAAGGATCAACTACGAGACATGGTGGCCGACTACAAGTCTTCTTCCCCTTCATCATCCTCAAGGCGGCGGCGAGCAAGTCGATTATCTTCGGAGCGCCCACGCAACGCAAGCGCAAGTCGTCCACGTCCACATCTACATGGTGACCACCATCACGCTCGTGATACGCATCGTTATGAAGGGCAAGACACCTCCAAGCATCATGTGCACAACGATGATGAACGACATCTACTACGAGCTCAAGTTCGACAATGACACCATCAACATGAAGATGCTCCACAAGCACAAATGCACAAGTCCCAACAAGCTCTACTTCACGCCACGTCCAAGCTTCATGAGCAAAAGAGAAGACCGCGAGACGAGCACCACCAAGATGGAGCTACAGCTACAACAACCACTTCGACATCTTCGCCTAGTTCCCATGAGTTCGCCTACATCGACATCTTCAACAACAAGGCGACCACCTACGAGCAAGGGCGAAACTTCCATCTTCGGAAGCCCCTAACGGAAGATGGTCGAGCATGGGACATTCCCTTCGGTCATGGAGACGAGCTACGAGGTGCCACATCATATGGGCCTCCAATAACAAGACGGCGACAAGAAGGTCGAGCAAGGGCCATCCCCTTCGACCACGGCGACGAGCACGGACATATTGGACTCATACTTCGAGTCAAGCTACGAAACCGCACACGAGACCTTGTCTTTGGTATTGGAGGAGAGTGATGATGTGCCATCTTCGGCCTTCATCCATGGCTACGACTACGACATAGTTGAGCATGGAGACATTTGCACCAACATCTCTCCGACACCCACGTATGAAGAGATGCCCCAATTTCCATGTGAGTAGAGCCACCACCACATGAGTGACATGAGTAACTCCACCATATGTGACATTGAGAGCATTTCCTATGAGAGGATGAGTGTGAACACCACTAGCCCCACACTTGAGAGCATGCCACACATCCTATGTGAGGTTGAGAGCCATTTGAGTGACTCCACCAACCATATGAGTGAGAGCATCATACCGGGTGTGAGTGAGCCACAACACTTAGTGAGTGAGATAGTTGACACGGCATGTAAGGCCACTATGATTTATCACAACTTAACCTCTACTCCGAGTGTGTTTTCTTTGGTGCTAGGTCTCCTACATGACGACATGCCTATCCTTGACGATTACATACCTCCAATGGGAAAACCGATGGCCATGGTGGACGACGATGCACCACCCACATGGTTCCATCAAGATGAAGATGACAACGACTTGATCTTCGACACCTCACCTACAACACATGAGCGATGCTCCAAAGGTAACATAGGTGATGGCGCTTCTCTTGTCCCACTAGTGGACTATATTACCAATGATTGCTTGCATGATGATGATCCACCTATTCCCATGCTTCATGCTAGTGCGACTTCTTCATATCATGACTTACCAATTTATGATGAATATAATGATGAGCATGTTGAATTGCCTAGTTGTGATGCTATGCTCCGTAGGATATCATGTGAAAATTCTTTTGGTCACATCATGTTTGACAATCCATTGAACTTGTCATATGCTATGAGTGAGATCTCCCATATTGCATCATTTCAATCTCAACATAGTAACTATGCATGCCCCATTAAAATAAATCCCATTTGCACTTATGGCATAGATGACGAGATGATGGTCATTGGCTTTTGTTTTCATGCGATGATATTGCCATGCTTCCTTCACATGATTTGCGCAATTCATGTACTATGCCATGCCATGATCACATTATTCCAAATATGCTTTGTTTTGGATGTTGTCAATATTCTCCATGTGATGTTTCTACAAATGCTCATGAGGAGACCCCCATAGTTTCCTCAAACATATTAGGAGATCTTGATGCATTCCATACTTTGCATGATTCCCATAATTGCTTGCACCATATGCATTCCATGAATAACAATGCTCTACATATTTCTCACGATGCATTACATAATTTGAGTCTCCATTATGCTATACATAATAACAAACCTCTCATGATGGATGACATGTTTCTATATCACGCATCTCATTTATTTGAGCATTGGCTATTTTGTGCTAACCAACACATGCACATGCGCATCATGATGGATGATGTGTACATATACCACGCACACACAATTTTCCCTTTATCTTTGTCTTGTGTTGGTTCTCATGTATACTCGTCAACCTCTCAATCCCAAGAGTTGACGAAACGAGCTCTTGAGATCAATGACAATTTGGGATTCATTGGTCTATCCTTACCACCGTTCCCTTCGTGCAACGACTACGCGCATCTATTTTACTTGGCTCTCACACGGCTTTGGGCTATTTACCATTTCTCACCTCATGCTCATTTTCCCGTGTTCACTTTGCACGTTATGCTTGCTTCTATGCTTTTGCCATGCAATTGTGACCCTTGCTTGCATCTACCCATGATTCACCATTATGCTACTCCTATGTGTATTTGCATGCTTGGCGAAGATTCTTGTTGCTATTGCCATGTTTATCATGTGCCTCATGCTATTGTTGATTCTTGTGTTGGGAGAGTCATGATGTTCCATTGCTATTTACATAGGACTTCTTGCCAATACAATGATGATACCTTCTTCATATCTTGCTTTCATGCTTGTGCTATGTCATGTGAATTATTCATGCACACTATTTGCACCCATGACATGTTTGCCATGATTCCTCCTAGTACGTTGCATCTTCACACTACTAGCTTGCTTGACTTGATCTCTATGATTGCTTGCTTTGTTGCATCACCCATGTTCCATTACTCGCTTTCTTGGGTTGATGACATATATGCTCATGCCTCTCACATGATATATCTTGTTTATTGTCGCTTGCATTCAATAATTGCCTCTATGCTTAATGATCTTGGAGACTTGGACACTTCACTTGTGATGCATGCTTGGTTGATTGAGCCTATTGTATTTGGTTGTTCTCGCATCATATGCCTCCATACTATGAAATGCTCCCTTGTCCTTTCTTATGATGAGCATGACGCATACACTTGTTGGGTATCTTACCACACGAATGATAGGTTTTGCACTTTCGCTAACCTCATTTGTTTTTCTGAGTGTTTGTCAGGTTCTTTCATTTTGAAGGATTCAAAAGGAGGTACCATCGCGAGACATATTGGTTATGTGAAGGCATACAAGATGTGCAACTCCATCATCCTTGAGAAACTCCTAAAGGTGACCTCATTCCCTTTGAGCCCTCCTCAAGTATGCATATTGGATGGGCCATGCTTTCATTGTTGTCTCCTTCTTCTTGTCTACATGATACATATATTGGATGGAGGACCAACATTGGAGATGGACCCTATGGACCTTCAAGTTGAGGAGCGCTCGGACTTATTGGATGCACCTATGGCACTCCACTCATGCCACGACATCGAGTATTGGTACATCAACACTCCCTTGACAAATTGCACCCACACCTCCATATTGGTTGATTGTGGTCACACATGTCATGCTCGATGGACATATCATACACATGACAAATTTGCATCTTATGCATGGATTGACTCACATTATGATTTCCTTGTTGCATCTTGTATTCCCACGTCATCCATGATATATGAGCTTGTGCACTTTCTTAGCAAATTTGTTGTGATCTTTCTTGATGGCTTATTCATACATTATGATCATATTGCATACCATCAATTGCATGATCTCATACTCACATTGAGCACCAATTGTCATATTTATGCTATTGATAAACCGTCTCACTATGGCATCATTTTGCACCGTGGTTGCATTGATCACATTCACAATACATTTTTGTACACAGTGAATGCCTTTGCTCCCATGAATGTTTTACATGTCATTTTACATCATTGGGATAAGCATCTCATGCCTTTTCATGAACAATTCCTTCGGACGAATTCATGCTTATTTGATGGACACCTTGTGTCCGCTAACCATTGTATTTCCGAGTGTCGTTTGTGTTTGCTATTTTTGCATGTATACCACTCCGGTGACACCTTGGAGTACTTGGATTGTGCCATGTCTTCAACTCCGTCCAACTTCAAGTCCGTACACGACAACCATTTCCATGGTGATGAGTATTACGATCCAAGCTCGGATCTTTCCCAAGTGAGGGGAGATGATGCGGAGCATCCTACGATCATCCCCATGTACACTCGAGCATACACCATTGGACCTAAGGTGAACCCGTTCCTACATGCTTCCCCTTTCCACTCGTACGAGACATGGTTGCTACCTAACGCAAAGATGCTACATGTGCTTAGAAACCAAGGAGACGACCATGGAGATGCTCGAGGCATACGCCAAGTCCACACGGAAGGGGATCAAGAAGTGCCTCAAGTGGAGTCGCCGCGGAGCTACAGCGGCCGGACATCCGGCGCCACCAACCCGAAGAAGACCAAAGAGAGACAGAAGGCAGGCGACACTATAGCGGTCGGACATTCGGCCGACCCCCGGACATCCGGTGCCCCGCGACGGGCCGGACATCCGGTGCCTGCCCGGAAATCCGGCACACGCTATCCAGAGAGCATAAGAATCGGCCACTCCAGCCTGGACATCCGGCTCCTCGTGAGCCGTCGGACATTCGGCCCCAGCCCGGACATCCGGCGCCTATCTGCGCACAGTGAACGGGCCAAGGGCCCATGTATACCCCCTCTCACTTACCCCTTCGTGGGCTAACACTATATATAGACCCCCCTCCTCCTAGTTAGGGTTAGCATTGGTATAGCTCATAGTTGAGATAGAGCTTTGCTCATCCATTATAGATCTCCTCCTCGAGAGAGACTGCGGCCCCTCTTCGGAGATGATCACCTTGGATTCAAGACCTCCTCACGGGGAAGACCCCCATCAAGACCTCCTCACGGAGAAGAACCAGTTACCCTTTGTATCGTCCTTTGTTGGACTTGGATCTTGTATCTTACCTTTGTGTTCATCGATCTAGCGCATGTGTGATCTATTCTTGTTGGTTGAGTGATTTCTCTCATGTTCCCCTCTTGTTTCCCTCGTGTTTCCCCTCGTGTTCATCACGTTCTTCGTAGGGATCCGCTCCTTTCATGAAAGATCGGCCATCTAGGGTTCCACCCTACATCACCAAACTAAACCGATAATTCGAAGAGACTTGCAAAGATAGCAAATCATACATATAAGAATTCAGAGAAGAACCAAATAATATTCATAGATAATCAAGTTCATAAATCCAAAATTCATCGGATCTCGGCAAACACACCGCAAAAGAGTATTACATCGAATAGATCTCCAAGAACATCGAGGAGAACTTTGTATTGAGAATCAAAGAGAGAGAAGAAGCCATCTAGCTAATAACTATGGACTCGAAGTTCTGTGGTAAACTACCCAGGCTTCATCTGAGAGGCTATGGTGTTGATGTAGAAGCCCTCCGTGATCGATTCCCCCTCCGGCAGATCAACGAAAAAGGCCCCAAGATGGGATCTCACGGGTACAGAAGGCTGCGGCGGTGGAAAAGTGGTTTCGTGGCTCCCCCTGATGTTTTTAGGGTATAAGAGTATATATAGGCGAAAGAAGTACGTCGGTGGAGCTACGAGGGGCCCACAAGGGTGGGGTGCGCGCCTATCCCCCTGGGCGCGCCCTCCTGCCTCGTGGCTGCCTCGTGGCGTTCTAGACTTCAACTCCAAGTCTTCTGGATTGCTTTCGGTCCAAGAAAGATCATCGTGAAGGTTTTATTCTGTTTGATATTCCTTTTCTGCGAAACACTAAAATAGGCAAAAAAACAGAAACTGGCACTGGGCCTCCGGTTAATAGGTTAGTCCCAAAAATAATATAAAAGAGCATACTAAGGCCCATTAAACATCCAAAACAGAGCATGGAACAATCAAAAATTATAGATACGTTGGAGACGTATCACAGCGCTGCAGGATTTGAAGGCTTACCTTTCCTCCACTACAACCTTGATTGCACCCAAGCCACAAGAGCCGTTGCTACTATATCTGGCGGCAACAAATCAAGTGGTTAGTGCGGCCTTTGTAGCACAGAGGGAAGTGGGCAGCGGAGAATGTTGGATTCAGGGCTCCGCAGACCCAAGAAAGGTTCGAACTCTCGGGCGTGTGCGAAGAACTAAACCTATCCAGCCTATCAGCTTGTCGCCCCACGGCCTAGCTTGATTCATATGAGCAAGGAAGAAGATGAACACGACAGTTTACCCAGGTTCGGGCCACCTTGCGATGTAAGACCCTACTCCTGCTTTGTGGTGGATTGGCCTCACAAGGGACCGAGGATTAACTAGTACAAGGGATGAACAACCTCGCGAGGTTCAGGGGTGAGGGAATGAGTCGACCCCTTCTATGGTGGTGTCTAACCTATATTTATAGTGACCTCGGTCCTCTTCCCCAAAACGTAGGCGGGAAGGGATCCCACAGTGGCCAATCTGAAAGGGGACAAGTAGTACATCTTATCCTGATGAAAGGTGGTCATCGCCTGCAAAACTTCTGGTCGTGACACAGCAGTGGGCTCGGCGATGACATCCGTCCTGGCGTGCTGGCGGTCTTGGTCTCGTTCACCGGAATGGAAACCTTTGCCAGACTCCCTGGGAACCCACGCTTGTCCTTGCCTCCTTAGCACCAAAGAGGAAACTGCCTCCTTTGCGCCCACTCGCGCCCGCCTACCTTGGTCATCATGGCTTGCATCATGGTAGCCTCATGAGGCTGGTTACCTGCATAGAAATCTCTGCTCCTCGGGAGGCCACCTGGGGAGGTCGCTCCTTCAGGAGGTCTTGGTGTCGTCCCCCTCGTGAGGCTTGGCCTCTCGTGAGGGTCTTGTCTTGGTGGTATTGCAGATGGGCTGTACCAGGTCATCGAGTGAGCCACGCCGTGGGCCGCAGGCAGGCAAGTCTGGGTACCCTCATTCCCAGAACGCCTACAGTAGCCCTCGGGCCCAAGGCACACTCGGACTTGGCTTCGAGGTGAAGCCAAGGGGCAAGGGCAAAGCACCGCGGGCCCCAATCGCCTGCGGGCCAGGCTGAGGCGTGGCGCGTGACGGGATGTGGGCATCTCCGCTTACCCATGTCACCATGTCGAAGTCGATGAGCTCAGTGTTGTAGTTGTCGGGCTTGCCGAAGGTGACCGGGAGGCATATCTGCCCCAGGGGAATGGTGGAGCCATCGGTTACTCCTAAGAAGGGCTTGGTGGGCAGGAGCTGGTCGTAGGGCACCTGGAGCGTCTCAAACATCTGGACAGTGAGAACATTGAGCCCCACGCCATCGTCGATGAGGGTTTTAGTGACGAGGACATTGCTGATGGTTGGCGTGCATAGCATCGGGAGTGCGCCGGCGACGGCTGAGCACTAGAGCTGGTCCATGGAGTCAAAGGTGATGGCGTGCTTGGACCACCTAAGGGGACGCGACGCCTCAAGCTCGGGGAAGGCCGCGTTCACCTCACGAGCGAACTTCTTGAAGATGCACTGGGAGGCGGGAGCCTGAGCACTACCCAGGATGCAAGCGATCGGGCGGGGCTCTTGGAAGCCCCCAGCCCCATCATCTTGCCGGTTGTCATCGTTTCTCCTTGGCGGTGGTGGCAGCGGAGTGAGGCCGGCGTTGCCTTGAGGACAGTCCTCTCGAGGCTGGTCCCGCCAGGGGGCGTCACCAGGCTGGCCCTGCCAGCGGTCCTTGCGGGGTTGGTCACGCTAGTCCTGACGAGGGTCGGAGTTGTCCTAGCGGCCTCCTCCATGGCCAGATCTGCGGTCGCTGCACTCGGGGCGGCGGCCAAGGCGCCCGTCTCGGATTGCCCTGAGCTCCTGGCAGTCGTTGGTGTTGTGGCTGTGGACGTTGTGGAAGACGCAGAACGGGTGGTTGCCCCTGGGGGGGCTCATCGTGGTCACGACCATGCTTCATCTCGGGCTCCACAACCAGCATGGTGGGACCCGTATGCTTTGCTTCCTTGGCCATCGCCTTCTTTTCTTCAGGATCAGGCTCCGGGAGGTCAAGGACGGAGGGGCGGCCTTCTTCAGCCCTTGCGCACTTGGTCGCCAGGTTGAACATCTCCAGGGCCAAACATAGGTCCTTGTGGATGGCGAGCTCCTCCTTCATCTTGACATCCCGGACAACATCAGTCAATGCCGAGACGATGGCCTCGTCTGACACCTCCAGGATCTTGAGGCGAACGCTCGTAAAGCGCTGGAGGTCTTTGTACAAAGTTTTACCAGACTGTTGCTTCACGTGCCGCAGGTCGGTCACTGCAGGAGCGCGGTCGTGAGTACCCCGGAAGTTGGCGATGAAGCGCTCGCGAAACTCTTCCCAGGAGGAGATCAACCCCTCCAGGAGGTTCAGGAACCAGGAGCGCACGCCGTCCTTGAGGGCCATGGGGAACTAGTTGGCCATAACCTTCTCGTCACCGCTCGCCGCTTCGATGCTCAATGCGTAAAGTTGGAGGAACTCTGCGGGGTCAAGGGTGCCATCATAGCGTGGAGGAAGATCTGGCTTGAACTTGCCGGGCCAGATGACACGAGCAGCTCCGAAGTGAAGACACGGCAGGTCGCCGAGCTCACATGCACGACACGCACTTGAGGGGCTCGGTCCCGACACCCACACGCCACGGGCTCCGGCGGCGCGAGGTCTTGGTGCCTACCGCCGCTGAACCACCTGGCAGCTTGCTTCATCTCTTGCCGGTGCCCCGCGCCATGGGTCGCGCGGGGGCGTGTCGCGCATGGGCTCCAGGTCAGCGTTGTGCCGAGGAGGAGGTGGCACGCCGTGAGCCACGTCGCCCGCCTGGGATGGCAGGGGAGGCAGCGAGCGGGATGACGCAAGAGCCTCGCCGACGGCGTTGACGAGCTCAGTGATGCGGCCGAGCCAGTCGTCATAGAGTTCGTTGGCGGGGCGATAACGCAGGAGCTTGCACGCCATCAGCAGCACAGCCTGCGTGTTTGCCGGCCCACGGCAAGCATAGGAGGATGATTTCGTGGCCGGAGTGGGTGATGGAGTCGTGGTGCGGCCATCACGCTGCACGGAAGGTGGCAGCGATGAATCCTGCTGCTCACGAGTAGCAGGGTCAGTAGCAGCATTAGCCACGGGGAGGCAGAGAGGTGAGGGGCGCTGTTGCCCGTGGGTGTCGTCTGGGCAACACGAGCGGCCCGACACTCGGCACGGACATGGCGAGCGTCAGCCATGGGAGCAACAGAATAGAGCGAAAGCGTACGATGGAAGAAGGACTTAGACACACCTCTAGCTGGCGCGCCAAATGTTGGATTCAGGGCTCCTCAGACCCAAGAAAGGTTCGAACTTTGGGGCGTGTGCAAAGAACTCAACCTATCCAGCCTACTAGCTCGTCGCCCCATGACCTAGCTCGATTCGTATGAGCAAGGAAGAAGATGAACACATGAGTTTACCCAGGTTCGGGCCACCTTGTGATGTAAGACCCTACTCATGCTTTGTGGTTGATTGGCCTCACGAGGGGCTGAGGATGACCTAGTACAAGGTATGAACAACCTCGCGAGGTTCAGGGGTGAAGGAATGAGTCGACCCCTTCTAAAGTGGTTGCTTACCTATATTTATAGTGGCCTCGGTCCTCTTCCCCAAAACGTAGGCGGGAAGGGATCCCACAGTGGCCAATTGGAAAGGGGACAAGTAGTACATCTTATCCTGACGAAAGGTGGTCTTCGCGTGCAAAGCTGCTGGTCGTGATGTAGCAGTGGGCTTAGCGATGACATTCGTCCTGCCGTGCTGGCGGTCTTGGTCTCATTGCAACGGAATGGAAACCTTTGCCAGATTCCCCGGGAACCCACGCCTGTCCTTGCCTCCTTAGCACCAAAGAGGAAACGACCTCCTCTGCGCCCGATGGCGCCCGCCTGCCTTGGTCGTCATGTCTTGCGTCATGATAGCCTCATGAGGCTAGGTACCTGCATAGAAATCTCCGCTCCTCGGGAGGCTGCCTGGGGAGGCCGCTCCTTCAGGAGGCCTTGGCGTCATCCCCCTCATGAGGCTTGTCCCTCACGAGGGTCTTGTCTTGGTGGTCTTGTAGATGGGCCATACCAGGCCGTCGAGTGAGCCACGCCGTGGGCCACAGGCAGGCAAGTCTGGGTACCCTGGTTCTCAGAACACCGACAGAGAAGCTACCGCAGCAGAACGAGCCAGTGTTGGACCAGCTTTACCCCCGACAAGGCCTACCGATGACGACAAAGGGGAACCACAAATCAACGCTGATGAATAGGAGGGGGTAGCAAGAAAGAAAATTGTGCAGCAACCTGTTTACTTTGTTAGCTCCCCACTACTGCAGGATGCTGCTAACGCGACACTACGATCAGAGATCCTTTGAGAAACTGTGTGCCATGCCATAATCGCAAATGGTGCTATATGAAAACTGTCAGAAATGTGTAAAACTTTTGCGATGACCGATGCATCAAGCACGGTTCATGTTTTAGTTGTGTGTGCGATGAAGGGCATACGTTTCAGTTCAATGAACTGTTTGCGATGAGGAGGAACAAAAGAAACGGACGGCCAGATGGAGGCGTGTGCGACACACAACATACGGTTCACTCAGATGAACTGTTTGTGATTAGGCAACACAAAATAAACGGTCAGCCAGATCAAAGGTGTGTGCGATATACGGCATGCGGTTCACTCGGATGAACTGTTTGCGTTGAGACATGAGAACAGAAACGGTTCAACTTAACAAGATGTGTGTGATACGCGGCAAACAGGTCTGTAATCAGAAATGTGTTTCAAGACCGATAAGAACACAGACGGTTGCTGCTAATAATACGTGTGTGTTGTGAGCAAACGATTGTTGGTATAAAATTGTGAGTGATTGATGAAAACATCATCGACGGGTTCCATTGTTTAGTCCGTGTGCGATGTGATTTTCTTTGTCCGCACACCATCTACGCTCTGTCTGCAGAGCATCAACATATATACTTAAAAAGACAGCATTGCATAACCAAATTTAGCATACAATTACACAAGTGACTACACACATAACATTTGCACACACCAAAGTAAGCAATTACATGCATACTAAAGTAGGAGAAACGAGGATCTAATCATCTACTTATTGTTGTGACGACGCTTGCCATTGCTCTGCTTCCGGCTAGATCCCTGACCGTTTTGGGGAAGGAGGGACTTCCTCATTTCAACGATCCGCCAGTACATGTCGTAGCTCATGTACGCCTCCTTGGCCGCGTACACGACGTGAGCTTTGTCGAGTTTCTCCATCCAGGCCGAGTGCAAGGCACGCTTGTCCTTGTTGTACGATCCTTCATGTCTCTGTAGTAGGGGTCGATGATGACCTCGGCAAGGTGAACCAGTGAGTCCTTCTCATGCTCCTTGTTGCCCCAGATCTTGTATTGGCCCTGGATGTCGACAAGATTCTGGCAGGCGATGCCCGAACTCTCGAGCACCTTTTCATTGTTGGTGATGTCCACTGTAGCGAACATGTAGTGGGGGCTGTTGACAAACCTGGCGAAACGCTCGCAAGATCTTGTGGCCAGGCAGTAGTGGTAGACGAGGATATGGTGGCGCACGCACATCTAGGCGAGAGCGACCTTGGGACGAGACCCAGGACGAGCGCGGGTGTACTCGAGGTCGAACCCGACCACCTTGTACTTCTCCCCGGCAAGCAACAGCTCCATGATGTGGATGGAGTGCTCCGCCCAGACTGGGTCGTTGGTGTACACCACCGGGAGGTCCATGAACCTTCTGTGGGTGTCCACCACGGCACGCATGGTGAACTGCTGCTTGTCGTCGGCAGCCGCTCGGAGTGCCATTGGAGCCGCGCAGGATACCCTCTAAGAATTACTCGTGTTGGGTGTGCTTCTTGCAAAGGTGGGGCGCGATCGAAAGGTTGAAGAGACACAAGGGTAGGTTAAATGGCCGCTCTAATAATAAATGGGGGCCGGCCGACCTGTAATCGTCACATCTTGTCACGGCATTCATAGCGGAGGATTCCAGAATCCAGTGCACGCTTGACAACACCGCACCCCAGGCGTGGACACTTGAGTGTGATAATTAATTCTGCGCTCTACAGTGCACACGGTGGAAGAAACCAACTGTGTGCAATAATTTCAAAGATCGCAATTGAGTTAGCTATAGAGATTGTGTGTTGTGAGATCGCCAACGTATCGAGAATGGTTAATAAAATCTAAGACAATTGCATATTAAGGTCAAAATAGTGCTAGCAATATACGAGTCTCATATGATGCCATTTCAACGATTGTACCACAAAAGCTCGAAATGTTACAAGGTTCAAATTCCAAAGTTATATGGCTCAAATTCGAAGGTTACAAGGTTCTAACTGATATTAGAAAAGAAATTCAGCTCATCAACTGCAAACGCTCGCGATGATGCGTTGAACATGGATATCAGAGATGTTCAAACTAATATCACCGCTTCTAAGTCTGGCTTCAAAACCTCACAATTTTTGCAAAGGGGTCAGCCACTGAGAAGTCATGTATGGGGTTGACCCGATGACTTTCGATTACTCTGTCATCTGAAGTTCCAAAATGAAATTCATCATTTTTGGAGCCTACTCCATTCTGCCGCAGGCGCCGGCGCTGATCAACATACCATTCATTTTTGCAAAATAAATGTAGGGCAAACCTCATTTCCTTCAAAGACCCTTGCTCTGAGAACAAAGAACCTGGCGAATATAATCTCCGGTAAGGTCCCTCGGTAGGAGTTCAAAGTAATTTCTGAGAGATGAAGATCTAGGCATTCGATGTGATTGTTATATTGTATCACATTATCCACCACTGGGTCTAATCTTATCTGCAAAATAAGAAAACGTGTTAGTGCCTACATGCAGTTTTGAACATTACTACATGACTAGCTATTTGGTTTGCAAGATTTGTAAAATGCACTAACATGCCATCTTCGATCTGACATGATTAACATGGGCATTTGATTACATTCTAGAAAAATGTAGCCTTCTTCACAAGAGGTTGGAGTGGATGAAAAGTTCCTTAAGAAAACTAGTAAAGATGAATCCAAAGGAGAAATGCTTATTGATTGTAACCATATGGATCAAGCAACCATTATAGGGGGGGGGGGCATGTATGTACTGAAATCCTCCAAAAGAACCTTCAGAAATCGTAGTACATTGTCATTCTAAACTTGGAAAAAGGTGTCACAAATTGAACTCCCTTATGGTAAACATTTAATAGGAAAGGAACATCACCTCGATAATAGCTTCTCCAGGCATGGAAAGCATCTCAGGAAACTGACAACTTGCTCCAGGTCGGGCCCGATAGATTCTAGTGCCAAGACCTTCACTGTGCGTAGTTTCGGGGTCAAGCTTGTCAGAATCATTTTCTCAATGATAGACGAACAAACATCTTCAAAATTAGAAATAATGTTAATTTGTAGAAGGAGAGGTAGAAGGTGGCTGTTGTACCTGAACGGGTGTGGATCCAATAACAAGTTCGGAGTATTTGTCCGACGAGTAGCCCACCACCGCCAATTTCGCCCGTAAATGACATTGATTCTTGTTGGACCTTCTTGATCAACTACAAGTAATCTCTCAAGTGCAGGTGTGTCCTGGATGACCATACCATGGTCCACCTTTTGTGATGTCTTCCCGCCGCACCAGCAACACACATAAATAGTCGGGAGAGTCATGGAGGTGATGTGGAAGGTACTCAACCCATTGATTGCCTGAAGACGAAGGTACTCGAGTGCAGTATAGCCATAGAGCAGGCGCTCCATGTCACCCTTTGAGAGGCAGACGACGACGAGCTCGAGGTGCTTCAGTCGTGGTAAAATAAGAGCGGGTGCGTCATTAAGGGGTGGGAAATGGTAGTTCCTGAACTTGGCGACGCACAGCATGGGCGCGAGGCGGAGTGCGGACTTTGGCAGTGACCGCATATGCCCATCATCAAAAGTGAGCTCCTCGAGCTGATCTAGGGCGGGGGACCGGAACCAGTCGTCAAGCTTGGCTTGGTCCATGCCGTTGGAACGGAACTTGCCCATTCCGAGGCCTTTGGTTGGGCCAAGGTGACTACCGAGGATCTTGGAGAACGCATCAAAGCTTTTGCGATAGCCATGGCAGAGCTCGTGGGTGTCGATGAGGTCGAGAGGGTTGGAGTTCCATAGGGGGCGCCACCACCGGGGAAAGGAGGGTTGTCCGCGCCCCATATTTGATTGGGAGGAGGGAGATGATAACTCTCAACATATCATCGGGGAGGCTGCTGATTAAGTCTAGGCCTGTTGGAGTCGCTTGGGGTTCTAGCTCGCCCTGCCTCCGCTTGTTGGCAGCCTCGTTCTCCACCTCCGAAGTCTCCTTGTCAGCGATGCTTTCTGATAGAAATGGGAGTACAGGGAATATTTAGTTAAAACATGGCAATAGAAAAGTGTATTGGTAACTAGAAGTTATTAGGTAGGAATATAGTAAGATAAGGGAATAACAATTGGTTGCTTAAATACTACACAATTCATTTGACATTGCTGGGTAAGTCAACATATGCGAGATAGTTGAAAAGAAAACTTACTTGAACAAAGTCCGGAGGGATGATTTTGTCGGGAAGTTAGCATATATCGATGACCAGGCCCTTCTATGTGCAAAGGCAATTTTAGTGCCAGCTTTCAGTACATAAAACTTTGCAATTTCATTCCAAAATCCAGTGCCAAAATAGGAGTCACCATTTTCATCAAGTCTTACAGTAGCAACCATTGTAAATCCATGGTTTGTGCGCAGTATGACATTCGTGGAGCCTTGATGTATGTAAAGGGAAAAATTGTGCACTACATATCTGTTGCATAGCGAGGGATGTCCTGCAGAAAATGGTAGGTTGTTAAAGAAAATATGGTAACATGCAAATATGGGCCCAAATTGAAACAACTGTCCAGCAGTTGAAATCAAAGGACAAAGGTCTATAATTAAACATATAGGGTAAACATGATGTCATGGAAATATGAGAGTAATCGAAAGAACAATACATCATTAATTTGCCTAATATAGAAAGAAATCCCCTTTGATGTATATGGTGCATGTGGCACCTTTTATCCAAATGTAGCAATATTTAGAATATGTTAAGGAAAGTAGGCCATGCCAACCAATTTAGGATGAGATTGAACATACCGCGCGCGTCCTCAAGTTATCTGGTACGATGAGATGGAATCTCTGGCGGCGGTCGCCAAGTCCCGATGTATCGACGCACTATACATTCTGTGAATGAAAGAAAACCCTCAAATCAGCTTGAATAAAAATGAATTCACGGCGATTTCCGCCGGGTGATTAAAGGAGGCAGATGAACAGGGATAAGAGATGCGATAATATCTCGTTAAATTAGTCACCTTGTCGTCCACGAGAAAGAACCCTCAGTACGGCTGATTCCCCAACCGAGCGGAGCTGGGTCGACCGCGAGGAGCGTCGAGAAAGTCGATGGCGATAGGCGGCGGCAAGCGGAAGTGGCAAAATGCGGTGGGCTTTGCCGGCAGCTTGGCGGCGGCCGCAGGCGTCGAGCTAAGTGTTTACCGCCATGATAGGCGGTGCCATGGCACAGGCACGAAGGAGCTTGTGCAGGTGTGAATGGGGAACGTACCAGAGGGGCCGAGGTGGGTGGCGGGCAGGGTGAGGGTTCTTGTGACGTGGGGATGGTGAGTATTTTCTTTTTTCTTTTTTGAATCTGGTGGTGAGCGTTTTCTGTCCCACAAAGAATTTTGGGGGCGACGGTTTGCTAGAGCGAACCGTGTGTGATTGACGCAGCAGGCAAAATGATAGTCATTGAACACAGTTCCAATTTTGGGAACTGTGTGTGATTGACGTACTACCTCCGTCCTGGTTTATTGGTCCCCCGTTGTAATTTTTACCAAAATTTGGCGAAATATTTAACATACTCAGACATAGATAATAAGCGTACACGTACATAAGCATAGTTCAATCATAAGTACATAGTTCAACCATCATTAAGCATACTCAAGCATACATAGTTCCATCCATCCCACATCTGATCTCACATGCGGCCGACACGATCCTGAAGCTTCCCAGTTACTCGGCGTACGCGCCGTGCGCCACCCTGCGAGAATACTTCTGCTTGAAGGAGCCAACGACCCGTCCTCTTGCATGCGCAAGTGCACATAGATACGCGTCATGAATCTTGTGGTTGCAAAATGGGCATCCATAACCATCGTTCCAGGTCCTAATACGCCTGTTATGCATTCCCGCATAAAGCTCCCTAAGGATTCGCCTCTTGTACCTCCTCTGGCATCTTCATCCTCGCTGTCCACATCGTCAGACAACACCTATACATATAGTAAGACAAATTTGGCATCAAATCACTGATTACATGACGTGAAGTAGGATTAGGAATTTATGGCTATTTATTTATACATATTCATAGATTATGGTTCGATTTTTAAGCATGGTTGTCTATGTATAGACCAATCTTGAAGAAAATAATGGCACAAACATATGTAGGTCATTCAAAATCAATTGTCAAGTCCTGGCTAGGAATTATTAGCACGAACACTAACCCTAATTGGATTACTAGCAGAAATCATTTGCACAGATGAAACAACTAATCACTTATCACCTGTACCATTCAAACAATCAATACACTACACGGATCTAATGAAACTTACTTTGATTTCATGGATTGGGAGAACATAACCACAAGATTTCTATTCCAAAAAGGGGGAGGCACGAGTAACCATAGAAACCCTATGATCTATTTGACACATAAATGGGTATAGATGACTAACCAGCTGTCCGTTGTCGTCGGAGTCATCGCCGGAGTGGTCGTCGGAGTCGGTGTGGAAATCCGCCTCTGGCTGTGGAAGCTCGACGCCGTCGACGACATCAGGGTGTGGCGATAACTCGACGGTGGTGACGGCAACCTCTGTCTCCATCTCCACGCCGTGCTCCGGTGCTTTAGTAGCCCCGGCGTCGCCACTCCCTCCGATGGGGCGCTTCAGCGACATCCTCATACACTGACGGCTTTGAGGACTGAGAGCGGCGTCGAGGTTGCAAGCGCAGATAGAGGATTGTGTGCGCATAGCGAGGATGGGGGTGCGGCCGCTCGGGCGCACCATTAATATGGAGTAGTGGGAGTTGTTGGAGAGAGGCGGGCGGTGGTCAAACCGATGGCTCGCCTCCCGGTGAGCCTACGCATCGGACTGCTGGCATGCCTACCAAAGTTTCACATAGCTACTCGCACGCCTTCCGATGACACTGTGCAGCGAGCACGCCTCCGTCAATTCACACACCTGCACACATGCCTCCCCGTCTGCCTGCGCGGCAGACTACTCGCATGCCTCTCGTCAACTCACGCCTGCTTGCACGCCACACGGGTCGCACGGCGGCACATATATTGTTTTTCTATTTGGATGATTAATGCTGCCACTTTATTGCTTAAACAAAGCATGGCACGTATCCATTGTTGGTCTAAAGCTCATGGTTCGAATAAATAATCCGTTTGGGATTTTGGTTCCCAATTATTAATAATCTCCCTGTAATTAGATAAAGATTACATCAAAACTGATCTCAAATTTGAGAAAAAGTACAATGCCACTTTGTATTGGTGTCCATATGACAACACGATAAGTTTCATGAACTTCAAATAAGTTTTGGATGTACTAGAATTTAAAAATCAAGATTCTCAATGTTTGAAATTTGTTGCAGGGAGTAAACATGCACCCAAAGTGAGACACATGTGTTTTTGCAATCCATTTAGGTGCACTGTCACGTGTGCATGTAGCTCAAATTTGATTTTTGCACATTATACCCATAGGAAATCAATCAATCAATGTACTAAAACGTCTTAATGATCTCCGTGAATTTTTTTAAATTAAAACTTCCCTCCTTTGGTAACATGTATGTTCACCGCGGGATAATTAATTTAACATGCATCATAGTTGCGGTGGATTCATGGTGTGTGTGTGGGTGTGTGCGTCTGGGGGTGGCGGGTGGCTCGCAGTACACTACGAGTTGTGAGCCACTGTGTGGGTTTGCCGTTTTGTTAGGCAGGCTGGTGCCATATCAGAGTCGTGAAATCGTTATTTAAAACATCACACAACCCTTTCATACATAATGTTTTGGCCACATGCAGTCGATGGTTGTCCTACACAACACTCGATACTCGCGTGTGATGCTTTCTGTGGGCCCGCGAGGTCGTCGTCCATCACTTTGACGAACAGCCGGCAGTGAGGTTAATTTGACCAGCAAGGTATAATCTTTTTTATTTGTGTTATGGTGGTATATAGTATGCGTCAAAGAGGTGGGAGGGGGCTAGCATATATACTATACATATGCGTTCGTGAACAAGTACACCTCACTCAGGGTTGGGACTTTTTGGTTACTGAGGCACGTGCCACATCAAAATTGTGAAATTGGTTATTCAAACATCACACAACACCTTTTTGGGCCACATGCATATATATCCTAGCTAGGACACTCACGTGTGACGCTTCCATCTGTGGGCCCACGAGGCCATCATCGATGCATGCATGCATGCATCACTTTGACCTACATCGGGAGAGGTTAATTAATTTCACCATCGATGAAGATTCTTTTGGGTTATACATATATTACGGCAGGAGCATATAGTATGCGGTGAAGAAGGGGAAGGGGACCATCATATGTAGTACGCTTGATATGAACCTCGCTCTCTGTGGGTGCATGGTTTACGGTTTTTGAGGCATTGGCACATCAAAGTTGTGCATTTTGGGTATTCAACATATATATGTTCGGCCCACATGCAAAGCGGTGGTGGTTGTCCTCTCGCACCCACTTAAGTGGTTATCAGCGATATCGATGCTTTCCATCTGTGGGCCTGCTTGGTACATCACTTCTTTTTGCCTGACAACAAGAGAGGTTAATTTGACTTAGGAGGGGTTATTATTTTTGCTCTGGGCTGACATGCATGATACACTTTGAGCAGACACATATGCATGTGTACGCATGAATCCCTCCCTTCGAGTCGAAGTGGCTAGTACAACAACACCATCATGAACCGATCTCTCGCCTCGTGTGGGGAGCTAGTGTACGATTTTTGACACACGCGCCAGATCAATGTTGTGTATTCAAACATGCATGCACGCATCACCTCCATACATATGCATGTAGTGGTTGCCTTCGAACGATACACTCCCTCGCGTGGTTATCGGTGACAAGCCTATTTATTCGTGTGCCCGCGTGGACATCCATGATCACCTTAACCAACAACAAGATAGGTTACCATGGCGGATTCTTCATTTGGTTAGTGTTATTGTAGTATAGGTTATGGTGAGATTCAGACCTAATTAAGGTTGAGCGCATATACTATGCACGCATGGATGCATATATGAATCCCCGTCGTTGGCTTGAAGTGTGGTGTAACATACATATGCATCGTCAACCTAAACCTCACTCAGTGTGGGGATTTCTAGTTCGAAATCATGGTGCCACATCAAAGTTGTTCATTGTTACTCAAAAACACACCTCTCCATACATATGTTTGGGCCACACGAATGCAGTGGTTGTCTTCGGGGACTAGCTACTTGTGTGATTATTGGCGAGCTAGCCCATCTACGGGGTCGCATGGACGGACATAACTTTGACCAACAACAAGAGAGAGGTTTTACGACCAAGGTGGATTATTCTTGGTCCGTTTTACGATCCATCTTGGTGAGATATATGCCTCTCTAGCCCGCCGACTGAAAGTGTGTGTGTGTGTAGGGGGGGGGGGGGTTGCTACATCGCACTTTGCTAGGTGAACCTTGGTTGGGGGGGGGGGGGCATGTTGATGACACGAGGGCGGGTGGAGGCTGCTAGCTACTTTGCACTTTGCTAGGTGAACCTTGGTTGGGGTGACATGTGCATTCATAGCTTAGGATTCCCTTTGTGCCGACACGAGGGAGGGGTGGCTGCTAGCTACTTCGCACTTTGCTAGGGTGAACCTCGCCATGGGGAGGGCATGCATTCAGAGCTTAGCTAGGATTCCCTTCGTGCTGACACGAGGGAGGGGGGCTGCTAGCTACTTTGCACTTTTCTAGGCGAACCTCAGTTGCGAGGGGGGGGGGACATGTATTCATATCTTAGGAATCCCGTCGTGCCGACACGAGGGAGGGGGCGGGGCTGCTAGCTCTACTTCACACTTTGCTAGGTGAACCTCGGTTGGGGGGCATGCATTTATAGCTTAGGATTCCCTTCGTGCCAACACGAGGGAGGGGGGCTGCTAGCTACTTCGCACTTTGCTACGGTGAACCTCGGTTGGGGGGGGGATGCGTTCATATATAGCTTAGGATTCCCTTCGTGCCGACACGAGGGAGGAGGGGGGCTGCTAGCTACTTCGCACTTTGCTATGTGAACCTCGGTTGAGGGGGAGGGGGCATGCATTCATATACAGCTGAGGGTTCCCTTCGTGCCGACACGAGGGAGGAGGGGGGGCTGCTAGCTACTTCGCACTTTGCTAGGTGAACCTCGGTTGAGGGGAGGGGCATGCATTCATAGCTTACGATTCCCTTCGTCGACACGAGAGGGTGGGAGCAAGCAATATCGTGGCGCTTTGCAAGAGAGGTGCCACATCGGTTGCATTTGGTATTTGAAAATCAAACCACCCTTTTGATACATAAATTTGGTCCACATGCAAGTGTGTTTGTGTTCGACCCTCCCGCGTCATTTTTCGCCAAATTTATGAACATTAGACAAGTCGGATGACGCAACAGACACGGTTCACTAAAACTAACCGCGTGCCACGCCGGTGCACCTGTCACGCACACATCCGCACAGTACATTGGGCTCCATGAGGCTCCCCCTCTCAAAAATATATGCCAGCTTCAAGGGTTTTTCTGTTTCATCACACACGGTTATTATCTCCGAACCATGTGCGATGTTTCTTGTTCCCAATCCCGCTTGCATCGAAAATATCTGCCCCCTCGAGGGATTTTCTTTTTCATAACACACGGTTGTTATCTGCGGACCGTGTGCGATGCACTATCATCAAAATTTTCAATAGCCCGGCATTTCACTCCCGCGTTTGACTCCTGCCAAGAAAATTTTCAAGACAGCGTCATTTCCTCAAACACCCTGCCCCCCTTCCATACACACACACACACACACCAAAACCTCCACGGGCGTGTGCGCACACACACACACCCCCTCCCTCGCTCGAAACCCTAGCAAAGTCCCCGCCGCCGCTACCGCCACCACCGCCACAAGGCCTCAATTGTCAACATCTGCCGGTTTGCCCGTGCAGCTTACCACTGATCTCCATACCCAGGCCGCCCTGAGTTTCTTAGATGACGCCTGCCAAACGCCCCCTTTCCCATAGATCCCCATCCCCATCCCCATCCCCCACTCCAGAGCGTCGCAGCCTAAGCCCGGCTATGCTTCCCGTAGAGCTCGAGGAGCGACTGGCCCAAAAGAGGTGTATAGCGGTCTCTTCTCCCGACATCACTGAGGCAGCTGACGACCATTACTGGCGGCAGGCACTCAAACAGAGGGCTAGAGTATGCGGGCATGTCTCGTCCGCCGGCTACGACATCGAGGTCATCGACAGTGATGCCTTGAGGCGGGCTGTGTCACATGTTAAGTGGCCCACCCCCAACCCCTCGGGTTCAACCGTCGTCGATCTCATCCATGGCCCCGTCGCTGATCTCCTCTGGCTTGCAGTCAACAATTTGCCATTCCACATCGCCATCGAGCCCCTTTTGTCATTTCTGAAGTACATGTTCTGCGCCGCTGGCTTGGGATCCACAGCTTCCAAGTCAGACCTCATGATGGCGACCACGAGCAGGGCACGTCTCTGGCTCTTCCAAGGGGAAAGAGCCCATCTGCTCTTCCAAGGGGAAAGCGCCCGTCTGCGACATCAGGGAGGGCACCCTACAGAAGGTTTTCCAAGGGAAGGAGCCCATCTGCGACAACATGGAGCGCATCCAGGGTCCATGCTCTTCCCACGGGAACGAGCCCATCTGTGAGAAGTGAGGAAACCCATGCTTTGTTTATTTTAGTTGTTCACAATGTGATGCTCTATATGTGCAATTATTTACTGTGCAATGCATTTCATCAATCCTGTTTTAAACATACCGATATAAATGCATATATTTGCTTGCTGTTAAGCCTGTTATAGCTAGCATATGCCTCTTTTAAAGTTTTTTGATTGTTCGGTTGTTTGTAGTTAGCATATGTTCAGTTTCAAATGCTATCTTTGGTTGTTCGTAGTATGCCTTGTTTGTTCCAGTTATTCACAGCGTGATGTTCTATATCTTGCAAGTATGAACTGCAATTCAATTTCATCGATCAGTTTCAACAATAGCACTATGAATGACTACATTTGGTTGCTGCATCTTGTAGTTAACACGCCTTTCCATTTTTATTTAACCATAACCAGTGTACTTAGACTGGCACAATACCAGTTTGAATGACCATGTTTGCTTGTTGTTAAATGTTAGGCATGTTGCAGTTAGCACAGCTTTCCACTTGTTTTTTCTTTACTAGCATTTTTAAACCTGCACACTGAAGCTATCTTTTGGAGATTATTTTGTCTGCCATGTGTAATTTTGGTTGATGTTTAGCCTGTTGTGCTTAACATGCTTCTTGATGTACCTACAGGACAATTTTGGGAGCATCTGTCGTTTTCCATCGAGGTTAGTTTCATCCCATGGCTTATATCTGCTCATTGTTCAGATATCCGTAGTCGGTACCATATAGGCCGGGTGATAAGGGACTACTCGGTGAATCGACTTTTAATCAATATATCTGCAACCCATTTTTCCTTAGGTTAACTAGGGCCATATGTAATATATCTGTGACTACATAGCAACATGCACTGTACTTAATGTCTAAATATGCAATCCTAGGCTACATAGCAACAAGGAAGAGTGTTACATTAATGTTCTAATGATGTCTAGATATACGTAGAAGAGCAGCAGTAGCAACAACAACAACACAACCCTGTTTGGATTCTCAACTTAGCTAGAGGTTAGAGTTAGTTTCTAGCTCATTACTAACCCTGAACTAACTCCATCCAAAGAGTTGTTTGGATGGCAGGGTTAGGTTGACAATAAATGCACTAGGAGAACACGCTCCAATTAGCACCTCGTGGGTTGAATACTAGTTTTTTGGGTGGGTTATAGATGCAACTAGCTCAAACTAGCCCGCATGTTTAGATATACTTTAGGGCTATTTGAGCCCAAACTAGCTCAAACTAACTGTAACCCGTGGATACAACATCAGATAATTTTTAAGAACGAACTAAACTCCTTCCGGCCCATAATATAAGATGTTAATTCATCTAATATGTGAGTATATTGGATGTTATAAGATAGTCCCTCCGTTCTTAAATATTTGTCTTTTTAGAGATTTCAAATGGACTACCACATACGGATGTATATAGACATATTATAAAAGAGTGTTGTACTACATCATTGTGCCATTTCTGTTTAGCTTCTAATATTAACTTGGTGCTTTTAGGTACATATGTCATTGGTAAAGATCCGCGTTTCGACCCTTTCTGCGTATGGGGCAATGATATTTCGATGAACCAGCATCAAGTGAGGAAGCTGATAAAGATTGTTAGTAAAATGGGTCCAAAGATGGCAATTAAAATATTTGTTTACACTTTATCCAAGACAACAGAGAACTGCAGGATGGTAAGTAAGAACTCTGCAGCCTTCTTTTTACTGCCCATAATGAGTTGTGTTAGATGACAATGTCTGAAATCTTATTCCTTTGCGGTGGTTGCCAAAGCGGTTTACTCAAGATTACCTCTCAAACTACATGATTGGTGGGCATGCAAAGGTTAAAGTATTTCTACCAGAACACGATGATTATCTAGATTTTTTCATGAAGACCGTGAAGGATGGGCGGTCGGCCATCACAAGGGGTTGGACTAGAGTCGTGCGTGCCTTCTGCATGTAGGAGGGCACAATATGGGTGTTCCGCTTCACCTTGTTCAGCAAGCAGAATATATTTCGCCTCTTTCTTTACCGTCTTTAATAGTACAAGTATACAACTGTGGTTCATCATTCTTTATTTGGTTCTTATGTAATTCTTTAACATATATACCTATGAATCGAATAATGCATTGGTTGTTTGAACCTGATGGATATGAATAAAAGCTATAGCATACATTCAAATTCAAATCCAAATCCGGTACAATTTGGAAAAGCATCAATTAAATTATGGTGAAATTACGCTCTCCAGGTTGTTACGACACACACGGTTGGTAAAACACAAACGTTTGTGATATGCACCATAATCCGAGACAGTTCACAGAGAGGAAACGTGTGCAAGCATGCACACAGTTACCGTTTGCAAAGCATGTGCGATGTCAGACAATATCACAAACGGTGCGGGCAAACTAAACGTTTGTCTTAGTTGCCTTATTGTACACGATTCGCAACCATGATCTGTTTCTGATGAAGTATGCATCGTAAACGTTGCCCCACAGAATAGCGTGTCCGATAGTTGTCGTGTACGACGATGTTACGACAGTCCGACATTTCGTAATGCTGTCCGACACTCATACGACGATTAGCTAATCTTCTTAACGGTGAACCATTTGTGATGGGCCGCGCATCATACATGTTCTATAATAGTGAATATTATGATGGGCCACGCATCGTAAACGTAGCACCACAAAATACCGACTGCGATGGCAATGCGAGCAGAAACGAGTAGGAGTACTGTAGGGGCCCTATCCCCGGCGGTTTCTGGGTCGTGTGGGAAGGACCCCCCTATCGCCCACACTCACTTGGCGACGGTTCCAAATGCCGTCGCGGAAAGGGGTTTTAAACCGTTTGTTTAGGACCGACGCGCACCAGTGCCCTCTTGCAGGGAGCGAGGTCATGGTACTCTGGTGTCCAAAAATTAATCTTCAGCCTCCTCATAGCCTTGTGGAAGTTGCGCCATTACTTCTAGGCCGACGAGATCACCATCATGACTCGCCTCCCACTACAGCAAATTTTGAGGAACCCCGAAGCCACTAGCAGGATAGTGGAATGGGCCCTGGAGCTATCAAGTTTTGCCCTAAAATTTGAGAGAACGAGTACTATCCAAAGCAGAGCACTTGCAGATTTTATAGCGGAGTGGACGCCGACGCCTGATGAAGAGACCATGGAAATCCCTCCCCAGCAAGGAGGCCCCTAAGGAATGGATCATGTACTTTGATGGCGCTTTCTCGCTCCAAGGTGTTGGCGCAGGAGTATTAGTCGCTACACCCATCGGAGAACACCTCAAGTACGTCATCCAAATGCATTTCCCCAGGGAAGATGCCACCAACAACACGGCAGAATATGAAGGGCTCCTTCCCAGGCTCCATATTGCTGTCAAATTGGGGATCAAGAAATTAATCATACGCGGCGACTCTCAGCTTTGTTGTGAAGCAGGTGAACAAAGATTATCAGAGCCCGCTAATGGAATCCTATGTGGAAGAGGTAACGAAGTTGGAGGAGCACTTCGACGGGCTGCAAGCAGAGCATGTACCCCGTGCAGAAAACAACATCGCTGATCACCTGTCGAAGTGCGCTAGGCAGAAGCTTCCTGTGGAACTTGGCACTTTTTTGCTCCACCTCACCCAACCAACAGTTTCTCCATCAGCCTTGGCCAGAAAAACAAGGAAACTCAACATCGACAAACATTTTCCGGCAGAGCTCCCTGGGCTCGCTGGAGAAAAGGTTGTCGAGGCAAACCCCATGCTGACTGGTGAGCCATGCCCTCAGGCAGAATCTTGGGTTCCTACTGTTGAAGGAGGTGCTCTCACAGCTGAAGAGATGCCTTTAGTCCTTGCCGTCGAAACCCAGGATCCGACATGGGCACAACACTTAGTCTGATTCTTGCAAACTGGAGAACTTCCTGACAACCCAGAGGAATCTGAGAAAGTAGCATGGCAGTCAAGTATGTACTAATTTGTGGACTACATTCTAAACAGAAAGAGGCCGAACAACGTGAAGTTGAAGTGCATCAGTCAAGAGGATGGACTAGTGCTGTTGGCAGAGATACATGGAGGTGCGTGTGGCTCAAACTTGGGATTAAGAGTACTTGTTAGGAAAGATTTCCGCAAGGATTCTACTAGCCCACCGCCCTCCGGGATGCAACTGAGCTTGTCACCAAGTGTGTAGCATGCCAGTTCCATTCCAAGAATATCCATCAACTAGCTCAAGCCTTGCAAACCATCCCTTTATCCTGACCTTTCGCGGTCTGGGGGCTCGACATCTTGGGCCCCTTCCCCCGTGCCACGGGGGGCTTTGAGTTCTTGTACGTGGCAATCGACATGTTTACAAAGTGGCCTAAAGTGGAACCAGTGAGAAAGGTGACAGCACAATTAGCTATCAAGTTCTTCAATGGATTGGTGTGTCATTTTGGAGTACCCAACAGAGTAATCACTGACAACGACACCTAGTTCACGAGCCGCGCCTTCATGCAGTACATACAAAGCCTTGGAGGCAAGGTCTCTTTCGCCTCAGTTGCCCATCCAAAGAGCAACGGCCAGGCGGAAACGATGAATGCAGAAATTCTGCGAGGGCTAAAAACAAGAACTTTTGATAGATTGCAGAAATGCGGCAAGCGTTGGATCGATGAGTTGCCAGTGGTTCTTTGGTCAATCAGGACGACATCAAATTGAGGTACTGGCTAGACTTCCTTCTCCCTAGTGTACGGGGCAGAAATAGTGCTCCCCATAGAACTCATATACGGGCTACCTCAGGTACTTGCCTATGACGAAGTAGCGCAAGAGCAGCTACGGCATGACGATGCCATGCTCCTTGAGGAGGACCGTCTCTGGGCAGCTATACGTACTGCACGATACTAGCAAGCTCTGTGCCCCTATCATAGCCGCAGGGTTCACGCCCAGAGCCTTTAGGAAGGTGACCTTGTCCCGAGGCGCGTTCAGTCCGCTAAGGGTTCAAACAAGTTGACGCCAAAGTGGGAAGGCCCTTATCGGGTAGTACGTGTCACCAGACCTGACGCGGTCCATCTAGACACCAAAGATGGTATCCCGGTGCAAAACTCCTGGAATATTGAGCATCTTCGTAAGTTCTACCCGTAAGGCGCGGCTGCCGGGCCTTGCCCCGGCGCCTGTTTTGTACAAGCATAGCACCCTGGACTTGTAACCCTTTGTACAAAGCCAGGCGAAGACCCTGTGCAAAGATAATAACGAAGTGCTGGCACAAAAACTTGCATGCATGTTTTATTAAGTATACATTTATTAGGGTTACGATAACCCTACCATGAGATAACTAATCCTTCACAAAAGATCATATGCAGCTGTTTTCTCCCCTGCACTTCTTTGTGATCAACAGCAGGGCCCCCGGTCGTGGATGAACCTCCCAGAAGGAAGAATGAGAATGAGCCAGCATATTGGTCCCCGACAGCTCCTCCTTATTAGGGAGCAATAAGAAGAACAACAAACGCAGATAAGTTCACCTCGCCATCCATAATATAGTCCTGTATGAAAAGCTTGTGCGTATGGAAACCTTGTCGCCCCCAACATCTGTGCTCCCATCCTTTGGTCCGAAGTCTCTTCAGTCAGGTTGGTCACAGTAGCCTTTCGAGGGGGGGGGGGACTGACAAGGGGCCAGTTTCCACCTACGCGCCTAACCTATCAAACATGGTTCAGTGGCAGCTGTGGAAGGGACCGATAAGATGTCCTGTCGGGGAACTTTATTTACTTGAAAGTATTGAGGAATCGCTCCTCAGCATGGATTTGATACATGCACAAGTGCCCGGCAGACATTCTTTTTTCATCAATACATAAATAAACAAGTAGAGGGCATACATGATATAGACATGGATAGATGGTTACATGATTTGAACTAAAACTTGGCTAGTGCCTACATCTTTTAAATTGAAAAAAGTTAAGTACCCCGTAATGCCTTTCTTGTCCCTCTCCTCCTAGGAGTTGCATCGAGAAAGAAAGAGAGAAAAAGGGGCGCCTGGGCAATAGCCCAGCCTAACCCCATCAGGGCCCGCGGGACTCATCCTCACAAGATCGGGAGGGTGCCTCCCCAGCAAGGAAGAAGAGGCCGGGACAGGGAGAGCGGCTAGGCGATTCCCGGGTCACCCCCACCAGGACCAAAGGAACACGACATAAGGAACACCAACAGGGAAGACGAAGCCAGAGTCCACGAGGAAGCCTGTCGGGGTCAAGCTGGTGGAAGTGGAGTCGACTAGGCCAAGCACCCCCAGCAAATCGCTCTGTTGGGGGTCCAGCTGTAGATGGTGGTGTTGTTAGCGCCTAGCTGACGGTGATGGTGCATCCGATGCTCAGCCGGAGTCCGAGTTGTTGTCTTCATGCTTGATGACCGGGGGCTTGGCGTCGCCCTCTTCGCTGTTAGTGTCCTCTTCGTCATTGTCACTCGAGTAGGAGCTTTTGTCCTTGGTCGAGCTTTCTGTGTAGCACCCTAAGCGAGCACTCGAGCGCCCGAAGACCTTGATGGGGAGGAAATCCTCCTCCATTAATTTAAAATGAAGGACGTGCCCCTCCGCCAGGCTATGGGCACGTGCAAAAGTTTTCCAGCCGCGTCGGAGAAGCATGACATGAGGTGCATGACAATATAGGGTTCCCAAATCCACCTCGTCGGATGGTTCTATGCTTGGTACACCCGGCCATGGTGCCTGCCGCATCAAAGCCTACCCCTCCGATCAGCGCTCAGCATGGCCCTCAGCACAACCGATAAACACCAGAAACTGGTTGCAACTCCTGAACAAAGATCAGGGCAATTAATAAGTCGAGCATGGTCATATTTCAGGGATAACATACACATGACTCAGTTCTTAAGGACGGTCCTAATGAGACAACCCACCATGTACTCCTACATGGCCTCTCATCTCTACCTTTATCAAATCATGTTCACACACTTAGCTCTTATCAGCAGAACACCATCGATTCACTCCAATCCATCACCCATATGAACCAGACCTGACACAACTCTAAGCATAGCAAGTATAATAGACATAGCACAGTAAAGATCACAACAGGGGCTCAAGCAACTCCTAACCATGCTAGTAAGGTTTTACTATTTACTGTGGCAAAGACAGGTCATGCAGAGAAAGTGGGTTCAGCTACCGCAACAAGTAACAGTTGAAATGTTGTTGTCTGAATGCAGTAAAATAGTTCTGGAGCAAGAGAGTGGGATTGTATCAGAATGCTCAAAGGGGTTCGCTTTCTTGGAATATCCACACTGGAGCACTGCTCCTCACACAGGTACTTTGGAACACTCTCCAGAGTAGGACCTATCGAGAAGGATGGTGCTAGCAATCAATACACAACATATGCAACAATATGATGCCTGGAGGTGACATGGCAAGAATGCTATGAAGTGTGCTAATGCATCTAGTAACAATTTAAATGAGGTCCATTTGAACCAAGGGTTCAAATGCAACTTCCATATTAAGAACTTGAAATGCCAATTAGTGTTTTCACTTATACAGTAGGTATAATATAGTTAAACATGCATGAAAGTAGCATAAATGGATATATTGGATTTTTCTGATAATTTTTCATATATAAATTATTTCATTCTGAGCTACGGTTTAATTTCTATGATTTTTTGAAGTTTAACTATTTTTCTGGAATTTCCAAAACATTTCTGAAATAGAAATAATCTAGAAACACTACTATGACTTCATCACTATGTCACTACTGTGTCATTGGTCAACGGGGCCAGTCTAGGTCAAATCTGACTAGTGGGTTCCACTGGTCGGTGACACAGGGGCTAATCCCGTGTTGACTGGCGCTTTGACGCATTATGGGGCCTGCTACCAGCGTCTAGGGGTGGTCTAACTTGCGGGGATTAGTGCTAATGACCCTGCCAAGTCGGCTGTCGTCGGAGTACTGCCGGCAGAGACAATAGCTAGGGAGGAAGTTCACCGGGGCTGCCCTATAGGCGGCACGCGCGAAGGCAACCGGGAGGTAGCTCGCACACGGCCGCATCTAGCTGAGTGCTCGGGAGGCCGCGGGGTCATCGGAAACATCGGCTACGACCACGGAGGCGGCGGCCGGAGTTCGGACGACAACGGTGCCGGCGCTACAAGGCACGACGGGAGGAGTGGTTGCATGTTTCCGGCTTGTGGGGGCGTGCTAAGCATGATGGGCTACTCGTACGCGAGCGGTGCTTGCTCTAGCCACGGCGACTTCATGATCGACGGCGAGGAGCTCTCGGCTCCAGCGGCTAGCGCAGATAGGGAAGGAGTATGAGCTCAGGGATCAGGGGAAAATACGCAGAGCTCACCGCGGGGTCGAAGCGGAGCTCATCTGGCACGGGGAGGTGGCGAAGACGGCGAATCGACGACGGCGAATCGACGACGGCGGTCTTCTGATACAGAGGACGAGGATGATGGCGTAGTCGGCGGTGTAGGGCATCCGGGCTTGCGCTTGTTTAGTGGGAAGCTTCACGACGTAGAGGCGGACGACGGGGACTGTACGGGGAGGTGCGGGGACGGCTGTGGCCGCGGCGGTGCTCGTCGGCGGTCTCGGGTGCGTCCGTGTCCGGGCGAGAGAGAGAGCAGAGGGGGGAGGCACGGGAGAGGGTGGGAGAGAGGCCAGGGGTTTGCGTGTGTAACATCCCAAATTTTCAATTTGGAATGTTATACATAGATCATTCATGCATGTCATATTTTTGTTGCATTTCGTTTTGCGATCCTCGAAATTCTAAGCAACTCAAGGACCCTCGGAGAGAGTTGGGGATTTCACTGTTTTCATATTTGAATTTTATCAAATATTGAAACGAGGATTATTTGTTTTAATTATTTTTCTCTCCAAAAATATTTCATATTAAAAATATATGAGAGGAGATAATATGACTTCTCCAAAATAAATGAAATATTGGAGGAAAAATATTAAAATCAAATATTTGATTTTATTCGGATTTTACTGTTATTTTATTTGCATTAGAAAAATTGCATGTTTTCAAAATTGTATTTTAGGGCCAAGAAAATGTTCATCTTGTTCTTAATATTTTATTTAGACGGTGAAAATTTGTTTTGGCATTTTTAGATTTTTATTTATTTTTCTAGGATTTATTTTCCACGGAATCTGTTTTTTTTTTAACTTCAGCGCCCGACTGGGCCGTAGCCCAGCCGAGCCAGGCCAACCACCCCGCGCCACCACCTCCCCGCCGCCGTCTCCCACGCAAAGAGACCGCTACCGCCACCGCCACCCGCCGTGGCCGAGTCGGCCACGCCCCCTGCCCCCTCCCGCAAGCCACCACCCCTTTAAAAACGGCCCCGAGCCCCAAGCCGAGCCCGCCGCCAAGAAGCCGCCCGCCCGCCACCTTGCACCCTTCTTTGCCGCCGCCACAGCCGCCACCCTTCCATTGTTGCCGCGCCGAGCCGCCCGCGCCCGCCCTCTGCCACCCCGCCGCCACCCGTCTTTGCCCGCCTCGGCTGCGCCACCATGAAGCCGCCGGAGCCACCGCCGATCCGATCCGATCTCGCCGTTCGTTTTTTTGGTTTTGGTAAAAACCGCCAGTTTTTTTAATAAAACCCTAGTTTCGTTTTTTAGATAGGTTCGCCGGTTTTCTCGGTTTAGTGTATTTAGCGGACGTTTGTCCGTACGTTCGTTTTAACGAACGGTTTTCGCTCGTTAGTTACAGACAACGAACGTTCGTTCATTAGCCTGTTCATCAGTTTTTCTTTTTCTTGGGTTTTTCGCGATTATTTTCGATCGCAATTTCTGATCCGATTTTCATTTTAGTTTGAGTTTCCTTGCTCCGTTTGATGTGATTCTTTTTGCAAACGGAGTTCTTAAGTTGAACTTTCTGGTCAATTCTTATTATTTGAGTTTTTCTCGTGCATCTGTGATTGATTGCTTATGTATGCTATTGTTTGCTTGCGATAGAATTCACAGAGTGCGAAGCGTGCAACTACGAGTCCCTAGGTTTTGCGGATCGTCAGCAAGGCAAGTAACACTTTGATCATATCCCTTTCATACCCAGTTTTTTATGCATTAGTTTCAATCCTCAAACATTCCATGATTAGCATGTGATTAACTTGTGGGTATTGGGAAGTAGTTGATGAGGTAGAACCTATTGTCCTGTTATAATCAAACCCTTGGGAGTTACTTCTACGTATTGCTTATATTGCTATGCTATGCTCGTAGACGTGTTTGGGCGAGTGAATCCATGACAAATGTGAGATTGTTAATTAATGGTTGAACTTAAGGTGGCAACTTAAATACACATCTGGGTGGATTGCTTGTCGGGCACCTGGAGAATCCAGTGTTGTCCTAGGATATCCCGGAGTACCCGTGTGATCATCCTAAGGTCCGCCACCCAGGCTCAAAGGGCACTAAGATATTTCATGCTAGAACCTTCCGTGTGCAGCCACAAGCTATTATGGGCTCTAGCATAGTTGAGTAAGTTGCGTGAGATCTTGAAGAGGTGGACTAGCAGATGTAGAGGGATGTAGGTCGGTATAGTCTACCCGGAGTAAAGAGTTAATGTTTCTGAAAGACTGTGTCTCGGTCATCCGTTTCTCGAACACCATGTAGTGCGGGAAATCCAACGGAGGAGATCGAGTCTTGTGGGGAAAAGTGTGCAAACCTCTGCAGAGTCTACAATCTAATCATGGTTAGCCGTGTCCCCGGTTATGGACATCTTGAGTATCTAGTACTTGGATTATCCTAAGTATCTCATCACTCTAATTTAATATTGTTGGGTTGATAATTACTTTAATTGGGATTGAGTTGGAGGAACATTCTCAATGATGTTACAGCTACCATGATAGTTAAAATAAAACTTATTACTTTGTTGTAGGGAAAAATTGATTTTTCGCAAAAACTATAACCTTAGAGCTTTCCACCAGCCAAATATGCATGTAGTGATAGCATTATTCTATTCTTGCTCTACTGTGTTATATTCCATGTGCTGACCCGTTCTCGGGCTGCAACGTATTATGTTGCAGACTTTTCAGACGAGGAGTAAGGTTCGTTAGGTCGTTGCCATGCAGCTCAGCTATGCCGTTGGAGTTGATGGACTCACTTTATCTTCCAAGCCTTTCGCTGTTATCGTATTAGATGGCCTTAAGCCATATTTATTGTAATAAGTTCTCTTCTGAGACATTCGATGTAATAAGTGTGTGATTGCTACTCTGTTATAAATCCTTTGAGTCTTGTGTGTCAAAGCATTACCGCTCGAGGATGACATCAAGCACGAAGACTTGACCGTTTGAGGTCGGGTCGCTACAAGATGGTATTAGAGCACACGCTGAGTGTAGGAACGACCACTAAGATAAGCCATAGGTCACTTTTCTCTACTCATTTCTGACTCCTCTCCATTTTCTACTCTTAGGATTGCGGATTCGAGGAACAAGTTTGCACAACCGGATGAAGACACCCCCTTTGGACGCCACTTGAAGGAAGTCACTAGGTACCTGAACATTGGAATACCAAGCTTCACCGGGACTTACAATGCCACTTTACCAGAAGAGGAGCACTGGATTATTCAAGTTCAAGTTCCGGGAAGGACGTTCGCGCCAACCACTAAGCCCATAGAGTTTTCTTTTGATGCACCAACCTGGAGTCTAGGCAAGAGCATGGCAGCCCACATTACCATGGGACGCATTGGAGAAGTCTACAACAAGGTCTTAAGGACACTATCTATCAGAAATGTGGGTACCGAGATGAGCAATGGGAGATGATCAGCACCAAGAAGGGCAGATCCATTGCAGCTTTCATCCAGGAGTTAAACCAACATACTTGACGCCAGGAGAATCAGATGTGCGCAGACATGATAGATTTTAAGAAGGCGAAGACAAGGATCATCGAGCTGGAAGAAGAACTTAAGTCTACACGTGATGGATATGAAGAGGAAATTGCCACACTATTGGAGAAGAATGATGACCTGATAAAGAAGATCGGAATATTCATGGGAGACCCCGCGCCAGGAGGAGAGGACAACGATTCTACTTGCCCGGAGAACTACATCATTATCGACGACACCGACTCCGACCCCAGTGAAGATCACTTTGAAGACGAAGCTGGAGCAGACATCATGGAGTCTTCCACCGATCAAAATTTCTAGATGACCACCAAATAATTAGTAGTATTCCCCCATGTATATAGTAGTAGTTGAGCACTTTCAACGATAGTTCTAGACCATTTGTATGCCCTTGCTTGATTGAGTGAGTGAAATGATTGTGTTTGTCTCATGTGCATATGGGTAGTGCTTTCTCACTAGACACCTTTTCTATTCTAATCTCTCCCCTCTAAACCCATCAGAGGCCTCCGAGATGTGACACTGGATTTGCCGTCCCATTTGGAGCTCACTCGGTGATCCGATGGCGGAATGACTTGATGAAATTGTTAGTCCAGAACTAAGGCAACAACAACAACAACAACAACAACAACAACAACAACAACAACAACAACAACAACAACAACAACAACAACAACAACAACAACAACAACAACAACAACAACAACAACAACAACAACAACAACAACAACAACAACAACAACAACAACAACAACAACAACAACAACAACAACAACAACAACAACAACAACAACAACAACAACAACAACAACAACAACAACAACAACAACAACAACAACAACAACAACAACAACAACAACAACAACAACAACCCGCCTCCAGTTGACAACTTAGCTCGCTTTCTAAGGTTGCAGCCGTCGGTGTTTTCCAGTAGCACCGAGCCTATAGTTGCAGATGATTTGGCTACGCTGTATTGGAAGGGAGTTGACCACCGCAGGTTGCACAGATGCTGAGAAGGTGCGCTTTGCCGCACATCAATTGGATGGACCAATAGCCTCATGGTGGGAGAATTATACGGTCACTTCCCCCATAGCCAATGTCACTTGGGATCAGTTTCAGCAAGCTTTCCGCACAACCCATGTCTCAACTGGAGCTATGAATATGAAGAAGTGTTAGTTTCGCAACTTACACCAGGGGAACCGTACTGTAGCTCAGTACGTGGATGAGTTTAGCAAGTTATCTCGCTATGCCCCTGATGATGTGGCCACAGATGCCGCGAAGCAGGAGAAGTTTATGGAAGGGCTGAATGATGAGATGAGCATGCAGTTGATGGTGGCAACATTCAACAACTACCGGGTGTTGGTAGATAAGGCTCTGATGATTGAAGAGAAGCAACAGCAGATTGAGAGCCATAAGATCAAGTATGGGCAAGGAAGATACAACTCAGGAGCTCAGCAGAAGCCTCGTCTAACCCTGAACTCGGGAGGACTTGTTCATAACCATGGAGGTCATTACCACACCGGAGGAAGTTCGCATAACCACAATGGTTCTAAGAATGGGACTGGGAACAGAACAAGCAACAATCAGAAGCGCTCCAATCCAGCCACACCCGCCAAGAGAGACCTAAGTCACATTACTTGCTTCAAGTCTGGGAAGATCGACACTATGCCACGGAGTGCCCTAAAGCGAAGAATGGAAATGGCAACAGCGCTGGAAGAAGCCCAATCCATTCAACAAAGGACAAGTGAACCACGTTAATGTGGAGGAGGTTGAAGAGCAAGCAGACGCGGTTATCGGTAAGTTTTTGGTTAAGTCTTTTACCGCCTTGTTCTTTTTGATACCGGTGCATCGCATTCATACATATCAAGGAGATTCGTGGATAAGTTTAAACTACCAACCCAAACCCTTAGGACCCCTCATTAGTGAGTTCACCTGGAGCAGAGTATATGGCTAGCCGATGGTGCGACCAGATACCCTTAACCATTGGTAGCCATGTTTTCCCGTCAGACCTAATAATTTTGGAGTCACAAGGATTGGATGTGATATTAGGCATGGACTGGATGTCAAAGTATGGAGGAAGCATTGACTGTGCTAGTAAGTCGATTTATATCACCACCGCGGAGGGAAAAAGGATCAAGTATGTATCTAGGCACACGCCTAGGAGGAGCCAAGTAAATTCCCTCTCAGGAGTTGTTCAGGACGAAGTACATGTCATAAAGGATTACCCAGGTGTATTTCCAAAGGAATTACTAGGCATGCCGCCAGATCGAGACATCGAGTTTTTGGTAGAACTATTGCCAGGCACCGGGCCTATATCGAAGTGACCATACCGGATGCCCGCAAATGATCTAGAGGAGATTAAGAAGTAGATCAAGGAGTTATTGGAGAAAGGTTACATTCGACGAAGTTCATCACCATGGGGATCCCCAGTGCTCTTGGTCGAGAAGAAGGATGGATCATTGAGAATGGTTGTTGATTATCGGGCGTTGAATGAAGTGACAATTAAGAACAAATACCCACTGCCGATGATCAATGATTTGTTTGACCAGTTGCAAGGAGCTAAGGTGTTTTCAAAGATCGATCTATGATCATGGTATCACCAGCTGAAGATTAGAGAGAAGGATATAGCAAAGACAACCTTCACCACACGGTACGGGTTGTATGAATATACGGTCATGTCATTTGGACTGACTAACGCCCCTGCTTACTTCATGAGCATGATGAACAAGGTGTTCATGGAATATTTGGATAAGTTTGTTGTGGTGTTAATTGATGATATAATGGTATACTCGAAGAATGAGGAGGAGCACAAGGAGCATTTGCGTTTAGTTCTCGAGAAACTCAGGGAACATAAGTTGTATGCCAAGTTCAGCAAATGTGAGTTTTGGTTGAAGGAAGTTGGATTCCTTGGACATGTTTTATCAGGAGAAGGTATAGCAGTAGACCCCACCCAGGTTCAGTCAGTCACTGAATGGTTGGCACTCACTTCAGTTAGCAAGATCCGCAGTTTTCTTAGACTCGCATGATACTATCGGAGATTCATTGAGAATTTTTCCAAGATTGCAAAGCCAATGACGGAATTATTGAAGAAGGATACCAAATTTAAATGGACGGAAGAATGTGAGGCAAGTTTTCAGGAGTTAAAGAAACGCTTGACTACAGCCCCAGTGCTGATTCTGTCGGATATACGCAAGGATTTCTGAGTGTATTGCGACGCCTCTCGCCTAGGACTTGGAAGTGTGCTTATGCAGGATGGAAGAGTTGTTTCATATGCCTCACGACAGCTAAAACCGCACGAATTGAATTATGCCATGCATGATTTGGAGTTAGCAGCTGTAGTGCATGCGCTCAAGACTTGGAGACATTACCTTATTGGAAACTGTTGTGATGTGTACACAGATCATAAGAGTTTGAAGTACATTTTCACACAGAAGGAGCTGAACCTTAGGCAGAGGAGATAGTTGGAGCTTATAAAGGATTATGACATGAAGCTTCACTATCATCCAGGCAAGGCCAATGTCATAGCAGACGCTTTGAGTCGGAAGAGTTATGCTAACACCCTAGTAAGCACGGGATTGCCAAAGGAGTTAGCAGAGGATCTCATGGAACTTCGATTGGAGATTGTTCCTAGAGGTTTTGTTGCAACAATGGAGGTTCAGTCTACATTGTTAGGAAGGATTCGAGAAGCTCAGAAGGATGACAAAGAGATTGCCAAGATAAAAGAGAGAATGAGCAAAGGAAAGGCCAAAGGTTTTCGTGAGGATGAGCACGACACCTTATGGTTTGAGGACCGTGTTTATGTGCCCAATAACACAGAGATCAGGAAGTTAATACTTCAGAGGCTCATGACCCACCATACTCGATACACCCCGGAAACACCAAGATGTATTTGGATTTGAAGGAACGTTTCTGGTGGACTGGTATGAAGAAGGATATTGCCGAGTATGTAGCTGTATGTGATGTATGTCAGAGAGTGAAGGCAGAACATCAAAAGCCAACAGGATTGTTACAGCCTATGCCAATACCCGAATGGAAGTGGGATAAACTTGGCATGGATTTTATCACCGGATTGCACAGGGCCAAATCAGGATATGATTCTATATGGGTAGTAGTTGATCGCTTGACCAAAGTGGCTCACTTTATCCCAGTGAAAACCACCTATAAAAGTTGCGAAGTTGGCCAAGATATACATGACCAGGATCATATCTCTGCATGGAGTTCCGAGGACCGTCGTATCAGATAGAGGAACACAGTTTACTTCAAAGTTTTGGCATCAGCTACACCAGACTTTGGGAACAAGGCTGGAGTTCAGTACAGCTTTTCACCCGCAGACAGATGGACAGACCAAAAGAGTCAACCAGATTCTGGAGGATATGTTGAGAGCTTGTGCGCTAGATTATGGATCTAGTTGGGATGACAATTTGCCCTACCCAGAGCTCTCATACAACAATAGCTACCAGGCCAGTTTGAAGATGGCACAATTCGAAGCCCTGTATGGACGAAGGTGCAGAACCCCGTTGATGTGGGATGAAGTTGGAGATCGACAGTTGTTTGGACCAGATTTAATCAAGGAGTCTGAAGAGAAGGTTAAGTTGATTCACGATAGACTAAAGGTAGCTCAGTCCAGGCAGAAGAGTTATGCAGATTCGAAACGCAAGGAGGTAACCTATGAAATTGGAGACGGAGCATATCTGCGAGTGTCACCCCTGCGAGGAGTGAAACGTTTTGGAGTTAAGGGAAAGTTAGCCCCGGGAAGTTGCCTACAAGTTGGAGTTACCTGAAGGACTGTCAGGAGTTCATGATGTGTTTCAAGTTTCACAGTTGAAGAAGTGTCATGCTGAGATGGCCGATATAACACTAAGAGATACAGTACCCTTGGAAGCAATTCAGTTGGACAGTGATCTGACCTATGAGGAGAAGCCAGTCAGGATTCTTGAATTTGCCAGTCGAGTCACCCGCAACAAGGTTATCAAGTTTTGCAAAGTTCAGTGGAGCCACCATACCGAGGATGAAGCCACACAGGAGCGAGAGGATGATCTTCGCAAAGACCACCCACACCTATTTTCTAGCCAACCCGAATCTCGAGGGCGAGATTCATCTTAAGGGGGGTAGGTTTGTAACATACCAAATTTTCAATTTGGAATGTTATACATAGATCATTCATTCATATCATATATTTCGTTTTGCGATCCTCGAAATTCTAAGCAACTCAAGGACCCTCAGAGAGAGTTGGGGATTTCACTGTTTTCATATTTGAATTTTATGAAATATTGAAACAAGGATTATTTGTTTCAATTATTTTTCTCTCCGAAAATATTTCATATTAAAAATATATGAGAGGAGATAATATGACTTCTCCAAAATAAATGAAATATTGGAGGAAAAATATTAAAATCAAATATTTGATTTTATTCGGATTTTACTGTTATTTTATGTGCATTAGAAAAATTGCATGTTTTCAAAATTGCATTTTAGGGCCATGAAAATGTTCGTCTTGTTCTAAATATTTTATTTAGACGGTGAAAATTTGTTTTGGCACTTTTAGATTTTTATTTATTTTTCTAGGATTTATTTTCGGCGAAACCTGTTTTTTAAAAAAAAACTTCAGCGCCCGACTGGGCCGAAGCCCAGCCGAGCCAGGCCGGCCATCCCGCGCCACCGCCTCCCCACCGCCGTCTCCCATGCGGAGACCGCGATCGCCGCCGCCGCCCGCCGTGGCCGAGTCGGCCACGCCCCGCCTCCCGCAAGCCACCACCCCTTTAAAACCAACCAGGCCCCCCTGTTGCCCCAAGCGAGTCGTCGTCGGCGCAAGCCGCACGCCCGCCGCCTTGCGCCCGCTTCTTGCCGTCGCCGCCGCTTCATTCTTTGCCGCCGATGCCGCCCGAGCCATCTCAAGGCCGCCCTCCGCCACCCCACGCCGCCCCGCCTTGCCGCGCCGCCGCGGAAGCCGCCGGAGCCGCCGCCGATCTGATCTGATCTCGCCGTTCGGTTTTTTTGCTATAGGTAAAAACCGTCTGTTTTTTATAAAACCCTAGTTTCGGTTTTTTAGATCGGTTCGCCGGTTTTCTCGGTTTAGTGTATTTAGCGGACGTTCGTCCGTAAGTTCGTTTTAACGAACGGTTTTCGCTCGTTAGTTACAGACAACGAATGTTCGTTCGCTAGCCTGTTCGTTAATTTTTTTCTCGGGTTTTCTCGATTATTTTCGATCGCGATTTCTGATCCGATTTTCATTTTGGTTTATCTTTTCGCTCATTTATCGGAATCAGGCGATTCAAGCGCCTAGATCTTCGTCTCGAAACCCTCTTTCTGTTTAAATAACTTGAACAAGATTTTGGTACTGTAAAATTTGACTTTAGTTCAGATTAGTAAACGGATCTTGTTTCTCTCGCAGTTTGAGTTTCGTTGCTCCGTTTGATTTGATTCTTTTTGCAAACAGGAGTTCTTAAGTTGAACTTTCTGGTCAATTCTTCTTATTTGAGTTTTGCTCATGCATCTGTGATTGATTGCTTATGTATGCTATTGTTTGCTTGCGATAGAATTCTCGGAGTGCAAAGGGTGCTACTACGACTCCCTAGGTTTTGCGGATCGTTAGGAAGGCAAGTAACACTTTGATCATATCCCTTTCATACCCAGTTTTTTTATGCATTAGTTTCAATCCTCAAACATTGCATGATTAGGATGTGATTAACTTGTGGGTATTGGGAAGTAGTTGATGAGCTAGAACCTATTGTCCTGTTATAATCAAACCCTTGGGAGTTACTTCTACGTATTGCTTATATTGCTATGCTATGCTCGTAGACGTGTTTGGGCGAGTGAATCCATGACAGATGTGAGATTGTTAATTAATAGCTTGTCGGGCACCTGGAGAATCCAGTGTTGTCCTAGGATATCCCGGAGTACCCGTGTGATCATCCTAAGGTCCGCCACCCAGGCTCAAAGGGAACTGAGATATTTCATGCTAGAAACTTCTGTGTGCAGCCACAAGCTACTATGGGCTCTAGCATATTTGAGTAAGTTGCGTGAGCTCTTAAAGAGGTGGACTAGCAGATGTAGAGGGATGTAGGTTGGTATAGTCTACCCGGAGTAAAGAGTTAATGTTTCTGAAAGACTGTGTCTCGGTCATCCGTTTCTCAAACACCATGTATTGCGAGAAATCCAACGGAGGAGATCGAGTCTTGTGGGGAAAAGTGTGCAAACCTCTGCAGAGTCTACAATCTAATCATGGTTAGCCGCGTCCCCGGTTATGGACATCTTGAGTATCTAGTACTTGGATTATCCTAAGTATCTCATCACTCTAATTTAATATTGTTGGGTTGATAATTACTTTAATTGGGATTGAGTTGGAGGAACCTTCTCAATGATGTTTCAACTACCATGATAGTTAAAATAAAATGTATTCCTTTGTTGTAGGGAAAAATTGGCTTTTTGCAAAAACTATAACCTTAGAGCTTTCCACCAGCCAAATATGCATGTTGTGATAGCATTATTCTGTTCTTGCTCTACTGTGTTATATTGCTAGCATATTCCATGTGCTGACCCGTTCTCGGGCTGCAACGTATTATGTTGCAGACTTTTTCAGATGAGGAGTAAGGTTTGTTAGGTCGTTGACATGCAGCTCAGCTATGCCGTTGGAGTTGATGGACTCACTTTATCTTCCAAGCCTTCCGTTGTTATCGTATTAGATGGCCTTAAACCATATTTATTGTAATAAGTTCTCTTCTGAGACATTCGATGTAATAAGTGTGTGATTGCTACTCTGTTATAAATCCTTCGAGTATTGTGTGTGTCAGCACTACCGATCCAGGGATGACACTGAAGCACAGAGACTTGAACGTTTGAGGTCGGGTCGCTACAGCGTGGCATCTCCAGGGACGTCTAGGCTGTCGGGGGGTGAAACTGGCAGGGTGGAGTTGGCTGGCGCGTGGCCGCGCGCTCTCGATACATGCCCTTGTCCTCCTGGCGCGAGGTCAGGGATGACAGGCAGAGCCAGTGGGCTGGGCCAGCTTAGGTGGGCCGCCAGGTAAGGCCAGGTAAGCCTTTTTCTGTTTTATTTTTCTATTTTGTTTTCTCTGTTCTGATTTAGTTTTGGCACTAAATCCTTTTGATAAATTCTGAAAACTTTTGTGGATACATACTGAATTATTCCAGAGCGCAACAACTAATTTCAGAATATTTGGACCATTTAAAATATATATAGAATTTAAATGGCTCTAATTCAAATACTTTTGTGTTAATTCAGAAAATCAAAAAATGACCTAGAAATACATTCATCATTTTTGGAAGAGGTTTTCACCTTTATCAAAAATCATGAAATTTTCTGTAAGGCATTTTGGGTTCTTTGTAAATATTTTTATTTGAACCTATGAAGATTAAAGAGGTGCTAGGTTTTGCCCATTCCCCATTTCACATTTGATTGAAATTTAAATATGATGCAACACTAGATGTTGCACTGGACATTACCAGAACTAGGGATGTGACAACTCGCCCCCACTCGAAAGAATCTTGTCTCGAGATTCAGGAGGCGTCGGAACGAGAGTGGGGTACTCCAATCGAAGGCGATCTTCTCGCTCCCAGGTAGCTTCTCTCCCAGAATGATGAGACCACTATCGTGGGAACGGATCTGATAGTAGAGGTAGGGGTACGTAGGAGAGGGCAGAGCCTAGCTACGGCGAGATTGTACACTCGGATTTACGAGTTCAGGCCCCTCTCGGAGGAGGTAACAGCCCTACGTCTCGGTGCCGCGGAGGCTTTGTTTCTATTGGAGTGTTGAGTTACAAGGGGTGTGGACCCTTGTGCAAGAGGGGAGGGGTGGCTTATATAGAGTCTGCTGACCCCTCGCTGTGCTCAGTTATACAAGGGTCTAACGAGAGAATAAAGGCATGAACGTCACTGGAAACGCTCCTGTTTACTGGTCTTTACGGTGACGAAGTGATTGCCCGACCGTTGCCATCCTGGGGTGGCTCTAGGTCTTCTATCCTTCGAGTGAAATCTTGTACTCCGAGTGAATAACGACGCTCGAGTGGAAGTGGGATACCCGAGTGGATCTTCTGTCGAGTGAGTTGCACTCTGTGGTGATTTCAATCGGTATCTCCTTTCTAACTTTGTAGGACTTGGCCTCTTGTGTAGTGTCCTTGGGTAGGGTATGTAGGTCAGGCCTAGGACCCTACCCTAGGTACATGTCATCATCATTAGCCCCCGAATGGATCGAGGTTCGAGTGAGGATGGATTGAAGCTGGTTTCGACCCGACTCAATGTCACGGAGACACTTTTTAGGAGTCTGAAGGTGTGTGAGCTTGTTAAATCCTCCGTCAATTGCCTTGATCGATTCTGGCTTCTTGCGTGTCCGAGTGAAACAAGTTATAGAACGTTGGTCGGACCGGATCTCGATATTCCTCATGCAACTGATTGATTAGCTGGACCCGGATTTCACGGGATTCGCAAATTTGGAGAAGCGCGCGAGACGACCGCGGCGTGGTAAGTGGAGCAAGTGGGGAGACTCCTCGATCTTCGCTCCTCCTTTTTCGCCATGTATCGGGCAGGCGCCAGTTGCGAGATGCGTTAAGATCGTGCTGGCCCACCGGTCAGTCACTCAGACGTGGGGGTATAAAAGTTGACGTAGCCGATGCGGGCAGCAGTGCCCTCCACTTTTCCCCTTTCTTCTCCGCCTCTCTGCTTCATCCTCCTCAAAGAAGCACCGCCCCATTCGCCCCCGTCAACCACCACAGAGATGGCAAAGGACAAGACGAAGGCACTAGAGCGTGCCAAGAAGGTGGCCAAGGGGAAGAGGGGGTCGAGCTCGCGGCCCGCTCTGCAGCCGGGCTGGATCCAGGGCGATTGGATCCCCTCCCCGGTAACGGAGGACGATCTCGAGGGGCTTGTCGCTAACGTCTTGCTGGCCTCCGGGTCCTGGAGGTTGCCGGAGGGGGAGACCGAGCCCGCGCCGCGTGACGGCGAGCAGGTTCTTCTTCTTACCCACGTGGAGAGAGGTCTTTCTTTGCCCCCGCATCCATTCTTCCGTGGCTTCTTGAACTTCTTCGGTGCTCAGATCCACCATTTCCCTCCGAACACCATATTGTATCTTGCTTCCTTTGTCACAATGTGCGAAAACTTCCTAGGATGCCATCCTCATTGGGGGTTGTTCAAACATATTTTCACTTGTCGATCCCAGTCGATTAAGAAATCCAATCCATCTGACGCGAAAACCCACGCAATCCAGATGTGTGGGGGTTTAGGTGTCCAGATGAGAGGTAGAAGCACCTTCCCTTCTATGAATTTTCCCGAGTCGGTTAAGGGTTGGCAGTCGACCTGGTTTTACTGCACCTACATTCCGACTCCTGATGCATCGACTGGCCTTCCCCCTTTCTCTTTGGAGAGACTCCGCGCCCCTCGTTCATTGACCGTGGATGAGAAGGAGAAGGGAGAGGTGGGGATCTTGGTTGAAGCAGTTGTTGAGCTGATCCGGGGTGGAGTGACGGGCTTGGATCTCCTGGAGGTGTTCCTCAGTCGACGCATCCAGCCTTTGCAAGCGCGCGATCATCCCATGTGGTTGTACTCAGGTGCGGATGACACTGCTCAGACTCATCCACAAGAAGTCAGTGAGGATACCGTGGCCTAGTGTCTTAGGAGCATCACCAGTGCCCATGACAACCATGCGGAGCCAAACAAACACTGTCTTTTGACGCCGAGCATCCACCAGGAGAGGTGAGACATAGTTTGTCGAGTGAATTATCTCTGTTTTCAGTATGCCACTGTATTGGAATCCGACTGGTTTTGAAATCCATGTCTTGCAGGCATTCACAAAGATGTACTCGCCCGTGCCGGACGGGGAACAATTCACTGGAGGAGTGGAAAGTGAGGGCGGGAGTGCCGACGTTGATTACGCTGACAATAGTGAAGACGACAATGACGACTCTGATGATAGAGAAGAGGTCGAGTCACCACCACGCACTGAGCGTCACACCAAGCAGACTCAAGATCCGGCGGCTAGCCAGGGCAAGGTTGTGGTGTCGAGGGCAAGGAACCAGAAGCGCACTTGGACGCCAACTCCTGACCCGACTGAGAAAACTGCCAAGCAAGCCAAGGCTGTTCCACCTAAGCCTCGGAAGGCTCTACCCGGGATAAAGGTCACTATGCCCGTCGCTTCAACGTGAGGGCTTCTTCTATTTCACTTTCCATCTTATACCTGCAGACCTTCATGTTTTTGTTGACTGAGTGAGAATTGTGCCAGGGCTCCTACCTCGGTAACATCACCTATGCAAATTGATGGGGAACACGCGGAGGCGTAAACTACGGATATAGCCACTTCTTGGCGAGGTATGTCAAGCTTTCACTCTGCTTTGCTTCATTGGTTGATTTGTCGATTGAATGATTTGTTATTGTCGAGTGAGAACAGAACCAGCAGACGTCATCCTTCTAGATGATGACGACGAAGACAAGCTCCTGAAAGGTGTGGGTGGTAGAGGCACCCGGAGGGTGTCATCAAATAGAACACCTCGAGTGCAACCTACCGCAGTACTTCAAGAGCCCGGTGGTTCGTCCCAAGCTGGTGCTATCTCTACTGCTCTGCTGTCGACTGCCCCGCCTTTGGTGACAACTCTTCTTGTTTCAGGACCCGCTGGCCAATCTCAAGTGTTGATCCCTCTGACTGCATCATCGACCCCAGCACCAAGTGCATTCACTCTGCATCATGTTCCTGAGGACCAGACAGGGGCTAGCAAGGAAGCCATGATTCAAGCTGGCCTGATGATGCAGTGTCTGAAGGAGGTGTACGAAGCTAGCAAGTCTACTTATGATGCCAGTTCGGCTCTTCAAGCGAATGTCTGAGTAAGTACGATTGTAAGTTGATTTCTGATTGGGTTTACTTTGTCTTCAATCTGTACACCCACCGGGTGTTTTCTTTTTACTCTATATTCCTTCCACTCAAAACTGTCAGGCCCTGCCGAGTGGGAAGCTGATCCAGTGGGGACACGCTGAGTGCACCCACTGGGTGTACTCCCCGAGACCGCCGTCGAATGTTTGATTTGGCAGGGGTCTTAGAATATCTTTGCTTGAAGCTCTTCACTTGGACCGGTCGGGCCGGGCCGAGCGGGAAACTGATCCAGTGGGGGCACGCTGAGTGCACCCACAAGGTGTAGTCGTCGAGACCGCCATCGAATGTTTGATTCGGCGGGGGTCTTAGAACAAGTTGTTTTCTCTCTTTTTTTGTGTAGTCCTCCAGTCGGACCGGTCAGGCCGTACCGAGTTGGAAATTGATCTAGTGGGGCCACGCTGAGTGCACCCACTCGGTGTAGTCCCCGAGACCGTTGTCGGATGTTTGATTCGGCGGGGGTCTGAGAATATTTTTGGTGGTAGCAACCTAGATTTTCTCTTCTCCACTCGGAAGTAGAGGAAATATTTTGAGAATCTTTCTCTTTGTCAACTGAGTCGTCTTTTTTGTTGATCTTAGAAATCTTGTGAACTTGGAACTCAATATGTTGCTCTAGAGAAGGAGAAGATCCAACTCCAACTAGACTTGGAACTTACCAAAAAGAACTTGGAGCGTGCTCAGACTGAGGTGAAGGCCATGGGAGGTAAGTTCTGTCGACTGAATGTACTATTGCACTTTTGTTTTGTCCTTTGAACCGAGTAGTTTTACTCGAACAGATGTGCGAGATGAAAACCAACGACTTCAAGCGCGACTCAGGAATGTTATTTCTTTAGAGACCATGAAGCAAGCCCTGGAGAAGAAGGATGAGGAACTCGCGGGCGCCCAGAAGGTGGCCAAAGAGAAGACTGAGGCCGCTGCATCGAAGCTAGCTTCAGTCGGCAATCTTGAAGAGGAGAATGCAACCCTGAAGACTGCCATTGAATAGGTGAACAAGGAAGTTGCCCAACTTAAGGAGGAGAAGACCGTCCTGGATGATAAGGTGGGCCAGCTTACCCAAAAGAGGGACAAGCTGGAGGAATACCTCGGGAACCTTGCGAAGAAAATGTACATCATGCTTGAAGGTATCTTCCTTTGTCTGAGTGAATTTTTGAGAGCTTTGGAAACATCACCGTTGCTAACTCATACTTTCTTCTTTGTGCAGGATTCTGCCAAAACTTCGAGCAAGAGACAGAGCAAATTGAAACAAGTCTAGATCCCACCAAGTCGCTCGTCAGAGATGATGCTGCTATGAACGTGCTATGACTCGAAGCTCGGTTGAACAATGTCTCGGGGTATCGCTCGGCTGAAGGTTGCATTAACAAGAATAGACAAATAACTGTGGCCAGAAGACGTCCTCCAAAATGATCTCAAGTCGTTGATGGTTCGGCTCAATGAGATTCCTGGTCGAGCGCAGGCATGGAAGAGATCAGCAGCTCACTGCGGAGCCGATGTGGCGCTCTCGCTTGTTCGCGTTTATTGTAAGGAAGCCAGGGAAGACAAGCTGAAGGCTCTTCAAGTGGCAAACACGAAGAAGCTCCAGTTTGAAGATTTTATGGAGACCTTCATTGAGGCAGCCTGTTGGGGATATTGCTACTGGGCGTAAACCGGCATATCTGGGCCGGGTTAACTTCATCAGTAGTTCAACGGTGTAAAAGCCCAAGAGGCATGAAAGTAAGGGCCCAAGGCACAGTAGTCGGTTTAGAACCTGTAGTAAATAAGCGGCCGATATGTAAACTTATATTGTAAGTTAGGAATAGAGAGAGACCAACCCGGACACGAATATGAACCGGAGATTGGGACTCTCTGAACCGACGGGCGTCACCCGTGTATATAAGGGGACGACCCGGGGCGGTTCAAGGACAGACAACAACAACTCGAGGCCTAGGCGAACCTGTAGACGTAGGCTTTTACCTTCATCGAAGGGGCCGAACTAGTATAACTCTTGTGTCTTTGCATCCGCTTTAACCCCTTCAAGTTAACCCGTAGCGATGGCTCCACGACTAAGTCCTTTCATGAGGACATCTGCCGTGACAAAACCATGACAGTTGGCGCCCACCGTAGGGCTATCACACGATGGTTTGATGATCTTGGAGGGCAAGTTCGAAGGACTCGAAGGCTACGCTGTGGGCCGGATGACCAAGAGCCGTCGCGGCAAGCTCTACATCGACGATGCAGGCTGGGGCCCCGAGGCCGGCTCGATTGAGTACGGGTACCGGGTCCCCTTTGGTGGCTTTCACGTTTTCATCAGCAAGATCAGTGAGCCAGGGCCTGAGCCGGACATCTGCACCGACCTCGTCGAGACGGCTCAACGTGCGAGACCTGCCCAGGCTAAACCGGCCGTAAAGCGTGCCTTCGTGGGAGTCATCCACGGAGGAAGTTATGAGGACGGATCAGAATCTGGTGGAGAAACCGTAAATGCTGCTCGATGACGAGTCGTCGACCGAAGAAACCGAAGTCTCTATATCAGCTACAAGATGGCGGATTGGGGCTGTTCCGGCGGTGACGATGTTGGACCCCTCGATCTGCCCAACGGGTTGGAATATTCATGGCGGTACACAAGCAATGCTTCACTCTTCGACCGCTGCAACAATGGTTGCCGGTTCAACAATGATGACGGCGGTAGGCGGAGGCCTGTCGCCCGCCCGGCTCAAGTTTTATCGTAACTATTCGATCGTTGGCTGTGCTCATGGCAGAGGTTAACCCGGCGGACCAGGATGCTCATAACGCGGAGATTGCGAAGGTGAAGGAACAAATCACTCAGGCTAAAGCGGATCTGGAAGCTGCAGACGCCAGGATGGCGGCAGAGCGGGCCGCTTTGGATGCACAGGCTTATAGGCTCATGCTGGATCAGAGCGCGTCGCATGAAGTCATGAAGAGGAAATACAGATCCCTTTTGCCTTCAGTTTTCGAGGGAAGAGATCTCTTCAACACCCCAGGAGTGGGGACCAGTAATCCGCCGGTGGTAAACCGGGCGGAAGCACCTGGGACGGGCGCGTCGGTTCAGCCCCGCATAATAGATCTACCTCACCACAATGCCAGCACGCCTCAGGCTGTGCAAACACCTCCAGGTCACTACTCCAACCCGATGGATAACCTTGTCGCAGCTGCAGCACGGCTAGAGGCAATTCCAATTGAAGGCGATTCACCACAGGCAGTAGAGACGCGCCGGGTCAAGGAGCTCCTTAGGACAGCTTTGGTCCAACAGGAAGCGTATTCAGAATGCAGCGACCGGATCCACTCTACCCCGCCCAAGCCGAAGCTATAGCGAGCACGTGGATGAACCGGCCGTATCAAGTAATGCACGGCGTGGTGCGCCCGTGGCAACAACCCGGTAGGTGGTTTCGACAACGCCAGGAGGTGGTGGACGGGCCCGCACGCAGGGAGGCCGAGTTAGCGGCGACATCGGGATTATCGACTTCGCGGTTCGTCCGACCATCTTTGAGCACAGGGTTACCTCTAGCTCTTTGGGGGTGCCTTGCCTCGTCCCGCTTTACGCAATGTCACGCTTGCCCAAGGATTTCAAGGGTCTACGCAAGGTGCCAAATTACACCGCCGATTTGGCTCCAGAAGCATGGATAGAGAGTTATGAGATGGCCATGGAGATGCTGGATGTGGATGAAGCCGCGTGTGCAAAGTACTTCACCATGATGCTCGAAGGTACGGCCCGTACTTGGTTGAAGAGCTTGCCACCCAATTGTATCAGTTCATGGGCCCATTTGCGGACCCGGTTTATCCGAAATTTCAAAGATACCGTAAGCAGCCCATGTCCGTGGTGGACTTGGCGGCTTGTGTCCGAGTGAAGGGAGTCAACAACCCATTGGGTACGCCGCCTTTCGGAAATCTTGCACTCGTCAGACCGGATCAACACGGATTCTGCGATCTTGACCCTGGAGGGCAACTGCCGGTTTAAGCCTTTGAAGTTGAAGTTGGGACGTATGAAGCGGTTTTGTAATGACATGGGCACTCTCATGGGCGCTTTAGTGAAGTATGCTGATTACGATAGTACCAAGGATCCCGAGTCCGATGATGACGAGACAGGGAAGGAAAGAAGAACAGCAACTCCAAAGGCCACAACATCACTCGGCGGGTAATGGTGGAGGCAAGCGTAAGCGAATGGCAACATGGATTTCAGTAAGCCAACACCAATGCGCAGGACAAGGGCCAGCGGCGCAAAGGTAAAAAACCGAATCGAGGTGGTGCACCTAATCCTAATCCGGACCGCTTGAACTATCTGTTGAATCAACCCTGTCCGAAGCATGGGACGAAGGAGGCGCCAGCAAATCACCTCTGGAAGGATTGTTACATTATGCAGGAGTTCAAAAGTTCTAATGCTTTCCGGTATGATCAAGGCTCCGGTGGCGGTTCAGGATCCGGTTCAGGATTTAATGCTAATCAGAACAATCAGACTAATCAGAATAACCAAGGTGGTTACAATCAGCAGCAGCAGCAGTCGGGTTATCAGAGCAACCCAAAGCAGTTGAATAGTGGGCGCGATACCACGTCTTCACCACTAGCTTAGACAAGCGAGACCGGAAGCTTGAGCGGGCGATCAACGCTGTTGACCGGCCGTGCCTCATTACCTATGCTGGTCGAGCAGCCCATTGTATGGAGTAGAGAGGATCATCCTCCCGGGTTGACAATCCGAATTGACTAATACTGGTGGTGGCACCTCATGTGGGAGGTTATAAGTTCACCAAGGTGCTTATGGATGGAGGGAGCAGCATCAACATCATGTACTATGAGACCTTCCGTCGTATGGGGTTAACAGATAAACATCTCAAACCGTCCAATACAGTGTTCCATGGTGTGGTACACAGCAAGTCAAGATATCTGGTTGGTAAAATAGCTGTGGAGGTGGCCTTTGGAGATGAATATGATTCCAGATCGGAAACATTGACGTTTGAAGTGGTGAAAATCCAAAGTCCATATCACGCCCTGTTTGGGCGGCCGGCTTATGCCAAGTTCATGGCACGACCTTGTTATATATATTTGCAGCTCAAGATGCCGGGTCACAAGGGGACAATAACGGTTCATGGGAGCCGCAAGATCGTTTTGGAATGTGAGGAAGGAGATGCGACCTACGCAGAGTCGGTTTGTGCCACCGAGGAGCTGAAGTATTATAAGGACAATGTTGATCCGGCGGACATGACTCCGTTGAAAAAGCCAACTACACAGCATGATCCGGCCCTGAAATTCAAATCGGCAGCTGAGACTAAGCTTGTTGACTTCGTGCCTGGCGATTCGTCCAAGCAGTGTAGCATCAGTGCCAACTTGGATCCGAAATAGGAAAGCGCGCTCATCGAGTTCATCCGTGAGAATCGGGCCATTTTTGCATGGAAGCCTTCTGACATGCCAGGTGTACCGAGGAAGCTCGCTGAGCACACTCTTAATGTTGATCCCAAGTACAAACCGGTGAAGCAGTTTCTCCGCCGGTTTAATGAAGAAAGGCGTAAGGCCATTGGAGAGGAGGTGGCGGGCTCTTAGCGGTAGCTTTATTGTTGAAGTTTTCCATCCAGAGTGGCTTGCTAATCCGGTGCTGGTTCTTAAGAAAAAACGGCACTTGGCGCATGTGTGTGGATTACACAGATCTTAACAAGGCTTGCCCAGCAGATCCTTTTGCCCTCCCCCGCATTGACCAGATTATTGATTCCACTGCGGGTTGTGAGCGTTTGAGCTTTTTGGATGCGTATTCTGGGTATCATCGGATCAAGATGGCGATTAGGAGAAAGACGGTGTTTATCACTCCCTTTGGAGCCTTCTGCTATGTGTCTATGCCTTTTGGGCTCAAGAGCGCCCAAGCAACTTATCGACATTGTATGTAATTGCTCGCATAAACAGATCGGCCGTAATGTGCATGCCTATGTGGATGATATTGTGGTTAAGTCAAGGAAGAAGGAAACACCGATTGATGATTTGAAAGAAACCTTTGACAACCTGCGGGTTTACAAGATGATGCTCAACCCGCCAAATGTGTTTTTGGTGTTCGCGGGCAAGTTATTGGGTTTTCTCGTGTCCAATAGGGGGATTGAAGCTAATCCGGAGAAGATTACGGCTATCACCTCCCTGGCTAAACCGAAGTGTATTAATGATGTCCAGCGTTTGGCGGGCCGGATTGCCGCGCTGAGCCGGTTTATCAGCCGCCTCGGAGAGAAGGCCATCCCTTTGTACCAGATGCTGAAGAAGACAAATCAGTTTGTCTGGAGTCCAGCCGCCGATGAAGCGTTGGAGGACTTAAAGCGGCAATTGGCCAACCCGCCTGTATTCGCCGCTCCCATCGACAAGGAGCCGCTTCTGCTATATGTCGCTGCTAACGCCGAAGCGGTCGGCGTAGCCATTGTGGTAGAGCGGAAGGAGGCGAGAAAGGAGCATCCGGTTCAACGTTCGGTTTATTATATCAGCGAGGTGCTTATTGAATCTAAGCAAAGGTATCCGCATTGGCGTAAGCTGGTGTATGGAGTTTTATGGCAAGCCGGAAAGCTGAAGCGATATTTCAAGGGCACCCCATCACGGTGCTCGATTCCGCTCCCTTAGGTGATATCATACAGAACCGGAAGCGGCGGCGGATTGCAAAGTGGGCTATAGAGCTTGGGCATACGGTTTGAAATGCGTGCCTCGGACGGCGGTGAAGTCTCAAGCACTTGTGGATTTCATTAATGATTGGACGGAGTTGCAAGCGCTGAAGAAAAGCCGGATCATACATATTGGACCATCCATTTTGATAGATCCAGCGGTTGGAGGGCTCGGGGCTGAGTCGTATTAACTTCCCCACGAGGTGACAAGTTTTGTTACGTTCTCCGCTTAATGTTCCCTTGTACTAACAATGCAGCTGAGTATGAAGCCTTGCTCCATGGTCTTCGGATGGCTAAGGAGATGAATCTAAGCCGGGTTAAGTGCTTTGGTGACTCGGACCTAGTGGCTCAACAGGTGTCTGTCACTTGGGATTCAAAGGACCCACTCATGGCTGCATATCATCGTGAGGTGGATGTTGTCGTAGGTCATTTCAAGGGCTATCAGGTGGACCACGTGGACCGTCGGAAGAATGAAGCGGCGGGCACTTTAAGTCGGTTGGGCTCTCAACGCGAACCGGTCCCGCCCAATGTTTTTCTTGACGTACTGCACAACCCGTCAGTCAAGCTCCCTGGTGAAGCGGATTTGGCTATTCCTGACCCGGAGGCTCAATTGGTGGCAGCTCTGCACGTCACTCCGGATTGGACGCTTCCTTATCTGGCGTACCTGAACCGGGGCGAGTTACCAGAAGATGAGACGTTGGCCCGGCAGATAGTTCGGCGATCTAAGTCTATGACCATTGTTAATGGCGAGTTGCATCATTGAAGTGTGTTAGGGGCGTTTCAACGTTGTGTGTCCCCTGAGGAAGGCTGTGAAATATTGCGTGAGATCCACGAAGGAGATTGTGGTCACCAGGACGGTTCAAAATCCTTGGTGGCTAAAGCGTTCTGCCACGGTTTCTATTGGTTGACTGCCCATGCTGATGCGGAAGATCTGGTCAGACGATGTGATGGTTGCCAAAAGTTTTCCAGACGTGCTCATGTACCGGCCCAAGAATTGAGGATGATTCCAATTACTTGGACGTTTGCGACTTGGGGGCTGGATATGGTTGGACCTTTCAAAAGGTCCAAGGACAAGAAGACCCACCTGCCGTGGCGGTCGACAAATTTACAAAGTGGGTAGAGGCGAACACATTAGCAAGTGTGATGCGGCCACGGCGGTTCGATTCATCAAAAGGTGATTTTCGGTTTGGTTTTCCACACAAGTATCATCACGGATAATGGTACCAATTTGTCCAAAGGTGCCATGAAGGAGTTCTGCTGACGTGAGCACATCCGCTTGACGTTTCTTCAAGAGCTCACCCACACCAATGGTCAAGCGGAAAGAGCCAATCAAGAGATCTTGGGAGGCATCAAGCCCGGCTTATGGTCCCTTTGCGAGAGGACACCGAGTTGTTGGGTAGAAGAGCTACCGTCTGTGTTATGGAGTATAAATACTACACCTAACAGATCCGCGGGATACACGCCGTTCTTTATGGTTTATGGAGCGGAGGCGGTTCTCCCCAGTGACATCCGTCATGACTCACCTCGTGTGGCAGCTTATGTTGAAGCGGATAACGAGACAGCACGACAGGACGCTTTGGATCGGCTGGATGAAGAGCGTGACATAGCACCTGCCCGCTCGGCGATTTACCAACAGGATCTTCGTCGTTATCATAGTCGCCGGGTCAGAACTAGAACTTTTCAAGAAGGAGATTTGGTGCTTCAGCTCATCCTAGACCAGACTGATATGCACAAGCTATCCCCACCTTGGGAGGGACCTTTCATGGTCGGCAAGAATCTGCTGTGGTCGTACTATCTGATCGATGTTCGAGAGCATAAAGACTCACGCACGTCAGAGGAGGAGACCAACAGGCTGTGGAACATAGCTCATCTTTGGCCTTATTATACCTGAGCCATCGGCTCTACTTATGTACATATTATGACAGTGTATATATTATGAATAAAGTAATAAACCGAAGCCTCAGCTAAAGCGGGGTATCTGTTCTGTTACATCATGCGTGGTTACATGGAGTTGTTCTGTCTTAAAGCGGCCTCCGGTTTACCCCTTGAGTTTGCTTTTCACAAGGCTTTGTGATATCACTTGGGGGCTTGGTCGTGTCCGAACCAATGCAACACCTTTTGATAGGCGAAAGCCACCAGATCACTTGGGGACATGGTCAAGTCTGAACCAGTCATGCCTCTTGATCGGCCTAAGGCCATAGAGTCACTTGAGGGCTTGGTCGAACCCGAACCATTGCCATGCCACTTGATCGGCATAATGCCACGGTTTCAGTTGGGGACCTGGCTGACTTGAACCATGGCTACACCTTATAGGGAGCTTGGTCGTGTCCGACCATGGTAACACCATCTGATCGGCTCAGTACAGCCTTATTTTTTTGCAAACGGTTTATCATTGCCTTTGCTTCCATGTTTGTTATAACTATTATTTCATTTTTGTTGCGTTTCTTAAACCGACAACATTTTTTAAACCGGTTTCAAAACTGTCAGTTGACGGAATTCAGTCAATTTTTTAGTCCGGAGATAATTTCACCGGTTTGATGTTTTTTCTGTTAACATCCTATTATGGAGTAACAGGGGGCTTATCATGACCCGGCACGGTTTACGTGGTAAACCGACATTATAAATAACAGGAGCTGTTTTCTCCTTTGACGGTAAGGGTTTATACAACCTCCGCTTCAAGATTGGCTAAGCCAACTTTATGCCCAGCGATGGCAGGTATTTGATATCATAAATTTCGATCATATACTTTAATATTTCTTCTCATATATATATGAACGTCACAAGACGACTAGCGGCACAAACCGCTGTGGCGGTTTAAGATTTTGTGACTGCAGGCAATATAAGATTGAAAGTTTCGATCATTCAAGCAAGAGTATCAGCACCTATGCACGAAGGCATATTCAAAGCAAGAGTGTTGGCTATCCTATTATAAGGCAACATGGTGCCCAAATAAGATCATTGTTTCTTGGCGAGAATGTAATGAAGCAGCTCTTCAAACCGGCTTAGGTTCATGCTTGCTCGCCGCCCAGTTTGATGGTTGTGGGTCGTCTGCGACGCTTGACCTCTTCATCTCTACCCAGCTCTTTGAAGTCAACAGTGGTCGATCGATTCCCATTAAAGCTTGAAAGACAGCCTCTTCATGGATCGGGAAGTTGGGTCAATATCGAGAGCATAAGTATGCTTACGGATCGGAGGGATCGGGTTCTCCGCTTCAGAATAGGGGCAGCTACTCGCTTGTTACGATCGTCATCTTGGGCTTGATAATGGGACAAGTTTGCCTCTTCAGCTAACTGGCAAGCCAGAGGGCGCACTGCCCGATTTATAGCTCTCAAATCATCTTCATTGAATTCTGAGCTGTCTTCCTTCAGACTGGGATAGCCCTGAGCCGCTTCAACGGGATCGAAGTCTGGCACCCATGCTTTGGCCCGGATTAAGGCGTTGATGGCGCCGGTTCGAGCAGCAGATTTCTTCAGCTCTTCAATCCGGGCAGGAAGCATGGACAACCTCCTAAGGGTATCTTGAATTAAGGAAGGTGCCGGATTGTTATGATATGTGGTAGAGATGATCCGTTGTGCTCTAGTGTACAGCTGCTCTATTAAGGTATAGGAAGCCTTCAATTTCTTCCGAACATCTGACCCGAAGTGGCCAATGCGTGTGCCTACATCATTGCAAGAGAAGTCAAAAACCGGACTTATCATAAGAAGGTCAAGATTATTATAGAAGCCAAAGGAAATTTACCGAAGATGGCATCAGTCATGGAGTGCACTTGCCGCTTCACGCTGGTCAGCTCATCTACCACCAGTTTAAGGGCAGCCTCAGCATTTTCAACCTTTTTTGTTAAAGCGGCCTTTTCAGTGTCCCAGCTGGCTCGCTCAGACTTGAACCACTCCTTGAGTTGCTCCATCGTAGTTAAAGCGGTTTTCAGTTCATCTTGGCCTTGGAGGTTTCTGCTTGTTGAGATTTCAGATTTTCTTGAAGGTCATGGATTTGTGAGGCTTGTTGACGTATCTCACTCTGCAACAAAAAGGGAGCATGTTAAATATCGTCATTTCAAAGTCCCCAGTGCATAACCAGTTATACACTTGGCATTGGGGGCTAATGCATATTTGATCTTCATCTATTAATAAAATCACAAAGCCCCAAGCTCAATACAAGTATTCAACTTGGCACTTGGGGGCTAATGGCTATTTGTTCAAACATGTTCTGATGCGGCGATATAAAATACAGTCCCGGTTTAACTATGCTAAGTTGAACCGGCCCTTGAGGGCTAGGAGAGTTAATAAAAATTGAAATATTAAGACGAGAAAAGAGCATGGAGGTTACCTCGAATTTCTCTTTCATCATCTTCACCAGGCCAGCTTCATAGTCACGGCTGGTATACTGACCGTTCAAGTAGCCGGAGTGAAGGTCTTGGGGGTTCAGAGCGGCATAAGTTGCCAGATCAACATCCCACTTGCCCTTGCTCATAGTGGCCAACTCCTCTTTGGCAGAATGTTTGGATAAAGCGACTGGATTGCCCGGTTCGCTGTGGCCAAAACCAATAATTACGACGTCATCGTCCTTGAAGTCGCCGGTTTGACCAGGGGCCGTTGGTTTGTCGGCGGGCGGATTGGGTGGTGGATTTTTCAATCCGGGTTGGTCTTACGGGCTGATCGGCGGAAGGGCGGTGTCAGCGAGCCTTTCTTGACAACAAAATCGTCATCTTGCTTTGTGGCGGATCATTGGGCGTGTCTTCACGGATGGCCGCTTCAAGGTTTGGGGTGCTACCGGTTGAGGCGATTTCTTCGTCGGCCGCTTTGTCCAGACGAGCCTTTTTGCTCGGCCTAGGCTTAACCCTGAAAAGGCACAACAACAGTCAAATATGGCATATACTACGCAATGATGCAGTAGGAACAATATGAAAGGTAAAACTTACCCAAGCACCGTTTTTAGTGGTGGCGGTGAGTGGTGATGGCTCGCGGATGAGGAGTGGGAAGTGACACGATAATCGAATCGAGACGGATTAAGGGGTTGTGAAACCAGCCTGCTTTAGGATAAGCAGCGACAAGCAAATTAGAGACCTCTGAACAACGTTTCCGAACGGACTGTTCGATAAACCGGGAGGTAACTACACGGCATTGTCTTGAGTTGTGCGGCCGAGCTTCATCTTTATTGAGTCTTCATAAGAAATTTGGGATCCAAGTAAGCAAGGGGATGAGAAAATTTAATTTTCCGGTTGCTGACGGTTTTTAGTGAAGGCAAAGGATTTGAGTCGAGGAGAGAATAGTTACCTCTACAACATCAAGATTATCGGGTTCCAAAGATCATCCTCGACAAACATCATCATTAATTAGGTGTGTGAAAAGTAAGCCAACTGAATCAAGTTCTACCTCAAGGTGCGGATTACCAACATCATCATCCGCATTTGGATCAAAAGATGCGATGGTTTTCCTCTTATGAGTAGTCTTCTTGACAGCTTTGGTCTTTTGCCTAAGTGGTTTTCCGGTTTGTCCGGCTTCTCCGGTTTCTCTTGTGGGCGTTTCTTGCTCCGAATGGATCATCACCCTGGTTAAGTAGCAGTTGATGTTAAAAGTTATACCGGGATGGCAATAATATATTCAGTAAAAATAATCGAAGTCTTACTGAGATGGCGGTTTGTTGGTAGCACGAAGGGAAGCGGACGGTCCGGCACGAGAGGTTTTCCGGTTCGTTCAGCATCTTCTTCACCGCCTTGGTGACCTCATCATCGGTAAGCTGGATATTAATATGTCGGAGGGGGTCGTCGACACTACCAGTGTACTCACACATTAAACCGGAGCGCTGGGAGAGGGGCAGTATGCTCCATGATATCCAACAACGTGCAAGATCAATTCCGGTTAAACCGTTAGCCATGAAGGCTCTGAGCTTGGAGAGTTGAGGAGCATATTTACTTCTCTCACCGCGGTTAATCTTTGCGGAAAGGGATGTGTGTTCTTTGAGTCGCTCGGACGAAAACCGAGCGAGATTCTCATTGGCAAGTGAAGTGTCTTTGCAATAAAACCATGTTTGATTCCATTCCTTGGGGTGGCTGTGCGATTTGACATCGAGGATAAGTGACCTCCTTTCTTTTCTGAATCGCCACACCACCCAATTCCGTGTTAGGCCCGTCAGTGAATTCTGTGCGGCGGTTTAGATGGAAGCAGTCTCTAAACAGCTCAACTGTGGGTTCTTCTTGAAAGTATGCCTAACATAGCACTTGGAAGTGGCAGATATTGGTAACATAATTGGGGCCTGTATCTTGTGGACGGAGTTGAAAATTGGCTAGCACATCTCGATAAAATTTTGAACCGGGCGGATTGAAACCCCGGGCTAGGTGATCTGCGAAAACTACAACCTCTCCTTCTTGAGGTGTGGGTGGACATTCTTTGCGAGAACCCTCCAATGGATACTATTTTTCTTGGCTAAAGCGCCCGATCGAGACCGAGGTTGTTTAATTGAGTTTGGTGACACGGGAAGGAGCCCAGTTGCACTCATACACTTGTTTGGCCATCTATAAAAAATATATAAATCCGGTTCAAAAAATATGTTGGGACAAAGAGAACCGATTGTACAATGCTAAATCGGAGACAAATACGTCTAAACCGGAGTTCTATGAAGTGACAGTGTCTGGTTAAGGAGTTCTGGCGGTTCAACAAGGGGACTGATGGTGTATACCGGTTTATCTAATTTTTTCTATGATAAGTTAAACCGCCTGGTCTAAGGTCTAAATATTGAAAACAATTGAGGTTGCGAACGGCTAAGTGTGCGTAAACAGGTTTATAAGATTTTTCTACAACGAAGGATCTGAAGCGGATCGAGAAAAAGAAGAAAAATATTCAAAAGGAAGACAATGAGCGATATTGATGCAATGAGCGAGAGATGATGTGCGAGATCCATGGGCCTTGCTACGAGACTATAGGCGGATGCTAAAAGCTCTGCTAATCGGTGCAAGGTATCACGAGATATATCCAAGAAATGCATTATGGCGAGGAGCAGTTCATGGAGCACGGCAAGAACAGAAACCCTAGAATGGATCTAAGTCGAAAGGAACCGAGGACCTACGAGTTGAGGAGATGCGGAAGAATCTGCGTTTCTCTGGCGCGTTCAGTCGATGCCCGGCCCAAGGCGGTGCAGAGGTCAGCAATGCGGCGGAGCTCTGAGGCCAGCGACGCGAGGAAGACGAAGAGAAAGGGGACGAAGGGAAGAAAAGGAATGACCCTTCGGGCCTATTTATAAGGCAAGATACCTGTGTCAGGCGCGGGAATCAAGGAACCATAAACCTAGGAAGCGGAGCTGTCGCCTCGATTATTGTGGATCTATTAAACAAATAAGATATCGTGGATGCTATTTTTATGGGGACGTCATGCCGGTTTACATCAACCGGAGAAGGTGACATCATGGCGGTTCAACGATTTCAAGAAGGCATTGAAGATGAAGGCTTTTTATCAAGGATTGACATGAACCTGTTCAAATCAATCTGGGGCCTAATGTTGGGGATATTGCTCTTTGGGCGTAAACCGCATCTACGGGTCGGGTTAACTTCATCGATAGTTCAACGGTGTAAAAGCCCAAGAGGCATGAAAGTAAGGGCCCAAGGCACGTAGTCGGTTTAGAACACATGGTAAATAAGCGGTGATATGTAAACTTGTATTATAAGTTAGGAATAGAGAGAGACCAACCCGGACACGAATATGAACCGGAGATTGGGACTCTCTGAACCGACGGGCATCACCCGTGTATATAAGGGGACGACCCGGGGCGGTTCAAGGACAGACAACAACAACTCGAGGCCTAGGCGAAGCTTATTTGCTCCCTAGTCATCGAGACCACATCAATCCATCACAAACTAGGCGTAGGCTTTTACCTTCATTGAAGGGGCCGAACTAGTATAACTCTTGTGTCTTTGCGTCCGCTTTAACCCCTTCAAGTTAACCCGTAGCGATGGCTCCATGACTAAGTCCTTTCATGAGGACATCTGCCGTGACAAAACCACGACACAGCCACTCGGATCGCAGATGGAATTGACCTGGACACCTTTGTCGAGCCCGCGAGTCCTCCCGGTGCGTGAAAAAAACTCTAGAATTCGAACTTATTTGCCTCATAATGCCAAGTTATCTAGTAACCATTAACCTCTTTCGGGCTTGTCGCCCTGTACTTTTGCTTGTGTTTCTGAACTTTCATGGATTTATCCGAATATTGCTTTCTAGTTTACTACAAATTCTGAGTGAACGGATGTTTGAACTTAGGCGAGAGCTGGCTCGTGGCTAAGCCCCCGAGTGGGAGGGATGCTCTCACTTGGAGTAATTTTAATACTTAGGCAAGAGCTGGCTCGCGGCTAAGTCCCCGAGTGGGAGGGATGCTCTCACTCGGAGTAGATTTTTAACTTAGGCGAGGACTAGCTCGCAGCTAAGTCCCCGATTGAGAGGGATGCTCTCACTCGGAGTAGATTTTTAACTTAGGCAAGGACTGGCTCGCGGCTAAGTCCCCGAGTGGGAGGGATGCTCTTACTCGGAGTAGTTTTTTCACTAAGGTGAGGGCTGGCTTGCAGCTAAGCCCCCGAGTGAGAGGGATGCTCTCACTTGGAGTAGTTTCTTAACTTAGGCGAGGACTGGCTCATGGCTAAGCCCCCGAGTGAGAGGGATGCTCCCACTTGGAGTAGTTTTTTAACTTAGGCGAGGACTGGCTAGTGGCTAAGCCCCAGAGTGAGAGGGATGCTCTCACTACGGAGTAGATTTTTAACTTAGGTGAAAACAGGTTCGCGGCTAAGCCCCCGAGTGGGAGGGATGCTCTCACTCGGAGTAGTTTTTTAACTTAGGCAAGGTCTGGCTCGTGGCTAAGCCCCCGAGTGAGAGGGATGCTCTCACTTCGGAGTAGATTTTTAACTTAGGCGAAAACAAGTACGCAGCTAAGCCCCCAAGTGGGAGGGATGCTCTCACTCGGGGTAGTTTTTTAACTTAGGCGAGGACTGGCTTGCGGCTAAGCCCTCGAGTGGGAAGGATGCTCTCACTCGGAGTAGTTTTTTAACTTAGGCGAGGACTAGCTCGTGGTTAAACCTGAAGAAAATCCACACCCAGCAATGCGTTTAGCTCACTGGACTAGTTATCTGTTTATTTAGTTGTATTTTAGCTAAATACCAGATTTGTACTGTTATCTCACTCTTACCAGATTTATATTTTAGCTGAAAACCAGATTTGTACTGTTACCAGCAATGTGTTTTAGCTCACTGGACTAGTTATCTGTATCATTGTAGTTTACTTTGCTTGTATGTTGTATGAAATATTATGCCTTATTGGTTCTTTTTGAATCAAGTTATCTAATTGCACAAATATAGAACTAACGTGTGGTACAGACAGAGTGATCCTGGTGACCTACTTTAAAATGAGAAAGAAATAAAAGAAAACTGACAAGTGGGTTGGAAAAACGTTGAGGTCCAAAAAAATGTATAATGTAAAAGGCTGGCCTAAAAGAATAAATGGCTGTTGGGCTTGGTCCATGAAGCTAACAAAAAAATCATAGGAAAAAAAATATAAATGGGCTGAATTAATGGGCTTGGCCCATGTAAAAACTGAATTGGACTGGGCTGATTCTTGTGCCACATCAGATTGCCACGTCGGATGCCTACGTGGCCTGGGGAGGCTGCTAGTGACCAAAACAAAATAGTAGACATATTTTGGTCGTAAACATCTACGACTTTCTCACAGAGAAGGTCATTAATTTCAGTTTATGACTGCCGGCTTTTGACCATCTGTTTTTGGTCACAAAAAGGTCACAAATGGTAAATAATGACCATTCAGTGACCAATAGTCAAGGTCACAAGTTGACATATTTCTTGTAGTGGGTGTTGATGTAGAAGCCCTCCGTGATCGATGCCCCCTCCGGCGGAGTGCCGGAAAAGGCCCCAAGATGGGATCTCACGGGTACAGAAGGTTGCGGCGGTGGAAATAGGGTTTTGTGGTGCTCCTGGATGGTTTCGGGGTACGTAGGTATATATAGGAGGAAGAAGTAGGTCGGTGGAGCCACGAGGGGCCCACGAGGGTGGGGGCGGCGCTCCCAGGGGGTAGGCGCGCCTCCCTGCCTCGTGGCCTCCTTGTTGATATCTTGACATCCACTCCAAGTCCTCTGGATCATGTTTGTTCCAAAAATAACTCTCCCGTAGGTTTCATTTTGTTTGGACTCTGTTTGATATTCCTTTTCTGCGAAACACTGAAATAGGCAAAAAAACAGCAATTTGCACTGGGCATTGGGTTAGTAGGTTAGTCCCAAAAATAATATAAAAGTGTATAAATAAGCCCATTAAACATCCAAAACAGAATATATAATAGCATGGAGCAATCAAAAATGATAGATACGTTGGAGACGTATCAGAGGGCATCATGATCATTCTTATAATAGCAATATATATATATATATATATATATATATATATATATATATATATATATATATATATATATATATAGGGTGGGTCTATTATGATAACACCCTTAAGACCTTATTCTTACACCAACCTTATTACGCTAACACCTTCCGAATCACACACCAAAAAAACTAACCTTATCCACCTTGCAGTGCTACCCACCCACTCATCTCTCCCCCGTGCACCTCCATTCCACGACCTGCCCCAACCACTCCTCTCTCCCCCGTGCTCCTCCATCCCATGGCACCGCCGCCTCCCTCCCGCTCCCCGCTTCTGTTCTGCCCTCCCTCCCAGCGCCCCCTTTGCACCACCATGCCGCCCTCGCGCCCCACTTGCCATCTCCCAGCGCCCTCGCGACCCGCCGCCTCCCGCTATCAAGGCCATGGATCCGGCCATCTTGCCAGCGGTCGAAACGGATCCAGCCCCGCACCGCCCAGCGCCGGGATCGGCGCCCGCCGGTCCCAGCTGTCCCGGCCTGCCCCAACCCTCCAACTCCCCTCGTCCTCGCCCCGAGCAGCAACATGGATCCGGCGGGCAGCGCACCCTTCCCTCCACCAGCCCGAGCGCCCCGCTGGCGTGCCTCCAGCACTGGCTCTACGTGGCGCAGCAGTCCACTCCTCCCCACGCCGCCCACACCCTCCCATCTACCGGATCAGGTCGCGGCTCCCCTCGTGCTCCTATCTTCCTCCCCTCCGGCAGCTCCACTCCAGCCCCAGCGGAACCACTCCTCTGGCTCAAAGATCCATGGAGGTGAAGCCTCGATGGTGCTCACGTCTGCGAAAGCAGTGCGCTCAGGTGGAAACATATATTTTTGTTTCTGCTCACCGATGGCTCCCCGTGCAGTCCGGCGACCACGGACGTGCAGCTCGCAGGCATGAGATGTGGTTCAGTGCTCCTGTGTGTGTAGTTCATGGCCTTGGCAGCGGCAACGCTGTCAATGCAGTGCACTCTAGTAGTTGTCGTGGTGCACTCTAGTGGCCGTTGTGGTACAGCTCAGTGGCTGGCGAGGTGAGGTTTGCTTTTCCTCTGCGTGTGGTTAATCTGAGCACGAGCTTCATCGCCTCGGTGCTTTTGTCGTGCAGCTTGGTGACGCGACAGGTGCAGTTAGCTGAGCAGACACTCTTCTCCAAGCGAGAAGAGGAGGGGATCTTGGTTCTGTCCGCGTGCGATTCGAGCGATGCTCGTGTGGTGCGGAGCATGCATGTAATCCGTCGGCCATGCGTGTAATGCAATTCGCATAGTGGTGTAGTTTCGTCATTGAACCCGTGTTGTAGTTTTAGGTCGCATAGTGGCGTGTGTGATGCAGTTTTGCATCTCCTCTCGGGTGGACACATAGCTGCACCCCAGATCGCCCAGTACTGCAACACCTTCCTGCCTTTACTTATTTTTTGCAGGAAAGAAAGTGGTGCATTTCGGTTGGATGTCCCGTTGGAGTTTGACCTTGTGCCATATCAGATTATATTGTGCAGTGGGGTGCTCCGGTACAGTATATACTTGTATGGCTGTGTAAAAAAATATGAATTTGTGTGTTGAGCATTCTCATGTTATTTTTTTACTTCGAGAAAACATGATGTGGTCCATTATGTGGTGGTTGGTAGTTTACTTTGTAAGAAGGGAGAAAAAGAAATTCACGTAAGAGGTTCACTTCTTTTTCAAATGAAGATTATTTTTGTGGGACGATCGAAAAATATGGATTTGAGGTTCACTAGCAAAAATTAATGTGGTTAATTTCTGAGAGTGTTACAGTGCATTTTCAATAGTGGTGTGGTTCACTTGCACCCGAGATGATGATTGTTTTTGTGGGACGATCGAAAAATATGGATTTGAGGTTCACTAGCAAAAATTAGTGTGGTTCACTTCTTACTTCTGAGAGTGTTACAATGCATTTTTAGTAGTGGTGTGGTTCACTTGCACCCGAGAAGAAGCGCAAAAAACTAAATCATTAGGGAAACCATAAAAATAGTAATGGGGTTCACTTTGATATATGTCGAGGTTCACTTGCCCTCATCTCTGCGCTATCGTTCATAAAAAATGTTAAAACAAAGACAACAAAAACTCGGATGAGAAAAATTACATCCGAAAAAAGAAATTATGCAGCTCGCTTACCCGTCCGATGCAGTGCAGTTTTCATTCTGAAGCAGTGCGGTCGGCCGTATGATGTTGTTCATCACGTAAGTGCAAAAAAAATTGTTATGAAAGCGAAAAAAAGTAATGAGGTTCACTTCTTTATAGTGTTGTGGTTTATTTACACCCGATATGAAGTGCACTCTACTTTCTCGTTCTTGAAAAAATTACGTTTGAATAAAATGAACCATGCAGTTCTCTAACACGTCAGATGCAGTGCGATTTTGCGTTCAATACAGTGCGGTTTTCAATCGAATGAAGTAGCCACGTCGATTTGGGTGTCACAAAAAACAGAGTGTCTGCATTTCGGTAAATTTAAAACTGCTCTTAAACTGTAACAAATTAGAGAGAGTGTTCTACATGAAAAAGTTGCGTCTCGTCGATATCTTTCCAACGACATATCATTTGAATCATTTTGACAACCGGTTTGTAAAAATTTCACAAAAAACGGCCGCTGCCACTCATCGTCCGGCGCACGATTTTCAAAATTAACTTAAAACCATAAGGAATCTCAAAAATATTTCAACATATGAAAGTTGCGCCTCGTTCTTAGCTTTCCAACGGCGTATGACACGCCTCATTTCGATGAACGGTTCAAAAACTGGAGCGAAAACAGTAACGAAAATTTTAAAAAACATGAAAAACAGAGTTCCGCAATTTAGTAAATTTGAAACTGCTCTTAAGCCGTAATGAATTAGAGAAAGATTTATATATGAAAAAGATGCGCCTCGATGATATCTATCCAACTGCGTATCATTTGCTTCATTCCGACAAGCGGTTTAGAAAAAAACGCGAAAAAACGCTCGCTGCCACTCGTCATCTGCCGCACTATTTTCAAAACTGCTCTTAAACCGTGTGGAATCTCGAAAAGTGTTCAACATGTCGAAGTTGCGCCTAATCCATAGCTTTTCAATGGTATATTACACGCCTCATTCCGATAAACGGTTAAAAATTAGAGCGAAAACAGTACCGAAATAACAACGCGTGCAGTTTTTTCCGACGAGAAGTTCACTAGTCTCTATTGCGATTAACAAATGCGTCAAAATAATGCAGTGCGCTTCTGTTGAGGGTGCAGTGCCGAAGTGGTGTGCAAAATAGTTATTCTGCTAATATTAGCAGAATAGACCGTCTATATATATATATATATATATATATATATAGTCATATGATTTCTTATGCTAAAGTAACAATCTATTCACAATGTAAAGTATGAATCCGAAACTTCATTGAAAACTAACAAACTATGATCTCAGTCATTGAAGCAATTGCAATTTATCATAACATCGGAAAGAGTCAATATAAGAGCTTTTCAGCAAGTCCACATACTCAACCATCATTTAGTCTTTCACAATTGCTAACACTCACGTAATACTTATGGGTATGAAGTCTTAATCGGGCACAGAGAAAGATAGGGGCTTATAGTGTTGCCTCCCAACCTTTTACCTCAAGGGTAATGTCAACAATAATAATTTATGATAACTTACGTCCAATTGGATATGTATATATATATATATATATATATATATATATATATATATATATATATATATATATATATATCGTGATCTTTCCAACACAATGTGCTTGCCAAAGGATAAAGTGTAAAAAGGAAAGGTGAAGATCACCGTGACTCTTGCAAAAGACATAAGACAAAAATAAAAGATAGGCCCTTCGTAGAGGGAAGCAGAGGTTTTCATGTGCTTTTATGGTTGGATGCACGAAATCTTAATGCAAAAGAACGTCACTTTATATTGCCACTTTTGATAGGGACCTTTATTATGCATTCCGTCGTTTTTATTTCTTCCATATCACAAGATCGTGTAAAGCTTATTTTCTCCACACTAATAGATCATACATATTTAGAGAGCAATTTTTATTGCTTGCAACAATGACAACTTACTTGAAGGATCTTACTCAATACATAGGTAGGTATGGTGGACTCTCATGGCAAAACTGTGTTTAAGGATATTTGGAAGCACAAGTAGTATCTCTACTTGGTGCAGAGAATTTGGCTAGCATGAGGGGGAAAGCCAAGCTTAACATGTTGGATGATCCATGACAATATTCTTTATTTCGGAACATAACCCATTACGTTGTCTTCCTTGTACAACATCAATTTTTTAGCATGTCATATTTTAATGAGTCCTCACAATCATAAAAGATGTCCAAGATAGTATATTTTTATGTGAAAATGTCTCTTTATTTATTACTTCCTATTAATTGCAACGATAACCAAAACTATGTTTGTCAACTCTCAACAACTTTTATTCATCATACTCTTTTATATGTGTAGTCATTACTCTCCATAAGATCAATATGATCTCTTTAATTCTTTCTATTCTTTCTTTTATTCCCTCAAGATCATAGCAAGGTAACCAAGCCCTCGACTCAAAACTAATATTTATTATATATAGCTCACGGACTCGATTACATAGAAGGATCATAAAGCAAAACTCAAAACTAGATCATACTAAAACTTTATTCTACTAGATCAAGATATTACCAAAAGGATCGAACTAAGAAAAACGGTAAAGATAGAAGTGTGATGGTGATACGATACCGGGGAACCTCCCCCAAGCTTGGCAGTTGCCAAGGGGAGTGCCCATACCCATGTATTTATGTATCTTCCTTCAGAGGTGGTGATGTGATATTCTTGGCGTTGATGCCCCTCAGGATACGATTCTCTTCCTCAAGCTTATTGACTTGATGCTTGAGGTCCATTATTTCCTTACGGAGCTTGCCCGTGACGGATAAAGCTCCTTTCACCCATGGATGTCGCGTAGCTGCGGGAGAACAAGTAACACTCTTTTTCATATTTTCATAAGAAAGAAATCTAACATTGGAAGGGATGACCGAGTTTGGAATAACTGAGCTCTGTAGTTCCCCCATCGTGAATCCGGCTCGGAAATGAGAAGTAACTTCTTGATCCTCTTCCATGGCATCTATCCTTTTCAAGTCGGCCTCCATCTCTTCCTCCGTTGATGGCCCAAAGTGGTCAGCATCACTGTTTGCTCCTGGTCCCGGTGTCGGATGAGACATCCGACTCTCCTCGACTGACTCTTGAGAAGACATCTTGCTCTAATCTGCGGTAGAAACAACTCAAAACGAAGAACAGAGGATATTTGCTTGGTACGGTGGTCAAAACCTTCGGGAGATTATATAATGATTTTTTACCGACCAAAAGACGTATCGTGCAAGAAAACATAGTCTTCTCTTCCTGGTGCGGGGTCTCCCATGAAAACTCCTAGCTTCCTAGTTAAATCGTCATTCTTCTCCACTAGCACTTCGATTTCCTCCATGTAATCTTCACGTGTAGCCTTGAGTTCTTCTTCTAGTTCTGTGATCTTGGTCAAGGCCTTCTGCAGATCCATCATGCCTGCGCACATCTGGTTCTCCTGGCGTCGGATGTGCTGGTTTAACTCCTGGATACAAGCTGTGATTGATCTATCCTTCCTGGTGCTGATCATCTCCCATTTCTCATCTCCGCACCCACAAATTTGGTAGATAGTATCCTTGAGATCATTGCAATAAACTTCTCGAATACGTCCCATGGTGATGTGGGCTGCCATGCTCTTTCCTAGATTCCAGGCTCCGTAACTGGCGGAACGTTCTTCCTGGAACTTGAACTTGAATCATCTAGCGCTCCTCTTCGGGTAAAGTGGCGTTTTAGGTCTCGGTGAAGCTTGGTACTCCGATGTTCAGGTATCTAGTGACTTCCTTCAGGTGACATCCAAATGGTGTATCATCATCCAGTTGCATGAACATGTTCCTTGCATCCGCCATCCTAAAAGAGTAGAAAAGATGAGGAGTCAGAAATGAGAAGAAAGAGTAGTGGTCTAGGGCTTTAGCTTAGTGGTCGTAATCCTCTGATCCGGCGTGTGCTCTGATACCATCTTGTAGCGACCAGGACCTCAAACAGTCGACCTCTGTGCATCGATGTCATCCACTGGATCGATAATCTTGTACGCACAATACTTGAAGGATTTATATGAGTAGCAATCACACACTTATTACATCGAATGTCTCAAAAGAGAACTTATTACAATAAATATGGCTTAAGGCCATCTAATAACGATAACAGCGGAAGGCTTGGAAGATAAGCGAGTCCATCAACTCCAACGACATCACTGAGTATATAACCCCGACCTAAGGCACCTTACTCGTCGTCTGAAAAGTCTGCAACATGAACGTTGCAGCCCGAAAATCGGCATATGCTGGCAAAGTAACACATAGAGAGTAATATGAAAGAGTAACACTATACTACATGCATATATGGCTGGTGGAAAGCTCTATGGTTACAGTTTTGCGGAAAGCCAATTTTCCCCTACAGCAAAGGAATAAATTTTATTTAACTATCATGGTGGTTGTTAAACATTGAGAATGGTTGACAACATTCTCAATCCGAATTAAAAATATCATCATTAACCCAACAAAATTATTTAAAGTAACATGATGAGATTCACATGATAATCCAAGTACTAGATACTCAAGATGTCCATAACCAGGGACACGGCTAACCATGATTAGTTTATATACTCTGCAGAGGTTTGTGCACTTTTCCCCACAAGACTCGATCTCCTCCGTTGGGATTCTCGCACTACAAGGTGTTTTAGAAATGGATGACCGAGACATAGTCTTTCAGAAGCGCTAGCACCTTACGAGCAGGTGAAGCAGTTACACCTACATCCCTCTACATCTGCTAGTCTACCACTGTAAGAGTTCGCACGACCTAATCAACTATGTTAGAGCCCATAGTAGCTTGTGGCTGCACACGGAAGTTTCTAGCATGAATAATCTCATGATCCCTTTGAGCCTGGGTGGTGGTCCAAAAAGAAACAGGCAATCCTGGAATACCCAGGTACCTCAATCCACCCAGATGTGTGTTTGAGTTGCCACCTTAAATAAACCATTAATTAACAATCTCACATCTGTCATGGATACACTCATCCAATCCACGTCTACTAGGATAGCATGGCATAATAAGCAAACGTAGAAGTAACTCCCAAGGGTTTGATAATAAAACAGGTAATAGTTACTACCTCATCTACTTTCCCAAAACCCACAATTTAATTAGAACCTAATCATGCAATGTTCGAGGATTGATCTAATGCATAAAAACTGGGTATGAAAGGGATATGATCAAAGTGTTACTTGCCTTGCTGATGATCCGCGAAACCTAGCGATTCAAAGTAGCAAGCGGCGCACTCCGGGTACTATATCGCGAACAAACAAGCATACAATAAGTACTCATCTAATGCACAGGTAAAACTCAAATAAACGATGTAACCAGAAAGTTCAACTTAAGAACTCCGGTTTGCAAAAAGAATCAAATCAGACGAAGCAACAAAAGTCAAACGGCGAAAGAAACAAGCTTCATTTACTAATCTGGTCCTAAGTCAAATTTTACAGAAGCAAAAACTTGTTTGAGTTGATTCATCATAAAGAGGGTTTCGAGGCGAAACTCCAGGCGCTTGAATCGCCTGATTCCGATAAACGAGCGAAAAGTTATGCTAGAACGAAAATCGGATCAGAAATCGCGATCAGAAATAATCGCGGAAAATCCAAGAAAAAGAAAAACGGACGAACAGTCTAACGAACGAACGTTCGTTAACTGAAACTAAATAATGAAACTCTTTTGTTAAAACGAACGAACGAGCGAACGCTCGCTGAATAAACTAAACTGGGAAAAAAATTGATCTATTAAAAAAATGAAACTAGGGTTTTCTAAAAAAACCGAATCGGTTTTTCTCCGAAAACCAGGGCGGTCGGCACGGCTACCTCGCGAACTCCCACGGGCTCGGGACTCCGGCGGGGTGGGGTGGCGGCGGCGGCGGGCGCGGCAAGCGGCGGTGAGCGCTGGCTGGCGACAAGCGGAAGGCGGAGGCGGGCGGGATGCGGAGGCGGGGTGAGAGGGCGGCTGTCGGTGTCAAACCGGCGGATCTCGGGTAGGGGTCCCAATCGTGCGTCTAGGCGGATGGTAACAGGAGACAAGGGACACAATGTTTTTACCCAGGTTCGGGCCCTCTCGATGGAGGTAAAACCCTACTCCTGCTTGATTAATATTGATGGTATGGGTAGAACAAGAGTGGATCTACCACGAGATCAGAGAGGCTAAACCCTAGAAGCTAGCCTATGGTATGATTGATGTTCGTCCTACAGACTAAAACCCTCCGGTTTATATAGACACCAGATAGGGTTAGGGTTACACAGAGTCGGTTACAATGGTAGGAGATGTACATATCCGTATCACCAAGCTTGCCTTCCACGCCAAGGAAAGTCCCATCCGGACACGGGACGAAGTCTTCAATCTTGTATCTTCATAGTCCAGGAGTCCGCCAGCATGATAGTTCGCTATCTGGACACCCCTAATCCAGACTCCTCGGTAGCCCCTGAACCAGGCTTCAATGACGACGAGTCCGGTAGCATATTGTCTTTGGCATTGCAAGGCAGGTTCCTCCTCCGAATACATCATAGAAGATTTTGAGCATAAAGGATAGTGTCCGCTCTGCAAAACAAGTTCCACATACCACCGTAGAGAGAATAACCTTTGCACAGATCTGGCGATGTATTCCGGGCGTGACATCACACCACGGCCAGAGCCTTTATACGAATTGTTTTACTTTTTCCACCTCGGTAGCGTTTAGCGAGGCGGTTTCTTGACACGCCTTATCGAGCGGAGATCGTGCCCCCTTATTTGGGATTCTCATCAATACAGGCGTGGGTAACTTGATCGTGCCCGTTAGCACGCCTCCTCCATCGGCGAGTCCCGAGCAGTCACGGGAGGGCTCTTGGTATCCAACCTCTTTATAACAAGACCAAGGCCCACTCTTTTCTTTCAATCTCAATCGAATCCGCCCCTCGCCTCGAGTTCCAACACCCAAAGCTCCAGATTTAGGCGCTTCGGACCTTCAACGATGTCCAGCTCCAACCTGCACGGCCGGTGGATGTCTTCCTCCGTCACGGAAGAAGATGTGCTAAAGCTGAGAGACGCCAGGTATCTAATCGGCGAAGTTTCGCATAGGCTGCCTGCCCAAGGGCAGGTTATTCCCACTCCCGAGCCTGGTGAGAGCGTGGTATTCATGTCTCACTTCCTTCGGGGTTTAGGCTTCCCGACGGACCCCTTTGTGAGGGGGCTCATGTTTTATTATGGGCTGGAATCCCATGACTTGGATCCGGAGTCCATCCTCCACATCTCATCGTTCATTGTCATATGTGAAGCCTTCCTCCGCATTACCCCTCACTTCGGATTGTGGCTCAAGACCTTCAAAGTGGAGTCGAAGATGATCAAGGGGCATCAGGCAGAGCGCGGAGGGGCTGTTATAAGCAAGAATGCGGACCTACATGGCCCGAGGGCTCTTTTCAAGAGGAGCTCAATTTATGGCAACAGGAGTGGTTTTATATCACCGCTCCCAGGGGCACCAAATGGGCGGCGCCACCTGCCTTCCGCTCGGGTCCTCCCAACTGCGCAAGGCGTCATGGGTCAATAAAGGGCTCGACTGGGGACCGTCCAAGGACGTACCTCTGTTGCAGGGCCGTATTCGAGACCTCCGAGAGAGGGAGATCAATCTGGTCGTAGTAGCGCAGGTCATGCTGATTCATCGCACCTTGCCCTGCAAATGTCGCCCCCTCTGCCTGTGGGAGTTTAATCCGGAGGGACCACGAGCTCTCCAACATTTTATGGGCGTTACGCCCGTGGAGATGTACCAACTGTTCTTCGGATCACAAGCAATGTGTCCGGACTTAACCGAGGACGCAGTCTGAGCTGCAATCGCCCGGATACTCAAGTAAGTAGTCCTGTGCAGGACATGCTATCCGCATATTTATCATAAACTTGCCCTTAAAAGAGCTATCCTTTAAGCAGGAGTGGATAGCAAAAGCAAAACTGATCAGGTGTCCGGCCCCCCTCCCTGAAACCACGCCGGATCCTATATTAACCAAGATGCTAGAGGCTGTGCCTTTTGAAGAAAGGCGAAGGGGAACAAGGAACTACTACCTCCGTGAAGGAGGCTATCAAGAAAGGGGATCGAGAATACCTCCCTCCGAGGGGAGAAGAGGACCGCTTCTGAAGATCCGGAGACCAAAGCCTCGAAGCGGGGGAAGAAATCTTCACCAGAGGGTCCTGCGGCGGGAGATGCCCCGGCCGCACTATTTCCCCAAGGAGATCAGCCCTCTAGCGAGCCGTAAGTAAAGGGGGCGTTTTAAAAAAAAAGAGAGATATCCCCGTTTTATTTCTGAAGGTAACCGAAAGTTTACCTTGTATTTCGGATCTCAGCCCTTCACAGCAGAGCTCGTATTCGGGGGATCTTGGTCCGGAGATGATGGAGAGCGAAATGCCTCCGCCTGCCGCACCCTTATGCGAGGTGGACGACCCTGAGGTGTCGTCGCGGAGGGCTTCTCCGAATCCGGCGGGGCCAGAAGGCAGCCGTATGTCCCCCCAAAGCCCTCCGTGTCCGCCTTGAAAAAAGGCCACCGGACGAAGTCGAGCACCAACGGGTGTACGGTCGGAGGAGTCAAGGATCTGCCGGGCGGCGTCTATCTCGGAAGATCACCGTACGTTAATGGGTACGGTGATTGAAAGGATTTCATCCGCTGAGAGCGGATTGCATGAAGCCGTCGTAAGTTTACTGACGGGTTTCGAGGTACGCAAAATGATGTATCGGGCTGATGAATTTGCCGAACTGAAGCGGCAACTTGACGTGGCGGATGCGGACATCACGCTTGTTAATAAGCGGCTTGACGAGTCACAAGGTATGCAACTTCTCCGCGGACACCTGGTAAGGGAGCTTGTCGCCCATGCCTTACAACATGTATGCTTAATGCAGATGGTGCCGCTGCTATGGAGAACCTTGAGCGGAGCTCGCTTGAAACCAAGGAGCAAGCGAGAAAAAGTGATGGGCGGCCTTAAAAGGCGGCCGCAGAGCTAAAAGCCGAACAACAGCTCCTTTGCCGAAGCAAGAAAGAAATGGCCAAGATGGCCGTGACATTGAAGAATGCTATCGACCATTGCGAGCTTCTTGAAAAGAAGATCGAAGCGAAACAAGAGGACCTGAAAAGGCCGCCACCGAGGCCAAGGATACTTTCATTTGTGCGATGAGAGCTATGAAGGAGGAGCTACGTCGGTAGGAGATATTGCGACCGGAAAGCCCTTTCGATGCGGAGAAAATTCATGGATCCTAAAATGCGCTCAATTGGACCGGTTGTGGGGTGCGGAGGATGCTTATCTGAACTTGGCGGCGAGTCTTGCGGAATGGCGGCGAACACTTCCGAGGTCAAAAGGATCACGGAATGGAAGAGCTTTTTGGTCGCAGTTCCATAGTCCGGGCGTCCACTTTCATTAACCAATCGTTTGGCGAATGGGCTGAGCTGAATAGGTTGTCCGGACTTGCCATGAAGGCTGTCGTGACTCATTTGTGGCCGAAAAGGTCCGAGCCGAAGAGTTATTTTGGCTTGGTGCAACAGTTCCTTGGTAAGGTGCCACATATCGATGCAATGAAGCGGTCAGCATGCATAGAGGGTGCGCGGATGGCTCTTGCCCATGTCAAGACATACTGGGCGGAGATGAAGGCCACCGAGTTGCATCCCAAGATTCGGACAGAAGCCGAGTACCTGCCGAGCACTATTTTGAGGAAGTCCTGCAGGGCGCTCGTTTAATAGAGACGCGGTGCTCGAAGGGTATTATGTTTTAATGACATGTATGATTTGTGAAAACAATTTTTCAATATAATATAAGAGCTTTTTATACTTGTGCGTTCAAGTATTAAAACACCTCTGTCTTGGCCGTTGATGTATATGTGTATATAACCTGAAAAATGGCAGTCTTCGGCTTCAGCCCCCACGCACATAGTGCGGGGGTGTTTGCAAAAATGCGCATTTTCACACTTAATCCATCTTCTTGGTCCTGCAAAGGAGGTGATAGCGTAGAAAACTAGGCAACCGGACTATAATGCTTTATCACTTTCACTTAGCCATAGGAGTTGGATGGTGGGGCTACTATATAGCCCCTAGGGGCACCAGCTCTCTCCGAATTGAGCGCATATGTGCCTGACCGGAAGCGGTCCTTCGTTAATCTGAAATTCTAAACATTCCGGTGGGTCATCGAGTGGTTGACCAGTCTCACGCTATATGATGACAGTCGGTTTTCGGCTTTCTCTCTTGAGGTGCTCACACGGCGAACCGGGGCACAATCACGAGTTCTCCACGGAGCCGCGTTAGCGATAGAACGGAACGTAAGGAAGCAAAACACGAGTCGGGCAAACCCAACATTTGACCAAAGACATGATTCGAGCTGATGCATATAAGGCCTAACTCGAGACGCCCGAACACTCCCTAAGGTATTCGGTCTTTATGAAAGCGGGCAGAATAATGCCCTAAGCCCCAGTGTCCAGTGCACGCATAAAAATTCTAGTGTGGCCGATGCCAAAACGCCAGCCTCCTCCTTGGTTATAGCAAGAAGCGAGGATGTGTATCAACAAGAGACAGTAAAACAGGTTTACGCAGGGTCTTAATCTGAAAAGAATCCTTGCAACGGGTCCCTACTGCACGTCTGCGCCTGTGTCTCCGTTGTGCCGTGTCCTGGACAGGTATAGCACGGTGTTCATCTGTAAAAGAGAAGAACTTAGTTGAAGAGAAAAAAAGATCATGCAAAAAATGTACTTTATATTAAATAAACAGAGTATGGTTTGAAAAGTGAATAAAATTGAGCTTTATTGTCTCTTGTTGTACATGCGTGCAGCCCCTTGTACGGGGGTATGCCGCTAGTAAGGCGTTATATGTTTACGCCGGACTCGTCTAGCCATGTCCGGGTTCGAATGACCTATTCAGTGCTTTGATTAAGCGGAGCGGATTAGTGTGGGGCTGTCAAGGCAGTCTCACGTTCTTCCGTGCTTGAGTAACACTTGATACCCCCTTTAGTGAGATGATGCCACGTGGACCGGGCATTTTAAGTGTAAGAGATGCATAATGCGGTATTGCGTTAAAGCGGGCGAAATCTTCACGTCCCACTAGTGTTTGATAGCTACTTTTGAATGGGGCGATGTGGAAGGTTAACTTTTTGCGGCGGAAGTTGTCGGATGAGCCGAACACAACTTCTAGCAGTAGGGAGCCCGTACAATGGGCATATAGGCATGGCATTACCCCTTTGAAGGAGGTGTTGCTATGGCGAATTTTGGTTGGGTCTATCCCTATTTTGCAGATTGTGTCCTGATATAGCAGGTTTAGATCGCTACCTCCGTCCATTAGGACTTGTGTAAATTGGAGTCCGTCGATTATAGGATCTAATATCAAGGCAGTCCATCCTGCGTTCCGGATACTTCCGGAATAGTCCTGATGATCGAAGGTGATTGGTTTTGACAACCATCATTGGGACTCTGCTGGGATAGACCGTGCGGCGCATGTTTCTATGGGCGCCGCTCTGTTTTTCCCTTTTGTCACTTGAAGTGAGTTCACTGTTTTGACTTTTTGTGGGAAATTCTTTTGTTTTCCGGTGCTCTGCTTGTGGGGTTAAATCATCGTCCTTGCTTGGTGTGTCGAGCCCTTGTGTTCGACATTGAGTTTGTCGGATCGCTTGAAAACCCAACAATCTCGGTAGGTATGGTTTCCGGGCTTCCCGGAGTAATCTGTGGATTTGGCATATTTTGTCCAAGATTTTGTTTAGGTTGGATAGCTCGTCATTTGTTGTCCTTGAGGGGCAGTTTTTATGATTCTGCCGGAGCTTACGAATCCGGCGTTATTGCCGTGCTCTTGGGCTGTTTCCCTTTGTCGGCGCTGGTCCTTGCTGCGTCGTGGTTTTCCATTTCCATCCTCGACTTTGGATGTACTTGGGTCATTATTCGCATCTTGCCAGCCAACTATCCTCTCCCGCGCAAAAGCGGGTCATGAGGCTTGTTAATGCAGCCATTGTTCTCGGCTTCTCCTGGCCGAGGTGTCTGGCGAGCCATTCGTCTCGGACGTTGTGTTTGAAAGCTGCTAAGGCTTCGGCGTCTGGACAGTCGACTATTTGGTTCTTTTTGATGAGGAACCTGTTCCAGAATTTGTGGGCTGACTCTCCGGGTTGTTGAGTTATGTGACTTAAATCGTCTGCATCCCGGAGGACGGACATAGGTCCCTTGAAAATTTGCCCGAAAAGCATCCTCGAGCTCTTCCCAACTTCCAATGGTATTTTTAGGGAGGCTCTTGAGCCAATGCCGGGCTGGCCCTTTGAGCTTGAGGGGTAAGTATTTTATGGCGTGGAGATCATCTCCTCTAGCCATGTGTATGTGGAGGATGTAATCCTCAATCCGAACTCCGAGTGCATTGTTACGTCGTATGCCTCTATGTTTACGGGTTTGAATCCCACTGGAATTCGTGATCCAGACCTCATCGGTGAAACACGGGGTGTGCGGCACCCTATATTTGGGTGTGCCGTGATGTTCGGATATTTGGCGTGTTGCATTGCTTGGAAGAGCTTGCTTTCTCGGCCCATAGATGGACCTAAGCTGGGCCATCCTTTTGATGCGAATCCTTATGCGGATCGCGTGTCGGCTTGTGTCTTGGCGCCGCTTGCCGCTCCATGTTTGCCATGTGGTGCGTCTATCCGACCTGGCGGCCTCTTTGTTCTTTGATTGCGTGGGCTCTCTGGCCTCCTCGCCAATTGAGCAGTAATTTGCGCTTTGGGTAGCTCTTTGTTTGGCGGTATCGCCGTATTTCTCTGCGGTGTTGAGTACTTTGCTCCATCCGATTACGAGTGCATCTTCCGCTGTTTTGAGCTTCCGCTTCGCTTTTTCAGGCTACCTTGATGGCAGCGAAACCTTTTGTGGAGGTTCTTCTGCTCCAACAATTTGTCCGGCATGAGATCGTCCGGACTGTTATCTTCGTCGGGGACGGGTTGTTTATCCAAGTTGTCCTGTTTGGACGGTTGCTCGATAGCATGTTCGTCGTCCATCGGTTCACCCTGCTCTATGGCTGGGTCTGTGTGGCCGCCGTCTTTGTCGAGGCGGGACTTGGTGCGGTGTTTACATTGCCGTTTTGACTGCTTTTCGAGGGATTTATCCTTCGTAGTGTCCCGTTGTTCCTCGTCGTCACTTCCTTTAGGTGTATCCACCATGTATACATCATGGGATGAGGTGGCTGTCCAAGATCCTATAGGTGCTGGTTCATGGTTGTCTCCTACATCGTCGTCCATACCGTCGATGTCTTCGTAGTCGAAATCGAGCACGTCGTTTAAGCTTTCGGCAGTGGCTACAAAGTCGGCGGTGGGTGGGCGTTGAATTTCTTCGTCGTAAATGCATCCCAATCTTCTGACCGTAGTCCGCCAGGCTCTCCGATAAAGAGAGAGACTTTAGTGAATTCGAGGATGTCGCCAAAGGGCGAGTCTTTGAAAAGATATCTGTGGCGGTGAACTCCATAATCGGCGCCCAATTGGATTCGATTGGCAGGGGCGCGGAGGGTTCAGAGTCCGGAGAGGAGTCCGGCACCTTGGAGTCGCGGTCTTCGCAAAGGACAGGGATGGAGTTCGGCTCGATCGCCGTAGAGATCGTAGCCCCCGAGGCGGGGTCCAACCAACCGTCCTCGATCGGCGGAGTCGGCTCCGAGCTAAGGGTCGGAGCGGACGCTGGTGCGGCCTCCAGGGCACTGTTCGGCGGCAGAGCTAGATCGTGCCTATCGAGACAATCTTGGCGCGCTTGGCGTGGCTCGAATCCGTCGAAGATCAAGTCTCCGCGGATGTCGGTCGTGTAGTTCAAACTCCCAAATCTGACCGATGGCGCGTAAGCTTCGATCTGCTCCGGATGGCCAAGTGAATTGGCCCGCGGTGCAAAAGCCGCCCGAATCTGAAGATCTGTCCGGGGAGAAAAGTCTCACCCTGGACCGCGTCGTTGTTGATGATCGAAGGAGCCATCGGGCCTAAGGATGACTACACAGAGGAACTCTCAATGGAAGCACCAATGCCGGCGTCAAAACCGGCGGATCTCGGGTAGGGGGTCCCGAACTGTGCGTCTAGGCGGATGGTAACAGGAGACAAGGGACACGATGTTTTTACCCAGGTTCGGGCCCTCTCGATGGAGGTAAAACCCTACTCCCTGCTTGATTAATATTGATGATATGGGTAGTACAAGAGTGGATCTACCACGAGATCGTAGAGGCTAAACCCTAGAAGCTAGCCTATGGTATGATTGATGTTAGATCCTACGGACTAAAACCCTCCGGTTTATATAGACACCAGATAGGGTTAGGGTTACACAGAGTCGGTTACAATGGTAGGAGATCTACATGTCCGTATCGCCAAGCTTGCCTTCCACGCCAAGGAAAGTCCCATCCGGACATGGGACGAAGTCTTCAATCTTGTATCTCCATAGTCCAGGAGTCCGGCCAATGGTGATAGTTCGGCTATCCGGACACCCCCTAATCCAGGACTCCCTCAGCGGTGGCGGCGGGGTGTTTGAGGAGGGGGGGGGGGGCTCGGCCGGCTTAGGGGAGGCGACGGCGGAGGCGGCTCGGGGTCGGACTCCCCGTGTCCGGCGGCGACACGGCGGGGCTAACGGTGGCGCTGGCGAGGCCGGCCCGGCTCGGCTTGGGCCTTGGCCCAGTCGGGCTCCCGCGCGTTTTTTTAAAACAATTCCGCCGAAAATTAGAAAAATTCTAGAAAATAAAATAAAATTCTAAAAATGCCAAAATAAATTTTCACCGCCTAAATGAAATATTTAGAACGAGGTGAACATTTTCTTGGGCCTAAAATGCTGTTTTGAAAACGTGCAATTTTTCCTAAATTCAAATAAAAAAGCGATAAACTTCAAATAAAAATCTTATTTGATTTTTTTATTAAACCCTCATTATTTCTTTATTTTGGGAAAGTCATTTTATTCACTCTCTCATATTTTTATTATAGAAATAATTGAAGATAAAATAAATAAAATCAAATGATCCTATTTCAAAATTTGAGAAAACTCAAATATGAAAATAACGAAATCTCCAACTCTCTCCGTGGGTCCTTGAGTTGCGTGAAATTTCTAGGATCAAGCCAAAAGGCGATAAAATATGATATGCAAATGATGATCTATGTATAACATTCCAAATTGAAAATTTGGGATGTTACAGAGTCGGACTAATGCCCTTAAGATCATCGAGAGTATATCCAATAGCAGCACGGTGCTTATTCAGAGTTTTCAATAATTTCTCTTCTTCCTGCTCTGAAAGGTTAGCACTAATAATAACAGGATATATCTTCTTTTCATCAAGATAAGCATATTTAAGAGTATCAGGTAACGGTTTAAGCTCAAACACGGGACCACTGTTGGTGGAGGAGGATCCCCTAGAATTTCAACAGGCAAGTTGTGTTTCAAAATAGGTCCCTATTTAAAGAATACTTCATCTATTTCCCTTCTTTCATTCATAAACATATCATTTTCATGGTCTAGCAAATATTGTTCTAAAGGATCATTAGGAGGCACGACAATAGAAGCAAGACCAATAGTTTCATCTTTACTAGGCAATTCTTTACCATCGGGCTGTCTACGAAATTTAGCAAAATTTAAATCATGAGACATATCTCCTAAACCAATAGTAACAACATCTTTTTTGCAATCTATCTTAGCATTAACAGTATTCAAGAAGGGTCTACCAAATATAATGGGGCAAAAGTCATCTTGTGGGGAACCAAGAACAAGAAAATCATTAGGATATTTAACTTCCCCACACAAGACTTCAACATCTCTAACAATCCCAACTGGTGAAATAGTATCTCTATTGGCAAGCTTAATTGTAACATCAATACCTTCTAACTCAGCAGGTTCAATGTCATGCATAATTTATTCGTATAAAGAATGAGGTATTGCACTCACACTAGCACCCATATCACATAAGGCATGATAGCAATAATCTCCTATTTTAACAGAAATAACAGGCATGCCTACAATAGGTCTATGTTTATTTTTAGCATCGGGTCTAGCAATTCTAGCAGCTTCATCACATAAGTAAATAACATGCACATAAATATTATCGTCCAAGAGATCTTTAACCATAGCAATACTAGGTTCAACTTTAATTTGCTCAGGGGATGTAGGTGTTCTAGTATTACTCTAACGAACCATAGTTGAAGCTTTAGCATGATCCTTTATTCTAGCAGGGAAAGGTGGTTTCAGCATATAAGCGGTAGGAATAATAGGATCAACATTATAAGTGATAGTCTTTTCCTCAACTTTAATAGGTTCAACGACATTTACTTCAATGAGAGGATGATATTTAAACCACTTCTCCTTAGGAAGATCAACATGAGTTGCAAAGGATTCACAGAAAGAAGCTACTATCTTACAGTCAAGTCCATATTTATTACTAAATTCACGAAAAGCATCGGTATCCATAAAAGATTTAACACAATGAAACTTAGATGTTAATTCTTTCCAATAAATCCCATTTGAATTCAATAGTCTTCATCATAAAAGAACCAGTGCAAGAAGTATCGAGCATGGAGGATTATTGAGAGAAAGCCGAGCATAAGTTTTTTGAATAATAATTTCTCTTGAGAGCTCATGATTGGGGCATGAATATAACATTGACTTAAGGGCCCCCCCCCCAAGCTTGAGCGATGCTTTCTCCTTCGCGAGGCCAAATATATATATATAATTACGATCACGATGAACCAGATGCATAGGATAAAACTTCTGATGAAATTCCAATTTCAATCAGTTGTAGTTCCATGATCCAATATCATCGCATAGCCTAAACCATGTCAATGCCTTTCCCTTCAAAGATAAAGGGAAGACCTTCTTCTTGATAACATCCTTGGGCATACCTACAAGCTTAAATAACCCACAAACTTCATCCACATAGATTAGGTGCAAATCGGGATGCAATGTTCCATCTCCTGTAAAAGGATTAGCTAGCAGTTTCTCTATCATACCAGAAGGAATTCTAAAGTAAACATTTTCAGTAGGTTCAGTAGGTTGAGGAGGAACTCTTTTCTCTACTGGTCGGGGTGAAGATACCCCAAACAAGCCCCTCAAAGGATTACTTTCCATAGTAACAAGTGACAGTAAATTTCAGCACACTATATAAAATTTTCCTTACCAAATTCCACTTACCAAAGGTGTTTCACTCCCCGGCAACAGCGCCAGAAAAGAGTCTTGATGACCCACAAGTATAGGGGATCTATCGTAGACCTTTCGATAAGTAAGAGTGTCGAACCCATCGAGGAGCAGAAGGAAATGACAAGCGGTTTTCAGTAAGGTATTCTCTGCAAGAACTGAAATTATCGGTAACATATGGTTTTGTGATAAGGTAATTTGTAACGGGTAACAAGTAACAAAAGTAAACAAGGTGCAACAAGGTGGCTCAATCCTTTTTTTAGAAAAGGACAAGCCTGGACAAACTCTTATATAAAGGAAAACGCTCCCGAGGACACATGGGAATTATCGTCAACCTAGTTTTCATCATGCTCATATGATTCGCATTCGTTACTTTGATAATTTGATATGTGGGTTGACCGGTGCTTGGGTACTGCCCTTCCTTGGACAAGCATCCCGCTTAGGATTAACCCCTCTTGCAAGCATCCTCAACTACAAAAGAAGTATTAAGGTAAACCTAACCATAGCATGAAACATGTGGATCCAAATCAGCCCCTTACGAAGCAACACATAAACTAGGGTTTAAGCTTCTGTCACTCTAGCAACCCATCATATACTTATTACTTCCCAATGCCTTCCCTTAGGAGCAAACAATGGTGAAGTGTCATGTAGTCGACGTTCACATAACACCACTAGAGGAAAGACAACATACATCTCATCAAAATATCGAACGAATACCAAATTCACATGACTACTTATAGCAAGACTTCTCCCATGTCACCGGGAACAAACGTAACTACTCACAAATCATATTCATGTTCATAATCAGAGGGGTATTAATATGCATAAAGGATCTGAACATATGATCTTCCACCAAATAAACCAACTAGCATCAACTACAAGGAGTAATCAACACTACTAGCAACCGACAGGTTCCAATCTGAGGTTTTGAGACAAAGATCGGATACAAGAGATGAACTAGGGTTTGAGATAAGATGGTGCTGGTGAAGATGTTGATGGAGATTGACCCCTCCTGATGAGAGGATCGATGGTGATGACGATGGTGATGATTTCCGCCTCCCGGAGGGATGTTAACCCGGCAGAACAGCTCCGCCGGAGCCCTAGATTGGTTTCGCCAGGTACCGCCTCGAGATGGCGGCGCTTCGTCCCGAAAGCTTCCTTCTGATTTTTTTCCATGGCGAAAGACTTCATATAGCAAAAGATGGGCACCGGAGGCCTGCTAGGGGGCCCATTAGGCAGGGGCGCGCCCCCACCCTCGTGGACAAGGTGTGGCCCCCCTCTCGTGCTTTCTTCACCCAATATTTGTAATATATTCCAAAACTGACTTTCGTGGAGTTTCAGGACTTTTGGAGTTGTGCAGAATAGGTCTCTAATATTTGCTACTTTTCCAGCCCAGAATTCCTGCTGTCGGCATTCTCCCTCTTCGTGTAAACCTTGTAAAATAAGAGAGAATAGGCATAAGTATTGTGACATAATGTGCAATAACAGCCCATTATGCAATAAATATCGATATAAAAGCATGATGCAAAATGGACATATCACTGTGCTCCTGGATAAGAAGCCCATAGTCAGTGACATGAGATGGGTTGATTGGTCATATATTGATGACAATGAAGATCACTTTCCTGGAGTTCATGAGAGCTTTAGAATGAATTGAGTTGACACCTTTGTGGGTTAAAAATTGACCAAGTGGAAAGATGAGCTTATCATGCAGTTTTATTCAACAGCTCACTTCTACCCAGATGCAAGAATTGCCTGGATGACTAAGGATACAAAAGATCTTGGCACAATAAAAGACTATTTGAAGAGTGTGTTTTCAATGAAAGACTTAGGTGAAGATGCACATATATTAGGCATTAAGATCTATAGAGATAGATCAAGGATTCTAATAGCTCTAAGTCAGAGAACGTACATTGACAAGGATTTAAAGAGGTTTATATGGAGAATGCCAAGCAAGGCTTTCTTCCAATGTCACATGGCATAACACTTAGCAGAAATCAATGTCCCAAGACAGTTTATGAGCGAGTGCAAATGAGTGGAGTACCATATGCCTCTGCTATTGGCTCCATCATGTATTCTATGATATGGACAAGACCAGATGTTTCTTATGCACTAAATGTTAGTAGCAGATACTGGAGTGATCCCGGAGTAGCTCACTAGACATCAGTTAAGAATATTCTGAAGTACCTCAGAAGAAGAAAGGACATGCTCCTTGTATATAGAGGAGATGAAGAAATTATTGTAAACGGTTACACCGATGCTAGCTTCATGATTGATATAGATGACTATAAATCACCATAGGGTTATGTTTTCACACTTAATGGTGGTGCGGTTGTTTGGAAGAGTTTCAAACAAAACAATGTTGCGGATTCTATGATAGAAGCAGAGTATATTGCGGCTTTGGAAAATTCAAAGAAAGTGTTCTGGATCAAGAAGATTTTTGAAGAATTTGGTGTGGTCCCAAGTGTGATGAATCCAATGGCTCTCTATTGTGATAATAGTGGAGCCGTTGCTCAAGCAAGGAACCAAGATCACACATGAAGACCAGACACATGGAACGCAAGTATCTCATTGTCCGACAATATGTTGAGAAGGGCTATGTGAAGATTCTCAAGATTCACATGAATTTGAATGTGTCAGACCCGATGATAAAGGCTTTACCACGAGCAAAGCATGAGCAACACCAGATAGCCATAGGTGTTAAAGAGACTTTGTAAAGTAGATTACTGACTCTCGTGCAAGTGGGAGATTGTTGGAAATATGCCCTAGAGGCAATAATATTTATATTATTACAATTTCGCATTCATAATTAAAGAGTTTATATTCTATGCTATAACTACTAAAATCCTGGAATACGCGATTCAGTGGAAAACTCATATGCACGTGTGGATTAATAAGCGATTAAATAAAATGTTCCTAGTCTTGCCTCTAGGACTAGCTCAAGCGTTGGTTGTGATCACGTTTGTCGGATCTTAGGATATTGTTAAGTGTACCGATAGTCCTAAAACAACATTGAGATCATAACATTGGCAGAACAATCATATTGAATCGACCCGATCTTGTCTATTATGAATTGAGTTAATATCGTCTGTAATCAATTGTAATAACACGGAGTGTTAACGTGTGATTTTCTCCCTTAGACCATGAGACTATCGTAGGCACTTCTTACCGTACTATGGGATTCAGGGTTTCTCAAACGTCAACTGTCACACGGTGATCATAACGACAACTTACAAGTTCATCGGGAAGTTTGACAAGGGACTAGATAGCTCGAGAGTGGGATTTGCTCATCTGACAATGGAGAAAAATTCTTAGTGCCATCTCGGTGTGACGACATCCATCATTGTCTATCTAGACACAGGTGACTTCTTCACGGGGATGCCGGAACACAACAACGAGGAATAAGAACAAAAACGGTAATGAGGAAAACGGTATGGTGAGCATGTGATGACTCAGGAGGATACCGATGCATCTCGGGTTTTGTGAAGTATCGCAAAGCAAATGGACATCACATGATGACCAAAGGTTCACTCAAATATCATTCATGTTCTCATAGGGATCGATATGGACATCCACTGTTGGTCATTGAATGAACAGTTTCGTACATATGTATGAGTTACCAAACCTATGGGGTCACAAGCTTAAGGACATCACATCTGCAGAGTGTTAGTAGGACAGAAGTCTTAATAATATATTTTTGGAATTGTCTCATATATATTTGAAATACTTTCGACAGGATCCGGAAGCGTTTCGGGGTCAGCGATAGGGTTTTGGGAGTGTTTCGGGCAATACCGGGCATTACCGATAATTAATATATAGGTGGAAAATGTTTCCGATCATGTTAAATTATATATAAAAGGGTCTAATAATAATTAGAAGTATTTTATAGTAATTTAAGTATCAACGGTCCTTAAAAGGCCAACAGGTGGAAGGCATACTGGGCCACAAGGGCCCGATATGGGTGGCGCCCCTCTCATATTGGAAGGAGGGGAGGGAGGTCAAATTGGCGAGGGATTCCCCTCCCCATGGTCGGATTAAGGGGGGAAACTTTCCCCCCGTGTGTGACACCCCTCCCTCTCCTCCTAACCTATACACACTAGAGGTGTTGGCCCTTTTCAACACACAAGTTATGGAGCCTCCTCTAGTCCATCTAGCCCTAGTTCTAGTTGGTCCTAGTTGAAAAATCATAGCTTGGTCTAGTCCCTCTAATACTCATAATTAGAAGCCTAGTGTGGTTCTAATATCCTCCCTCTAATTTGCCAGCGACGATTAGCTCTAGACGATGAAGCGCTACCGGATCATGAAGGTTGCACGCTCATAACCAAGTAGAGAGGTCGTGCTTTCGATCTTCGGTTCAAGGGACTATTCAAGGAACTCCAAGTATGATCTACAGCGACACGTTCTTCTTTCGTTGTAACTCGGTGATGGTAACGATCGTGATCCGAACCCGTTATGCATCTTCATATTGATTTTGGGTATGTGTAGGCGCGCTATTTTTTTTCTACTACGTTTCCCAATAGATCCGTGACTCCCAGATAATTAAGCTACAATAATCCCAAGTTAATGGTTCCATGTCATCACTGTCACTATTGCTAATACCGCTGATATTCAAACCATTTCAAATTGAAATTTAAAGTAAAGTCAAACAATTAAAGTTTTCAGATGTCAAAACAAAAATGTTCATAATCTTGCAAATAATCCCCTGGTAATTTTCCAAGTGAAACCAACATGATTTGGATATTTAAATTGCTATTAAGCTATTTTAGACTGAACCAAAAATCCCAGAATAAATCTTTTCTATTTAAACAAAATTTAAATGAATCTAAATAATCCTCAAACCTTTTGTGGTAGTGCTAAATAATATATATAGTATTTATATGTTCAAGCCCCACTTTTTGCAAAATTCATTTGAGTCAAGGATTATAGCAAAATAGTAGCTAAAATCTGAAAAGAAAAAGAGAGAAGAGCAGAGGAGCACTGTACTGCTGGGCCTAAGTCTAATAGTGAGACCCAGCCCACCCCGGTGCCTTCCTCCTTCGTCTGTTTACCACAGAGGGCGTGGCGCCCATCCGCGGCACCGAGGCCGCCGAGGCCATCGTGTCGGCCATCCCGTGGTCCCTTAGGGGATAAGGACGTCGCGCCCGACCCCAGGAAAAACCCTAGCGCCCACTTCCCCTTCCCCTCACTCATTCTTGTCTTCGCATCACGCAGCCGCATCCGTCGCCATGGTCGAGCTCTTCACCGCGGCTATCGTCGTCCCTGGCACCTGAGGAGGTGTCCAACAACTCCCTCGTTCTGAACTACATCAACTAAGCCCTCGGGTACGAGCTCCTCGCCAAGACAGCGCCCGGATCGAGTCTGTCTTCAACCTCCCGTCGCCGTCGTTCGATGCATCAATCCATCGACTCTCTACACTACTAAGCTCACGCCGGCCTTCTTGTGCCTCTCGGTGAGCCCCTCTGCCAATTCCCTCCTCCGGTCCCCCCCTCTGTCTCCCGGCGTAGCTCGTCGCCCGTGCATCCCTGCTCGCGGTCGACCGGCTCCGCCCGCTCGCTGCGCAGCTGTGTACGTCCGCGGCCCTGCTCCACACCGCGCTGTTGTTCCTGCTAGTTGATGTCGCTGCTAACTGCTGCTCTCCGTCGCTGCTGCCTCGCGCCACCGCCGCCCCCTGCTGCCGCGCGCCTCGCCATGACCTTCTGCTCTCTCTCGACCGCTACGCCTGGTCGCGCACACCGCTGCTGCAGCTGCCCGCATGCGCCCCTAACAGCCGCTGCCTGCTCGCGTCGCGGCCCTCACGCGCCTCGCCTACCCATGCCCGCTTTCCCCTGTGCGGTCCCGCCGTGAGCGCGCCCCGCTCGCCACCACCGCGCACCGCCGCGGCTATCGGTTTCCGCCCCGCGCTCCCGTGGTCGAGCCACCTCCAGTCGTGCTTGGCTCCTGGCGCCTTGGCCGCTGATGCCCGCCCGCTGGAGGCCGACCCCTGCCGCTGCGCTGCTGCTCCCCTACGCCCCTCGTCGCCCGATACTGGTCGCGCCCGCCACTGCCTTGCCGTCGGCCTGGCCGCCGGTGCCGCAGTGCCCGTGCGTGTCCAGCTCTGGGGCGAGCCGGCTTATCTTGGTGTGGGATAATTCCCCTAACCCCACTTACCTGCTCCCCCCATGTTTTAGTTAGTGCGGCTAATCCCCTGTTAGCTAAACCCCTCTTAAATATTCTAATTACAGTATGACAGGTGGCCCCCAGTCCTCTAGTTCCCCCTTTTACTACATTATTAAACTTGTTACAATCACACCTGGGGCCCATCGTACTATTCACATTTGACCAGTCAACTGTTGATTGCTGAGTCAAAAGTTGACCTGGCCCATTCCAGGCAAGCAAACCTCCACTGATCATTCTGATATCGCCCATTCCATTCTCTCTCATGCTTGCATTAGATTTTGCTACTGTTATTGAGTGCTCCTATTCTGATGCATATCCTACTTTTGTAACCTGCTATTGTACCTGACCTGCTTATCCTAAACTGCTTAGTATAGGTTTGTTTGTGATCCACCAGTGACCCCTCACCTTGTCCCAGTTGCCCCGGCTTGATGACCAATGACTTGATCAAATCGACGTCCAGAGCCCGACACGTCACATCACACCCCTTTTGTTGCTCGACTCTGCAGAGGTACTATCGAGTGTCAAGGGTGATACCTCGTAACGCACTCTTGATGATAACTCTGTAGTGAAGCTATTCATTCGTGGTCATCGAGGGTGATTCCTCCTTCACCACTCCCGATACGACTCTGTCGTGCAACACCTCAAGTGTGAACCTCGAGGGTGATTCCTCCTAATTTCAGCTTGATGATTACATCGAGGGTGATTCCTGGGGTTTCTGCCTTGATGTTACAGACACACAGTTACCTTTACCTGTAGTCCCCGTGCACTATTACTACGGGCTGAAGGGATAGGCGGTACCATCCCCGTAGAGGTGGACCTAAGCTCCCGGCAGTCTCTGGTTAGTCGTGTCGGCATTGAGGGGTACCCGTGAGTTGACGTGAAAGTCGGGCGGCTCGAAGAGCACCCGCGAGATAATTACGAGGCACGGCCAGGCAGGTGGACCGCCCTAGAGAGAGAGGGGGTTGGGCCCTTGCCGTACTTCCTCGAGACAGGGCAACGCGGTCACATTATCATGAGTCTCTACTCGTCTCCACGAGCTCCTAACACACTAAGGATTTGGGTATTTCTTCTGAGTTTGCCACTGGCCTTTACGCACTAACCACCATGCGGGAATAGTTATGGGCACTCGGTGTCATAGTATCAGCCGAAGCTTTATCAGATGTCCAGTTCAGCATTGCGGTACGGCTGGGCCGGCACCATCCATGTAGAGGTGGAGCCTGGACCCTCCTTGCACGCGAAGACCTGGAGTGCAATGGGCAATGGGCCCAAGACCATGGAGTGCTTAGGATGTAGACCAGCGGGGACCTCTCTGCTAAGCCTAGGTAGGGTTGCGACGTGTTGATCTTCTGAGGCCAGGCATTGACTCTGAAAAGTGTGTCCGACCAGAGTAATCAAGCGTGTTGGGTAATGTGGTGCACCCTGTGTGACGCCCGGATAATTAAGCTACAATAATCCCCATTAATGGTGCCATGTCATCCTCGCTTGATCCAAGTCTTAGATCAAACTCAAATTCAAATTAAAGTCCAAAATTTAAATTTCTCAAACATGCAAAATAAAATGTTCAAAGTGTGGCAAATATTCCATAACCAATTATGGCTCTGACCCAACACTTTTGTAAAACTTTTAAATGCCCTTTTGTGAATATAACAGTGGCTAAAAAGAATTATTAAATACTTCTTAAATTATAAAAATACTAAACTATTTTATTTGAACCTCAAACTAAATGTGGCAGTGGTATAATTAATAAAACCAATTTAGGTGTTGTCCCTATATTTTATAAATCTAAAATAAATAGAGAGTAAAATAGAAAAGCAAGTGTACAGAAAATAACTAAAAGCAAAACAATAAAAGAACAAAAAAACCTTCCCCTCACTGGGCCTCGGCCCAGCTGGACAGCCAGGCTGGCCCAGGCGCACGCTGCCTCCCCATCTCCCCTGTTCACGTAACCGTGGACGCCGGCGATGGCCGCCACGGCACAGCGCGATGCCGTGGCGCCCATCCACCGTGCCCCCTTCCTATATCTACCCACGCCCTCCCTCGCCAGAAAACCCTTGCCGCTTTCCCCTTCCCCCTCGCTCGTACCTCCTCTCCATAGCACGTGCTCGATATGTCGACGGCGCGCCCTCGTCGATCCCGTGGTCACCTTGCTCCCCGCCGGTTAGCTCCGTGTCCAGGAGCTTTGTCTGCCTCCTCTACGTCGACCACGCACATCGGATCAAAGCCGGAGACCCTACCTCGACTAGATCGAGCTCATCCTCGCCTTCGGTCACCGACGCCACTCCGACGAAGTACACCACCCCCTGTGCTTCTAGTCACTCACCGGGCCTTCGTGCGCCTCCTCGGTGAGCTCCTCCCTCGGATCTCCCTTTTAGCCCTTCGATTTGAACGCCGTAGGCCGTCATCTCCGTCGAGTCGAAACCCCGCGTACGCGTACGTGCGCGCGCTTGTTGCCGCCTTTTACTGCTTCTGCTGTCGCTGTTGCCCGTGCTGCTTGTGCCGCGGCTGCTCTGCTTGCTCTCTGCTGAAGCTTCCCACTGCTGCGCTGCTGGTCCGTTTGCTGCTGTCGGCCGCTCCCGCTCCCCTGCCTGCTGCTGCCGCCTCATCCGCGTCCGCTGCCACCCTGGTCGCGCCCCTGCATCACCGTGTGGACGCGCCTGACGTTGATGCGTCTTGCTGCTTGCCACCGCCGCCACTCGCCCTCGCGCTCTACGTCGCGCTCACGCGTGGCCTCGCCGCTCGTCGGCTGGCGCTGCTGCCCTGACTTCTTGCTTTTCTTGCTGCCGTTCTGCCCTTTCTTCTTTGCCGCCCATAAACCCGCCACCGCCTTAGAGCCGCCACTCCTCTCTGCCCGCCGGAGCTCCACTCCCAGCACGCAGCCGCTCCTGGCCGCGATCCACACCTCGCCGGCCGCGTGCAACGCTTGCCGTCCCACGCCGTTCTACGCTCTCCCTGCACTGCATCGCCCGTGCCATGCCTCTGCCAATGCTCTGCTTATACTACTATTGCTAGTACTGTAGCTACGCTAGCTAGCTTTTGTATTTCTACAATGACTAACCCTCTGGACAGCCCCTAACAGCAACTAAACGATAGTTAACAGGTGCCAAATTATTATGTGGAGATAGTACACTTGACAATGCTCAAATGTTTCCATTTGACCAAATCTGTTTGATGCGTGGATTAATTCCTATGAAAATCACAAAGTTCAATGTTCTGTTAAGAGAAAAACTGAAAACAGCTTTATTTTCATAGCTACTTTAGAGCTGTTGATGATCAAGCAAATTTAAAACAAAACAGAGGCTAGGCAACTCGCTCCCAGGGAGCTCCCCCGATGGCATCCTTCGTTGGCCGTTCGATCGGCGTTGACCAGGTCTTTTTCTGGTTCCTGTCCGCTCCATCTTTGCTGGGAATTGACCTCTGCGTTTTCACCGGACGGTAGATCCTGGGCGGGGATGACCTGTGGGCTCGGGCAGGATTTGATTGGCTGGGTCATCGTTTTTGGGTGTCTTGGCAGCCCCGTCCTGCCAGCGCTTGTGGCGCATCGTGGGGCATTGCGCGGTCTGCGCTCCCCCCTCTGGCCTCTGGTCATCTGCCGCTGTGGTCGTGCATCGTGGGAAGCCGCGGACGGGGTTAGCCGACGCATACACACCCTGTTTGCGCGGTCTCCTCGCGATGACAGGTGGTCCCGTGCTGCTCTGGCCCCGCTCGTCGGCTGCCCTAGCTAGGCTCTTATCGGTTGGGCAGGCGTTCTTGCGGCACGCGGGATGGGTTGGGCGGGCGGTCCTGCAACGTGCGTCACGGAGGGCCCACGCAGGATGGTCCCAAGGTGGGCTGCCGCATGTGCCCATGTCGTGCATCATGGAGAGCCGCAGAGCAGTTGGCCGCGTCGTGCGTCGTGCAGGTCGTGTCCTAGAAAGCCCCTCGCTCGCACCATCGCACGTCGCAACCCTCCCTCCCTCCTCGATCTCTGTCCCTCAGCCGCCACAGCACAAAGCCACCTCTCCCTTGCGCGTGCATGCTCATTGCCGCCTTTCCTCCCCGCTCCCTATCGTTGCCCCGACGCCTGCACCGGCTACCATGGATCCATGGACGATGGGATAGTACAAGGCAGGGAAGGACGCCGCCATCGACCCGTCACTTAGATTGGTGGCACATGGGTCGGTCTGCAGGCGTAAGGCGGCGCCTGCGGAAGGAAAGCAGCGGGAGTTCGTGCAGCGGCAAATGATGCCGAGGTCGGCCGTGGTGGGAGACTCGCCAGCCAGAGCAGCCGGAGCAAGGAGGCAGGGTCGGCCATGGAGGAAGGCCCACTGGCCGGAGCAGCTGGAGCAAGGAGGCAGGGTCGACCATGGAGGAAGGCCCACTGGCCGGAGCAGCAGGAGCAACTGCAGACGCTGGTCAGCCCGATGCATCGCCTCAGCCCCGCCTCCTCTGCTGCGGCCCCCACGGTCGAGAGGGGTAGCTGCGCCGTAGCTGGCGACGAGTTCAGCGGCCGCCGCCTCCTCTCCTCTCTGAATCCAGTAAGATCCTGATGTCTTTCCCCTTTAGGATTTGGCGAGCTTGCTCCTCCCTTGTTCTCTTCTTCAGTGTTTCTCTTTCGTATCATTTTCTCTTTTGTCAATGGTCTACTCTGCTTGTTTAGCCAATGTTAGTTGATTCTAATTATGCTGGCCATTTTTTTGTACCAGGTGCCTATGGGTTCTCCTCGGTTGGATTGTTCATCCTTCTTCGCCGGTGGTGTGCTTGTCTGTTGCAATAACTTTCATGCGCTGGATGAACACTGCCGGTTGAGGTTGGTGCCCTTCTTTACTTGATTCTTGCTTCTTGCCTTCCTTTAACCTGCACCCTACTAACTTCTTTGTTCTTCATCTTGTCCCCTACGTGTGCAGGTTTGTTTCTTCCCGTTGTCTCCTGCGTCCATCGTCGCATCTCCGTTTGTCTAGCAGGTTCGACGATCTGCTAGGTTGCTGCATCTGCAACTCTGTGCTGCTATTCAAGGTTTGCTTGATTCTTTATTCCCTACATGCCTGTTCTTTCTCGCTACGCACATGCTTCATTTCTCAAAGCATCGTAATTCTGATGTCTTTGTCTCTAGCTACATGCATTTACCTTTCTTCGTCAATCTACGGGTTTGTATTTGATATGACTAAGGTGCAACCAATTGAATTTGTTTTGAAGAACACACTTTTGAGGATACTGTTTTTCATAGCTTCCAGCAGTCTGTAGAGTAAAGTTTGTACATTTTTTAAATCGTTTATTTCAGTTTCAATTAGTATAAATTCTATACTTTATCAGGTTATTACTATGTGTAGATTTGCTTTTGCCATTGCTGATCATCTCCTTCTCTCTTTGCTAAGAAGCATAGTTTCAGCTTATCCCTTGGATGAGTTTTAAGTATATTTAATTGACGTATACTTAGCATTTGTTCAGGCATTGCTCTGTGCCCTGTCGTGATCTGCTGTAGAGGCCACCATATCAACATATTTATGCTTTTTGTATAACCTGAAGGATAAACCTACTTATTGATCCTTAGTGGTCCTTTCACAATTGTGCTAAGCTTACATCCTTCTGTCAACAATTTAGTGATCTAATCATTATTCAGAAGGGATGCTGCAAGTTTGTAGACGCACTGGATTATTAAATTTGGTGTGAGTTTGCCTTTGTACTTCACCTCACAGGGGCTCTCAATGTTGTACTATAGATAGAGACTATTAATGAAAAGTTTCTTGGTGTAATTGTAAATGATCGTTGCTCCTCGCCTCCCCATCTCATTTTCTCTCCACTCTCTCTCTTTCCACATATACTCCTGGTTTTAGGTCTTTCTCGGCCATGGTACTACAAGTTATGTTTTCTCATTATCAGTTGGTTCAGTTTACTGTTTTTATGGCTGCAGATTACTTGTGATTTTTTGCATAATCAACTTGTCAAGGAGTCAATGGAAGTTGTGACAGTCATACTGGTGACATATGCACATCAGGTTCTAGAATTAAGTTGTTCTACTAGGAAATTTTAGTTTGCTTATTCGCTAAGTAAATCGGTGTTCTGTTCATCGGGTCCATCTAATCACTTTCTCGTGCATACAGGTCGGCACCGCTGTTGTCACTGGGCAGAATGGATGACTGGCCATGGGCAGGCTTGGAGCACTCTGCGAACAGGTAACTAAATTTTCTGACCAAGGAGCTTTCTAAACATGTAAAACGGCCTATAGGCCAGAGCACACAGGTTTATAGTTAGTGCCTGCAACACTCAGCTATGGCTCTGGCCCAGTTGGATCCAACATGCAGAGGCAGACAACCAGCAAGCAGTCCCTCTGTTCTACAGGCCAGTGTTTTTGTTAGTTTGGAGTCAAATAGAAAGATGTATAAATCTAGGAATTTCAATAGGTGTGCGGTGGACAAAAGATCTGGGGTATATCACTACAACAATAGAACTAGAGGGAAGGAGGGAGATGGTACTGATTTTAACGTAGCAGGATAGTATATATACTAGCATAGTGCAACAGAGCATGGTTTATGAACAACTATTAAGATAGCAGGAATAAGATTCCTTGGTAATTATAACATCACTATTAGCCTCACTAGACAGATATACTGAGAATGCTTACAGTTGGGAAATTAGACTACAAATCTGATTTCTAATCAACAGATGCTATAGTAATCGTTATTTGTCAAATGCGACAACATCAAAAACACAACGAAAGCACTATCTGGTGAAATTTTGGGCGGTAAGCAAGCAAATGGACAGAAATGTAACAACATGAACACTTAAATTAACATCTATTTGTCGATAAGCGGATGCAAACTGCATATACAAACATAATTCAAGTCCAATTTAACATGTACGTAACAGAGTTACATTTCTCTTAAACATAATACACTTATTGTGTCGCAGAGTCGTTCGATGTCCAAGTTTCTATATATTTTTACAACATTGCAGTCCATTAGTTGCTTCAATCCTGGTACACATTGGATTGAAAATAGGTCGTCAGTTTTTATTGACTTTTTTGTACATTGTGAAGTCATGGCCCCGGTTTATATTCATGTGTAGTTTGCTGTATAGTTCATGTATGCTCTGTAAAGAGCATGCATAGCTAATGGGTTTAATTCATTTGTTCCTTTTTTAGATGTTTCATATCGGTGCATATTTTAACTTGATCCATACCATGCCAGTAATTTTCTAATATTTGCCCATATCTTTTGGGGACATAATTATGCTTCAGGAAGATGCTAAATAAGCTGGTTAGCTCTGGGGCAAAAGGTCAGCAAATCTGCTTGGTTGTTCCTCCCAAGGTGATGAGAGATTTCTTGTTGCATAGTACATGCCTAGAAAGACATATCTTCCATTGTATGTTAACTGCTTGTGAGCAGGCCAATACTTTATAAATTTGACTACAGCAGCAAGGACGCTATGCTTTGAATAGTTGAGCCGCCCTCCTGCTTTTTCATCCATGGGCGAGTAGATGGAGGTGCAATGACTCGGGATGTCAAGGTAGGGATGGAACCTATCCTTATTTCATATGTTTCTGTTATTATGATAAGTGAATCATGTTTGTTCTGTGTAATGCTAGGATAAAGTTTGATTTTCTCTGTACTATTCCAACTTGGTCCTATCTCGAACTACAAAAATATTATGTATCGTTTTAATTTAGATTTGATTATTATTAGAATTAGATGGTGTGCACTGAATTTGAAAATAGGGCCAGGTACTGCCATGGCTTATATCCTATTGACTTTTCATGGGACCTTGAAGCTCGCTGTTGATCTCTTTGTAGCTTATAAAAGATAGTTATATCATTTTACTAAATGAATAATCAGAAAGGTGGGCCAACAAACCGTAACATGTGACATAAAATTATGTACGGTTTGATATTGTCCATTGGGATCGTCTCCTCTTAATGTTTAGTTAATGCCACATCAAGATTACTTCTGTGATGTTTATCTAACATCTTTCCATTATGTTTTTATTTTTGAGTCAGCAGAATGATGAAAATTATAGAACTAGGTGTGAAATGATGCGTCTGGCTTGTTTAACTTGCAGTCTTTATTTCTAATATTTTCTTTGTTGCTGAGGTTGCTTCTAGGTTTTATTACTATGGATCTAATTTAGATAATTTGAAAATAGTCCTATGAAGGAGTGTGCTCGTCTATAACAGTTGGGGAGGGGAATCATACGAATTACAGATTTTGTAAAAAGTTGACATTACTATATGCATAAATCTAACCTTTTCTGCATGTGCATTATTTGTGGTTGTAGATACATTTATCTTCTTGTGCGTAACTGATGTGTAGCATTGCTGAAAACACCTTTATCAGAGCTGGTGTCCACGCCTTCATCATAGCTGGTGTCCACATGTTCATCAGAGATCGTGTCCACGGCTTCAGCGGAGCTGTTGTCCACACTTTCATCAGAGCTAATGTTCACGGGATCATCCATGCGAGCACTGGCAGAGCTACGTGTTACAAAAAGAGGCCACGGTGTCCCGCCGGTAGCAAATGAAGTGGAGGGTTGAGAGTAGGCTGAGCTGTGAGAGAGAAAAATAGTGGATTCCTTTGTCTTGGCACGCCCACCTTTGGCGGTGTAGCTCCGCCACTGCATGCGAGCTCCCCTCATGCTCAGTTGTGGTGGAAGCCTAAAACAACATAGATTATCAATCAACACAGACTAATCAAGTCACATTACTATGACGATGTGTAAATCTGCCAGAGGTTTTGAATGGGACTTTACACCACCAAATTAGAATGTGTACAAGACACCATTTTTCGACTAAAGGAGATTATGCTTATTATAATATGTACTTGCCCACAGTGGTCTTTTATCATCGGGATGACAAGCCACCATTTTTTCTTCTATTAAAGGAAATTAAATTTGCTCAATATATGCCTGCCCACAACTAATAAGCCAACTAAATCATGGATTTTGTTTCGGATGCAACTCTGTGCTACCAAATTAAAATGTGCATATATGTCTCATTGTAGATAGAAGCCACCGTTTTTTTCGTGAACCAAATAAGAATGTGTATATATCATCTCATTGTACACAACAACACACCATTTATGGGGCTAAAGAATATTTCATTTATTATCACACGTGCTTGCCCAGACATATTTTTTTAAATGAGACTCTATACTATCAAGTTAAAATGTTTACATTCATCTCATTGTACATAACAATCCACCGTGTTTCCTATTAAAGGGGATTAAACCATGCAATTGTTTTTCATCGCGGACATGGCTTTAGCGTGCCTCTGCTAATTTAGTGACCACTCTATGATCTTTGTGAAGTTTGCAACTAAGAGAGATTAAATTTGTTGTCATGTGTGCTTGCCCATAACAAAATCAACTGAACCATGTATTCCTTTTCATCGCTAACATGGAATCAGCAGGTCTCTGCACCATTTGACGTAACAAAATCAACTAAACCATGTTTTTTTTCCTTAGGTTTCTTATCCTTTTCCCTCTTTTTTGCAGGAAAATATGCATGGCCAGGTTTCTCATCATGATAACCATGTTTTCAAACTTGCTAAAAAAATACAACCATGCCAACTTTACTCTCTCATCATAGTGCCCATATTTTCAAACTGACCATATTCATATTATATAAAGTTCTCCTTTTTCCAGACAATTATTTAACAACGTAATAAACATGTTTAAAAAATAGCATGATTTAGTTGAAGGTTCTTGCAGCATGAAACTATTTTCATCGACAACATGTCTTCAGCAGGTCTCTGCGCCATTTGGCGCAACGGGTCAACTAGTGAACTATAATATGGATTAAAGTGCTACTATCTTGCAGATCACAAAAAAATGCTCAAAATTGATATAAGGCACAAAATCATAGGAGGTACAGATCCACAGTTGTAGCCTTTTGAAAACAGCTAAAAGATGTTTAAAACTGACGAATTCTCAGACTTAGCAGAATTTCAGGGATTTTCATAATATTGTTTAAATCTTTGAAAAATCATATAAATTAATCCGTAACTCGGATGAAAAACTTTTATACATGAAAGTTGCTTAGAACGATGAGATGAATTGGAATACGCCCTCCGTTCATCTGTCACATGCCCCTAGCATAGTGAACATCAAACTTTCACCCTCCGATTCGTTTGTCCGAAAATGCCTAACTCCGGGAAACCTTTCCGAATGTTATCCCCCTTCGCCGGTATCGTGTAGCGCCGCGTTAGAACACCCCTAGCCCTGCGTGTTACCCCCTGTCATGCATCTGTGTTGCATCTGTTTGCATTATATTTACTGTTTCTTCCCCCTCTTCTCTCCGGTAGACCCCGAGACCGCTGTTGATGCCCCTGTGATCGACTACGTCGACGACGACCCTTCTTCCCTTTCAGCGGAGCTTCCAGGCAAGCCCCCCCTTTGATCATCCCGATATCGCCCATTCCATTCTCTCATGCTTGCATTAGATTTTGCTACTGTTATTGTTTGCTCCTATTCTGATGCATAGCCTGCTATTGTACCTGCTATTGTTACCTGCCTGCTTATCCTAAACCGCTTAGTATAGGTTGGATAGTGATCCATTAGTGACCCCCACCTTGTCCTTGTTGCCCCTGCTTCATCATCGACGACTCGATCAACGTGATCAACGACCAGAGCCCGACAACTCACATCACATCACGCCCCTTTTTGTTGCTCGACTCTGCAGAGTTACCATCGAGTGCCGAGGGTGGAACCTCATACATCACTCCTGATGAGATCTCTGTAGTGTAGCTATTCGGTCGTGGTCAATGAGGGTGATTTCCTCCTTCACCATTCCGATACGGCTCTGACGTGCAACACCTCAAGTGTGAACCTCGAGGGTGGTCCCTCTTACGTTCACCTTGATGATTATATTGAGTGGAATCCACCGGGGGTGATTCCTCGAGTTTTCCCCTTGATGTCTGGACACACAGTTACCTTGACATTACTTGAGACCATTATGAAAGCCGGGCGGGCCCGAAGAGCACCCGTGCGATGTGATGGTGGTGGCTAGCTGTTTAGCTGTATCACCCAGGAGGGGTGATAGCTCCGGACTTGTCCCGACAGCCATCACTAGTTTAATTGTTAATGCACTAATAGGTTTGGGTATTTGTTCTGAATTGGCCTTTGGCCTTTACGCACTAACCACCACGCGAGAATAGATATGGGCCTCGATGTCGTAGTATCAGCCGAAGCTTTGTCAGATGTCCAGTTCAGCATTGCGGCATGGCCTGGTCGGCGCCCCAGTGGAGGTGGCCTGTATCGCCCTGCGCGCAATGATCCGGAGTGCAATGGGTGATGGGCCCAGACCCTGGAGTGCTTAGGATGTAGACTAGCGGGGACCTCTCTGCTGAGCCTAGGTAGGGCTACGAAGTGTTGATCTTCCGAGGCCGGGCATAGACCCCAGAAAGGTGTGTCCGGCCAAAGTGATCGAGCGTGTTGGGTAACGTGGTGCACCCCTGCAAGGAAGACATATATTCGAATACCGTGTCCACGGTAATGGATGTTCAGACTTGTATCCTGATCTTATACAACTAGAAATGGATACTTGATATGTGATGGATATGTGGCCCCGGGATTGCTTCCTCGCAGGGAGTCGAGGAAGGATCTCTGGGCTTTAATTCTACAACATGCTTGTTAATTCTAAACTTCTATTCTTTACTCTTCTACATGTTGAAGATGCTCAGAGCTGCTTGAAGATGCTAGTCTTTGATAGGCTAGGCCTTCCCCTCTATTCTGGCTTTCTGCACTTCAGTCCACAGACACAACCCTTCCATTTGATACCAATGCATACTTAGTTTAGATCTGATGCTTGCGAGTACTTTGGATGAGTGCTCACGGTTGCTTTGCTCCCCCTTCTTTCTTCTTTCTAGTTGTTGCAACCAGATGGTGGATCCCAGGAGCCAGATGCCACCGTTGACGGCTAATACTACCTGGAGGATGCCTGCTACTACGTGGGGACCGTCGACGACCAAGATTAGTTAGGAGGTCCCAGGCAGGAGGCCTTGCCTCTTTGATCGTTGTTGCTTTTGTGCTAGCCTTCTTAAGGCATCCTTGTCTAACTTTATGTCTGTACTCAGATATTGTTGCTTCCGCTGACTCTTGTGTATCGAGCTATGTATTCGAGCCCTCGAGGCCCCTGGCTTGTAATATGAAGCTTGTATTATTTCAATTTGTGTCTAGAGTTGTGTTGTGATATCTTCCCGTGAGTCCCTGATCTTGATCGTACACATTTGCATGTATGATTAGTGTACGGTCCAATTGGGGGCGTCACATCCTGCAGGGAAGGTTATGTATTCGGATAGCCGTGTATGATGATTGCAGTTGTATCCCGATCTATTACCGTTATAAATGGATACTTGAGACATGTGATGGATATGATGGCTCCGGGATTGCTTTCTTGCAGGGAGTCGACGAAGGATGTCTGGGCATTAATGTTACAACATGCTTGTTAAATTATAAAATGCTATTCTATACTCTTCTGAATGCTGCAAGATGCTAGTCTTCGGTAGGCTAGGCCTTCCCCTCTATTCTAGCATTCTGCAGTTCAATCCACATATACTACCCTTCCATTGGCACCGATGCATACTTAGTATTGAACTGATGCTTGCGAGTACTTTGGATGAGTACTCAAGGTTGCTTTGCTACCCCCTTCCCCCTTTCTTTTTTCTTTCTGGTTGATGCAACCAGATGGTGGATCCCAGGAGCCAGATGCCACCCCTTCGACTACTATTACTACTACCCCGATGGAGCCTACTGCTACGTGGAGACCGCCGGCGACCAGGAGTAGTAAGGAGGTCCCAGGCAGGAGGCCTTGCCTCTTCGATCGTTGTTGCTTTTGTGCTTGCCTTCTTAAGGCAGTCTTGTCTAACTTATGTCTGTACTCAGATATTGTTAATTCCACTGACTTGTGTGCTTTCGAGCTTCTGTATTCAATCCCTCGAGGCCCCCCGTTGTTAATATGAAGCTTGTATTATTTTATTTGTGTCTATAGTTGTGTTGTGATATCTTCCCGTGAGTCCCAGATCTTGATCGTACACATTTGCGTGTATGATTAGTGTACGTTTGAATCAGGGGCGTCACAAGCTCACCCCAACAATCAGCTCGCCTCTCTGAACTATGACATCTGGGCAGCTTTCGGGAGAACCATATGACGCCGAGGGCAACATAAACCATTAGCCCGTGCAGCAGTTAGTGCATATATGCCAGTGGCAGTCCCAGATCAAATACACCGAACTCGTTAAGTGTGTTATTATGAAATAACCACGGACAACGACCTGGGTTCAGTCCCGCCTCTCTCGTAGATGGTCTCCACCTGTCCTGTCCTTCTGCCACAAAGAATCTCTCGCAGGTGCTCTCCGAGCCGACTCAATTTTAATCATAACATGTATCATGTATTGTGTATATAATATATCCGTGATCATCGTCGTGAGGGGATCACGACCCGATAGTATAGCATGGCACATGGACAAGGATGTAGGGCCACCAATAGAATACTAGCACACCTATACTAAGCACATAGGGTAACAGGTCACGTATCAATAGTAGTAGCAAGGACAAGCTATGCAACAGTATAGGATCAACCGATAAAGCAGTAACAATAACACTACACTAATGCAAGAAGTAGATGGAAAGAATAGGTGATATCAGTATGATCAAGGGGTTTTTCTTGCTTGGAAGCTCTGCTGGGAAGGACGGGTCGTCGATAACGTAGTCGTACTCAGGGTCACCGGCAATTTCGGGGTCTACTGAAAGAATAGATTAGAGGGGGAATGACAAAAATAACAGGCATACAAGTGCAACATAGATGCATGTCATGGCAATATATTTTGATGATATGCTCTAATGCATCACTAATCATTTTAAAAGAAGAGGGAAATATCTGGTAATATTTTCCCAGCTCCAAGTATTTTCGGCACGTACGTCGACGACATATTCAGATTCTTCATATTTTTCTGATAAACTTTCATATATAAATTATTTTCATCAAGTTACGATTTATTTTCTATGAATTTCCAAAGTTTTAAATGTTTTTCTGAAATTATTATAAAATTGAAATTAATAGAAAAATGCTAGGTGCATAGAGTGAAGTGTACACAACAAGGGGCTATGAGGCTGATAGGTGGGGCCAATGTGCTGACTCAGTGCTACCTCTTGAGCATGCATTGGTTTTCCCTTGAAGAGGAAAGGGTGATGCAGCAAAGTAGCATAAGTATTTCCCTCCGTTTTTGAGAATCAAGGTATCAATCCAATAGGAGACTACACGCAAGTCGCCTACTACCTGCACAAAAAATCAAGAACCTTGCAACCAACACGATAAAGGGGTTGTCAATCCCTTCACGACCACTTGCAAAAGTGAGATCTGATAAAGATAATAAGATAAATATTTTTGGTATTTTTGTTGTATAGATTGGAAAGTAAAGATTGCAAAATAAAGGCGAGAGAAATTGGCAAGTTGACTTAAACTAATATGATGTAAAATAGACCCGGGGTCCATAGGTTTCACTAGTGGCTTCTCTCAAGATAGCATATATTACGGTGGGTAAACAAATTACTGCCGAGCAATTGATAGAAAAGCGCATAGTTATGAGAATATCTAGGCATGATCATGAACATAGGCATCACGTCTGTGTCAAGTAGGCCGAAACGATTCTGCATGTACTACTATTACTCCACACATCGACCGTTATCCAGCATGCATCTAGAGTATTAAGTTCATAAGAATAGAGTGACGCATTAGGCAAGATGACATGATGTAGAGGGATAAACTCAAGCAATATGATATAAACCCCATCTTTTTATCCTCGATGGCAAAAATACAATACGTGCCTTGCTGCCCCTGCTGTCACCAGGAAAGGACACCACAAGATTGAACCCAAAGCTAAGCACTTCTCCCATTGCAAGAAAGATCAATCTAGTAGGCAAAACTAAACCGATAATTCGAAGAGACTTGCAAAGATATCGAATCATGCATATAAGAATTCAGAGAAGAATCAAATATTGTTCATAGATAATCTTGATCATAAACCCACAATTCATCGGATCTCGGCAAACACACCGCAAAAAGTATTGCATCGAATAGATCTCCAAGAACGTCGAGGAGAACTTTGTACTGAGAACCAAATAGAGAGAAGAAGCCATCTAGCTAATAACTATGGACCCGAAGGTCTGTGGTAAACTACTCACACATCATCGGAGAGGCTATGGTGTTGATGTAGAATCCCTCCGTGATCGAATCCCCCTCCGGCAGAACACCGGAAAAGGCCCCAAGATGGGATCTCACGGGTACAGAAGGTTGCGGCGGTGGAAAAGTGGTTTTGTGGCTCCCCTAGATGTTTTAGGTTATAAGAGTATATATAGGCGAAAGAAGTTGGTTAGTGGAGTTGCGAGGGGCCCACGAGGGCGGGGGGGGGGGGGCGCCTACCTTCTGGGCGTGCCCTCCTGCCTCTTGGCCGCCTCGTTGCGTCTCTGACTTCCACTCCAAGTCTCTTGGATTGCGTTTGTTCCAAGAAAGATCCTCGCGAAGGTTTTGTTCCGTTTGGATTCCGTTTGATATTCCTTTTCTGCGAAACACTGAAATAGGCAAATAACTGCAACTAGCACTGGGCTTCCGGTTAATAGGTTAGTCCCAAAAATAATATAAAAGAGCATATTAAAGCCCATTAAGCATCCAAAACATATAATATAATAGGAGGGAACGATCAAAAATTGTAGATACGTTGGAGACGTATCAGCATCCCCAAGCTTAATTCCTGCTCGCCCTCGAGTAGGTAAATGATAAAAATAGAATTTTTGATGTGGAATGCTACCTAACTTAATTTTCAAAGTAATTTTGTTTATTGTGGCATGAATGTTCAGAACTAAAAGATTCAAGTCAAAAGTTTAATATTGACATAAAAATAATAATACTTCAAGCAGACTAACCAAGCAATTAGGTCTTCTCAAAATAACATGGCCAAAGAAAGTTATCCGTACAAAATCATATAGTCTGGCTATGCTCTATCTTCATCACACAAAATATTTAAATCATGCACAACCCCGATGACAAGCCAAGCAATTGTTTCATACTTTTGATGTTCTCAAACTTTTTCAATGATGAGCTGTTGGAGCTTGGAGCATAGTTCTTCACTTGCTAAGTTATGGCAACTCCCTCCATCGATGATGACCTTGACAGACCTTCCATTGATGCCGGCCTTGGTGTGGAAGATATGGCATCTTTGGTCTTCGTCTTGTTGATGTTGAAGAGTCAAGACCTTGGAGACAACAAGAGCGGGTCTCGAATCTTCGTCACAAAATACTTGATCATCTTCATCTTCGTTCACTCGCCGGTGCATGGCCACTTGCGCAAGGGCTTCCATCTCCTCTTCACTCATGGAGTCATAGGTTCCGTCGTCGTTGAGGATCATGGTGCACTTATTTGTACACTCAAAGGACTTGTGGCCTCGGACGCCGCATGTGAAGCATTTGAAGGAAGTTGTCTTGATGGTCTCATCGGTTGGGGTAGAGGATGATGAAGCTCTCGGCTTGAAGTTGCTTGTAGTAGGAGGACGACTTGAAGTTGTCGAAGTTTTCTTGTAACTTGACTTGTCGCTGTTGCTTGTAGATGGCTTTGTTGAGGTAGAAGGTGTTGGAGTCGTTGAAGCTTGGTTGTTGGAGAAACCATAGGACTTGGATGAGAACTTGGCATACTTGAATTCATCTTGCACTTGACGTTCCGCTTTGGTAGCTTGATGCACTAGCTCGATGATGTTCGAGTATGGTTGGAAGTCGGCGATCTTCTTGATAGGATGATTGAGTCCATTCAAGAAACGTGCCATAGTTTGCTCATCATCTTCCGTGACATTGGCTCGTATCATGGCAATCTCCATTTCCTTGTAGTATTCTTCAACGCTCTTGGTTCCTTGCTTGAGGAGTTGGAGTTTCTTGAGGAGGTCGCGGTTGTAGTAGGTTGGCACGAAACGTGCTCTCATGACATCCTTCATTTGTGCCCAAGTTGTGATGGGTGATTCACCTCTTGCCGCCCGGTGCTCAATGACTTGTTCCCGCCAAATGAGGACGTAGTCTTGGAACTCAAGGGATGCCATCGTGATCTTCTTGTCTTCCTCATAGTTGTGCAAATGGAAGATTTTGTCAACCTTCAATGCCCATGAAAGGTACTCTTCGGGATCATTGCTTCCATTGAACTTGGGCATGGTGAACTTTCATTGCTCTTCATTGTGTTGGGGTCGGGGATGATGACGTCCTTGACGAGGAGGTTTGTCTCCCTCAACTTGCTCTTGTCTTGGAGGATCCCCGTTGTCTACGTGCTCTTGGTGAACGTGAGGTTCTTGTCTAGCTTGTGGAGGAGCTTGTCGAGCTTGTCGATGCACGCAAGCTTGATATATTCATTCTTGAACTTCATCATGAAGCGCTTCTTGTTGCTAACGAGCTTGTCGGTTGCGCGTGGCTATGGCTCGACTTGAATCTCGGAGGGCACGTTGCGCCTCAAGTGCTTGAGCTTCGCGTAGTTGTTGTTCTTGGTGTTGTGCCTCAGCATCTTGTGCATCTTGGTGTTGGCGCGCTCGCTCTTCCTCTTGTTGTTGGCTTAGGCGTTGCCATTCTCGTGCTTGCGCGAAAGTAGCTTGGTTTTGACGGTGTTGATGTTCTTGCGCGCGAGCTTGCTCTTGAGAGTCGGTGTCGTGTAGAGGGTTGCGATTGGCGTGACGGTCTTTACGCGCGGCACGGCAAAGAGTGTTCAATGTCGGAGTACTTGAGCCAGAGATAGTGTCGCCGGAGTGTCGACTCGAGCGGCTCCGTCTTGAGTAGGACGAAGTGGAAGAAGAGCGGTTGACCAACAAGGCACGAATCTCGTCCATTATTGCGTCATTCTCTTGTTTGTGTTCGTCGAGCTTGTTGTCGAAGTAGTCTCTTGTACGTTGCTCGGATAATCGCAAGTCGGTGGCGAGATGGTCGATGCGGTCGCTCATTGCTTGTTGCTCTTGATGCAAAGCTCGTTGTGCGCAAAAGAGGTGGCTCTTGGTGACGTAGGAGGACATGTTGTCATCTTGCTCGATGAAGAGTGGGTTGGTATAAGTACTTGGCCTATCCATCATTCCAAGCAAATATGTGAGTGGGAGAAAGAGAAGAACTTATACCAAATGTACCTTGACCGATGTTGAAGATGGATCAATGATCACTCAAATGTGTAACAAGGAAATAACACAATTGGTACCAATTCTTGTCGGTTTCTCACACCTACACAAGTAAAAGCTTATGGTGGAGCTCGGTTAGGATGATGGCACAAAATTTGATGCAATTGTTAGTGAGCTTCAATAATGTTGGAAAAGATTCGCAAATTTGCAAATGCAACAAGTAGACCAATAGAAAGATATGGTACAGGGAAACACACACGCAAATAGATAAATGGGGTCGTGCAACCAAGGAATGAGCCAAAATGTGGAATCCATGAAAATGATCTTGTTGCACAACACTAGAGAGACGCTAGCACGATTGCACAATAGGCGGATATGAAACTTGTGCCCAACCTACTAAGAAAAAATGCAACGACTTCTATCCCAAGTATGCTATATGTATGGTATTCCGGTGATATGATCCAAGATGATCGAGTATGACAATCTTTAGTATGATGCTATGGTTCTTGCTTATAAGTTGTTTGCTTATCTTTCCCTTTTGCTTAAAAGCTTGTTTGGCTCATTGTCTTTTGAGCTCTTTTCTCATGCAAAACTTCACGAACCAATATAGTAATTGTGTATATGCGATGACAATCTTGTGACACAAGAGATGATACCAAGATATTCACCACTAAGATATGGTATGTATGCTATGGGAAGGATAATCACTAATGTGCACAAGTCACGTTATCGGCAATACTCAAAGGCTAGTCTCAATGGGTTAGGTACCCAGAGACGGGCTATGTGGTTATCAATCTAATGGCAAGGAGTAGACAAAGATGTCATCGTGATTACCGTCCTTGCTTACGGTTGAGGTGTCAAAGTTGTCGAAGAGGTCGATGTCGAGTCCGTGGCGAAGACGAGCGGCGGTGATGTTGATGTTGAGCTGTACCTAAATAGCCAAAACACAATAGGACACGGGAACTGCAACTCAAATTCTCAAAGCAAAACGTGTCAAAATTCTCAGCGTTGGTAGTGGGTAAGCGAAGGTGGTGCTATGCGGAAGTAGTGGTGGTATGCAGAAGGGTAAGTGGTATGCGGAAGGGTAAATGGTATGCGGGAGTGTAAGTGGGCACCGGATCAAAATCTGACGAAAGTTAAGCGGGAAACAGAGTGGTGGATGGAAGTGATGCTGTCAGGGGCCGGATGTCTGGGCTTGAGGGCCGGATGTCTGGGGTGGCCGGATGTCCGGGGGTCAGGCCGGATGTCTGGGCTCGGGATCCGTGGATGAACTCGATGAACTTCGCGTGGAGAGGTCATATCCGGGCCAAAATTCAGAAGATTTTGTGGATGGAAATTGGGGAAAAGATGGGGAAAAGCTAGATCTACCTGCCACACATGAAATCCGCGGATCAAAGCCAACAAAACTTCATCACACCAACAAATCATAAAAAAATTAGGGGGGCTATTTTTGTGGGGAATTTTTGAATTTAGGACAAAATCAACAAAACAAGGCTAGAAAACGAAGAGGGGAGGCTCCGAAATCGTGATCAACGTGGCTCATGATACCAAGATGATGTAGGGTGGAACCCTATACGACCGATATTTCACAAAAGGAGCGGATCCCGCGATGAACACGAACAACACGAGGGGAAATCACGAGGGGAAACACAAGAGAAACACTCAAACCAACAATAATAAGTCACAAATATGCTAGATCCTCGAAACACAAAGAGGTACACGATCCGAATCCAACAAAGGATGATACATAGGGTAACCAGTTCTTCTCCATGAGGAGGTCTTGAAGGGGGTCTTCTCCGTGAGGAGGTGTTGAATCCAACATGGATCTTCTCCAAAGAGGGGTCGTGGTCTCTCTCGAGGAGTAGATCCGTATGGATGAGCGAAGCTCTATCTCACATATGAGCTATCACAATGCTAACCCTAGAAAGAGGGAGGAGGAGGAGTATATATAGTCTAGGTGGGCGAAGGGGTACATGGGCCTCGGGCCCTTACACTATGCGCAGACAGGGGAGGCCGGATGTCCGGGCGTCCGGCCTTCACGAGGTGCCGGATGTCCGGGCGGTCGGGGCTGGCCTTGACGCTCTCTGGATAGGCGGAGTCCGGATGTCCGGGCGATGGACCGGATGTCCGATGGCTCGGGACGGGCCGAATGTCTGGGGTGGGCGTCGGGATGTCCGTGTTGGCGGGGTCGGTCTCAGTGCTCTCTGGATAGAGGGTGCCGGATTTCCGGGCTTCGGGGCGGATTTCCGAGCTGGGCCGAATGTCCGGGGCCTATAGGTGCTTGGCGGCTGGGCGGCTGCTGTGGACGATGCTCGTCCGGGGTCATGGCCGGATGTCCGGGGCCTGGAAGTTGTTATTTACTCATTCTGTTGGTTCTCTTCATCCATGAACTTGGAGACTTGTCCGTCTTCACGTGCATCTTCGGGAGGGTCCTCTTGGATAGTAGCCATGTCTCGAGTGGATCATATGTGATATCACTAAGGAAAGAAGTCACCTCGGTCTCTAGAGCTCTAGCTTGTGCTCGTATCATAGGTCCGTTTGGCACTTGGTGAGATGATTGTAGGTCCATGTGGATGACCATAGGATGCTCCGCATCATAACATATGGTGAGTAAGCAAATTACTATTGGAAAATTGATAGAAAAGCGAATAATCATGACGATGTCCAAGGCAGCGATCATGTATATAGGCATCATGTCCGAGACAAGTAGACCGACTCCTGCCTACATCTACTACTATTACCCCACACATTGATCGCTATCCAGCATGCATCTAGAGTATTAAGTTCATAAAGAATGGAGTAATGCCTTAAGCAAGATGACATGATGTAGACAAAGTAAACTCAAGCAATATGAATAAACCCAATTATTTTATTCTTAATGGAAACAATACAAATATGTGTCTTGTCCCTTTCTGTCACTGGGATATAGATCACTGCAAGATTGAACCCATCACAGAGCACCTCCCCCATTGCCAGATAATCAATCTAGGTGGCCAAACCAAATCAATAGATCGAATAGAAATACAAAACTACAATAATCATGCATAAAAGAGTTCATAGAAGACTCAAATAATATTCAAGGATAATCTGATCATAAGCTCACAATTCATCGGATCCCAACAAACACACCGCAAAAAGATAATATCGAATAGATCTCCTAGAACATCGAGGAGGACATTGTATTGAAGATCAAAGAGAGAGAAGAAGCATCTAACTACTAGTTATGTACCCATAGGTCTGTGGTAAACTACTGATATGTCTCCAACGTATCTATAATATATTATCTGTTTTGGATGTTTTATACTTATTAATATGCTATTTTATATTATTTGGACTAACCTATTAACCTCGAGGCAAGTGCCAGTTTCTGTTTTTTCCTTGTTTTTGAGTTTTACAGAAAGGAATACCAAATGGAGTCCAAATGGAATAAAACTTTCGCGATGATTTTTCTTGGACTAGAAGATACCCGTAGGACTTGGAGAGGGGGTTATAGGAGTCCCAAGGGGCCCACAAGTCCTCAGGGCGCGCCCTAGGGGGGCACCCTCTAGCTTGTGAACACCTCGGGAGTCCCCCAACCCTAATCTTTGCATTGTTAATTCCCAAATATTCCCAAACCACCAGAAGCGTCCACCAAAATACTTTTCTGCCGCCGCAAGCCTCTGTTCCCATGAGATCCCATCTTGGGGCCTTTTCCGGCACCTGCCGGATGGGGATTCGATCACGGAGGGCATCTACATCAACCTTGCTGCCCTTTTGATGAAGCGTGAGTAGTTTACCACACACCTATGGGTCCATAGCTAGTAACTAGATGGCATCTTCTCTCTCTTTGATCTTCAATACAATGTTCTCCTCGGTGTTCTTGGAGTTCTATCTAATGTAATATTCTTTTGCGGTGTGTTTGTCGAGATTTGATGAATTGTGGATTTATGACCAGATTATCTATGCATATTATTTGAGTCTTTTTTGAACTATTTTATGCATTATTAAATATCTTTGTATTTCTCTTTGAATTACCAGTTTGGTTTGGCCAACTAGATTGGTATTTCTTGCAATGGGAGAGGTGATTAGTTTTGGGTTCAATCTTGCAGTGTCCTCACCACGTGACAAAGTAGGGGTAGCGAGGCACATATTGTATTGTTGCCGTCAAGGGTAAAAAGATGGGGTTTTCATCATATTGATTGGGTTTATCCGTCTACATCGTGTCATCATACTTAAGGCGTTACTCCGTTCTTATTAACTTAATACTCTAGATGCATGCTGGATAGCGGTCGATGTGTGGAGTATTAGTAGTAGATGCAGGCAGGAGTCGGTCTACTTGACACAGATGTGATGCCTATATTCATGATCATTGCCTTGGATATCGTCATAACTTTGCGCTTTTCTATTAATTGCTCGACAATAATTTGTTTACCCACTGTATGTTTTCTTTCAAGAGAGAAGCCTCTAGTGAAACATATGGCCACTGGATCTATTTTCCATCATGTATTTTCAGATCTATAAACCAAAAAACCCAAAAACACCTTGCTGCAATTTATTTATATTTACTTTAGTTTGCTCTTTTATTTATCTCTTATACCTATCTCTATCAGATCTCACTCTTGTTCGTAACCGTGAAGGGATTGACAACCCCTTTTTCGCGTTGGGTGCAAGTGTTTGTTAGTTTGTGCAGGTGCACATATTGGAGACTTGCTTGTGCCTCCTACTGGATTGATACCTTGGTTCTTAACTGACAAAAATAATTATCTCTACTTTGCTGCATCACCCTTTCCTCTTCAAGGGAAAAAATCAACGCAAGCTCAAGAAGTAGCAGGAAGAATTTCTGGCGCCGTTGCCGGGGAGGTTCTACATCAAGCCTACCATGTACCCATCATAAACTCTCATCTCTTGCATTACATTATTTTCCATTGCCTCTCGTTTTCCTCTCCCCCACTTCTATAACGTTTTCAGAAAAACACAAAAATATTTTCCTTTTTATTCGCCCTTCTTTCGTTTGTCTTTTCGTTTGGTTTTTAGTTGCTTGTGTGCTAGATTGATTTCTCGCCATCATGTCTGAATCTGGGGAGGATATTGTTGAAAACTTTTAGGATCTTGCTTTTATAAATCTTGTGGAAAAACATGGATCTTCTTCTTTAGATCGTGAAACTGAAACTCCCCCTAATTTTAAGGCAAAAACTTCTCATGCGGAGACGGTAATATTATTGGGAAAAGTGTTATCCAAGAATTCTTTGATTGTACGGGAACTTTGCCTATTAATAAGAGAACTATCCTCCTAGATACAAATTGTTATGTGGATGTTATTCCCATGCTTATTGATAAATTAGAAATAAAATTCATGCACATCCATCCCGCTTTACAAAAGATATTTTATGAACTTCCCAATATTCTTCATCCTAAGGCTAAAAAGATTCCCACTATCATTCTTATGCAAGAATTTGATTTCATAATACAAGAATCTAGGGAAATTTTTGTTTTCCATAATAAAAATATTGAACATCCTCCAATTGAAGAAATTCTCCATGATAAAGAAACTTTGCGTAGCCTGGAATCTAGAGATTATTAGTCTTACAGTAACAATCTTAGGAGGAGAGTCCCTTGCTCGGAAATTACTCAAGCTCTCTACCTTAATACTTATGATAAATTTGATTGGATACCTCAGCGAATTTATGTAGGATTTAATGATGAGTGGATGGAGGAGATGACTAGGGAACCCAGTAAAAATGAGATACATATATTATATGGTGATATTTATGGTGACGATCCAGATTATGGGTTTATGAATGTTAAAATCACTAGTCAAGGTCCTTTTCATGAATTTAACCTAGTAGAAAGGAAAGAAAAGAAAATAGAGATTTGCTAAGAAAAGTTTTGGAAGATTTGGTTCAGAAGGAATTGCACGACAATACCTAGATCTATGTTTTATGCCTAGCTAGGAGCGTTAAACAATAGTGCTTGTTGGAAAGGCAACCCAATTTTATTTTTATTTTTATGTTTCTTGTTTTTGGTTCTATTTTTCAATTATTACACATTATTACCTCTGTAGTAATTGTTTTGGTGTTTTAATTAGTGTTTGAGCCAAGAAAGACCTTTGGGATGGTCTATGGTGATAGTTGATTTTATCTTGCTGAAAAATAGAAACTTTTGCACTCACTGACAGAATTTATGAAAATCACATAAATTTAATTTTGAACTGAATGTTTTACACAAGATTGACATACAAATTTCCCAGGTTGTCCTATTTTTTTCAGAATTTTTGGAGTTACAGAAGTATACGAAGTTTTCAGATTGCTACAGACTGTTGTGTTTTCGACAGATTCTGTTTTCTATGTGTTGTTTGCTTATTTTTGATGAATCTATGGGCAGTATCGGGGGGTATGAACCATGGAGAAGTTGGAATACAGTAGATATTACACCAATATAAATTTAGAATGAGTTCACAGCAATACCTAAAGTGGTGATTTAATTAATTATACTAACGGATCTCATGAGTTTTTTGTTGAGTTTTGTGTTGTGATGTTTTGAAGTTTTGGGTAAAGATTTGATGGACTATGGAATAAGGAGTGGCAAGAGCCTAAGCTTGGGGATGCCCAAGGCACCCCAAAGTAATATTCAAGGACAAGCAAGCATCTAAGTTTGGGGATGCCCCGGATGGCATCGCCTCTTTCATCTTCGTTCCATCGGTAAATTTACTAGAGGCTATATTTTTATTCATCACATGATATGAGTCTTTGCGTTTGAGTTTTCCACAATCATCCTTGTTGTACACACCTTTGAGAGGGGCAGACATGAATCGTGAATTTATTAGAATACTCTATGTGCTTCACTTATATCTTTTGAGCTAGGCAGTTTGCTCTAGTGCTTTACTTATATATTTTTAGAGCAAGGAGGAGGCTTTATTTTATAGAAATTGTTGAACTCTCATGCTTCCCGTATATTATTTTGAGAGTCTTTAAACAGCATGGCAATTTTCTTAGGTTAGGAATTTAGTCCTAATATGATGGGCATCCAAGAGGGATATAATAAAAACTTTCATATAAAGAGCGTTGAATACTATGAGATGTTTGATTCCTTGCATATACTTTTGAGATATAAAGATGGCGACATTAGAGTCCTGCTAGTGATTAATTGTGGACTAGTAGGATTGCTTGTGTTAAAGTTTGTGATTCCCGTAGCATGCACGTATGGTGAACCGTTATGTGGTGAAGTCGGAGCATGATTTATTTTTTGATTGTCTTCCTTATGAGTGGCGGTCGGGGACGAGCGATGGTCTTTTCCTACCAATCTATCCCCCTATGAGCATGCGTGTAGTACTTTGTTTCGACGACTAACAAAGTTTTGCAATAAGTATGTGAGTTCTTTATGAATAATGTTGAGTCCATGGATTATACGCACTCTCACCCTTCCACCTTTGCTAGCCTCTCTAGTATTGCGCAACTTTCGCTGGTGCATTAAACCCACCATTTACCTTCCTCAAAATAGCCACCATACCTACCTATTATGGCATTTCTATAGCCATTCGGAGATATATTGCCATGCAACTTCCACCATTCCATTTTATTATGAAACACTCCATCACTGTCATATTGCTTTCATGATCATTGCACATCCCAGTACACCACCGGAGGCATTCATATAGAGTCATATTTTGTTCTAGTATCAAGTTGAAATTCTTGAGTTGTAAGTAAATAAAAGTGTAATGATCATCATTATTAGAGCATTGTCCCATGTGAGGAAAGTATGATGGAAGCTATGATTCCCTCACAAGTTGGGATGAGTCTCCGGACTTTACAAAAAAAATAAAAGAGGCCAAAGAAGCCCAAACAAAACAAAAAATGACAAAAAAGAGAGAAAGGACAATTTTACTATCCCTTTTTCACACTTGTGCTTCAAAGTAGCACCATGATCTTCGGGATAGAGAGTCTCCTATGTTGTCACTTTCATATACTAGTGGGAATTTTTCATGATAGAACTTGGCTTGTATATTCCAACGATGGGCTTCCTCAAATTGCCCTAGGTCTTCGTGAGCAAGCGAATTGGATGCACACCCATTTAGTTTCTTTTTAAGCTGTCATACACTTATAGCTCTAGTGCATCTGTCACATGGCAATCCCTACTCACTCACATTGATATCTATTGATGGGCATCTCCATAGCTCGTTAATACGCCTAGTTGATGTGAGACTATCTCCTTCTTTTTGTCTTCTCCACAACCACCATATTCTATTCCACCTATAGTGCTATATCCATGGCTCACACTCATGTATTGTGTGAAAGTTGAAAAGGTTTGAGAACACCAAAAGTATGTAACAATTGCTTGGCTTGTCACCGGGGTTGTGCATGATAAAATACTTTGTGTGATGAAGATGGAGCATAGCCAGACTATATGATTTTGTAGGCACTGGTACGCGTCGGTCCTAAACAAATGGTTTTTAACCCCTTTCCACGACGGCATTCGGAACCGTCGCCAAGTGAGTGTGGGCGATAGGGGTGTCCTTCCCACACGACCCAGAAACCCGTTGGGGATATGCCCTCCTGGCACACACGCTCGGCAAAATGAGGTCATGTGCGAACAGTGAGCACTCAAATACAGAAATACGTACAGTAGTGCTAAAAGAAATACAATTATACAGGCGAAATCATTTCCGGTCGTAAGTACATCCCACATAGTCAGTCACCACTAAATGTTTCCATTCGTATATACATCCCACACAGTCACTACAAGGAAAACGTTTGTGCAATGTGGCATAACACAAACAGTTTGAAGAAAATGTCGTGTGTGATTGTTCATTGATCCAACACGATTTATTCCTAGAAACTGTGCGCGTTGCCTGAGGTCATGGCCCACGGTGTTTTCTCATTAACCGTTTGCAATAGGAAAACCCAATTAGCAAGCTAATTGGCCAATTAGCGGGCTAATTGCCCTATTATTGATAATCCATTTACTAATCTAATTGACCTTCATATTAAGCACATAATATATTCCATTTCCATATTAAGGAAGCAGAATTTCATAATTGAAATACATCGGAGTACAACATGATATGGCTTCAGCACTCAGCTACCCCATTACACAACCAGCAACAAGTTTCACATGCAACATCTAGAACCTTTCGAAGTTAGCATCATAGACGATACATAGAAAGATGCATCTCATCTGGAAACTGCTGAAGTGGAAGGCGAATATTGAGCCTTCATTCATGTTGAAGGTCTTTGCAAGTTTAGGCCAGTGCCTGTGGATGATTGACCGTCCATCCTTCAACCTCTTCAGGAAGACTTCAATATTGAACCGTGGGTGTTGTATGAAAACTTTCCTAGCCTCGTGACCACAGAGGTGGTTTGAGAGGTAATCATCAGTGAACCCTAAAAACAAGGATGTGCATAAATATCTTCTCTATATTGGAAACGGGGCAAAGGAATAAAAAAAGGCAAGGTATAAAAGTTAGTACCATCTTGTAAACCTCAGTGCTACCCATTGTTTCCCTGCAACACATATAAGGTAGTTAGTCATCAGGTTAAGTAAGGGTTCGCATGCTATCAGTAAAATATGTTGATGAAAAATAAGCACATTACAGATTCATCAGATTAATTCAAGCCACATGGAAAATCCATTTATCCAAACCAAGCATGATTAAGAACTAGAAAATATAGCACTTGTATATGTTTCTCATGTATTAAGTGCAGCCAAATTTGTTTATTCCTCACATGGTATACAATAGCAGAATGCAGCCACAGCAATTGAACATTGCATTGCAGAATTGAACCAAGCAGTTAACTAAACACCACAACAAATGAACCAAACGTTAACTGAGCACCACATTGCATAATATAACATACTCCTAATAGAAGATCAGACAGTTAACCAAACCAAGCATGCTTAACAACTTGGAAATATAGCAATTGTATTTGTTTCTCATGTATTTAGTACAGCCAAATTCGATTTATTCCTCACATGGTATACAATAACAGAATGCAACCACATCAATTGAACATGGCATTGCAGAATTGAACCAAGCAGTTAACCAAATACGACAACAAATGAACAAAATGTTAACGGAGCGCCACATTGCACAATATAACATACTCCTAATAGAAGATCAGACAGTTAACCAAACCAAGCATGCTTAACAATTTGGAAATATAGCAATTGTATTTGTTTCTCATGTATTTAGTACAACCAAATTCGATTTATTCCTCACATGGTATGCAATAATAGAATGCAGCCACAACAATTGAACATCGCATTGCAGAATTGAACCAAGCAGTTAACTAAACACCACAACAAGTGAACCAAGCCACAACAAATGAACCAAGCAGTTAACTAAACACCAATTGAACAATATAACATACTACTAATAGAATATTAGATAGTTAACCAAACCAAGCATGCTTACCAACTTGGAAATATTGCACCCTGAAGAATTGAACATCACATTTGCAGAATTGAACCAAGCAGTTAATTGAACACCACATTGACGACATATAGAACATATACACTATAGCAGAAGATTGCATGGTAAAAGTAGATAGCACAATTCACTAGAATTTGTTAAGGAAAGGCAGTAGCTACATGGGTCCTTATAGTGAGCTAATAAGACAAGCTACTCCTCATTGTCGGAGATATTGATGACGATTGGCTCCTTGGACATGGAAGAGGGCGAGGCCTCCGCATCGTGGGTGCCCTCATTGTAGTGGTGAGTTGCCTGAGCCACTCCGGGCACCAACCTGCTGGCTCTTGAGATGAGGTAAGCATGTGCACGTTGAGAAAACACCTCGTAGTCTTTGTCGATGGCACCGACGGTGGCCTCGAGAGAACGCCACGAACTATCATTTAAAGCAGCCAACCGCATAGAGGCGTCGGCGCGCGAGGCATCAACGGTGGCCTCGACGACGGGGTGCTCCTCCAAGATCTGGGGGTCGGCAAGAATGGCAGCCATCGCGACTTCATCCGCGCGTGCGGTCGTGATTTGCTTCTCCGCTGCCAAATGCTCCTTGAGGTCCTGGCTATACTGCGTGCACCATGGCTTAGGCCGGCACTTATTTGGTGGAGGGGTCGGTGATTTGGGTGGAAGGTGTCGCGCTCGCGCCACCGGTCGGGGCATGTGGGATGTGGAAGGAGGAGGAGGATGGGGGTCGGGTGTGGATTACCTGCCTGGATAGACGAGGCCGAGCAGCATGAAGGAGGCTCGCCGACGAGGAGGCGGCGGCCCTGCAAGCAAGGAGTGAAGGTTTCAACTTGGAAAGGAAGGCAGAAACAGGGGAAATGTGGCTTTTGGTAAGGGGTAGGGGCGGGGAGGTAGATATTTCTGCGGAAGCCGAAAATTTGGAATCGCTTCAGCCAAAAAACTGGCGCGCAAAGTGTCATCAGACACGGTTCCTTATTCAGACACGGTGCAAAGATATTTTGTGCTGCATCTCACACGGTTGGTTATAATAAACTGTGTGGGATCTACTTGATTTTTCGTCTTAATTTGAATTATATAATGGGGTCACAGCGGCCATGGACGATGTTTGAATTGCTAGACCTTTTATCTGCAATGATCATAAAAGAATTGGAATTATTCATGGTTCGTTCGGACATTTTTATGCATTAAGTGAGTTTTCAATGCATTTATGTGCATAATTCAAATTTGAACTACATGCACATGCTCCACTGCATATAAATTGGTCGAAAAATCAAATCTTTGTCCTTGGGTGCATGCCTAGGTCCCATGCAAGAAATGGGAATGATTTCAAACACCAGGGCACCGTTGATTGCTGGCAAAACATTGAGATGCATGGCTTTTAAATACTAGTAAATCCAAAATTCGTCTGAAATTCATGAACCTTGGCATGCTATCATGAAGCGGCATCAACATGACGTGGTAGATTCTTTGTCCCATTTGGGGCATGTTTGGGTATATGCTTCTCACAAACCAGAGCTTCTCACAACAAGCATGATGGTTTCAGTTGGGAACGCCCTACCTTTGGGGACGAAACGATATCCATTGCCTCTTATTGCTTTCAAATTTTTCTCGTGTCAACATAGAACAACATGAGTGTTCTGTTATTTTTGTGATTTTTCGGGGTTCATTTGGACACTTTTATGCATTAACTGAGTTTCCAATGCATTTATGTGCATAATTCAAATTTGAACTACATGCACATGCTCCAGTGCATATAAATTGGTTGAAAAATCAAATCTGTGTCCTTGGATGCATGCCTAGGACCCATGCAAGAAATGGGAATGAATTTCAAACACCAGGGCACCGTTGATTGCCGGCAAAACATTGAGATGCCTGGTTTTTAAATTCTAGTAAACCCAAAACTCGTATGAAATTCATGAAACTTGGCATGCTATCATGGAGCGGCATCAACATGCCATGGTAATTTTTTTGTCCAATTTGGGGCAGGTTTGGGTATATGCTTCTCACAAACCAGAGCATCTCACAACAAGCATGATAGTTTCGGTAGGGAATGCCCCACCTTTGGGGACGAAACGATATCCATTGCCTCTTATTGCTTTCAAAAATTTTCTCGTGTCAACATAGAACAACAAGAGTGTTGTGTTATTTTTTGTGATTTTTCGGGGTTCATTTGGACATTATTATGCATTAAATGAGTTTTCAATGCATTTATGTGCATAATTCAAATTTGAACTACATGCACATGCTCCAGTGCATATAAATTGGTTGAGAAATCAAAATTGTGTCCTTGGGTGCATGCCTAGGACCCATGCAAGAAATGGGAATGAATTTCAAACACCAGGACACCGTTGATTGCCGGCAAAACATTGAGATGCCTGGTTTCTAAATTCTAGTAAATCCAAAACTCGCCTGAAATTCATGAAATTTGGCATGCTATCATGGAGCGGCATCAACATGCCGTGGTAAGTTTTGTGTCCCATTTGGGGTAGGTTTGGGTATATGCTTCTCACAAACCAGAGCATCTCACAACAAGCATGATGGTTTCGGTAGGTAACGCCCCACCTTTGGGGACGAAACGATCAACATTGCCTCTTATTGCTTTCAAAAAATTTCTGGTGTCAACATAGAACAACAGGAGTGTTGTGTTATTTTTTGTGATTTTTCGGGGTTTGTTTGGACATTTTTATGCATTAACTGAGTTTTCAATGCATTTATGTGCATAATTCAAATTTGAACTACATGCACATGCTCCAGTGCATATAAATTGGTTGAAAAATCAAATCTGTGTCCTTGGGTGCATGCCTAGGACCCATGCAAGAAATGGGAATGAATTTCAAACACCAGGGCACCGTTGATTGCCAGCAAAACATTGAGATGCATGGTTTTTAAATTCTAGTAAATCCAAACCTCGTCTGAAATTCATGAAACTTGGCATGCTATTATGGAGCGGGATCGACATGCCGTGGTAAATATTTTGTCCCATTTGGGGCAGGTTTTGGTATATGCTTCTCACAAACCAGAGCTTCTCACAACAAGCATGATGGTTTCGGTAGGGAATGCCCCACCTTTGGGGACGAAACAATATCCATTACCTCTTATTGCTTTCAAAAAAAATTCTCGTGTCAACATAGAACAACAGGAGTGTTGTGTTATTTTTTTTGATTTTTCGGGGTTCGCTTGGACATTTTCATGCATTAGCTGAGTTTTCAATGCATTTATGTGCATAATTCAAATTTGAACTACATGCACATTCTCAAGTGCATATAAATTGGTTGAAAAATCAAATCTGTGTCCTTGGGTGCATGCTTAGGTCCCATGCAAGAAATGGGAATGAATTTCAAACACCAGGGCACTGTTGATTGCCGGCAAAACATTGAGATGCGTGGTTTTTAAATTCTAGTAAATCCAAAACTCATCTGAAATTCATGAAACTTGGCATGCTATCATGGAAGGTCACCCGACATGCTGTGGTATTTTTCGTGTCCATTTTGAGAGAAGGCACACTCGAATAATGACAGCCAACAAAGGCATTTTGAAAAAAAATAGCTGCCACTTTAATATCTCAAACGTTTGTATAATTCAAACCATGTGCGTTCGGTTAACCATTCATGTGACGCCACATGTCTTGGTTTTATTGGCTATAGGAGGTGCCGTGTGGACAGCTGCTTGAGTGAACGGGAGGCATGCGAGCGCAGTCCGGTGTGCAGGCTCATCGGGAAGCGTACAAGCTGTTCAACGCAGGATCTGTGCATCTCTTCAACGCAAACGTTTCAGATTACGGTATGCAAATTAAAGCTAGACTTCGGCGCTAAGCCAAGAGACACTGCGATTTGTCAAAATATGCAGCTAATAATCAATAGCACTATCTATTTTTTGCAACTAAAATTCAGTATTAAGCATAGATTTCATTCATAGTAGAGATTAAGCATTCGTTCTCAGCGGGAAGCGAGACAGCCTTGGACCGCCGCCCGCCTCGCTCCCACTGGTCTATATTAATGGCGCCGCTGAGCGGCCGCACCCCCCATCCTCGCCACACACACAATCCTCTCTCTCTGCCCGCATCCTCGACGCCGCTCTAAGTCCTCAAAGCCGTCGATGTATGCGAGATGCCGGGCGCCCATCGGAGGGAGTGGCGACGCCGGGGCTGCTGAAGCACCAGAGCACGGCGTGAATATGGAGACAGAGGTTTCCGTCCCCGCCGCCGAGGTGGAGAACGAGGCTTCCAACAAGTGGAGGCGGGTCGAGAAAGAACCACAAGCGACTCCAGGAGGCCTAGACTTCATCAACAACCTCCCCGATGATATGTTGATAGTCATCATATCCGTCCTCCCAATCGAATATCGGGCGAGGACAGCCGCCATTTCCCAGCGGTGGCGTGCCCTATGGCTCCGCACCCCTGTCGACCTCCTCGACGCCCACAAGCTCTGCTACGGCTATCGCCAAAGCTTGGATGCGTTCTCCCAGATCCTCGGCAGTCACGATGGCCCAATCAAAATCCTTATCACAGGCAAGTTATGTTCCAATGGCAAGGACCAAGCCAAGCTTGACGAGTGGTTCCGATCCCGCGCCATAGATCAGCTCGAGAAGCTAAGTTATAATGATGGGCATATGCGCTTGCTGCCAACGTATGCGCTCCGCTTCGCGCTCACGCTGCGCCTCGCCAAGTTATGAACTGTCACCCCGCTTCACGCCCGCTCTTTTTCTACCACGACTAAAGCACCTCGAGCTCGTCGCCGTCCGCATCCCAAAGGATGACATGGAGCACCCGCTCCACGGCTGTACTACACCCGAGTTCCTTCGTCTTCAGGCGATGAATTGGCCGAGTACCTTGCACATCACGTCCAGGACTCTCCGAACTATTTATGTGTGCTGCTGGTGCTGCAACGAGAGATCACAAAAGGTGGACCACAATATGGTCATCCAGGACACACCTTCACTTGAGAGATTACTTGTAGTTGATCAACAAGCTCCAACAAGAATCAATGTCATTTCTGTGCCGAAATTGAAAGTGGTGGGCTACTCGTCTGTCAAATACTTCAACTTTCAGGTATAACAGTCGCCTTGTATACCTCTCCTTCTTGGTATCAATGTTATTTCTAGTTTTGAAGATGTATGTTCGTCTGTCAACCAGTGAAGCTTCACCCAGACTCTGGGCACAGCGAAGGTCTTGGCACTAGAATCTGTCGGCCCCAACCTGGACCAAGTTGTCAGTTGCCTGAGATGCTTTTCATTCCTGAAGAAGTTGTATATCGAGGTGATGTTCCTCTCCTGTTAAATGTTAACCATAAGGGAGTTCAATTTTTTGCACCTTTTCCCAAGTTTACAATGACAATGTACTATGATTTCTGAAGGAATTTTGGAGGATTTTAGGACATACACCCCCACCCCATATTGGTTGCTTCATTCATATGGTTATAATCGTCCATAAGCATCTCACCTTTGGATTCATCTGTACTAGTTTTCTTAGGGAATTTTTTATCCAATCCAACCTCTTGTGAAGAAGGCTACATGTTTCTACTAGATTGTAATCAAATGCCATGTTAATCATGCCAGATCAAAGATGGCACGTTGGTGCATTTTACAGATCCTGCAAACCAAATGGGCGTGTAGCAGTGTTCAAAACTGCATGTAGGCACTAACACGTTCTCTTCTTTTGTAGTGCATATTAGGCCCGGAAGTGGATGATGTTTATAATGACAATCTCGAATGCCTTGATCTGCACCTCTCAAATATTACTTTGAACTCCTACCGAGGGACCCCACCGGAGATTACACTCGCCAGGTTCTTTCTTGCCAGAGTAAAGGTGCTGAAGGTACTGAGGTTGAACACGCACTTAATTAGGAAAGATAAATGGTATGATTATCAGAGCCGGCTAGTACTGTAGAATGGAAGTGCCTCCAAAAATGCCAAACTTCGTATTGGAAGAGCATATGGCAAAGCAATTGGAAATCATTGTGTCAAACCCATACATGACTTGTCAGCGGCTGATCCCTTTTCAGAAATGACGTGGTTTGCAATGTTTGAATTTGGGTGTTGTAATCCTTGAATTTGAACCTTGCAATATTTATGGTATTTGTTATATTGAACCATTTCTATTCTCTTGTCTCAACGCAAACAGTTCATCCGAGTGAACCGCATGTCGTATATCGCACACACCTTGATCTGGCTGACCGTTTCTTTTGTGTTGCCTAATCACAAACAATTCATCCAAGTGAACTGTATGTTGTACATCGCACACACCTTGATCTGGCTGCCCGTTTCTTTTGTGTTGCCTAATCACAAATAGTTCATCCGAGTGAACCATATGCTATACATCGCACACACCTTCATCTGGCTGCCCATTTCTTTTGTTCCTCCTCATCGAAAACGGTTAATTGAACTGAACCGTGTGCCCTGAATTGCACACACAACTAAAATCTGAAATGTGTTTGATGCATCCTCCATTGCAAATGTTTTGCACCTTTTTTACGGTTTTTTACACCAGCGATTATTGCATCGCACACAGTTTCGTCGAAGGGTCTCTGATTGTAGTGTCGCGTTAGCAGCATCCTACAGTAGTGAGGGATAACTTTCTTTTGCCATGTTATTTTGAGAAGACATGATTGCTTTATTAGTATGCTTGAAGTACTATTGTTTTTATGTCAATATTAGACTTTTGTTTTGAATCTTATGGATCAGAATATTCATGCCACAATAAAGAAAATTACATGGACAAATATGTTAGGTAGCATTCCACATCAAAAATTCTATTTTTATCATTTACCTACTCGAGGACGAGTAGGAATTAAGCTTGGGGATGCTTGATACATAACCAACGTATCTATAATTTTTTAATGTTCCATGCTATTATATTATCTATTTTGGTTGTTTTATATGCATTATTATGATATTCTATATTATTTTTGGGACTAACTTATTAACCCACAGCCGAGTGCCAATTTCTGTTTTCCCCTTGTTTTTGAGTTTTACAGAAAAGGAATATCAAACGGAGTCCAAACAGAATAAAACTTTACGATGATTTTTCTTGGAGCAGAAGACACACATAGGACTTGGAGAGGAAGGCAGAAGAGTCCCGAGGGCTCCACAAGCCCTCAAGGCATGCCCTAGGGGCGCCCCTGGCTTATGGGCCCCTCGAGACTCCTCCAACCATAATTATTGGCCTATAAATTCAGAAATATTCCCAAACCAACAGAAGCATCCACCAAAATACTTTTCCACCGCCGCAAGCCTCTGTTTCCGTGAGATCCCATCTTGTGGCCTTTTTTGGCATACTGCTAGAGGGGGATTCGACCACCGAGGGCATCTACAATAACTCTATTGCCCTACAAATGAAGCGTGAGTAGTTTACCATAGACCTACGGGTCCATAGCTAGTAGCTAGATGGATCCTTCTCTCTCTTTGATCTTCAATACAGTGTTCTCGTCGATGTTCCTGGAGTTCTATCCAATGTAATCTTCTTTTGCGATGTATTTGTCGATATCCGATGAATTGTGAATTTATGATCAGATTATCTATGAATATTATTTGAGTCTTCTCTGAATTCTTATATGCATGATTTGATATCTTTGTATTTCTCTTCGAATTATCGGTTTGGTTTGGCCAACTAGATTGGTATTTCTTGCAATGGGAGAGGTGCTTAGTTTTGGGTTCAATCTTGCGATGTCCCCAACCAGTGACAAAGTAGGGGTAGCGAGGTACGTATTGTATTGTTGCCATCAAGGGTAAAATATGGGGTTTTCATCATATCTTGACTTTATCCCTCTACATCATGTCATCTTACTTAAGGCGTTACTCCGTTCTTACGAACTTAATACGCTAGATGCATGCTCGATAGCGATCGATGTCTGGAGTAATAGTAGTAGATGCAGATTCGTTTCGGTCTACTTGACACAGACGTGATGCCTATATTCATAATCATTGCGTTTTTATCGTCATAACTTTGCTACTTCTTGAGCTTGCGTTGGTTTTCCCTTGAAGAGGAAAGGGTGATGCAACAATGTAGAGATAAGTATTTCCCTCAGTTGAGAACCAAGCTATCAATACAGTAGGAGAAACAAGCAAGTCCCCAATCTATGCACCTGCACAAAGAATCAAGCACTTGCACCCAACACGATAAAGGGGTTGTCAATCCGTTCACGGTCACTTGCAAAGGTGAGATCTGATAGAGATAGATATAAAAGATTACTAAAATGTAAAACAAAATAAAAGTAAATAAATTGCAGCAAGGTATTTTTGGGTTTTTTGGTTTATTGGTCTGAATATATATGATGGAAAATAGACCCGGGGGCCATAGCTTGCACTGGAGGCTTTTCTCTTGAAGGAAAATAATACGTTGGGTGAACAAATTACTATCGAACAATTGATAGAAAAGCGCAAAGTTATGACGATATCCAAGGCAATGATTATGAATATAGGCATCACGTCCGTGTCAAGTAGACCGACTCTTGCCTGCATCTACTACCATTACTCGACACATCGACCGCTATCCAACATGCATCTAGAGTATTAAGTTCATAAGAATAGAGTAATGCCTTAAGCAAGATGACATGATGTAGAGGGATAAACTCAAGCAGTATGATGAAAACCCCATCTTTTTACTGTTGATGGCAACAATACAAATATGTGCCTCGCTACCCCTACTTTGTCACTGGGTGAGCACACCACAAGATTGAACCCAAAACTAAGCACCTCTCCCATTGCAAGAAAAACCCATCTAGTTGGCCAAACCAAACCGATAATTCGAAGAGAAATACAAAGATATCAAATCATGCATATAAGAACTCAGAGGAGACTCAAATAATATTCATAGATAATCTGATCATAAATCCACAATTCATCGATCTCGACAAACACACCGCAAAAGAAGATTACATCGGATAGATCTCCAAGAACATCGAGGAGAACATTGTATTAAAGATCAAAGAGAGAGAAGAAGCCATCTAACTACTAGCTATGGACCCCTAGGTCTGTGGTAAACTACTCACGCTTCATTGGAAGGGCATTAGAGTTGATTTAGATGCCCTCCGTGATCGAATCCCCCTCCGGCAGGATGCCGGAAAAGGCCCCAAGATGGGATCTCACGGGAACAGAAGGTTACGGTGGTGGAAAAGTATTGGTGGGCGCTTCTGTTGATAATGGAGTATTTGTGAATTTATAGAGCTGAGAGGGAAGCCGGTGGACTCCCGGGGGGCCTACAAGCCAAGGGGCACCACCCTAGGGTGCGCCCTGAGGGCTTGTGGTGCCCTCAAGACTCTTCTGACTTCATATCCAAGTTCCGTGGGTGTCTTCTGGTCCAACGAAAATCATCACGAAAGTTTTATTCCATTTTGTATTCCTTTTCTTTAAAACTCAAAAACAAGGAAAAAACAGAAACTGGCAATGGGCTCTAGGTTAATAAGTTAGTCCCAAAAATAATATAAAATAGCATATTAATGCATATAAATCATCCAAAATAGATAATATAATGGCATGGAACAATAAAAGATATAGATACGTTGGACATGTATCAAGCATCCTCGAGCTTAATTCCTCCTCGTACTCAAGTAAGTAAATGATAAAAACAGAATTCTTGATGTGGAATGCTACCTAAATTATTTATCCAAGTAATTTTATTTATTGTGGCATGAATGTTCAGATCCATAAGATTCAAAACAAAAGTTTAATATTGACATAAAAACAATGATACTTCAAGCATATAAAGCAATCATGTCTTCTCAAAATAACATGGCCAAAGAAAGTTATCCCTACAAAATCATATAGTCTGGCTATGCTCCATCTTCATCACACAGATTATTAAATCATACACAACCCCGATGAGAAGCCAAACAATTGTTTCATACTTTTGATGTTCTCAAACTTTTTCAACTTTCACGCAATACATGAGCGTGAGCCATGGATATCACACTATAGGTGGATTAGAATATGGTGGTTGTGGAGAAGACAAAAAGAACATAGTATCACATAACCTAGGTGTATTAACGGGCTATGGAGATGCCCATCAATAGATATCAATGTGAGTGAGTAGGGATTGCCATGCAAAAGTGGGTGTGCATTCAACTCGCTTGCTCATGAAGACCTATGGCAATTTGAGGAAGCCTATCATTGGAATATACAAGCCAAGTTATATAATGAAAAAAATTCCACTAGTATATGTAAGTGACAACATAGGAGACTCCCTATCATGAAGATATGTGCTACTTTGAAGCACAATTGTGGAAAAAGGATAGTAACATTGTCCCTTCTCTCTTTTCTCTCATTTTTTGGTGGGCTTCTTTGGCCTCTTTTATTTTTTGTGGGCTTCTTTGGCCTCTTTTATTTTTTTATAAAGTCCGGAGACTCATCCCAATTTGTGAGGGAATCATAGCTTCCATCATCTTTTCCTCACAAGGGACAATGCTCTAATAATGATGATCATCACAGTTTTATTTACTTACAACTCAAGAATTACACCTTGATACTTAGAACAAAATATGAATTTATATGAATGCCTCCGGCGGTGTACCGGGATGTGCAATGATCTAGCGTAGCAATAACATCAAACATCATGCTAGCTATCTTACGATCATGCAAAGTAACATGACAATGATGGTGCGTGTTATAATAAAACAGAACGGTGGAAGTTGCATGGCAATATATCTCGGAATGGCTATGGAAATACCATAATAGGTAGGTATGGTGGCTGTTTTGATGTAGGGTAAATGGTGGGTGTAATGCACCGACAAAAGTTGCACGGTACTAGAAAGGCTAGCAATGGTGGAAGGGTGAGAGTGTGTATAATCCATGGACTCAACATTAGCCATAAAGAACTCACATACTTATTGCAAAAATCTATTAGTCATCGAAACAAAGTACTACAAGCATGCTCCTAGGGGGATAGATTGGTAGGAAAATACCATCGCTCGTCCCCGACAACCACTCATAAGGAAGACAATCAATAAATAAATCATGGTCCAACTTCATCACATAACGGTTCACCATACGTGCATGCTACGGGAATCACAAACTTTAACACAAGTATTTCTACCAATCCACAATTACTCACTAGCATGACTCTAATATCACCATCTTTATATCTCAAAACATTCATAAGGAATCAAACTTCACATAGTATTCAACGCTCTTTATATGAAAGTTTTTATTATATCCCTCTTGGATGTCCATCATATTAGGACTAAATTCATAACCAAAGCAAATTACCATGATGTTTAGAAAGGCTCTCAAAATAATATAAGTGAAGCATGAGAGTTCAACAATTTCTATAAAATAAAGCCATCGTCGTGCTTTAAGAAGATATAAGTGAAGAACTAGAGCAAATTGCCTAGCTCAAAAGATATAAGTGAAGCACATAGAGTATTCTAATAAATTCACGATTCATGCATGTCCCTCTCAAAAGGTGTGTACAGCAAGGATGATTGTGGCAAACTAAAAAGAAAAGACTCATATCATACAAGACGCTCTAAGCAAAACAGATATCATGTGGTGAATAAAAATATAGCCTCAAGTAAATTTACCGATAGAGGAAGACGAAAGAGGGGATGCCTTCCGGGGCATCCCTAAGCTTAGATGCTTGGTTGTCCTTCAATATTACCTTGGGATGCCTTGGGCATCCCCAATCTTAGGCTCTTGCCACTCCTTATTCCATAGTCCATCAAATCCTTACCCGAAACTTGAAAACTTCACAACAGAAAACTCAACAAGAAAACTCATCAGATTCGTTAGTATAAGAAAATAAATCACCACTTTTTGGTAGTGTTGTGAACTCATTATTTATTTATATTGGTGTAATATCTACTGTATTCCAACTTCTCTATGGTTCATACCCCCTGATACTACCCATAGATGCATCAAATTAGGCAGATAATGCATAGAAAACAGAATCTGTCAAAAACAGAATACTCTGTAGCAATCTGAAAACTTCGTATACTTATGTAACTCCAAAATATTATGAAAAATTAGGACAACAGAGGCAATTTGTATATCAATCTTGTGTAAAAGATTCAGAGTTTTTTCACGCTTCTGTGAATTTTAGAAATTCTGGCAATGAGCATAAGTTTCTGTTTTTCAGCAAGATCAAATCAACTATCACCATAGACCATCCCAAAGGTCTTGCTTGGCTCAAACACTAATTTAAAACATGGAAACACATCTAACCAGAGGCTAGACGATAAAATTACTCAAAAACAGGAACAAAAAAGCAAGAACAAAAATAAAATTGGGTTGCCTCCCAACAAGCGTTATTGTTTAACGCCCCAAGCTAGGCATAAATCATAGATCTAGGTATTGTCATCTTTGGTATGCAATCCATAAGTAGCTCTCATAATAGATTCATATGGTAACCTAATTTTATTTCTAGGAAATTTTTCCATGCCCTTCTGTAATGTGAACTGAAATCTAATGTTTCCTTCTTTCATATCAATAATTCCACTAATCATTCTAAGTAAAGGTCTACCAAGAATAATATGACATGTAGGATTGTAATCTATATCAAGAACAATGAAATTTACGGTCACATAATTCCTATTTGCAACAATAAGAACATCATTAATCCTTCCCATAGGTGTTTTAATAGTGGAATCCGCTAGATGCAAATTTAAAGAACAATCATCAAATTTAGGGAAACCTAACACATCACATAAAGTTTTTGGAATCGTGGAAAAGCTAGCACCCAAACCACAGGAAGCATGGCACTCATAATCCTTAATCTTAATCTTAATAGTAGGTTCCCACTCATCATAAAGTTTTCTAGGGATAGAAACTTCCAATTCAAACTTTTCTTCAAAAGATTTCATCATAGCATCAGCGATATGTTTAGTAAAAGCTTTATTTTGATTATAAACATGAGGAGAATTCAACATGGATTGCAAAAATTATCATAATTAAAATACTTGAAATCCAAAAGAGTGGGTTCATCGCTACTTAAAGTTTTGACCTCTCCAATCCCATTTTATAATTTTTTGCATCAAGATCTATAAACTCCGAATCATTGGGACACCTTTTAGCTAAAGTTGACTCGTCTCCAGTCCCATCTTTATCAAGATTTATATTAGAAAACAAAGATTCAATAGGAGTCACATCAATCACTATAAGATCTTCATCATTACTTTAAAAAAAACTAGAAGAACACGCTTTTACAAATCAATCTCGCTTAGCACGCATCTTAGCGGTTCTTTCTTTGCACTCATCAATAGAAATTCTAATAGCTCTCAGAGATTTGTTAATATCATGCTTGGGTGGAATAGATCTAATTTTCAAAGAATCAATCTCAAGAGAAATTCTATCCACGTTCCTAGCCAAATCATCAATCTTAAGCAATTTTTCTTCAACCATAGCATTGAAATTCTTTTGAGAACTAATAAATTATTTAATATTGTTCTCAAGATCAGAGGGCGTCTAATTATAATTTCCATAAGAATTGTTGTAGGAATTACCATAATTATTAGAGGAATTACTAGGAAACGGCCTAGGATTGAAACTACCTCTGTACGCATTATTACCGAAATTGTTCCTACCAACAAAGTTCAGATCCATAGATTCATTATTATTATTAATTAAAGTAGACAAAGGCATATCATTAGGATCAATAGGAGCACTCTTAGTAGCAAATAATTTCATAAGTTCATTCCATCTTTCTACTCAGAACATTAATTTCTTCAATTGCATGCACTTTTTTACTAGTAGAAGATCTTTCGGTATTGTCGTGGACTTAACACAGCAGTGCCCGAGTAAAAGGACTTAGGTGTGGAGCCATCGCAACTAGGTTAGCTTGAAGGGGTTAAACGGGACAAAGGACAGAGAGTTTACCCAGGTTCGGTCCCTCTCAACGAGGTAAAAGCCTACTCCTGCTTTAGATCAATTGAGCCAGCCTCGGGGCCCCAGCTAAAGTTCTTCTCTGTTCTTCTTTTCCTTCTTTAGATCACATAGTTGAATCCGAAGATGATATTGAAGATGCGCGGTAGTACTGCCTTCACTTTAGGTTTAGAATTTATTTTATTTTCTGAACTGTTGCAGATCCAAAATCGTATCATCGATCTGTGGAATCTGTTTGTCCATTACTTAGCAAAAACTCACTTTCAGATTTGTCATACTGCTACCATACGAGCGGCTTATATGATAAACCCTAACCCTCCATATAGCATTAGTCCCCTTGTTAAGTTGCCAGTATATGTTCACAACCAATATAACCCGGCACTGTCTTCCAGTTTAACCATGTCGATCTTTATATCATGAAAGTGCGTTATATCGACTAGAGGGGGGGTGAATAGGTGATTTTTATGAATTCTTCAATGAGGAATTTGCCGGTGAGGAAATTCCTAAGTGAAGAACTACTTGCAGAGGACTAAGTACTCGAGTAAGCATAAGAGAATGCGGGCATGGTCATCATGATGAAATGAAGACAATCAAAGAGTACATGTAAAGCGTAAACACGGGATAACACAAGATGAAGACAAAGCGGTGAAGAAATTGAACTGAGGAAATTGAGAAAGTCTTCAGTCAAAGTCTTCAAACACAGATATGAACGAACACTCAAGACAGTAATGAGGAAATGAAAGAGTTGAGGAAATAGAACCAGTTGGGTTGGTGAAGACAATGATTTGGTAGACCAGTTCCAACCGTCATTCGAGTTGTACGTCTGGTTGGAGCGGCAGAGTATTTAAACTTGAGGACACACAGTCCCGGACACCAGTCGGCCGAAAGCACGCAGCTCAGGACACCAAGTCCTCACTGTATTCTCCTTGAACTAAGGTCACACAGACCTCGTCCAATCACTAGTGGTAAGTCTTCACGCGACTTCCAAACCTTCATAGACTCGGTCACTCGGCGATCCACAATTCCTCTTGGATGCTCTAGACCATGATGCCTAACCGTCTGGAAGAAGCACAATCTTCAAAGGTAACAAGCGTCGGATCCACGCAGGATCAATCTCTTCAGTGATGCTCAATCACTTTGGGTTTGTAGGGGTTTGGTTTTTGGGTTTTTCCTCACTCGATGATTTTCGCTCAAAGTCCTCGGAGGATGGGTTGCTCTAAAATGACAAGTGTCAAGTTCTCTCGGATCAGCCAACCAGCTAGTGGTTGTAGGGGGCGGCTATTTATAGCCTAGGGAGCAGCCCGACATGATAAGACATAAATGCCCTTCAAAGATATTTTGGGACACCAAGGCCAAGAAGACAAGAACGGTCGGAAATTTGACTCTCAAATTCCTAAGGGCTATCATGTTCCTCATTTGTGTAGGCAATCCGCTGGCGAATTTCTAACTCGTCAATCGAACAAATTCCTCAAATGACTGTAAGAACTTCGTCTCACATCCTTTGAAGAAATTGACCGAGCTGTATGAGATTTCCAAAGGCTTCACTCGAAGGGATTTGTAGGTGTAGGATTTTGAGTTGAGCATCACATGGAAATTTTTCCTTAGTATTTCCTCGGCCCCTTTAATAAAGACGGTGTTTCCTATGACTCAAGAAAGAGAAAACGAAACTACGAAAACAAAAGTCTTCACGCTTCATGTTCCTCAAATGAATACCAAGTCTTCAAGGTCACACCAATTTCTTCACTTTCAAAGTCTTGAGAAAGTCTTGAGAATATCAAAGTCTTCAATCGAAGAACTTCAGTTTTAGGGTCGACTTTCTCTCAGAAATATCAAACTCCTCATAGACTTATAGACCTGTGTACACTCATAAACACATTAGTCCCTTAACCTATAAGTCTTCAATACACCAAAATCACTAAGGGCACTAGATGCACTTACAATCTCCCCTTTTGGTGATTGATGACAATATAGGTTAAGTTTTCAACGGGATAAACATATGAAGTGTAAATACTGATATTGAGGAATTTGATTGCAAGATATAGAAGAACTCCCCCGAAGATGTGCATAGTGAGGAATTTTGCTTTTGAGGCAAAGTGCACCTTTGAAGAGTTGAATCATGGAGATCTCCCCTATATCTTGTAATTCATACACGCATTTGACATATAATATGAAGAATTTGAAATGCATGATGAAATATGGTGATTGATGTAGTTCAGCATGCGTGTATTAACATATAATGAGGAATAAGCATGCAGAGGAACACATCAAAAGTATCAGAGCACCATCGTGTTTAATATTACAAATCGATCCAATAAAGCTTCAGAAGAACGAGAGTTGTAACTTAGCAAAAAAAAAGGTGTATATGGTAGACCCGCTTGAAGACTAACTCAAATTTCTCCCCCTTTGTCATCGAATGACCAAAAGGATCGAAACTGAGGACTAACGCCCCTGAAGAATTTCAAGTTGATGATAGAGCGCCAGCGTTGTCGGGGTCGGTTGTCATAGTAGGGCCTGCCACAGTGTCGTCCAAGTCTTCATTTTCATCAGTGTCGCGCGATGAAGAATAGGAGCTGGCTACCAAGGAAGGAACCTTGACCTTCTTGAATTTCTTCGATGGAGGTGCGGACCAGTCAAATTCTTCCGTGAGACCCATTGTCTTGATTCTTCTGCCTTTGTAGACATTAGAAAGAACAGCCCAGGTGCGGTTGAAGGTTTCATGGAGGTAGTATTGGTTTTTCCTCACTACATTGTGTGTTGAGGTCATGTTGTGAAGAATTGAACCAAACTGACGCTTGACCCATTTATGATTGCGATCAACCTTCTGATGAAGACTGAGGAGTAACTCACGATCAGTCATCACCCCGGGTGCTGTGGCTTGAGGATTTTGCTTGGCTGAGGTATTGGCGGCAGAGTCATGTGTGGCAGAGTCATCATTGGTGGAGTAGGATGCAGCTTTGCGAAATTGACCATCCAATGGACGAATGCCCTCATCTATCACAGCAGTAGCCTTGCCCTTGTCATCAGCTGAGGAAAATGTCATTTTGAGGACTTCAATTGGAGGCGAGTAGCTGTAGTGGTTCAGAGTATCAGCCTTGTAATTGAGTGAAGACCTTGTCCTGATGAACCTCATAATCCATGGTGCATAAGGCTTCAACTCAAAAGGTGACATAGCAATGTTTGCCAGAGTCCTCATGAAGAAATCATGGAAGTTGACGGGAACGCCATGAATGATGTTGAAAAGCATATTCTTCATGATGCCAACGACTTCTTCATCATTTGAGTCGTGGCCTTTGATAGGACTCATTGTCTTTGTCAGAATCCGATAGACAATCCGAGGCATATATAGTAATTCCTTGACGAGGAATTTGGTTCGAGGTGCCTGTCCGGGCTTCAAAGGCTTCATCAGCACTTGCATGTAGTGATTTGAAAGTTCAGGTTCACTGTAGATGCAACGTAATCACAAGGGAGGACCGAGAGGAAGGACACGAAGCAATTCAGTTCTTTGGTGCCTTGTAGTGAGTATTTTCAGACATCCAGTCCAACACCCATGAGTTCACATCTTCAGCGTCTCCAGTGATATGCAGCGTCGCATAGAATTGAAGAATAAGTTCTTCATTCCAATCACAGATGTCAGTGCAGAAATTTAGGAGTCCTGCATCGTGAAGAACACTGAGGACTGGCTCAAAGCCTGGCAGAGATTCCATGTCCACATGAGGAATATGTGCATAATCGAAGACTTTCTCTTTGTTGAATAGCATAGAGGAATAGAAGTTGGCTTGACTAGCAGTCCAGAAACGCCTCTTCCTTATGCGAGCAGAATCATATGGATTGTAATCAGTGAAGAATACGTGCCCGCCGAAGAAATCTTCAGCCTTGAACTTTTGCTTCGTTGAGAATGGATTCTTTGGCTTTGGCTGTGGAGTGTCAGTGAGTTGCATCACGACCTCAGGAATCGCAATCTCGGGTTCTTCAGGTTGAGGAATTTCTGGTTCCTCTTCATATGCAGTCTGCGTGTTCATATGATCAAGAAGAAGCGAGTTCTTCAAAGACTAGTGGCTGGAATTTCTTCATGCACGGATGAGTTGGGATGAGTTTCTTCAGAGCCCATTTGAACTGTTGGAGCAGGGGACTGAGGAATCTGTTGGATTGGGGTGAAGAGTGGAGAATTGGGATGCTGACTTTCCCAAAAGTCATCGTTCATCACAGGCGTTGTGCTTCCAATATCCACGTCTTCGTCTTCAATTTCCTCAACACCAGCCTCTTCAGCTGTGAACTGAGGCATAGGCGAGGAAATGATTGGTGTTGAAGGGATTGCATCCACTTCAATTTCTTTATCAATCCACTCTGACGAAGTAGCAGAATGATTTTCTTCATCAGATCCACTTGGGATCTCATACTCTTCATCAAAAGGAACAAGGTCCTTTGATGGAATGGAGGAAATTGGAACAACATCGATTGGATTTTCAAAAGAGCTTGTCATAGGCTTCATTTTCTTCGGGGCTGAAGAATTTGAAGCAGCTGATGCTTTCCTTTTCTTCATCGCAGCTCGCTCTGCAGCCTTGGTCTTCTTCACATCGATGCGGATGGAAGGATTGGAGTTTGTGTAGACGCGGGAGGAGCCGAGGAATCTGGTTGAATTTCCTCGAGCGCAATCGATGCGATTGCCCTGACTTCTTCGCTTTCTTCAAGCGCACCACTAGTGGATGCCACAGCAATTTCTTCAAGCTGCAATGGAGTCATCAGCCCCGAACTAGCATTGTCATCGCAGGTTGAAATTCATCGCCGGTCTTGGCATGTTCTTCAAAGAAATGAGCAGAGGCTCCACTGAGGAATTTCTTGTTGCGTTGGGGCTGCAACATTTGTGAACTTCTTCGTCAGGTTGACGAATCTGACTTTGGCTCCTTGCCAATCAGCATAATAAGCATCAAAGTTTTTGCTGAGGGCTTGGATTTCAGTCTGGATCTTGAGGAGTTCCTCAGTTGTCATTCCGACAAAGTTTTTCCTCAGGAACTTCTCCTTTCTGAATTGAGCTTTCTTGATCTGCCTGGCCTTTTCAAATTTCCATTTCTCTTCTTGGGACTTGGCCAAGGACCTCGTCCAGCTGTTGCCATAGTCTTCAGCAGAGTTGGGCCAGATGAAGAATTTGGCGCAACTGAGGAACTTGCTGAGACACAAGATGCAATGGAGATGCCTGCAGTCCTTTGGCACGTGGCCAGATGCACAGGTGCTGAGGACTTTGTCGGAACTGCTGAGGACTTTGTAGGAGCTGAGGATTTGGGAGGAGCAGGAGCAGCATGAGGAATTGGCCGTGAGGGCATTGAAGATTCTGGCCGTTAGGGCACTATTTGTGAAGCACTTGGCTTGTGCGCTGGCTTCTTTTCCATTGATCTTCTGGGCTGAACAGGGGCCTCAGCGGCAGCAGTAGTAGCAGAGTCTTCATTGAATTTTCTCACTGCCTCCTTGGCTTGTCTTGCCAATTTGGCTTGGCGCTTGGCCCATTCTTCAGGAAAGTCCTCACCACGCTTGATGCTGGTGGGGTCAGCTTCTTGGCCAGGTGCCAATGGAGCTCTTGGGCATGGAGGATTCAGTGCGAATTTCTTCATGTACTTTGGAGTAACATATCTGTACTCCCTCCATTCCCTTGCCCATCTCCTTTCAATCCTCTGAATGCGCACCATGCGCTGTTTTTTGTTTTCCTTGCCAAACTTGGCTTCATCAGGTGTGCAATAGTCAGCGTATAAGTCATCAGGTATCTCGAAAGCAGTCATGACCTCAGGCCTCTTTCCTCCTTTCTGTGACTTCTTTCCTTCTGCCATATTCTTCAGCTGAGGAATTTGAACAATCGAATTCTCTGAAGAAGTATGCAACTTTTCTTCGAGGAACGCCGCAAATAAGTTAAGTTGATGAGAACCTAGTGATTCAAAGAGCGGACATGAGTACCTATGAACAGAGTATAGTTGCGAGGAATTTGGAGAGGTCATATGCGTTCTCAGAAGGTTTTTCAAAAAGAACAAGTTTGAGGAATTTGACCAGATGAGCATTGAAGAATTTCACTAAGCGATCTTTGTCTTAGGTTCCAGAGTTGTATAGATCGAGGATCCACGCAATTGAAGAATCTTGAAGAAAAATCATTGCTTAGAGAAACGAATCAAGAGCATATTTTGTTTGAGGTGTTCATATGTGTGAAGATTTGAAGAATAAACACCTTTGAAGATTTTCAGGAAGGTTTGAGAATCAAAGCGAGTAATAAAAATAACTTTTAATTACTCGAATCAAGAACACGCATTTAATTGAGAAGTGTAGATTAGAAGTTCGTCAGTTCAGATCTCCCACGCCCTAACTCGGCGGAGGAAGACAGCTACGGCGGCGGAGGAGTGAAGATTTCCGCGGTCGGCACGAGTACGATGGCAACGAGGTCGAGGCAGTGAAGCTCTTCCTCACCGGCGACGATGGAGTAGCGGCGGCGCTAGGGTTTGAGAAGCTCGAGCGAGAGAGAGAGCAGTAGAGCGGAGTAAAGGAAGTGAGGAAGGGGAGGGGGGGTATATATAGCCATGGTGAAAAACCGTTCGCCCGAAGATTTTGGATGAACGTGCCCCTGGCCCTTCTCATTCGCTTGACATGTGTCACCCACGTACTGAAAGGTGGAGATCATGTTAGATTGTGGGTGAATAGATAAGTTTATCGTGGGATGCGGAACGGTTTGAGCGGCAAAGCCGAAAATTTGGATAAGATAAGTTAAAAGTTCCGTTCGCAATTTCTTCAGCTGACAAGGACACAGTGAAGATTTGAACGAGTTTCAAATAGAACGCACATGAAGAATTTGTGAATAGCTTGGGTTGAGTATAGCATAGAGGGAAGGGTCCGATCACATTCACTTAGCGAGAAAAAAGCAACTTGAAGAGATAGCCATAAGTGAATGTCAGTAGAGGACATAAACCCATATATATATATATATATATATATATATATATATATATATATATATATATATATAGTCAATGAAGAAAGACAACACAAACAGTGAAGATTTTTCAAAGTTGAAGAATTTCAAAAACTGAGGAAAAACTCAAATTGAACATTTTCAATTTTGGTGGTGGCGTGACCCACCGTATAAGAATGATGATTTCAGACACCGCGTACAAATGTCGTAGGGTTCTGAGAATCAAATTCTTCATTAATTTCTTCACACTTAGAGTGTTATTCTTCATTGATTGAAGAAAACGCTTTCTTCATGTGTTGCACATCTAAGTCATCAATTTTGCATTAGTGTCGGATGTGTGTCCTTTTCAAAGAACATTCGAAGATTCTAAGATATTTAGCTCACACCGCAACTTGCTAAATCTCTTCTCATCCAAGGGCTTTGTGAAGATATCGGCTAGCTGTTCTTCATCTTCACATGCTCGATGGAGATGTCGCCTTTAACACATGATCACGAAGAAAATGATGACGAATCTGAATGTGCTTTGTCTTCGAAAGTGCTGAATCGGGTTGTGAGCAATTTTGATGGCACTCTCATTGTCACAAAGAGAGAGGCACATTCTTCACGTTGATGCCGTAGTCCTTGAGAGTTTGCTTCATCGACAAAGAATTGAGCACAACAAGAGCCAGAGTAGCAATGTACTCAGCTTCAAGTGGACGGTGATACGCAGTTCTGTTCTTCGAGGACCAATGCATCAAAGATCGTCCGAGGAAATGACAAGTACTAGATGTTGACTTGCGGTCCACACGATCACCAAAGCATAGTCGAGTCGAATATCCAATGAGATCAAATGTAGAGCCCTTGGGGTACCAAAATCCTAGTGTTGGTGTGTGAGCTAGATATCGAAGAATATGCTTCACAGCCTTATGGTGTGATTCCTTGATTGTAGCTTGAAATCGGGCACACATGCAAACACTAAGCATTATATCTGGCCTAGATGCACATAAGTACAATAAAGAACCAATAATGGAGCGGTATACCTTGTGATCGAAGTCAATACCATTTTCATCAGTGCGTAGATGGCCATCTGTGGGCATAGGAATTTTGACGCCTTTGCAATCTTGCATGCCGAATTTCTTCAGGACATCTTGGAGGTATTTCTCCTGAGATATGAATATGCCATTGTGTTGTTGACGAATTTGAAGACCTAAGAAGAATTTCAATTATCCCATCATAGACATTTGATATTCACGCCCGTGGGGCCTGTTTGAGGCCATAGAAGGCCTTGTTGAGTCTGAAGACTTTGTCGGGATTCTTTGGATCTTCAAAACCTGGGGGTTGAGCAACATATACTTCTTCCTCAAGCTTACCATTGAGGAATGCACTTTTCACATCCATTTGATATAAAGTGATATTATGATGGTTAGCATAAGCAAGTAATATGCGAATAGCCTCAAGTCTAGCAACAGGTGCAAAAGTGTCATCGAAATATATTCCTTCAACATGTGTGTAGCCTTGAGCTACAAGTCGTGCCTTATTTCTCACCACAAGGCCATTTTCATCTTGCTTGTTGCAGTAGATCCACTTTGTGCCAATGATATTATGCTTGCGAGGATCTGGACGTTTGACCAGTTCCCAGACATTGTTGAGCTCGAACTGATGTAATTCTTCTTGCATGGCCTGAATCCACTCAGGCTCTGAAAGTGCGTTATATCGACTAGAGGGGGGTGAATAGGCGAATTTTATGAATTCTTCAATGAGGAATTAGCCGGTGAGGAAATTCCTAAGTGAAGAACTACTTGCAGCGGAATAAGTACTCAGAAGTAAGCATAAGAGAATGCGGACATGGTCATCATGATGAAATGAAGACAATAAAAGAGTACATAAAGCGTAATCACAGGATAGCACAAGATGAAGACAAACATACTGAAGAAATTGAACTGAGGAAATTGAGAAAGTCTTCAGTCAAAGTCTTCAAACACAGATATGAACGAACACTCAAGACAGTAATGAGGAAATGAAAGAGTTGAGGAAATAGAACCAGTTGGGTTGGTGAAGACAATGATTTGGTAGACCAGTTCCAACCATTGTCTCGGCTTGTACATCCGTTGGAGCGGCCGAGTATTTAAACTCGAGAACACACACTCCCGGACACCCAGCCTCTCGAGCACGCAGCTCAGACACCAAGTCCTCACCAGTATTCTCCTTGAACTAAGGTCACACGGACCTCGTCCAATTACTCGTGGTAAGTCTTCAGGCGACTTCCAAACCTTCACAGACTTGGTCACTCGGCGATCCACAATTCCTCTTGGATGCTCTAGACCATGACGCCTAACCGTCTGGAAGAAGCACAGTCTTCAAAGGTAACAAGCGTCGGATCCACACATGATCAATCTCTTCAGTGATGCTCAATCACTTTGAGTTTGTAGGGGTTTGGTTTTTGGGTTTTTCCTCACTCGATGATTTTCGCTCAAAGTCCTCAGAGGATGGGTTGCTCTCAAATGACAAGTGTCAAGTTCTCTCGAGCAGCCAACCAGCTAGTGGTTGTAGGGGCGGCTATTTATAGCCTAGGGAGCAGCCCGACATGATAAGACATAAATGCCCTTCAATGCTATGACCGTTAGGAGGATAAGATATTTTGGGACAGGTGGCCAAGAAGACAAAGAACGGTCGGAAATTTGACTCTCAAATTCCTCGGGGCTATCATGTTCCTCACTGTAGGCAATCCATCCGCGAACTCCTAACTCCTAGTCGTAACAAATTCTCAAATGACTGTAAGAACTTCGTCTCTGTCACTGAAGAAATTGACTGAAATATATGAGATTTCCAAAGGCTACAATCGAAGGGATTGGTAGGTGTAGTATTTTGAGTTGAGCATCAGATGTATATTTTTCCTTAGTATTTCCTCAAACCCCTTTAACAGTACTGTGTTTCCTATGACTCAAGAAAGAGAAAACGAAACTACGAAAACAAAAGTCTTCACGCTTTATGTTCCTCAAATGAATACCAAGTCTTCAAGGTCACACCAATTTCTTCACTTTCAAAGTCTTCGAAAGTCTTCGTAATATCAAAGTCTTCATCGAAGAACTTCATTTTTAGGGTCGACTTTCTCTCAGAATATCAAACTCCTCATAGACTTATAGACCTGTGTACACTCATAAACACATTAGTCCCTTAACTTATAAGTCTTCAATACACCAAAATCACTAAGGGGCACTAGATGCACTTACAATCTCCCCTTTTTGGTGATTGATGACAATATAGGTTAAGTTTTCAACGAGGATAAATATATGAAGTGTAAATACTGATATTGTGGAATTTGATTGCAAGATATAGAAGAACTCCCCCTGAAGATGTGCATAGTGAGGAATTTGCTTTTGAGGCAATGCACATTTGAAGAGTTGAATCATGGAGATCTCCCCTATATCTTGTAATTCATACACGCATTTGACATATAATATGAAGAATTTGAAATGCATGATGAAATATGGTGACTGATGTAGTTCAGCATGCGTGTATTAACATATAATGAGGAATCAGCATGCAGAGGAACACATCAAAAGTATCAGAGCACCATCGGGTTTAAGATTACAACTCGATCCAATAAAGTTTCAGAAGAACGAGAGTTGTAACTTAGCAAAAAAAATTGCCCATATACTAGACCCGCTTGAAGACTAACTCACATTTCTCCCCCTTTGTCATCGAATGACCAAAAGGATCGAAACTGAGGACTAACGCCCCTGAAGAATTTCAAGTTGATGAAGGAGCGCCAGCGTTGTTGGGGTCGGTTGTCGTAGTAGGGCCTGCCGTAGTGTCGTCCAAGTCTTCATTTTCATCAGTGTCGCGCGATGAAGAATAGGAGATGGGCACCAAGGAAGGAACTTTGACCTTCTTGTATTTCTTCGGTGGAGGTGCAGACCATTCAAAGTCTTCCTTGAGACCCATTGTCTTCAGTTCTTCCGTGCTGTAGACATTTGAAAGAACAGCCCAGGTGCGGTTGAAGGTTTCATGGAGGTAGTATTGGTTTTTCTTCACTGCATTGTGTGTAGAGGTCATGTTGTGAAGAATTGAACCAAACTGATGCTTGACCCATTTATGATTGCGATCAACCTTCTGATGAAGACTGAGGAGTAACTCACGATCAGTCTTCACCCTGGGTGTTGTGGCTTGAGGATTTTGCTTGGCTGAGGTATTGGCGGTAGAGTCATGTGTGGCAGAGTCATCATTGGTGGAGTAGGATGCAGCTTTGCGAAATTGACCATCCAATGGACGAATGCCCTCATCTATCACAGCAGAGCCTTGCCCTTGTCATCACCGAGGAAAATGTCCATTTGAGGACTTCAATTGGAGGCAAGTAGTCAGTAGTGGTTCAGAGTATCAGCCTTGTAATTGAGTGAAGACCTTGTCCTGATGAACCTCATAATCCATGGTGCATAAGGCTTCAACTCAAAAGGTGACATAGCAATGTTTGCCAGAGTCCTCATGAAGAAATCATGGAAGTTGACGGGAACGCCATGAAGGATGTTGAAAAGCATATTCTTCATGATGCCAACGACTTCTTCATCATTTGAGTCGTGGCCTTTGATAGGACTCATTGTCTTTGTCAGAATCCGATAGACAAATCCGAGGCACATATAGTAATTCCTTGACGAGGAATTTGGTTCGAGGTGCCTGTCCGGCTTCAAAGGCTTCATCAGCACTTGCATGTAGTGATTTGAAAGTTCAGGTTCGTTGTAGATACAACAAGCACCATCAAGGGGAGGACTGAGTGGTAGGGCACGAAGCAATTCAGTTGCTGGTGCCTTGTAGTGAGTATTTTCAAACATCCAGTCCAACACCCATGAGTTCACATCTTCAGCGTCTCCGGTAATGTGCATCGTCGCATAGAATTCAAGAATGAGTTCTTCATTCCAATCATAGATGTCAGTGCAGAAATTCAGAAGTCCTGCATCGTGAAGAACACTGAGGACTGGCTCGAAGCCTGGCAGAGATTCCATGTCCACATGAGGAATATGTACATGATCGAAGACTTTGTCTTTGTTGAATAGCATAGAGGAATAGAAGTTGGCTTGACTAGCAGTCCAGAAACGCCTCTTCCTTATGCGAGTAGAGTCGTATGGGTTGTAATCCGTGAAGAAAACATGCTCGCCAAAGAAGTCTTCAGCCTTGAACTTTTGCTTCGTTGAGAATGGATTCTTTGGCTTTGGCACTGGAGTGTCAATGAGTTGCATCACAACCTCTGGAATCACAATCTCAAGTTCTTCAGGCTGAGAAATTTCTGGTTCCTCTACATGTGCACTCTGAGGATCAGCAGCAGCAGGTTCATCAGCGCTAGTGGCTGGAATTTCTTCATGTACAGATGAAGTGGGATGAGTTTCTTCAGAGCCCATTTGAACTGTTGGAGCAGGGGACTGAGGAATCTGTTGGATTGGGGTGAAGAGTGGAGAATTTGGATGCTGACTTTCCCAAAAGTCATCGTTCATCACTGGCGTTGTGCTTCCAATATCCACATCTTCTTCAATTTCCTCAACACCGACCTCTTCACCGTGAACCGAGGCATAGGCGAGGAAATGATTGGGGTTGAAGGGATTGCTTCCACTTCAATTTCTTCATCAATCTGCTCGACGGGCAGGTGAGAGTGATTTTCTTCATCAGATCCGCTTGGGATCTCATAATATTCACCAAAAGGAACAAGGTCCTTTGATGGCATGGAGGAAATTGGAACAACATTAATGGGATTTTCAAATGAGCTGGTCACTGTCTTCATCTTCTTGAAATTTGAAGAATTTGAAGCAGCAGATGCTTTCCTTTTCTTCACCGCAGCCTCGTTCTGCAGCCTTGGTCTTCTTCACATCGATGCAGATGGAAGGATTGGAGTTGGTGTAGGCGCATGAGGAGCCGAGGAATCTGGTTGAATTTCCTCAAAGCGCAATCGATGCGCTTGCTCGACTTCGTCAGTTTCTTCAGGCGCACCACTAGTGGAAGCCCTGGCAATTACTTCAGTGTCTGGAATGGAATCATCAGCCCATGAACTAGCATTGTCTTCAAAGAGCTGAACTTCATCAAGGTCAGGCATGTTCTTCAGTCGGCTGAGCAGAGGCTCCAGCCTGAGGAATTTCTTGTTGCGTTGGGGCTGCAACATTTGAGAACTTCTTTGTCAGGTTGACAAATCTTCCTTTGGCTCCTTGCCAAACAACATAATATGAGTCAAATTTGTCGTTGAGGGCTTTGATGTCAGCCTGCATCTTGATAAGTTCTTTAGTTGTCATTTTGAAAACATTTTTCTTGGCTTTCTCTTGTCTCAGACTGTGATTTCTTGATCTCTCGTCAGATCAAATTTCCATTTCTCCTCTTGGATGAAATGAGTCAGCATGTGACTTTGGCCAGGTGTTAGCTTGAAGTCAGGCATAGGAGTGTTTGGGTCCTTGTGCCAGAGATGAATGTAGTCTAGGATCGCTCTTGAATCCAACAACAGTGGCACAGGTGTGCCTTTGGCTCTAGCGGCCCTTTCTTGTCGGTCTCTGATGATTTCCGCAAGTTCATCATCATCAGCCTCATCATCTTCGTGTGGCTCTTGGAAGGCGAATTGCTTCTTCTTGGGACTTGGCCGAGGACCTCGTCCAAATTTGTGGCCTTAGTCTTCAGCAGAGTTGGGCCAGATGAAGAATTTGGTGCAGGTGAGAACTTGGTCAAACACCAGAGGCAATGGAGATGCCTGCAGCCCTTGGCACGTGGCTAGATGCACAGTCTTTGAGGACTTTGTCGGAACTGCCGAGGACTTTGTAGGAGCTGCCGAGGACTTGGGAGGAGCCGAGGATTTGGGAGGAGCAGGAGCAGCATGAGGAATTGGCCGTGAGGGCACAGCTGAGGAACTTGGCCGTGAGGGCACTGTTGGTGAAGCACTTGGCTTGTGTGCGGGCTTCTTTGCCATAGATTTTCTTGGCTTGACAGAGGCCTCAGTGGCAGCAGCAGTAGCAGAGTCCTCATTAAATTTCCTCACTGCCTCGTTGGCTTGTCTTGCCAATTTGGCTTGGCGCTTGGCCCATTCTTCAGGAAAGTCCTCACCACGCTTGATCTTTGGTGGGGTCGACTTCTTGACCAGGTGCCAATGGAGCTCTTGGGCATGGAGGATTGAGAGCGAATTTCTTCATGTAATTTGGAGTAACATATCTGTACTCCCTCCATTCCCTTGCCCGTCTCATTTCAATCCTTTGAATGTGCACCTTGTGCTGATTTTTGTTTTCTTTTCCGAACTCGGCTTCATCAGGTGTGCAATAATCAGCATAGATGTCCTCAGGAATCTCAAACGCAGTCATGACCTCAGGCCTCTATCCTCCTTTCTGTGGCTTCTTTCCTTCTGCCATATTCTTCAGCTGAGGAATTTGAACAATCGAATTCTTTGAAGAAGTATGCAGCTTTTCTTCGAGGAACGCTGCAAATGAGTTAAGTTGATGAGAACCTAGTGATTCAAAGAATGGACATGAGTACCGTGAACAGAGAGTATAGTTGCGAGGAATTTGGAGAGGTCATATGCGTTCTCGTAAGGTTTTTCAAAAGAACTAGTTTGAGGAATTTGACCAGATGAGCCTTGAAGAATTTCACTAAGCGATCTTTGTCTTAGGTTCTAGAGTTGTATAGATCGAGGATGCACACAATTGAGGAATCTTGAAGAAAAATCATTGCTTAGAGAAACGAATCAAAAGCATATTTTGTTTGAGGTGTTCATATGTGTGAAGATTTGAAGAATAAACACCTTTAAAGATTTCCAGGAAGGTTTGAGAATCAAAGCGAGTAATAAAAGTAACTTTTAATTACCCGAAGTGAAGAACACGACGAGCTGAGAAGAACAAATGGGAAGTTCATCAGGTTAGATCTTCCACGCCCTAACTTGGCGGAGGAAGACAGCTACGATGGCGGCGGAGTGAAGATTTCCGCGGTCGGTGCGAGTACGATGGCGACGAGGTCGAGGCAGTGAAGCTCTTCCTCACCGGCGACGATCGAGTAGCGGCGGCACTAGGGTTTGAGAAGCTCGAGCGAGAGAGAGCGGTCGAGCGGAGTAGAGGAAGTGAGGAAGGGGAGAGGGGGTATATATAGCCACGGTGAAAAACTGTTCGCCCGAAGATTTGGGACGAACGTGCCCCTGGCCCTTCTCATTCGCTTGACATGTGTCACCCACGCATTGAAAAGTGGAGATTGGGTTAGATCGTGGGTGAATAGATAAATCTATCGTGGGATGCGGAACGGTTTGAGCGGCAAAACCGAAAATTTGGATAAGATAAGTTAAAAGTTCCGTTCGCAATTTCTTCAGCTGGCAAGGACACAAAGTGAAGATTTTGAACGAAGTTTCAAATAGAACGCACATGAAGAATTTGTGAATAGATTGGGTTGAGTATAGCATAGAGGGGAAGGGTCCGATCACATTCACTTAGCGTAAAAAGCAACTTGAAGAAATAGCCATAAGTGAATGTCAGTAGAGGACATAAACCCATATATATATATATTTATATATATTTATATATATATATTTATATATATATATATATATATCAAATGAAGAAAAAAGACGGATACATTGTAGATTTTGCAAAGTTGAAGAATTTGAAAAACTGAAGAATTTCAAAAACTGAGGAAAAACTCAAATTGAAGATTTTCAATTTAGGTGGTGGCGTGACCCACCATATAAGAATGAAGATTTCAGACACCGCATACAATTGTCGTAGGGTTCTGAGAATCAAATTCTTCATTAATTTCTTCACACTTAGAGTGTTATTCTTCATTGATTGAAGAAAAACGTTTCTTCATGTGTTGCACATCTAAGTCATCAATTTTGCATAAGTGTCAGGATGTGTGTCCTTTTCAAAGAACATTCGAAGATCCTAAGATATTTAGCTCACACCGCAACTTGCTAAATCTCTTCTCATCCAAGGGCTTTGTGAAGATATCGGCTAGTTGTTCTTCAGTCTTCACATGCTCGATGGAGATGTAAGCCCTTCAACACATGATCACGAAGAAAATGATGACGAATCTGAATGTGCTTTGTCTTCGAGTGCTGAACTGGATTGTGAGAAATCTTGATGGCACTCTCATTGTCACAGTAGAGAGGCACATTCTTCACGTTGATGCCGTAGTCCTTGAGAGTTTGCTTCATCCACAACAATTGAGCACAACAAGAGCCAGCAGCAATGTATTCAGCTTATGCAGAGACAAAGTGATACGCAGCCTGCTTTCTTAGAGGACCAACAGACCAAAGATCGTCCGAGGAAATGACAAGTACCAGATGTTGACTTGCGGTCCACACAATCACCAGCATAGTAAGAGTCAGAATATCCAATGAGATCAAAAGTAGAGTCCTTGGGGTACCATAATCCTAGTGTTGGTGTGTGAGCTAGATATCGAACAATATGCTTCACAGCCTTATGGTGTGATTCCTTCGGTGTAGCTTGAAATCGGGCACACATGCAAACACTAAGCATTATATCTGGCCTAGATGCACATAAGTACAATAGAGAACCAATCATGGAGCGGTATACCTTGTGATCAAGTCAATACCATTTTCATCAAGGCATAGATGGCCATTTGTGGGCATAGGAATTTTGACGCCTTTGCAATCTTGCATGCCGAATTTCTTCAGGACATCTTTGAGGTATTTCTCCTGAGATATAAATATGCCATTGTGTTGTTGACGAATTTAAAGACCTAAGAAGAATTTCAACTCTCCCATCATAGACATTTGATATTCTTCACTCATCATATAGGCAAATTCATCACTATAACGTTGTTCAGTACAACCAAAGATAATATCATCAACATATATTTGGCACACAAACAGTTCACCATCATATGATTTAGTAAAGAGAGTAGGGTCGAGTGAACTGGTGTGAAGCCATTCTTCACGAAGAATTCCTTCAATGTATCATACCACGCCTGTGGGGGCCTGTTTGAGACCATAGAGGGCCTTGTTGAGTCTCAAGACTTTGTCGGGATTCTTTGGATCTTCAAAACCCTGGGGTTGAGCAACATATACTTCTTCCTCAAGCTTACCATTGAGGAATGCACTTTTCACATCCATTTGATATAAAGTGATATTATGATGGTTAGCATAAGCAAGTAGTATGCGAATAGCCTCAAGTCTAGCAACAGTGCAAAAGTTTCATCGAAATCAATTCCTTCAACTCGTGTGTAGCCTTGAGCTACAAGTCGTGCCTTATTCCTCACCACAAGGCCATTTTCATCTTGCTTGTTGCGGTAGATCCACTTTGTGCCAATGATATTATGCTTATGCGAGGATCTGGACGTTTGACCAGCTCCCGACATTGTTGAGCTCGAATCGATGTAATTCTTCTTGCATTGCCTGAATCCGCCAGCTCCGAAATGCTTCATCTACCTTAGTGGGCTCTGTGATAGAGACAAAAGCATAGTGCCCACAGAAGTTAGATAAATTTGAAGCTTTTGAGCGTGTGAGAGGACCTGGTGCTTCAATGTCATCGATGATCTTGTCAACTTGCACTTTGTTTGCACCGCGAGGATGAGCTGGTTGTCGTCGAGGAATTTGATCAGCATTTCCTTCAGTACCATTTTCTTCAGCATTATCCTTAGGTGCATCAGCTCGACATTCTTCGCGTACAGGAATGAATTCTTCAGCAGATTCTTCAGTAGGAATGACATCCTCAGTTGCCTTGAACTTGATAGATTCCTCGGTCTTTGGTTCATCTAACACGAAGGTAGGTGCTCTCTGTGCGAGCCATTAGTTTCATCGAACCGCACATCTACAGTATCAACAATCTTGTGAAGAGCGATTTTGAAGACTCTGTAGGTGTGCGAGTCCTTTCCGTAACCAAGCATAAAACCTTCATGTGCTTTCGGTGCAAATTTAGAATTGTGATGAGGATCTCAAATCCAGCATTTAGCAATCGAAGACTTTGAAATAACTCACATTTGGTTTCTTGTCAGTTAGGTGTTCTTAGTCTGTCTTATTTATGAATTTGTGAAGATATACTTTGTTGATGATGTGGCACGCGGTATCAATTGCATCAATCCAAAAACGACGAGGCGTTTTGTATTCATCAAGCATAGTGCAAGCCATCTCAACAAGAGTTCTGTTCTTGCGCTCCACAACGCCATTTTGCTGAGGAGTATAGGGAGCAGATAACTCATGAGTAATACCAAGTTCATCAAGATAGGCATCAAGACCGGAATTCTTGAACTTAGTTCCATTGTCACTCCTGATGTGTCTGATCTTCACACCAAAGTTAGTTGAAGCCCTCGAGGAAAATCGTTTGAAGACTTCCTGCACTTCATTTTTGTAAGTAACAATGTGTACCTATGTGTATCGAGAGTAATCATCAAAAATAACAAAGCCATATAGAGATGCATCATTAGTGACTGCTGAGTAATGATTAGGACCAAAGAGGTCCATGTGAAGCAATTCGAATGGACGAGTAGTGGTCATGATAGTCTTCGCTGGATGCTTGGCCTTGGTCATTTTTCTGACTTCACAGGCTCCGCACAAGTGATCCTTGAGGAATTTGACATTTTCAATGCCAATGACATGCTTCTTCTTCGCAAGCGTGTGCAAATTCCTCATGCCTGCGTGACCAAGTCGCCGATGCCATAGCCAATATACGAAGCTTTTGCAAGTAGACACCACACGGCTGGTTGTGGTCCTGTAGAGAAATCATCAATATACAAGTCTCCTCTCCTAAAGCCTTCGAAGACTTTGGAATTGTCAGCTTCCATGATCACAACACAACGATACTTGCCAAAGACAACAACCACATCAAGATCACAAAGCATTGAGACTGACATGAGGTTGTATCCTAAGGACTCAACAAGCATGACTTTGTCCATGTGAATGTCCTTAGAGATCGCAACCTTACCAAGACCCAATACCTGACTTTTGCCTTTGTCACAAAAGATGATATGCTTCAGATGTGACGGTGATAAGGGAGCATCCATCAATAGATTCTTGTCACCAAATCATGTGATTTGTACATCCACTATCGAGGACCCACTCATTGGCTTTGGGTTGATCATCCTGCAGATGAATTAGTGCAACTTACGATCTCATATACTTCATCGGTGAAGAATATGATATCAAGTTCATCGATGAATTTCATCAAGCAAAGAAAGCAGATATAGCAGTATGAGGACGTGTGAAATGAAAGTTCATTTCTTCATGATTAGCCTGCATCCTTTCAGGCATATTTGTCAGGCCCCCAGCAAATTCTTCAGACGTTAAAGCACGTCTGGAGACCTGACCCTGTAGAAGAGATTAGTTCCTTTTCTTCACCACCCACATCTGAAGGGGTGGCAAAGAGTTCATCACTCTGCGAGCTCCATATGATAATGGTGGCATAGAGGCCAATCCATTTCGTTTCACATAAGAGGGGTTAGGGTAAGCATATGAATAAGCAGAGAAATTCTTCGAGGACTTATGAACATATTGGTTTGAAGAATAATGCACATATTCACAGCCCTTAGCTCTACCCTGCGAAACAGAGTTGTTAGCACGATGATAATCATATGAGGACTTTGATCCTTTTGAGGAATTTGATCCACGTGAGGAATTTAGTCCGTATGAGGAGTTTGATCTGGGGTTCCTTTTCTTCACAGGTGGTGTCATGAGGACATTCACCTGAAGACTTTCAAGGCACTTCTTGGGAACCCAGATTTTCTTCATAGGGGAACCGTTCCTTGATTAGTGCCAACGTATCTAGCAAATACTTCACCATTCTGATTTTTGAACAGTTTATAGTTGGAGTCAAATGACTCATCAGAAGAATGAGGAGATTCGCATGTAAAGCCAGATAAGTTAGATGGATCAAATGGAGGTCCCTTTGCAGCAACCCATGAGGTTTTGGGATACTGCTCAGGCTTCCAATATGTTCCATCAGCATTGAGTTTCCTCTCAAAGGCAATACCCTCTTTCCTAGGGTTCTGTTGAGGATCTCGCTTTTAAGCACATCACAAAGAGTCTGATGCCCTTTGAGGCTTTTTGTACATGCTGTCATGTACAATTCCTTCAACCCTGCATCATCAAGGATACTAGCAATGTCCTCAGATGAGGAATTAGTGATAGCAGAGGCAGATGAAGAATTTGTAACATTTGAAGCATTTGAACATTCAGGTGAAGAATTAGCATATTCACGTTCAATGCACATTCAACATGGAGGGACAAATTCTTCCTGAGTAGCGCTGATTTGTTGAGCAAGTAATGAATCGCACTCCTTCTGAAGATCTTCATAACTCACTCTTAGCTTCTCAAGATCTTACTTTCTTTGAAGAAATTCATAAGAAAGTTTCTCATGATCAGACAAGAGAGTGTTATGATGACCTTGAAGGCTGTCAAGCCTAGACTGAAGTCTTTGAAGATTTTCAGTCAGGGCTTTATTGCGATCCATTTCTTCACCCAACATATCATCACTTTTATCTAGCATGTTTTGAACCTTTTCAAAAGCACTTTGTTGTTTTACAGCAATCTTAGCAAGTTTTGAGTAGCTGGGCTTTAGATCTTCATCAAATTCATTTTCACTAGATTCAGAGGAGGTATATTTGAGTACCTTGGCACCCTTTGCCATGAAGCAAAAGGTGGGAGCGTAGTCATCACTATCTTCATCAGCTTTGTTGGTGAGTTAATTTTCTTCGAGTTGAAGATGGACTTGTTGTGAAAGCGATGGCGAGAGCCGGACTTCGCCACACCGGACTCGGATTCTTCCGATGCCTCCTCTTCCTCATGTTCCTCGATTCAGCTTCAGAGTCCATTTCCTTGCCAATGAATGCCCGAGCCTTCTTGGAGCTGCTCTTCTTGTGAGAAGAAGGCTTTGAGGATTTTGATGATGAAGATTTCGACGATTTCTTCTTCTTCTTAGCATCATCAGAACTGTAATCCTTGTATTTCTTCTTCTTTAATTCCTTTTCCCAATCGAGGACAATCTTGAATGTAGTGACCAGGTTTCTTGCATTTGTGGCAAAGTCTTCTCTTATAGTCACCGGATGAGGAATCACTGCTCCTTGAGGATTTTCCAAAGCGACCACGTCTTGAGAACTTCGAATTTCTTCACGAGCGGTGCTAGCTCCTGGCTCAATTCTTCAGATCTCCAAGGCTACTACCGTAGTCTTCACAATCAGATTCAGACACAGCCTTGGCCTTCGTGCCACGTGATTTTCCATAGCTAGAACCATAGAGATCTCTTTTCAAAGCAAGCTAGAACTCATGAGTATTTAGCCTCTCGAGGATATCACTGGATCAAGTGACTTGTAGTCAAGACGCTCTTGTATCATCGGTTCGAGTATCAAATGAGGAATCAACCGATCTCAACAATTTCTTCACCACCTCATGGTCGGTGATGTCGATTAGCACCAAGCGCTTGAAGCTCATTTGAGATGTCAGTGAGGCGATCGAAGGTTTGTTGAACATTTTCATTGTCGAGTCTTTTGAAGCGGTTGAAGAGATTGCGAAGAACATCAACTCGAGAGTCATGCTGAGTTGAGACTCCTTCATTTACTTTGGACAGCCTGTCCTAGATGAGCTTAGCAGTTTCCAAAGCACTCACTCTTCCATATTGTCCTTTGCTCAGATGGCCACATATGATATTCTTCGCTTGAGAATCGAGTTGCTTGAATCTCTCCACATCGGAAGCATTTAGAGAAGGTGTGACAGAGGGAACACCATTTTACACAACATACCAGAGATCGTTGTCAATTGCCTCAAGATGCATTCGCATCTTGTTCTTTCAGTAGAGGTAGTCCGTCCCATCAAAGGTGGACACCCAGCTGAGACCTTGATCATACCTGCGGTCGACATAACTAAAACTCCAGGTGGTTAAACCAAAATCACACAGAACAAGGGAGTACCTTGCTCTGATACCAATTGAAAGTGCATTTTATCGACTAGAGGGGGGGTGAATAGGCGAACTTTATGAATTCTTCAATGAGGAATTAGCCGGTGAGGAAATTCCTAAGTGAAGAACTACTTGCAGCGGAATAAGTACTCAGAAGTAAGCATAACAGAATGCGGACATGGTCATCGTGATGAAATGAAGACAATCAAAGAGTACAGAAAGCGTAATCACAGGATAACACAAGACGAAGACAAACAGACTGAAGAAATTGAACCGAGGAAATTGAGAAAGTCTTCAGTCAAAGTATTCAAACACAGATATGAACGAACACTCAACACAGTAATGAGGAAATGAAAGAGTTGAGGAAAAATAGAACCAGTTGGGTTGGTGAAGACAATGATTTGGTAGACCAGTTCCAACTGTTGTCTTAGTTGTACATCTGGTTGGAGCGGCTGAGTATTTAAACTCGAGGACACACAGTCCCGGACACCCAGTCTCTGAGCACGCAGCTCAGGACACCAAGTCCTCACCGTATTCTCCTTGAACTAAGGTCACACAGACCTCGTCCAATCACTCGTGGTAAGCCTTCAGGCGACTTCCAAACCTTCACAGACTTGGTCACTCGGCGATTCACAATTCCTCTTGGATGCTCTAGACCATGACGCCTAACCGTCTGGAAGAAGCACAGTCTTCAAAGGTAACAAGTGTCGGATCCACGCAGGATCAATCTCTTGATGATGCTCAATCACTTTGGGTTTGTAGGGTTTGGTTTTTGGGTTTTCCTCACTCGATGATTTTCGCTCAAAGTCCTCGGAGGATGGGTTGCTCTCAAATGACAAGTGTCAAGTTCTCTCGAGCAGCCAACCAGCTAGTGGTTGTAGGGGCGGCTATTTATAGCCTAGGGAGCAGCCCGACATGATAAGACATAAATGCCCTTCAATGATATGACCGTTAGGTGGATAAGATATTTTGGGACAGGTGGCCAAGAAGACATCAACGGTCGGAAATTTGACTCTCAAATTCCTCGGGGCTATCATGTTCCTCATTGTGTAGGCAATCCGCCTTTGGCGAATTCCTAACTCCTCGGTCGAGAACAAATTCCTCAATGACGGAAGAACTTCGTCTCACATCAAGAAATTGACTGAGCTGTATGAGATTTCCAAAGGCTTCACTCGAAGGGATTGGTAGGTGTAGGATTTTGAGTTGAGCATCATATGGAAATTTTTCCTTGGTATTTCCTCGACCCCCTTTAACAGTACGGTGTTTCCTATGACTCAAGAAAGAGAAAACGAAACTATGTAAACAAAAGTCTTCACGCTTCATGTTCCTCAAATGAATACCAAGTCTTGAGTCACACCAATTTCTTCACTTTCAAAGTCTTCGTAAAGTCTTCGAATATCAAAGTCTTGATCGAAGAACTTCAGTTTTAGGGGTCGACTTTCTCTCAGAATATTAAACTCCTCATAGACTTATAGACCTGTGTACACTCATAAACACATTAGTCCCTTAACCTATAAGTCTTCAATACACCAAAATCACTAAGGGGCACTAGATGCACTTACATATCAATTACTCTTTAATCACTGGCTGGCTTAGCATCACAATTCTTAACCCGGCAATGTTTTCCTTTGTAGTAAAAAAATGACTAAATCCAAGACCGTCACCTCCTGCAACTAGATCATTTCCCGACTTATCGAGGAAACATTGAATGAGTACGTCCAAACAGGCGTTTTAGCCAAAAAAAGATGTCATCCATTGGAGGGTCCCAGGCACAGAAACCCCTCCTGAGCCCAAGGAAGGTGAAGTAATTGCCTTTACTGATCATCTACTCCGAGGTTTCACCCCTCCCGGCTCAAAATTCTTCCGCGATGTACTGCACTTTTTCAAGCTCCACCCTCTAGATATTGGGCCCAATTCGGTTTCAAACATCTGCAACTTTCAAGTGTTCTGCGAGGTGTACCTTCAACAGGAGACCACTGTAGAACTATTCAGGGAATTTACTATTTAAACTGGCAGACTGAGTTCAAAGACGGGCCCAGCCTAGAGTTTGGTGGAATTTCAATTCAGAGGCGAAAAGAAGCCACCTTCCCCGCCGCCAAACTGCCCAGTGATCTCAAGGACTGGAACCAAACTTGGTTTTACTATCAAGACACTTCTCCAGAAGGTGAGAATCCTCTGCCTGGTTATCATGAAAACCGGCTTAGCAACAGGCACCCTCTACCAAAATGGATCAGTACATAAGAAAGGGCCAAATATATGCCCATCTTTTCAAAGATCAGAGCCTTAATGGCTAACAGCTTGACTGGAATTGACCTAGTCTGATGCTGGGTCGCCTGGAGAATTTTGCCATTAAGCCGCCACTCCAGTTTAATGTGGGAGTATACTGGCCATGCCAAAGACCCTCAACGCCACTGTCAGACTGAGCTGACTGATGAAGATACCAATGATACGACCAAGACTCTGCTGAATGAAAGCTTGGAAGATTGCAGCAAGACTGGCTTAAATCCTTTTTGCACCCTTAACAAACCGCCAGCTGTAAGTATTTGAAACAATTTCCGGTTTACTGAATTATTCAATTTAAACTGCCTTCTTACAGTCATTTAAACCTCCGCAGGCCTATTCTCCTTTTTGGAATAAGAATTTGCAAGATAAGCCGGCCAAGAAGACCCGGACCAAGAATAAGGCTCAGAAAAAGCTTGCCAAGAAGAAGTCTACCCCCTCCGAGTTATTTAACTTGGAAGATGATGAGTCGGAGGTAGAACTTGACTCCCTTGGCTCATTTTTTGTACATCTTATTGACAATGATCACTATCAGGATGCCGCGGAAGGCAGCCATGCGGATGGTGAAGAGGTAACTCCCCTTTCCTCTGACTCAGAACCTCTGCCAAGACAAATAAAATGTCAAGCGAGCCGGAAAGTAAGGTTTTCTCACCCTTTAGCTTACTTGGATCCCAACTTTATTTTGAAGAAGCAGCAGCATGAAGCTCACCGCACAACCAGGAATAGCAGCGGCGGGGTTCTCTCCCCCGGCTTACCCAACGCGTCGGCTCCTTGCAAGTGCCGTCCAGAGGTTTCACAGATTCCTGACTTAGCTTTTCCCTGGGCGGGTCTTTTTCGACAGCCTCTTAACCTTTCTGATCCAAACTATCAGGGAACCTCTCACTCTTCCTGTGCTGATTCCACTGGGACTCAGGTTCCTTTGTTGAAAACTGTTCCTAGGTAAGAACACTTAAACTTGCTTGCTTTAACTCTTTACTCAATTGGTATACTCATTTCATCATGTGTTTTTATTTTCAGTGCTATGGCCAAACCCAGCAAGAAGCTGAAGATTAGTAAACCAGCTGAAGTTCCCAAGGTTGTTGACCCGGAGAAACAAACAATGTCCGAGTCTTTGCATCAAACTTCAGAAGCAGCCTTGGACGATCCGCCTCCAGAAGAGCACCCTGTCACCATGGACCCCTTGAACATTGATTCAAAGAATGCTAAGCCGCCTAGCCCCGCTCTGCCGGCTCAAGAAACCGAAGACGTCATAGTTACTGGGATGGCTTACACAGCACCCGGTAACCCCACCGTCTTGTCCAAGCAGAACGCCAAAGAGGAATTATCAGTTGCTGACAAAGGCAAGTGGAAACTGGATCTGGAGAGCTATGCTCAATTCAATGCCCAGGAGCTTCACGCGGGTTACTTGAACCACCTTCACACTAGCCGTAACTTTGAAGCCGGCTTGGTTAATCTCATGAAAGATCGTTTTGAGGTAAGCAAAAAACTTGTATCATACAAATATATATATATCTGTCAGCCGCCAAGTCTATTGAATATGAAAAACTTGAATATGCTATAGACTTTAAATATCCTTGCTGACCATGTAGTTATACCATAGTAATGTTTAACTTGGAAAGCCAGAACATGTAGCTCCCAAGGGCCGGCTTAAACTGGAAAGTTAAACCGGGACTTCAAATAATGGTGTTCAATTTTGCACCTGTAGCCCCCAAGAGCCGGCTTAAACTGATAAGTTAAGCCCGGATTTATCACCATAATATGAACAAAATCCAAATATGCAGCCCCCATGAACCGGCTGTAGTCGTAGAAAACTTTGCCGGGTCATTAAAGATTTATCGAAAAGAGCAATGTGCATTAGCCCCCAAGTGCCAAGTAAAATACTTGTATTGTGCTTGGGACTTCAAATAAAATGATCATAATGCTGCTTATCTTGTTCATGTCTCAGGCTGAATTGAGTATGAAGGAATCCCAAGTCAATGATCTTAGGCAAAATATTCAAACCCAGCAATCTGAGACTTGTAAGGCCAAACTGGAGCTGAAAACCACTTTGGAGAATATTGAAAAACTGAAAAAAGATTTCAGTCTTGATAGAACCGGCCGTGCGACCGAGAAAGCATCTCTATTGAAAACAGCAGAAGATGCCGAAGCCGCCCTTAAACCGGTAGCCGATGAGTTATCCGGTTTTAATTATCAAATCAACAGCATGACAATGACCATCTTTGGTAAGTAATATTGTACTTCAATCTATCATTATCAATATTGATCCACCATTGAGCCGGTTTATAAATTTCTTTGGAAATGCAGGCTCCAGAAGCTCCAAGCTGGGTCAAGACATGCGCATCAGGCTTAAGGCTGTATATAATCTTATGGAGAAGCTATACACTGGTGCTCAACGGGCTATCTTTGCCGCCAGCCATAAGAAGCAACCGCCTTACCTCATCAAGGAAGTGTTGGAGAAGCTATCTGTGCTGACACAAAGAGTTGAAGAATTGAAGCGATCAGCCACCACAGCCGGTGCCATCACTGCCCTGAGCCGGGCAAAAGCATGGCAAGTAGAGATTGACCCGGAAGAACTAGCCACCGACTGCCCGAGTTTAAAAGAAGACGGGTCTCCCTTCAGCGCCGAGGACTTCACAAAAATAGTAAGGGAGATGCATCCCTTCGCAAGCAAGCTGGCCGAAGAAACTGGCCTCTCCAAATATCACCCGGTTTATGATGCTGAAAATGCCGAAGTGAAGGCACCGGTTCATGAGGCCGTGGACCTTATCCCGCCAACGCGTAAGCACACCTTCGCTCCTGACATTGACCCGTCAACCCTTATAGATGATGAAGCTGTTTTCAAAGCTTTGACTGGGATCGATTGGTCATCGCCTAACTTCCAGACGATGCAGGAGGAAGAAGAACCGCCGCAGGATGACCCGGAAGCCTCAACCCACCAAGACCAAGATAACTGATGCAACGGCCGCCTTATCACCTACAGCATGGTATGTTGTGTGCATCAAAAACATTGAATTCTTTTGTGTCGTTTGATGCCTTGTAATAGGCTAGATGAAAACCATCAATAATGCAGATCTGATGTTGAAGATCTGCCACTTATGCTTATAATATCATCAATAATGCAGACCATACTCATCATATCCCCTGCACACAAGAAGATAGCACGTGCCCTGGCGGTTTATCCTAGGGCGGGTCATAATGCCCCATACAAAATTTATTGCTGACTGTATAGTCCATGACCAGGGCAAGTGATACATCTCCAACGTATCTACTTTTTCTCACGCTTTTCCTCTTGTTTTCGACTCCAATTTGCATGATTTGAATGAAACTAACCCCGGACTGACGTTGTTTTCAGTAGAACTACCATGGTGTTGTTTTTGTGCAGAAATAAAAGTTCTCGGAATGGAAAGAAACTTCGTGAGGATTTTTTATATCAATAATAAGAATTTTTGGAGTCGAGACCTGCCAGAGAAGGGCACCTGGGTGGGCACAACCCACCAGGGCGCGCCCCCTCTCCTGACGCGCCCAGGTGGGTTATCCCCACCTGGTGGCCCCGCAGACCCTGATTCCGACGCTATAAAATCACATTATTCCAGAAAAAATCAGGCAGAAAGAATTATCGCGTTCCATGAGATGGAGCCGCCGCCAAGCCCTGTTCTTCCTGGGGAGGGCAGATCTGGAGTCCGTTTGGGGCTCTGGAGAGGGGGATCTTGATGAGGACATCAATACCATTGTTACACCCACAACCCCTGCTACTATACATATGGACAGATTACTAGAGCTCGCGCACGCCAATTAAATTACCAGGTACTTTCGTTTCTTGGTAATGATTCTAATGTTCATGAGAATATGATGCTGCCTAAATTGGATACATTTGTTTTTCCTACAAATGAAGGGCCTAGCTTGGAAAAGGATGAACATTGGACCAAGAACAAGCATGGAGTTGATGGCATGCGCAAGGGAGACAAGAACAGAGTTTCAAGTGATGATTTCAGGACTTTGAAGCCACCATAATGAGGGCATGAAGCCTTGGACAAAATATACAAGATGCCATTTCATAATTTTCGACCAGAGGCTATTCTAGGTGTTGCGTCACCTTATTTTTGGGCCAGGCCCATGGAATTTAGAAATACTTCAATATAGGTTGTTTTTAGAGTCCGTATGTGTGGGGAAACAAGAGTTAGGGTGGGTTTCGGACCCCTCCTCCAAGGGACACGACCCCCCCCCCCCTCTTCCTCCATATATACAACCCCTAGGGCATCGCTTAGACTTTGGGTATTGTTTAGATTAAAAGTTCGCCATAGCTGCAACTTCGCGTACTTCGTTTGTGTTCAACGACTGCATAAAGGCGTCCACGTAACCCCACCTTGATCAATAAAGCTTTCCTCTTATATTCGCAATATCCAGATTGCAATCTTAGTTTCTTGCTTGTTCTTCATTTGCCTACGTGAAACAGACCTTCGTGGTCGGAGTTGATCATGCTCGGCGTGGTCAATAACCTCTCGGAGTTGGTTTAGCGATTGCTAAGGCGCGACGTCCTCGCACGTTCGTAGTCGGATCATCAAGTCGACTTCCTCCAAAACGATATCCACCATCTCATCGAAAGACGGGACACCTCTGCCTCTATCAGATCTTCGTTCTTCATCATCACCAACCCTTCTCCATTGCCAATTCCATGATGCTCCCCACTGGGATTGAGTAATCCCTTCGTGGTTCGCTGGTCGGTGAGGAGTTGGATGAGATTCATCATGTAATCGAGTTAGTTTTGTTAGGGCTTGATCCCTAGTATCCACTATGTTCTTGGATTGATGTTGCTATGACTTTGCCATGCTTAATGCTTGTCACTTTGGGTCCGGGTGCCATGACCTCAGATCTGAACCGTTTATGTTATCATCATTATATCCATGTTTTAGATTCGATCTTGCAAGTTATAGTCACCTACTATGTGTTATGATCCTGCAACCCCGGAGTGACAACAATCGGGCCCACTCCCGGTGATGACCGTAGTTTGAGGAGTTCATGTATTCACTATGTGTTAATGCTTTGTTCCAGTTCTCTATTAAAAGGAGGCCTTAATATCCCTTAGTTTCCAATATGGACCCCGCTGCCACGGGAGGGTAGGACAAAAGATGTCATGCAAGTTCTTTTAATAAAGCATGTATGACTATTGACGGAATACATGCCTAAATTATATCGATGAACTGGAGCTAGTGCCGTATCGCCCTAGGTTATAACTGTCACATGATGAATATCAACCAACAAGTCACCGATCCAATGCCAACTAATTTATCTTATATTGTTTACGATAAGTTACTCATTATCATCACTGTTACACTTGCTACAAAATTACCGCTATCATCAAGTATCACATCTTTGTTACTGCTACTACTATCAAAACTACCATATTACTTTGCTACTGATTACTTGCTGCAGATAATTAATCTCCAGGTGTGGTTGAATTGACAACTCAGCTGCTAATACCTTCAAATATTCTTTTGGCTCTCCTTGTGTCGAATCTATAAATTTGGGTTGAATACTCTACCCTCGAAAACTATTGCTATCCCCTATACTTCTGGGTTATCAAGACCTTTTTCTGGCGCTGTTGTCGGGGAGCATAGCTATATTTTTTCAGTCACTTGGGATTATTATCAATTTATCACTATGAAGAATCTGAAGGATCCTAAGACTAAGATATTTCCCTCAAGGATGAGGGTAGGTAAGGAACTGACATCCAGTTCTGCCTTAGATTCACCTTCTGTTTTGAGTAAACTTGTAACACCACCACACGCTATCAATTCTAATATGTCACAAGTTATTGATTTGCTACTTGTTGGGGATATGACTATCGGATATGACCCGCCCAGGAGGGGCCAGGTTATCCCAGTGGAGGTTCATCTAAATAAAGCCCAAGAGTATGTTGAAGATGGCGGTTAATGAGGTAGGCTTGATAAAAGGCCCAAACCTGAAGGCGGCTTAAGGCCCGTAAGTGTAAACCGCCATGTATATGTAACTTGTATTGTAAGGCATGTAAGATAAGTCACCAGGCCGGACACGTCTGTACTAGCCGGCTGGGACTTTGTAGGCCGCAGGGCGTCAACCCATGTATATAAGGGGACGACCCGGCAACGGCTCAGGGCAAGAAACAACAGATTGAAAGCCAGGAAAAGCGTATTCGCTCCCTGGTAATCAAAACCCTAGCAATACCACCTCAAACTAGATTAGGCTTTTACCTTCACCGCAATGGGCCGAACCAGTATAAACTCCTCGTGTCCTTTGTCCCATTTAACCCCTTTAAGCTAACCTCGTCTCCATGGCTCCAAAACTAAGTCCTTTCACTAGGACATCTGGCGTGACAATTCCACGACAGTTGGCGCCCACCATGGGGCCAGTGCACGGTTATTATGAGTTCTTGAAGGGAAGCTTTGAAGGGATCAAGGGATACGCTGTGGGCTGGATGACCAAGAGTCATCGCGGCAAGCTCTACATCGACGATGCAGGCTGGGGCCCCGAGGCCGGCTCAATTGAGTACGGGTACCGGGTCCCCTTTGGTGGAATCCACGTCTTTATCGGCAAGATCGGCGAAACCGGCCCTGAGCCGGACATCTACACCGACATCATCGAGACGGTTCAGCGTGCACGACCCGCTCGGGTTCAGCCCGCCGTGAAGCGTGCCTTTGTTGAATTTATCCACGGGGCTGAATTGGAAGGCTCTATGTCTAGTGGTGAGACGGCCATCTACTCCGATGGTGAATCATCCATGGGCGAGACTAGCTCAATGTATCAACTTCAAGATGGACGGCTAGAGGGATGTTCCGATGGCGACAGTATTCCGGACCCCCATGAGCCGCCGAACAGGGTGGCAATCTTCATGGCTGGCACCCAGCCGGTTCTCGGTTCGACAGCCACCGCGGCCATGACTTCCAGTGCAGCGGCGGTAACAGCAGCGGGTGCTGGCGGTTCAGTGCGCCCATCGGCTCAAGTTTTGACAAATCTGTTGGAAGCTCTGGCGACTCTGATGGAGATGAATGTAACCCCAGACAACCAGGAGCAGCATAAGGCGGAAGTGACTAAGCTGTGTGACGAGATAGCACAAGCCAAGGTAGAACTGACAGCGGAAAACGCTAGGATGACCGTGGAGCGGGCCATCTTAAATGCCCAAGCACACGGATTCAAGCAGATTCATACCGGCTCACGGTGGATCAGAACGCGTCAAATGAAGTCTTGAGGAGAAAATACCGGAGTCATCTGCCCTTGATTTACGAGTCGAGGAACCTCTTCAATACACCTGGAGCAGGGGCCAGTAACCCGCCAGTGATAAACCAAATGGCTGAAGCACGAGGGGGTGAGTCGCGCGTGACTGGTTCTACACATATTAATAACACCCCGCCTCAGCACGTGGTGACGCCACCGGGTCATTACTCCATCCCATTAGACAATATGATTGTTGTAGCTACGCGATTGGCTGCTCTGCCAGTAGAGGGCGAGACTCCGACGGCGGTTGAAACCCGGAGGGCCAGGGAGCTTCTTCAAACAACTTTACTACAGCAGCAAGCTTATTCCTATAGTCGTGATCGTATTCATTCAACCCCTTGTCCAAGCTGGAGGTAAAGTAGGCACATTGACTCGCCAGCAGTCTCGACTACTGATCAGCGCCGTAACCAACCTCACGGACATGACCCGGTGCGCAATGGTACCAATGCGCGGGATTTGGTGGACCAGGGCAGAGCGCGCTGGGAGGCCGAGCTGGCGGCTCATCAGCACGTGTCGGTTTACCCGACGGCTTCAATTGAGGCGGGTGTAACTTCTAGAGCTTTGGGTGTGCCGTGTTTAACGTCGGCTCTACGAAACGAGCGTCTGGCCAAGGACTTCAAAGGCCCTTGTAAGGTGCCTAATTACACAGCAGATCAGCCCCCTGGGGGCTTGGGTGGAGAGTTATGAGATGGCTATGGAGATGTTGGATGTTAGTGAGGCTGCATAAGCTAAGTACTTCACCATGATGCTAGAAAGGACGGCTCGTACCTGGTTGAAGGGGCTGCCGGCCAACTCCATCGGGTCATGGGCAGAGCTGAAGGCCCGGTTTATCCAGAATTTAAAGGATACGTGCAAACAACCTATGTCGATTATGGATTTGGTTTCTTGTGTTCAAGCTGAGGGTGAATCAACGACCAGCTGGGTGCGCCAGGTCTTGACTATCATACATTCTTCAGATAACATCAACATCGGCTCAACGGTTCTAATGTTGGAGAAAAAATGTCGTTTCATTCCACTCAAGCAGAAGCTTGGGCGGCTGCGTCATTGCAACGACATGGGAGAGCTTATGGCTGCTCTTGTCAAATATGCTGACTCTAATGGTACCAAGGACCCCGACTCTGAGGATGAAAGATCGGGAAAGGGAAGGAAGAGTAGCGGCATGAGGGGACATCAATATGACCCAGCCAATCAGGGTGGCAACGGTAAGCGCAAAGCTGATGATTTTGTGGCTAACACCAGCGCACTGAGTTATAACTAGCATCGTAATGGGAGGCCGGCTCAAGGGACAAAACTTGAACTTGAGGCAATACTGAACCAGCCATGTCCAAAACACGGAACGGATCAAAAGCCAGCTACCCATCTGTGGAAGGATTGCAGTATAATAAGATACTTTAGGGAGTCCTTCCAGCACAACCATGGCCCGAACGGCGGTTCAAGGTCCGGCTCTCATGGTCCGGGTCATGGAGGCGGCGCTTCAAATGCCGGGTTTCAAGGCCAATGCAACCAGGGTGGCTACCAGCAGCAGAATAATCAGGGAAATCAGCAGCAGCAACGGTCTGGTTATCAGAGCAACCCGAAGCAATTGAATAGTGGACAATACCATGTCTTCACCACTAGCCAATGTAAGCGGGACCAGAAGCTTCATAAGAGGGCAGTAAATGTTGTTGAGCCGGCGGTACCCCGTTACTTACGGTGGTCAGAGCAGCCTATCGTGTGGAGCCATGAGGATCACCCGCCCCGGGTTGCAATCCGGGTCACCTGGCTCTGGTGGTGGCACCTCAGGTTGGGGGCTATAAATTTACTAAGGTACTCATGGATGGAGGCAGCAACATAAATATACTTTATTATGAAACCTTCCGTCGCATGGGACTGACTGATAAAAATCTTAAGCCATCAAACACTGTGTTCCATGGTGTGGTGCCGAGTAAGTCAGTGTATCCAGTGGGTAAGATATGTTTGGAAGTTGCCTTTGGATATGAGCATGATTCCAGATCTGAAACTCTGACCTTCAAAGTAGTCAAGATCAAGAGCCCTTATCATGCTCTGTTTGGGCGGCCGGCTTATGCTAAATTCATGGCAAGGCCTTGTTATGTATACTTGCAGCTTAAAATGCCGGGTTACAAGGGCACCATCACAGTGCATGGGAGTCGCAAGGTGGCCCTGGAGTGTGAAGAAGGTGATGTTGCTTACGCTGAACCAGTTTGTGCAACAGAGGAGCTGAAATTTTATAAAGATAATGTTGACCCGGCGGACATGACGTAGTTGAAGAAGCCAACCATAGAGCATGATCCTTCGTTAAAGTTTAAATCGGCAGATGACACTAAGTTGGTTGATTTTGTTCCTGGCGACTCATCCAAGCAGTTCAGCATCAGTGCCAATCTGGATCCGAAATAGGAAAGCGCGCTCATCGAGTTCATCCGTGAGAACCGGGACATCTTTGCATGGAAGCCTTCAGACATGCCGGGTGTACCGAGGGAACTCGCTGAGCACACTCTTAATATTGATCCGAAATTTAAGCCGGTCAAGCAATTCCTTTGTCGTTTTAACGAGGAGAGGCGGAAGGCCATTGGTGAAGAAGTGGCCGGGCTCTTAGCGGCCGGGTTTATTTGTCGGCGTTCTGGGAACGGGGGTCCCCAGACTTGCCTGCCTACGGCCTGCGGCGTGGCTCAAGTGGGGGCCCAGCGCGGCCCAGCTTCATCAGCTCAAGCTCAAGACCCTCGCGAGGGGCCAAGCCTCGCTAGGCGGACGACAGGAACCTTCCTCGGGAGCAGCCTCGTCGGCAGGCTCGCGAGGAGGCGGAGAGATCAAGGCAGGGTACCTCACGAGGGTGCCCCGTGGCGCAAGCCATGACGATCGAGACCATGCAGCGCCAACCCGTCAAAGGTCCTCGCTTTCCCCTTTGGTGCAAGGGAGGTAAGCACGTGCCAAGGCATCGTGAAAAGGTTACCGCTTGGTGCAACAAGACCAAGACCAGCAGAGCGACAGGAAGGAGGTCATCGTGGAGCCCAGGGCGACGCCACTGTCGAGCCTTTGGCAGCCGAAGACCAACTTTAGTCAGGATAAGTGTACTAGATGTTCCCCTTCAAAATGGCCAATTGTTGGCGCCCTTCCCGCTCATTATTTGGGAAGAGGCCCAGGGCCTCCCTCTATTAATAGGACTAGCCACCACAAAGGTAGGGGGATCGACCAATCAAGATCACGCATAGAAAGAGAGAGAGAGGCGACCGAACTCACCCAAGCAGTTCATTGCACCAGCTCAAGAACAGCCCCTCGCGAGGCTGTTCTCCCTTTGTATTGTTCATCACCAGCCCCTGAGGCAATCCACCACACCACAAACTAGAGTAGGGTATTACACCACAATGGTGGCCCGAACTAGTATAAACCTCGTGTCCCTTGTGTGTTCTTCTTCGTAGTTTAGGTCCCTCGCAAACCATCAACGCGTGAGCTGGAAGGAGAAAGATCTCCGCGCGTACCCCAGTGTTCGAACCTCAAGGGTCTGCCCGAACGCAAAATCCGACATTTGGCGCGCCAGGTAGGGGTGCGCCGGAATCTTTCTTCCGCTGGCCGCGTGTGATCTTCCGTCATGTCCATGGCTGATGCTCGCTGAGCTCGCTCCGAGCGCCGGGCTGCTTGCGCCGCTCGAGTCGCCCAGACGGCTCCCGTCGGCGGACACCCCCGTCGTTCCCCATCGCCTGCTGCCAACGCCCCCGCCCGGCCCGGTAGAGCAATGTGAACCTGTTGGGGGAGCTGCGCGACCTCTACCTCGCCCCTCGCGCCGGGCCGGCGCCCCCGGTCGTCGCAGCTCTCCTGGGCGGCTGACTGGCGCCACCTTCGAGCCGCCACGTCAAGCCGTTCACCCGCCAGATTGCCGCCGCCTCCAAGCGCCAGGAAGCCCCGCCGGGCTGGGTGGCGCCCGAGGCCGATCTGCTCTTCAACTCGGACGATCACCCCTCCAACCCCGCCGGGTCTGGTGTGCTCCTGATGCTGTGCACCCCCACCATCTGCGAAGTGGCAATCACCAGGACCCTCATCAACGGCAGAGCCGGCCTCAACGTGCTCTCTGTGGAGGCCTTCAGCCTCCTCCATGTGCCACCAGAGTGGCTCCAGCCCAGCAGGCCTTTTCCGGAGTCGGAGCCGGTTCCACCGCCTCCTTGGGACAAATTCGCCTCCCGGTGACCTTCGACACCCGCGACAACTTCCGCACAGAGCTGATCGACTTCGACATCACCGCCATCGGCCTCCCCTACAACGCCATCCTCGGCTACCCGGCCTTGGACCGGTTCATGGCAGCAACTCACCCGGCATACAACCTCATGAAGATGCCCGGGAGCAACGGCGTCCTTACCGAGTCAGGAAACACTAGAGAAGCATTGCAGGCGCTCAAGCATGTTTTCAAGGCGGCTGCAGCGACACGGCCCACCGGTGTTGACGCTCCCGAGCCCAAGGGGGCTGCGCCATCCAAGAAGAAGCAACTATTCACTCAAAACAAGGCGGAAACCAAGCAGGTACCAGTCAGCAAGGACGGGTCCACTGACGCCACCTTCACCATAGGTGCAAACCTCGAACCCGAGCAGGAGGAGGCCTTGGTAAAGTTCATGCGCGCAAACAAGAAGGTGTTCGCATGGGGACCTGATCAGTTGGCGGGGGTCCCTAGGGGCGTGATTGAGCATCACCTCAACGTGTGCCCCAACGTGCGCCCCGTGAAGCAGAAGGCGAGACGACAGTCCATAGAGAACAAGCTTTTATCGTCCAGGAGACCCGCAAGCTAGAGGCAGCAGGGGTTATTCGCGAGGTCCGCTACCCGGATTGGCTGGCCAACCCAGTTGTCGTGCCAAAGAAAGGGGGAAAGGAGCGTAAGTGTGTCGACTTCACCAACCTCAACAAGGCCTGCCCACAGGATCCATTTCCGCTTCCTCGCATTGACCAGATCGTCGATTCCACCGCTGAGTGTGACTCATTGTGCTTCTGGATGCCTTCTCGTGCTATCACCAGATCAAGACGGCGGTAGAAGACGTGGAAAAAGCGGCTTTCCGACCCGTGCGGAGTGTACTGCTATACCTGCATGCCGTTTGGGTTGCGCATGAACGCAAGCGACCTTTTCGTGGCGGATGCACATCGCCCTGGGCCAACAGCTCGGGAGGAATGCTGAGGCGTACGTCGATGACATTGTGGTGAAGTCTCGGGAGGCGAAAACCCTGATACAGGACTTGGAAGAAACCTTTGCGAGCCTTGATAAAGTGAATCTACGGCTCAACCCGGAGAAGTGCGTATTTGGAGTCCCCTCGGGCAAGCTCCTGGGATTCCTCGTGTCCCATAGGGGCATCGAGGCCAACCCGGAAAAGGTCAAAGCAGTCGAAGACATGAACCCTCAGAGAAATGCAAAAACTCACCGGGCGCGTGACCGCTAGGACGTTTCATCTCCAAGATGGGGGAACGAGCACTGCCATTCTTCAAGCTGATGAAGAAGAAGGGCCCCTTTGAATGGACTGAAGAGGCCGACAAGGCATTCCAAGAACTCAAGAGGTACCTTACCAGCCCTCCTGTGATGGTCGCACCACGCCCACTTGAGCCCCTGGTGCTCTACCTCGCCGCCACACCCTACTCCGCCAGCGCATCCCTAGTGGCGGTTCGGGAAGAGCGCCAGATCAAGGATGCGTCATGCCCGGCCACGGCCCCGGCCGTGGTGACACAAGACCAAGAAGGCCTCGCGAAGGTCACGGCCTTGGCAGACGGAGACCAGCCTCAGCAGGAAGATGCCCCTAGAGCCGAAGAGGCTGCGCCCAGCAGCCAGGCTGGGGCTCCGTCGGACTCAGAGGCGTCGGACCCTCCAGAGGGCACGGGCCTCGTCGGCCTCCTACTCTCGCCGAGCACCCGTGTACTTCACAAGACGGTGCTACGGGATGCGAGGGAGCGGTACCTCATGCCCCAACAACTCCTCCTCGCGCTATTGGTAGCCTCACGCAAACTGCGGCACTACTTCCAAGGTCATCCCATCAAGGTCGTCTCAGCATACCCTCTGGAGAGGGCGCTCAGGAGCCCCAACTCAGTTGGAAGGGTCACCGAGTTGAACATCGAACTGCAAGCGTTTCAGCTAGAATTCAGCACAACCAGAGTCATCAAGGGGGCCGCATTGGCAGATTTCATGGCAGAATGGACTGAGGCACCCGGCCTCGAAGCAGGCGAAGACCGATCGCTTTCTCCGGGGAGCGAGGCACCAGACGGTTGGGTCATGTACTTCGAACGGGCATTCTCCCGACATGTCGAGGGCCGGCGCAGTGCTCGTATCCCCTACTCAGGACAAGCTCTATTGCGTCGTGCAGCTCTGTTTCCGGCATGGGGAAAAGGTCTCCAACAACATAGCAGAATATGAAGGCCTGATAGCCGGCTTGAGAGCCGCAATCACTTTGGGGGTAAAGCACCTCATCATCAAGGGCGATTCACAACTCCTCGTCAACTTCTCCAACAAGATATACGAGCCAAAGGACGAGCACATGGAATCCTACCTCGCGGAGGTTCGCAGGATGGAGAAACAATTCTGGGGATTGGAGCTGCAGCATGTGCCACGCGACACCAATCAAGAGGCAGATGACATCGCCAGGAGGGCGTCCAGGCGGCTGCCTCAGGAGCCTAGCGTCTTCGAAGAACGACTCTTCAGGCCCTCAGCGGCACCATCACTATCAAGCGTGGCGCAACCTCAGGAGGAGCTCCCCCAGCCGCCTGCCTCGGGAGCCCCGGCCTCAGGGGCACGCCTGCTCCTGGCGATGGAACCTCAGGAGGGGTGCTGGATCACAGAACTCAAGAGCTACTTGATACAGGGGACCCTGCCGGAGAAGGAGGAGGAGGCGGAGTGTGTGGCGCGGCAAGCCACGGCCTAATGCATCAGGGATGGAGAGCTTTACCGGAGGCGGACGAATGACGTGTCCCTACGCTGCATTCCCAGAGAGCAAGGGAAGGAATTGCTGGAAGACATACACGGCGGAGACTGTGGGCACCACTCATCGTCGCGAACCCTCGTTGGCAAGGCGTTCCGCAGCGGGTTCTACTGGCCCACAGCGCTCAGCGACACAGTTGAGCTGGTAAAGGCTTGCGAGGCCTGCTAATTTTATGCCAAGCAGATCCATCACCCGGTGGGAGGTCTGCAAACTATACCCCTCTCATGGCCATTCGCAGTTTGGGGGCTGGACATTCTGGGCCCGTTCCCTCGGGCGACAGGGGGCTATTGCTACATCTACGTCGCCGTGGACAAGTTCACCAAGTGGGCTGAGGTGGAAGCTGTCCGCACCATCCCAGCGGGCACTGCGGTCAAGTTCATCAGGGGCCTCGTGAGCCGGTTTGGGGTGCCTAACCGCATCATCACCGACAACGGATCGCAGTTCACCAGCAATCTCTTCAAAACGTACTGTGCTAACCTTGGAACGCAGATATGCTATGCTTCGGTGGCACACCCCCGGAGCAATGGCCAGGCCGAGCGAGCCAACGCGGAGGTCCTGAAGGGCCTCAAAACCAGGACCTTCAAGAAGAAGCTGGAGGCCTGCGGCAGGGGCTGGCACGACGAGCTCCAGTCTGTGCTGTGGTCCATCCGCACGACCGCGGCCAAGCCGACTGGCGAGACCCCATTCTTCCTCGTCTACGGAGCAGAAGCCGTCCTCCCTCACGAGGTCAGGCGTCGCTCCGCACGGGTCCTGGCGTTCGACGAGGCGCAGCAGGACACCATGCGGGGGACGGATCTCGGCCGGGGAGGAACATCGTCGAGAGGCCGCCGCGGCGGCAAAGGTATCAACAGCGCCAAGGGCGATACCACTGCCGCAACATCCACCCCATGACTCTTGAGGTAGGGAACCTCATGCTCAGGCGGGTCCTCTCCAGGGAAGGGTTGCACAAGCTCTCTCCCATGTGGGAGGGCCCGTTCAAAGTTGTTCATGTTTCCAGGCCCGGCTCCGCGCGCTTGGAGACTCGTGGAGGGTGCCCATCCCGAGCGCTGTGGAACATCCAAAGATCTCCGGAAGTTCTACCCTTGAAGAAAGGCCCGGAGCCTGTGAAGAAGGCAAACACCTGTGAAGCTCGTTTTCCCGAGAAAGGCCCGGAGCCTGTGAAGAAGGCAAACGCCTGTGAAGCTCGTTTTCCCGAGAAAGGCCCGGAGCCTATGAAGAAGGAAAACGCTTGTGAAGCTCGTTTTCCTGAGAAAGGCCTGGAGCCTGTGAAGAAGGCCAACGCATGTGAAGTTCATTTCCCCGAGAAAGGCCTGGAGCCTGTGAAGAAGGCCAATGCCTGTGAAGCTCGCCGCCCGTGACACTCTCACGTAATAATGAGTTGGGGCTGTACACGCCCCGGAGTCTCAGGAGCGCCTGACCTCGGGCCACAGGCTCCCTCCACGCCTAGTAGCAGCACTTAGCTCCGCGCTGGTGAGAAGACATCGAAGACTAGATTAGGTGCCGGACGCGGCTTTTTCATTTGCTTTTTGCAGTTGGCTTGTTCATTCCTATTTGAAGTTTTATTGAATTTGTTGCCGTCTTTGGCTTGTGACTCTTTATCTTTTTCGCTCTCCTGCCTCGATTTCTCTCGCGCAAGTCTCGTGAGGGAGCAGCGCGGGCACCCTCGCGAGTGTTTTCTGCCCTTATTGTTTATGGCTTTCCTATCCAGGTCCACTACGGGAGCACCCCTCCCAGTCCATGCCCCACGGACATCGCGACGCGAACAGAGGACCTGGGTCAGTCGCCTCCACAACCGAGGCCGGAAGCTACCCCTCCTGACTAATCCTTGCAGGACATGAAGCGTTCGACGAGGCCGCGGCCTCGAGAAGCGAAGACCGCGACAGGTCCACCCGAGCTAAGTAATTTCTACGCGCGGGCATCAACACAAAAGCATAGCACAGAACTAGTGGAAACAGCATGGTAATTAACGTCAACAGTTCAGCACGCCCCCACGGGGCCCTACACTACTTTCTCTTTGCGCGGGGAAGGAAGAAAAACAAAATAGGCACGACTTGCTTGGCACCGACTCGTGGCGAAGACCCGCACTGCCTCCGGAGCTCAGCCAGACTCCTCCTCGCGCTTCACCGGGGCGCGGCGGCGGGCTGGCCCGCTACCTCCCTCCAGGCGGGCGCGATGGCACGGGGGCTGGACGCGGCCACCGCTGGTGGAGCAGCTATCCAAAGGAGAGCCGCCGAAGCTCGACGAGCCCCGAGCGCCGCCGACCACGCGCGTGCTGTCATCTTCATCCCGATCATCGCCGGGGCTGGGTCCACGGCCGCGGTCATCGTCTTCGGGACAGCACCCGGCGCGGCGACCGTCTTCTCTGAACACCCTCACGTAGAGGGTGGCATCGCCGTCGAACTTGAAGTGCAGGGTGCACCGCCGGCAAGGCCACGTCTTGTGGCAAACGTTTGCCAGCCACGGGTCAGGGCCACACTCCCGGTGGCGGAGACCTCCAGTGAAGCCCAGGAGGCCCGGCTGCAACAACCGTCCCCCTGAAGCCAGAGACTGCCCGGGGCACCGGCCGTAAGTTCACCTAAAAGGAAGCGGGGAAGCTGGAGCCAGGTGCTGGTCGGCTCCACCGACCACACAACAAACTCCGGCAGCACCTCCGCCGAGTGGAAGCGCGGCCTAGGAGGCCGCGCGGTCGCAGCGCGCCCCCCATCGACAACCTGGCGCCCGTCGCCACGCAAGAGATTGTCCGTGTACTAGAGTAGGGGTACCCTAGTATCCCGAACTTGTGCACGGGCAGTTGCAGCCCTCCGCGGCTAGGCTTACCGGGTGACCACCAAGGTCCTCCGTGGTTCCTTTGGAGCCGTTCAAGAACAAAGTATTCAAGCCAGGGAGACAAGGCCCCGGTGAGAGGAGCTTGCCGGGAAGGCCACCCAAGGCACGTAGGAGACAAGGCCCCGGCAAGAGGAGCTTGCCGGGAAGGCCACCCCAGGCACATACAAGACAAGACCCCGGCAAGAGGAGCTTGCCGGGAAGGCCCGGTGAGCGACAAGCTTCCGGGCGCGACAAGATAACAACCGCGCTAAGGCGCTTGCCGCGACAGACCACCTCTCTGTACCTACGCTCCAGCGCATCCACTAACGTGTGCCATACAGGGCCTTTCGGTAGCGCGTGGCGAGAAAGGCTGTGCAGCCCGGCCGGTCGAGGTGGCAAGCAGCGGCGACAAGTTTGCCATCGTGGCAACGGTGGCGCCCCAGACGGTCCTGTTTGCCTTTGTTAGGGCGACTAGACGGGCATTTAATGCCTTTGTCCCCTGCCGTTAGGGTTAGGTATAATACACTGTACACTGTACAAGTAGGTATACCAACCACTATTTTTCCATTTGTACCCCCGTCTACGTTGCCACCTGTCAGAGCCCCTTGTGCATATAAAAGGAGGCCCATGCGCAACGTAGGAAGGGTTGGTTAGTCGATCAGTTCCCTCCACGCTCAGCCCCATTAGCAGCTCGTGTGTACTGTAGCACTCAGCGCTCCTGAGCAAGAACGCAATACACCTAGACATGCAACAGTAGGAGTGTTATCTCTCCGAAGAGCTCCGAAGATGGGTAAACCTCTCGCGTGCTTCGCCTCGATCTGCTCTTCGTGCGACCTCCGCTCCCCTTGAACGAAAGGGGCTCGGTCCGCCCGGCCCCATAGGTGTTAAATGGTCGAGATCAGCCTGCCCGACATCTTTGGCGCGCCCGGTAGAAGCGTCGAGGTTGTGTGAACCTGATCTGGCGTCCACGCGAGCTAGATCTTCATCATCTTCGTCAACATGCTACCAAGAAGAAGGCTTGTTGGCGAAGGCCCGTCGCGTTGAACCCACCACCACCGGAGCAAAGCGGTGGTGGGGTAGACGCCAGCGGAAGAATGGACGGCGACGGGGAGCTCACGGTGCTGCCAAGTCCAAGGACAAGGCTGCGCAGACCTCGATGTCCGATACATGCACCGCGCCCGTCTCGGGAGGCGCGGGACCCGGACAGCGTCATGGCATTCACAATGCCATACGCTCGTTGGACCGAGATCGAGCTGGAGGATCTCGGGATGCTCAAGACCAGCATGCACGCCAACATGCCGGCGCGGCGAAAACGCGGTCGCCGGACGGGATATCGCTCCTTCTAACGTAGTTAGAAGTCCGAGCATATCCGCTCCTCGCGCCGTTCGCCATCGCCACCCACTACTCCAGCGAAGCTCTGGCGAGAGCTCAATCGCTCTGGATTACCCTCCAACGGCCGACAAGGTCGATGAGTGGAGGCCACCATTCGTAGTCTCATCGGCTTCGCTTAACGGCAACGCCGGCGGCAACCGAGTATTACGCCGCCGCGGCAAGACTGCCAAACACGAGCCGATGGCGGCAAGACCGGTGAAGTGCAACCACCATGCACTCTCCGCCCGAAGGCCAAGATCGCCGACTCGCCGGATCCACCTCGGCAGCGACTCCACTGCATCATCAGATCCACGAGCTCATCGCGATCAGCGCCAAGTGCTACGATCGGCAAGAAGAGGACGCTCGAACTTCGCATCGGCGCGCCGAAGAGAAGCGCGACGTCAATCCGACAAGCGGCGCTGGGCCCTCGATTGACATGCAGCGCCCGGAAGAACCAGGCGACTTGCCGTACGCGGTAGGTTGCCCTGTGTTCACTCGTGAGCTGCGGCAAGTCCAGTGGCCCAGCAAGAAAAACTTCAAGCCAGACGTACCGGGGAAGTACGGCGGCAAGACGCATCCGTCGGAGTTCCTCAGCGTTTACACCATCGCGGTGCAGGATGCCGGGGGGCGAGACGACAAGATCCTTGCCAACTACTTCCCGCTGGTGCTCAAGCCCAATGTCAGGTCCTGGCTCATGCACTTGCGGACAACTCCATATCTTCTTGGGCAGATCTATGCCATCGGTTTGTCGGCGCCTTCTACAGCGGCCACAAGCCCCATGGCTAAGAAAGCGACCTTCATCTGCTGCGCCCGGAAGGAAGGAGAGCCCCTGCGCAAGTATATTCAAAGATTCAGCCGTGTACGGCACAACATCCCAAATGTTCACCACTGCGGTGATCGCCGCGTTCCATCGAGCGTCGCGAAACCGTGAGGATCTGCGGAGGAGATGGCGATGTGCAAAATCAGAGACGTCGGTGAGCTATACATACGGCCGACAAGTGTGCACGTCTTTGAGGAAGGAGGAGACTCCGGAGAGAATACCGAAGCAGGAGGATCCGGCGGTGAGGAGACCGCCCGGCAAAGAAGAGCCCGCGGGCAACGGAAAAAGAAAGGCGAGATGTACTAGTTGTCGAGCAGTCCGGCAAACGGCGGCGCCGCCAAGAACGCCAAGGCTAGTAGCTCCGGCAAGGAGGTTGCCGTGGGCACCAACTGCCAGTCTGTGGCGGCCGCCGACAAGCAGGGCGGCTCCGGCAAGCAGTACTGCAAGATCCACCGCACCAAGGGCCATGACCTCCGTGAGCTGCAAGAAGGTAGAGCAGCTTGTTGAGCAGCGAAAGCTGAATCTGACGACGCGACAAGGAGAAGGCCCAGGAAGGTGCTGGAGGAGCCAGCAAGAAACGTCCCGGCCGGGGAGGGCACCGCGGCAAGGCCAAGCAGCGGCAAGGAGACAGACCTCCCCGTGGCTGCGACAAGGATGACGACGACAACGACGAGGAGGACATGGATAATGACGACGCCGATGAGCAGGAGTTCCAGAAAGCCACAGAGGACCTGTGCGTTGATGGCGGTGCTTCTCTGCATACCTCCCACCGCCAGCTCAAGCGGTGGATGCGGAGGTCAATGCGGCGAGAACCATCCATCGAGTCACGCAGGCCTACGAAATGGTCCGGCCGCCTATCATCTTTGATATTGAGGACCACCACGATCGTGTAATCGGTAGCTGGTGCTTGCCGATGTTGGTTTCACCAACTATCCGCAACCTCAAAGTCACCAAGATGTTAGTTGACGGCGGGGCCGGCTTGAATCTGATCTCCTCCGCGGTGCTCCAGAAACTCCAGATCCCTGATGGCGAGCTCGAAGAGACCGGCACCTTTCAAGGAATTAATCCGGAAGGAGCAAGCCAAAGGGAAAGATCACGTTGCGGTAACATTTGGCGTGAAGTTGAACTTCAGGGTGAGAGGGTCACTTTTGACGTTGCTGATTTTCCATTGCCTTACAATGGGATACTTGGCCGTCGGCACTTTCGCCAAATTCATGGCGGCCTCTCACTATGCCTACAACATCTTTGAAGATGCCAGGCCCGATAAGCGTCATCTACGTCCTGGCGACAAGAAGGATGCTCTTATCTGCGCCGACAAGATCTACCGGAAGCGGCGGCGCGACAGATTACCAAGCCACTTGCGGCTGAAGCTCCGGAGGAAGAAGAAGACTAAGTCCGGCAAGAGCTCGATGCCCACTCCGGCAAGCGCATCCTCTTGAGTGTCAAGGCTACCGCCGAGGACGCACCATCGAGCTCCACCGACAAGTATAAGAAAGGCGATGACAACTCCACCAGAGACCAAGAAGGTGTCCGCCAAGGAGGGCGGCAGATGGTGGTACCTTCACCATCGGTGCCTCTCGACCCTAAATAGGAAGAAGCGGCGCTCGTTGCTTTCTGCGGCGAAACGTCGGCGTGTTTACATGGCAACCGCCCCGACATCCCGGTGTTCCCGAAAGTAATTGAGCACCATCTTGCCGTTTGTCCTCATCGCGCGGCCCGTCAGCGAAAGTCGAGAAGCAAGCGGTGGAGCGTCAAGAGTTCATCGCGGAAGAAATCAAGAAACCGGAAGCAGCGAGGCCTTGTCGGAGGAGTGCTCCATCCCTACGTGGTTGGCCAATCCTGTAGTTATGCATAAGGCTAACGGGAAATGGAGGCTTTGTATCGACTTTACGGATGTCAATAAAGCTTGTCCCAAAGATCCATTTCCTTGCGGCGCATCGACAGATTGTTGACTCCACGGCGGATGTGATTTGCTTTCATTTACGGATGCATATTCAGGATATCATCAGATCTTCATGGCAGAGGATGAGGAGAAGACCGCATTCATCACCCCATGTGGCACATACTGCTTTGTGCGGATGCCCTTCGGGTTAAAGAATGCTGGTTCAACGTTTGCAAGAGTAGTTCATGATGCTCTTGAGTCGCAAATGCACAGAAATGTGGAAGCATACATGGATGACATAGTGGTCAAAAGCAAGGACAAAGCGACCCTAGTTCAAGATTTAGATGAAACCTTTGCAAATCTGCGCAAGATCAACCTCAAGCTCAACCCGAGAAGTGCGTGTTTGGAGTCCCTTCTAGCAAGCTTCTCGGGTTCTTTCGTCATCTCGGCCGGGAATTGAAGCCAATCCCGACAAGATCAAGGCCATTGAGCAGATTGAAGCACCAAAGCGCGTCAAGGATGTCTGAAGGCTTGCGGTTCGCGTAGCTGCTCTCGGCAGGTTTATCTCTAGATCTGCTGGCGCCGCCTGCCATTTTTCAAAATCTTGAAAAAAGGCAGGTCCGATGCAATGGACTCGAAGCGGAGGCTGCGCTGCAGGACTTGAAGAGATACATGTCCTCCACTCCAACACTTGTCGCGCCTAAGCCACAAGAGAAGTTGCTGCTATATATAGCGGCAACCAATCAAGTGGTTAGTGCTGCGTTAGTAGCGGAGAGGGAGGCAGATGATGAGCTAGCAACCATGGCAAACACATCCAGCGACAAGCAGGGGGTTTCGCCGGCAAGCTCTGGTCCCGACAAGGACGGATCTGCTTGGCGCATGAGAAGATCTGCGAGAAAAAGGATGGTGCAGCGCCCAGTTTACTTTGTCGGTTCCCTTCTGCAGGGGGCTAGGTCAAGGTACTACGGTGTGCAGAAATTGCTTTTCGGCCTCCCTCATGGCCTCGAGAAAGCTGCGCCATTACTTTCGGGCACATGAGATCCACAGTTGTCACTCGCTTTTACTGAAGAGGATCTTGCAAAATCCAGAGGCAACAGGCAGGATTGTCGAGTGGGCACTTTGGAACTGTCAAGCTTTGGCCTCAAGTTTGAGAGCACTTCAACTATCCAAAAGCAGAGCCTTGGCGGAGTTCATAGCAGAATGGGCGCCAACACCGGATGAAGAAATTCGTAAGCGAGCGTCCCGTCAAGGAAGCAAGCAAAGAGTGGCTGATGTACTTTGATGGTGCCTTCTCGCTGCAAAGGCGCCCGGTGCGGCGTGCTACTTGTCGCACCCACGGAGAGCACCTCAAGTCGTAGTCCAGATGCACTTTCCCAAGGAGCAAGCAACAAACAATACTGCAGAGTATGAAGGTTTGCTTGCCGGTCTCAGGATCGCAGTAGACCTTGGGATCAAGAAGCTCATTGTCCGGGGTGACTCACAACTTGTTATCCGCCAAGTGAACAAGAACTATCAGAGTCCGTTGATGGAAGCTTATATTGATGAAGTGAGGAAGCTAGAAGAGCACTTTGACGGCCTGCAAATGGAATATATTCCGAGAGCTCGAGCGACATGGTGATGGCACAGTCAAAGTGCGCCCGCACTTAAGTTACCTGTGGAACCAGGGATTTTTATGATCAGGCGACTCAACCGTCTCAGAACACCACCAACTGGACAGAGCAAGAAGAGGAAGTTGATCTCTGGTGACTACTTTCGGCAGAGCTTCGAAGCCGCCGCCAAGAAGGTCCCCAAGATCGACACCAACTTGATCTTGAGGCGATGCTGCTCCGACAAGCCCGAGGTTTGTTTCGTTGAAGCGGGCGCTCCCGACAAGTTTTGTTCCGGCAAGCTTGCGGGAACGTCAAGCTCCGGCTGAGCCGCAGGTTCTTGCCGTGGAAGCCGATGTTCCTTGACAGCAGATGTGCCTTTAGTCCTTGTTGTCGAGCCGCAAGCTGCGGCAGACGCGACAGATTGTCCATTTCCTTCGTGACGGAGAGAACTTCCGAAGAACAAGAAGAAGCGGAAAGAGTAGCCCGGCGATCAAGTATGTACCCGGTTTATCGGACAGCTGCATGCGAAGAAGACTCAATGGTGTGAAATTGAAGTGTATTCACGGAAAAGGCGGACAAAGGCTGTTGGCGAGATACATGGAGGCATATGTGGTCACCACATTGGCGCGAGCACTTGCCGGCAAAGCGTTCCGGCAAGGTTTCTTTTGGCCGACAGCCCTCCGGTGATGCAACCGCACAAGTAACCAAGTGTGAAGCGTGCGATTCCATTCCAAACAGATACACCAGCCGGCTCAAGCTCTCCAGACGATCCCTTTATCACGGCCATTTTTTGATGCAGGGGCTCGACATCCTCGGCCCCTTCCCCGAGCTGTCGGGGCTTTGAGTACTTATGCGTTGCCATCGACAAGTTCACAAAGTGGCCGGAAGTGGAAGCGATGAGGAAGGTGACAGCCATCGTGATCAAGTTCTTGGTCGATTGTTTGCCGTTTGGAATCCCTAACGGGATCATCACCGACAACGGCACACGGTTCTAAGCCGCACCTTCATGCGATGCGTCCAAGATCTTGGCGCCAAGGTTCTGCTTCGCTTTTGCTCATCCGAGAAGCAACGGTCAAGCGGAGAGGGCAAATCTTTGAAGTGCTGCACGGGCTCAAGACCAGAACTTTCGGCCAGGCTGCACAAGTGCGGAAGAAAGCTGGATTGAGGAGATGTCGGTGGTTCTTTGGTCGATCAGACGACGCCAAATCGAGCCACCGCCGCACACCTTCGCTCTAGTCTATGGAGCAGAGGCAGTTCTCCCCACGGAACTCGTATACGGATCGCCTTGAGTGCTTGCTTATGATGAGCTTGAGCAAGAGAAGCTGCGACAAGATGACGCGCTGCTCCTTGAGGAAGATTGTCTTCAGGCTGCTGTACGAGCTGCTCGGTACCAACAAGCTTTGCGCCACTACCATAGCCGCAAGGTTAATGCCAGAAGTCTCGAGGAAGGCGACCTTGTTCTTCGGCGCGTTCAGTCCGCCAAGAATTCCAACAAGTTGGCCTTGAAGTGGGAAGGCCCTTATCGGGTGAAACGAGTCACTAGGCCTGGCGCTATCCGCCTTGAGACCGAAGATGGCATTCCGGTGAGCAACTCCTGGAATATTGAGCATCTTCGTAAGTTTTACCCATAGGGCGCGGTTGCCGGAACCTGTTCCGGCAACCACCTTTTGTACAAGTCTTGCCGCTGATGCATGTAATCCTTTGTACAAAGCCGGGCGCAGACCCCGTGCATCAGTAAAGCTAGCATGCTTCGCACACCTTGTCAATTTCATGCTTTTTACTTCTATTTTTGCATGCGTTGTCTGACACTTTGTGCAGCACCTACCCCTGGTAAGTGATAATGAGCCACAAGGCTCCATATCTTTATTTTCTCTTCTTTCTCTTTCTCAAAGAAAGGAAGGTTCCCTCGCACACAAGTTTGCCAGGGGGGAAAGGAGAAGATAATGGTGTGGACCAAGCGTCGCTCAAGGAAATCTAGCCTTACCAGGAAGCAAACGACAGAAAAGCTAAGTTGCCAAAGTTTGAGCAATCAGTTTAAAAAAAATTTAAGTTATCTTCCTTGAACGACCGAACTCTGTATGGAAAACCTGTGTGCAGAGGAACCAACTCGTAGCTAGTTGCGCCCTTACTTTGTTTCGAGTCCGCTCAACAACTTAAGTGAGCTGCGACTAGTTGCGACAAGGTTGCTTGTCGGAAGCGGCACCGCTTGACAGGCCTGACGTTCAAGACTCAGCGCTCATGACTCGGTGCCCGCGCCGACAAGTTCCCTAAAAGCATAAGGCAAAAACATACAAAGGAAGGAATCAAGTAAAGGAAATAACGTAGCGATTGATATCCAAAATAAAGTTATATTACAAGATAGCTTGCCGCAGCTCTAATGGATTGTTCCTATGACATGACCAGCAGCGGCAAGAGAAAGAGAAAGCAGGCGGCCTAATCTCGCGATCGCCTCAACCCTCTTGATTCCGCTCACCCTGTCCACAATGGGTGCGACAAGGGTCTTGAGCGCCTCCACATCTGCATCCGGCGCCAGAGACTTGAGGACGTTGGTGAGGTTGAGGCCTGGGTTGCGGAAGGCCACCTTCATGAGCACCTTCTGGAGGGCTCCCGCGCAGATCTGGCGCGACTCCTCGGCCAGCTGTTTTGGGACCTCTTCCCGGAGTCGCTGGAGGCCGTCACCACGCCCTTGAAGAACAAGCTAAGCTTGGCGCCTGGGTTGGAGGTGCTCGTCGGAAGAGTATCCAAGATCCACCATCCCCAGCTCCATCGGCTCGTTGTGGATGGCCGCAGCGAAGATCCACGAGACCCTCGGTCCGGTGCTCCACACTCTCCCTCAAGGCACCACAGGCGGCAACATTCGCCAAGCTCCTCGTCGGCCTTGATCTTCTCCTTCAAGGCCACCTCCCGCCTCCTTGGCGCCGTCCAGTGCCTCGAGTCAAAGTAGTTAGCTTCAACTCAAGATCTGCATTGGAGTCCACAGCGGCCTTGAGCTCCTTGCTCCTCTCGCCGAGATGGCCCTGCAGCTTCGCCAAGAGTGTAGGCGTCCTTCTGGCGCTCGTGCTTGAGTGCAGCAAGCTCCTCGCCGCTCTTCTTGAGGCTGGCCTCCAAGCTGCGCCACCTTCGTCTCCGGCTCCTTCTTGGCGGCCTCTGCTCGCAGCTGGCGGCATCCCTTGCCTCCTTGAGAGCCCCGCCAAATGCTTCCTCGCGCACGGAGAGGTCCTCCTCGTGGCTGTCCAGGTTGACCTTCCGCTGCGCCAGCTCGCCTTCCCACGCAGACAGCTTCTCGGCGGCAAGCCGCTGTTCCTCCTCAGCTGCAGCCTTCTCGAGGATGAAGGCCTTGCGCTCCTCGGCGAGTTGCTCCCGCTCCTCCGCCAAGGACGGAGAGCTTCTGGTTGCAGTCCCGGAGCTCCTCCAGCGCTTCTCGATGTCTGCTCCGCCTTCGCGACATAAGCGCCTCCGGGATGCCGATTTGGCTTGTCGGTAGCGGTAGAGCGACAACAGCTTCAGCAGCTGCTCCTCCTCGAGCTCGCCACGCTGCTGCTTTGGCGCGTCAACTAGCGTCGGCCAGCGGAGGCGAGCAGCTCTTCATCGAAGGTTTCTCCTTGACGGCGCCCAGGAACTTCGACTCCCATGGGAGCTTAATGAAGACACCGTCGCGGCCTTCAAGTAGGCGCCGGGCTGGGGCTCTTGAACTGGCAGCTGCGGCAGCGGGCGGAGGGATCGGCGGTGTAGCGCTGGCGCTCCTGCGGCCTCGAAGTGGTCGGTCGCGATCGCTGGACCCCTCGCCCGGCTTCTGCGGCGGCAGCTCGGTGGCCTCTTCGCCGCAGGCTCGTCGAGGCGGCTTCTTCTTCCACGGCGGCGGCTTCGTCAGTGTTGCCGCGCACGTCCTCCTCGCTGGCGACCTCGGTCTCCATCGGCTCTGTGGCGGACGGATGAAGAAAGTCAAGCAAATATTCAAAGACAAAATTAGAAGAAGAAAAACACAAGGGAAGTACTCAGGCGAGAAGGTTACCGGCGCCGGGGGCTGCGGTCATGTTCTCCGCCGCCAAGGGATCGCTGGTGCCGTCCCTTGCCGGAGAGCTGCCCCTTGCCGGAGAAGGCTCCCTTGCCGGAGAAGGCTCCCTTGCCGGGGAACGCTCCCTTGCCGGGGAATCCACCCTTGGCGGCGTAGTCGAAGCAGAAGGAGGCTGCTCTGCTCCTACACAAGCCAGCGATCGAGATATCGGCAAAGGAAAAAGCACCCATGCACGCCGAACAGCAAGAAGTAGACCATATACTTACGGCCGGGGCTGCGCTGAGGGCTGCTTTGAAGGAGAGTTGCCTCATCGGCAAGGTTGCCTCGGGACGCGCCTCCTGCCGTCAGCAGTAGGTTCGCCCTCGGCGACAATCACCGGGGTCTTGGCTCTCTTCGACATCCTCTGGGCCAGCGTCCTGAAAAGAAATGGATTCAGAGTAAAGAAGATCAGATACAATACAAGGCAACAAATCGAAGAATTATAACTACAGCAAGGAATCTTACTCTTCCTCTTCCTCGTCGGAGCTGAGCGCGGAGAGGTCGACTAGCCCGCCTCCCAGACGACGAGGCGGAGGAGTGGGCTCCCTTGGACGCTTGGCGGGAGCGGGACCGGCGGCCTGCGAGGGCCCCGCTCCAGTTGCCGTTGCGGCGTGAGGAGCTCCCGCGGCAATAGTGCTTGCCGCGGTGGAGTGCGTCCCGCGGCGCTGCGGCTGTTGGCCCGTGTGCCGCGCCGCTGCGTCTCCGGCCCTGCGAAGACGCCTTCTTGGTGGAGCCGGTGGCTCCGCTCGCGGCAAGCTGCTTGGAGGTGGGGAGGATGCGCCCTCGGCGGGCTCGCTCGACTCGGCCTCAGGCTCGGCAAGCTCTTCCTCGCCGATGAACTCCTTTCGCTCGACAAGACTTGCCGCCTCGGCTGCCTCCGCCTCCTCCACAGTAAAGCCAAACTCACCCACGGCAGCGGCTGCTACCGCCTCTTCTAGCCTGGTGGCGATGCGCTGCATCTCGTCGTCAGTAGTGTCGCGGGTGAGGCCCCTCTGCTCATTGGGGCGGACCGGCATCTCCACTAGATTGTCGAAGAACTGCCGCATGACGTCATCTGCCGGCTCTTGCCAAGTGGGGACAATTTCGTGGGAGTCACACAATGGCATCATTGCACGGATGCGGTCAAGCGATGAGTTGTTGCACAGCGGAACGACGCCCCTCGGCAACCTAAACATCTCCGGATGATCGTGATCGAGCTTGAACAGCTCTAAGAGCATTGCGTCAAGCTCCAAGACAGTGAAGTTGAAGTTGAGGCCTGGGCGCAGCCTCATGATGTCTGCTGCGTTACGAAATTCCCGTGCAGTCTCCTTCTCCCTGCAAGAAGCGTCTGCGGCGAAGAAAGTCCGCGCCAACTGTGCCAACATTGAGTCCGGCAAGTCTGAGGCGGAGGATTCGGGTAACTGCGATCTTCAGCCTAGCGTCCTCCGGGGCCAGATTGCTCCAATCATTGCCGCGTACTCTTTGGGGTTTAGTATTTGGGCGGTAAAGGCCTGAGTTCTCCTCAACAATCCATCACCAATCTGCCCTCCACTCCTCCCATTTGCTACGGAGCTCTCCCTCTAGATAGGCCTCCTTCTTGCCGATCCTGGACACCTAAGCAATTACTCCGGCAAGGGGCTCTCCTCTCTCGGCTTGGGGTAAAAAGAAGTGACGGAAAAGAGCTACATTTGGGTGGACACGACAAAGTTTTCGCAGAGATGTGCGAAAACTGCCATGGTCAGAACGGCGTTGGGGGTGAAATCAAGGAGGCGGAACCCGTAGGTGTTCATAATGTCACAAAAGAACTCAGAGAAGGCGGGCGAGCCCGTAGTAGAAGAAGAGCGCCAAGAAGGGATACCCGTCGGGGCCAGTTCTGCAGCGGCGGGAGTACTAACCGTGCTTGGCGGATGCGCGTCTCCATCGACCGGAAGAGGTAGTAGTTCTCCCTCAGCTCCCTCGCGGCGAAATGAGGGGGGAAGCTGGACCGCTCCTTCCGCGCCGCAAGCATGCGCCTCGGCCGACTTCACGGTCTTCCCTTGTCGGCTTTCGGGCCCATGGCGGAAGGCGGTGGAGGAGATCGGCGGCATTGAGTGTGCTGGTGGCGATGAAGCGGAGCGCTGCTCTCTTTCAGCCTTGAGAAGAAGGGGGAGCAGCGGTGGTTTTCGATGGGACAACAAGCGGCAAGGTAGGCGACGTGCCCCTGTTTCCCCCTTATAAAGAGGGAGGCGGACGTTCGATTTTCCGAATAAAGAAACCCCACGATCTCGCCCCACGTTCTCTCACACGACGCCACGTTCGATGCGTGCCGTTAAGTGGGGGCGTGGTGGGTCGGGGTGAGTTATGGTGTGACCCGGGCCGCGTGTGCCCGTGCCCTGTTTTGGGCCTGGCCCAACAGCGCTCGGCACCGTTTGTGGCCCAGGCCCGGGGGCTCCTGTCGGTGTACTAGAGTAGGGGTACCCTAGTATCCCGAACTTGTGCACATGCAGTTGCAGCCCTCCGCGGCAAGGCTTACCGGGTGACCGCCAAGGTCCTCCGTGGTTCCTTTGGAGCCGTTCAAGAACAAAGTATTCAAGCCAGGGAGACAAGGCCCCGGCGAGAGGAGCTTGCCGGGAAGGCCACCCAAGGCACGTAGGAGACAAGGCCCCGACAAGAGGAGCTTGCCGGGAAGGCCACCCCAGGCACATACAAGACAAGACCCCGGCAAGAGGAGCTTGCTGGAAGGCCGTGATGGCGACAAGCTTCCGGGCGCGACAAGATAACAACCGCGGCAAAGGCGCTTGTCGCGACAGCACCACCTCTCTCAGACTCCACGCCCAAATAAGCATCCACTAACGTGTCGCCATGGGCCTTTCCAGCGTAGCGTGGCGAGAGGCTTTGCAGCCAGCGGTGCGAGGTGGCAAGCAGCGGCGACAAGTTTGCCATCGTGGCAAACGGTGGCGCTCGATGGTCCTCGCTTGCCTTTATTAGGGCGACTAGACGGGCATTTAATGCCTTTGTTCTCTGCCGTCAGGGTTAGGTATAATACACTGTACACTGTACAAGTAGGTATACCAACCACTATTTTTCCATTTGTACCCCCGTCTACGTTGCCACCTGTCGGAGCCCCTTGTGCATATAAAAGGAGGCCCATGCGCAACGTAGAAAGGGTTGGTTGGTCGATCGATTCCCTCCACGCTCAGCCCGTTAGCAGCTGCGTGTGTCTTGTAGCACTCAGCGCTCTGAGCAAGAACGCAATACACCTAGACATGCAGCAGGAGTGTTATCTCTCGGAGAGCTCAAGCTGGGTAAACCTCTCGCGTGCTTCGCCTCGATCTGCTCTTCGTGTGACCTCCGCTCCCCGCCGAACCAAAAGGGGCTCGGTCCGCCGGCCCCATAGGTGTTCGTGGGCCAGATCAGCCTGCCCCGACAGAGATCGCCTCCACGGCCGCGGGAAGTCGCTGCGGGAGCCACATGATGCTTGCGAGGACGGCCTCGACCGCGCTTGGCCGGGGGAGAGTCGGGCCCTGCCTGGCGGGCCTTTCCCTTCTCCGCAGCCGAGAACCTCTTTGACGGAGCCATTGCTGCAATGTGGAGCAAGGGCAAAGATGAAGAGAAAGGAGCAGCAAGAAGAGAAAGGAGCAGCAAGAAGAGATGGACTGGAAGGGCTTGCGCCATTCCGTACTTATAGCCGGAGGAGGCTAACCGTCGGCCTCCACGATCACAGGTAATCATGACCAATTTCTGCATGCAGGGACTTGTCAAGTCGTGCAGTTGCCGAGGTGTCGTGGGGAGGCGGAGACGCCCACGACCAATCAATCGCCACGCGGCGCCCAAGGCCGCAGGCTGTTGGGGCCCGCGGCGCTTCGCACTTGCCCCTTCGCTTCTCGGCTAAGCCAAGTCTCTGGCGCCTTGGGCCCGGGGGCTCTTGTCGGCGTTCTAGGAACGGGGTCTCGGACTTGCCTGCGGCTCATGCGGCATGGCTCAAGTGGGGGCCCAGCGCGGCCCAGCTTCATTAGCTCAAGCTCAAGACCCTCACGAGGAGCCAAGCCTCGCGGGGCGGACGACAGGAACCTTCCTCAGGAGCAGCCTCGTCAGGCAGGCTCGCGAGGAGGCGAAGAGATCAAGGCAGGGTACCTCACGAGGGTGCCCCGTGACGCAAGCCATGACGATCGAGACCAGGCGGGCGCCAGCCCGCGCAGTGTCCTTGTTTCCCCTTTGGTGCAAGGGAGGCAAGCACAGGCCAAGGCATCAGGCAAAGGTTACCGCTTCGGTGCAACAAGACCAAGACCAGCAGAGCGGCAGGAAGGAGGTCATCGTGGACCCCAGGACGGCGTCACCGTCAGAGCCTTTGGCAGCCAAAGACCAACTTTAGTCAGGATAAGTGTACTAGATGTTCCCCTTCAAAATGGCCAATTGTTGGCGCCTTCACGCTCATTATTTGGGAAGAGGCCCAGGGCCTCCCTCTATAAATAGGACTAGCCACCACAAAGGTAGGGGGATCGACCAATCAAGATCACGCATTGAAAGAGAGAGAGAGAGAGAGAGAGAGGCGACCGAAGTCACCCAAGCAGTTCATTGCACCAGCTCAAGAACAGCCCCTCGCGAGGCTGTTCTCCCTTTGTATTGTTCATCACCAGCCCCTGAGGCAATCCACCACACCACAAACTAGAGTAGGGTATTACACCACAATGGTGGCCCGAACTAGTATAAACCTCGTGTCCCTTGTGTGTTCTTCTTCGTAGTTTAGGTCCCTCGCAAACCATCAACGCGTGAGCTGGTAGGGGAAAGATCTCCGCGCGCACCCCAGTGTTCGAACCTCAAGGGTCTGCCGGAACCCGAAATCCTACATTATTGTTGAAGTTTTTCATCCTGAGTGGTTGGCTAACCCAGTGTTGGTGCTTAAGAAGAATGGCACTTGGCGAATGTGTGTGGACTACACGGACTTGAACAAGGCTTGTCCGGCTGATACGTTTGCTCTCCCTCGTATTGATCAAATCATTGATGCTACGGCAGGTTGTGAGCGTTTGATTTTTTTGGATGCTTATTCTGGTTATCATCAGATCAAGATGGCGGTTAAGGACCAGGAGAAGACAACTTGCATTACTCCATTTGGAGCCTTCTGCTATGTGTCTATGCCTTTTGGGCTCAAGAGTGCCCAGGCGACTTACCAGTGGTGTGTGCAGAATTGCCTTCACAATCAGATCGGGCATAATGTTCATGCTTATGTAGATGACATTGTGGTGAAATCCAGAAAAAAGGAGACCCTGATTGATGATTTGAAGGAGACGTTTGACAATCTCCGGGTGTATAAGATGATGCTTAACCCGACCAAGTGTGTTTTCGGTGTGCCGGCGGGCAAGCTTTTGGGTTTCTTGGTTTCAAACCGAGGTATTGAAGCTAACCCGAAAAAAAATCAAGGGAATTACTTTCCTGGCTAAGACAAAGTGTGTTAATGATGTCCAACGCTTGGCGGGTCGGATAGCGGCTTTGAGCTGGTTCATAAGCCGCCTGGGAGAAAAAGCTATTCCTCTGTATTAGATGATGAAGAAGACAGATAATTTCGTCTGGAGTGATGCGGCTAATGAGGCGTTTGAGGTGCTTAAGAAGCAACTGGTTGAGCCGCCGGTTCTTGCTGCTCCTATTGATAAGGAGCCTCTGTTGTTATATGTGTCTGCCAATGGTCGGGCCGTCAGTGTAGCTATTGTGGTAGAAAGGAAAGAGGCAGGCAAAGAGTACCCGGTTCAACGACTAGTTTACTACATCAGTGAGGTGCTTATTGAGTCCAAGCAGAGGTATCCGCACTAGCAGAAGCTTGTGTATGGGGTCTTCATGGAAAGCCGTAAGCTTAAGCAATATTTTCTGGGTCACCCCATTACTGTGGTTAGCTCTGCTCCTTTAGGGGACATCATCCAAAACAGAGAAGCCATAGGCCGGGTTGCCAAGTGGGCAATTGAGCTTGGACCCGATGGTTTGAAGTATGTGCCTCGTACGGCCATCAAGTTCCAAGTACTCGTGGATTTTATCAGTGATTGGACAAAGTTGCAGACACCTGAGAAAAAACTGGACAACACATACTAGACTATTCACTTTGATGGTTCCAGGAAGTTGAAAGGCTCGGGTGCTGGAGTTGTCTTGACTTCCCCACGAGGTGATAAGTTCTCTTATATTCTCCGGCTAATGTTCCCCTATACTAACAATGCAGCTGAGTACGAGGCCTTGCTCCACGGTCTTCGGATGGCTAAGGAGATGAACTTAAGCCAGGTGAGATGCTTCAGCGACTCGGATCTCGTAGCTCAGCAAGTCTCGGTACTTGGGATTCTAAGGATCCGCTCATGGCGGCTTTTCGTCGAGAGGTTGATGCCATTGCGGGTCATTTCAAAGGTTACCAAGTTGAGCATATTGATCGTAGGAAGAATGAGGCAGCCGACACTTTAAGCTGGTTGGGATCTCAGCGTAAGCCGGTGCCACCCAACACGTTCCTGGATGTTTTGGTCAACCCTTCTGTCAAATTACCTACTAAGGAGGATCTCGCTGTTCCTGACCCGGAAGCGCAATTGGTGGCGGCTCTTCATGCTATTCCTGATTGGACAGTACCGTATTTGACTTACATGACCCGAGGCGAGTTACCCGAGGATGAGATCTTAGCCAGGCAGATAACCCGGCGGTCTAAGTCAATGACGATTGTTAGTGGAGAGTTGCATCATCGCAGTGTCACAGGGGTGTTTCAACGTTGTGTCTCTCGTGAAGAAGGCTGTGAGATTTTGCGAGAGATTCATGAAGGGGGTTGTGGTCATCATGCTGGCTCTAAATCTCTCGTAGCCAAGGCTTTTCGTAACGGTTTTTATTGGTTGACGGCTCATGCTGATGCTGAGTATTTGGTCAGCAAATGTGACGGATGTCAGAAGTTTTCACGACGAGCTCATGTTCCGGCTCAAGAGTTGAGGATGATTCCAATTACTTGGCCGTTTGCAACTTGGGGGCTTGATATGGTTGGGCCTTTCAAGAGGTCCAAGGATAAGAAGACCCACCTTTTGGTGGCAGTTGATAAGTTTACTAAGTGGGTTGAAGCAGAGCCGGTTAGTAATGTGATGCAGCAATGGCGGTTCAATTCATCAAGAAGGTGATCTTCCGTTTTGGCTTTCCACACAGCATTATAACAGATAATGGTACTAATCTCTCTAAAGGCGCTATGAAAGAATTTTGTCAATGGGAGCATATTCAGCTTGACATTTCCTCTGTGGCTCACCCTCAGTCTAATGGTCAAGCAGAACGAGCTAATCAAGAGATTATGCGAGGTATCAAGCCCCGACTTATGGTTCCTTTGCAAAGAACGCCGGGGTGTTGGGTGGAGGAGTTGCCTTCCATGTTATGGAGTATCAATACAACCCCCAATAGGTCTACGGGTTACACACCTTTTTTCATGGTTTATGGGGCAGAGGCGGTTCTCCCTAGTGACATCCATCACAATTTACCCCGTTTGGCGGCTTATGTTGAAGCTGATAATGAAAAGGCGCGTCAAGGTGCACTTGACCTGTTGGATGAGGAGCGTGACCTCGCGGCGGCTCGTTCGGTGATTTATCAGCAAGACCTACGTCGTTATCATGACTGCGGGTCAAAACCAGAACCTTTCAAGAAGGCGACTTAGTACTCCGGCTCATCGAGCATCAAACGGATATGCATAAGCTATCACCGCCTTGGGAAGGACCTTTTGTGGTCAGCAAGAATCTACATAATGGGTCGTACTATCTTATCGACGTTCGAGACCACAAGGACTCACGCAAGTCGGAGGAGGAGAACCATCGGCCGTGGAATATTGCTCATCTTTGGCCATACTATACTTGAGCCACCGGCTCTCATGATGTACATAGTCTGATGATGTATATATTATAAACAGTATAATAAAGCCGGCATCCCTGATAATTCAGGGCCTCTATCGTTTCACTTCTTCGAAGCCGAGTCTTTATCATCGTCTTACATGTTCATTTAGGATGCTTGACGCCGAAATTACAGGGATCAAAGAGAGTTGGATGCACGGGACAACTCAAACATAGGTCCCTGATGAGCACAACTTGCAGTCTGTCACTTGGGGGCTTCCTATTCAAACATAGGTGTATTCACCAAAGAGAACATAGCATTACTACCCTCTTGACCAGGTTATCTTGTTCAAACATAGGTATATTCACCAAAGAGGACATAACCTTTTCGGGTCATCCTACCTGTATACCAGCTGCTTCAACTCCATCGGGTAATCCTGATTGAGCCACTCAACTCTTAACAATCAGTCTTTTACGGTGTATTCAACAAACATCCTGAGCTTGTTAAGGTTAAAACGCCGGTTCTTCATGTGAGAGCACGGCTTACAGATAGTCAGGATAGATCCAGGCATCATAAGCCGCCTTCCTTGAAACTTGGATAAATCGGCCTGTGATGCATGTCGCTACTCGACCCCCGCTGCATTCTCGATAAGTCTATCTTTAAATAAGACCTGAACTTATCTGGGTTCAAATGTCGATTCGGTACTGTGAGTGCCGGCTCACGGATAGCATGTACCTTCCATTGGCCACAGGCTAGTTTCGTTGAAGAAGAAAATTTGGCTTGGCGGCCTGCAAAAGCCTCGATTTTTTTGATTTCTTATTTTTCTTCTTTATATGATCTCTTTTTTTCCATCTGGTTTTTACAAATCGGGCCAAGCTACCCTACTTATGGCTCATATTTGAAGCATCTTTTGGGCTTCTACAGCCCGCAAGGATGGCAGACTCTAAGTCATTAGAGCCTCATCATCTTATGTTTGGAGTTATAGCTCTACAAACTTTAACTGCATAAAGCTGCTAAGCCGGCAGTGTGAGCATACACCACAGGTATGATATTTTTTTTGTCAGCATTATGGTTAGATTGGCCCTGGTTATGGACTATCTGTCCCCAGTGGTTTCAATTGGGTATCATGACCCGCCCGACGGTAAGCCGCCAGTGCACTTGTGATCTCTTTGTGTGCAGGGTAATGATCAATCAGATCTGCATAAATCATTGATGTCATAAGCATAAAGTGATGGTTTAGTAAACTAGCGGATCAGTAGTATTGCGCAAAATAGAAACATGCACAATGGCACGGCAGATTGAAGTTTCACTACCCTATTACATGACTCCATGAGTCAAATAGATCAGTGTTTTTTCCAAGGATCAAATATATAAACCGCCCGGCGGTTCACTCTTCTTGGCCTTGCTGACTTGAGGCTTTTGGGTCATCCTTTTCCGGTTCTTCGTCTTCTTCCGCCATCTGGAAGTTTGGTGATGACCAATCGATGCCACATAAAGCTTGAAATTCAGCTTCATCATCTATAAGTTCAGACGGCTCAACTTCAGGGGCAAAACTATGCTTACGGATTAGAGGGATTAGGTCCATCACTCTAAAAGCTGGCGTAGGCATCTTCTTATTCTCCCTATTATAAGTCGGATGGTACTTTGAAAGGTCCGAGTCATTGGCAATCAGAGTCGCCATTGGACGTATTTCTTTCACGCAAGCTGAGAAGTCCTTCTGATCAAATGGAGTACCATCTTGTTTTAAGCTTGGGTATCCAGTGGCTACCTCAGACGAGTCTAGCTCTGGTACCCATGCCTTGGCCCGGCTCAAAGCCGTCACGGCACCGGCTCTTGCACGAGACCGCTTCATTTCATCCATCCTAGCAGGCAGCACAGAAATTTTTTTCAGGACATCTATCAAAAAAGTAGGTGCTTGATTGGTCGGAGAAATAGTAGCCAATGCACATTGAGCTCCAGTGTATAACTGTTCAACAAGAGTGTAAACAGCTTTGAGCTTCACAAGCATATCCTGGTTCAGATTGCTGCTCCTGGGACCTGATTAAGTCATAAGATTGGTTAGAGGCGGTTTATACTGTTAAGGAAAGATTCACTTTTTATGCTTACGAAGGCGACTCACCAAAGATACCAGAAACCATCTGGGATACCTGGTGGTTTAAACCGGTGAGCTCAGTGGTCACCTCTTGAAGAGCCGCCTCCACTTTTTCAGCTCGTTGCGTCAAAGCAGTCTTCTCTTCAGCCCAAGTGTTTCTCTTCGCCTCAAAACTGGTCTTCAGCTTTTCCGTCTCAGCCACGCTAAATTGGAATTTTGAATCGGCGTTTCGGGTCTCAGATTCTTGGTTTTCCAGCCGGGTCTTTGCATCCGTCAGCTGTGATTGAAGTTCAGCAGTGGCATTCTGTGCAAACATAGAGTTGCAAATACATTTATATCCGGGTTACAGAAGTATAAAGTCCCAAGCCTTTTGCAAGCAACAACACTTGGCACTTGGGGGCTAATGTTTGCCGAAACAATACTTTATACGACGGCTCATTTTAGTAAAGTCCCAAGCACTTTGCTAGCAAGAGTACCTAGCACTTGGGGGCTAATGCATATCGCTTGTGTCTATTTACTATTTATGATAACCCAGTTATGTTGTAACAATCATAGGCGGGTCATGGGGGCTATATAGGTTAGCTCTCTTTCTAAACAATGGTGGACAGGACCGGTTCATTCATACAGATTAAACCGGCCCTTGGGGACTATGGATGCAATGTTAATTGTTTCAATCCGGTTTAACTATAAGGGTACAAGCCGGCTTTGGAAGGATTTAACTACAGATGTTTACGGTTATTCTAAGTCTATAGCCTATTCAATCTTATCATACCTAGTAGACTTGGGGGTTGACCAGATGGACATAATTTATTTAAGCACGAAGTCATACCTCATATTTCTGATGCATTTGCTTCACCATATCAATTTCAAGATCGCGGCTGGAGTGTACTTGGCTGAGGTAGCCAGAGAGTATTTCACTGCTGCTCAATTGTGCATAATGGTAGATGTCAAACCTCGCTTTCCGCCTTTCAATAACCTCTTGTTTGGCAGAGTGCTTGGCCAAAGCTGTTGGATTTCCCGGTTCCGTAAAGCCGGTGCCAGTTATCAGAACGTCATCAGTATGAGTCTCTGACGGCTTAAGTGGGCTTGATGGTGCAGTGTTACAAGAATTGATATTGGTGTCATCAATGGGGAGATCAGGAATTTCAGGTGGAACATCAGGGGCAGGTTCGTCTGGTTGTTTTTCAGAAGCATCAGGTGCAGAGACTTGCTGTTCCGGTTCAACAACTTTGGATCCTTAGCTGGCTTGGTCACCCTTACCTTCTTGCTAGGCTTTGCTTGTCCACTGCACGGGTTGTAGATAAGTCGGTATGATTGTAAGAGTATAAAGAGGTACAGATTAAAAGGTAATTATAGTTACCCAGGGGCAGTCTTGAAAGCCGGCAGCTAGGTCTGTGATGAATCGCTAGAGGAAGAGCGGGAAACCTCTTGGTAGTTTAAATCAGAGGAATTGAGTAGCTGGTGAATAAGACCCGTAAGCGGGTAAAGAGAATTTAAGTTTGGAAGGACCTCGTTTTGGCGTTTTCGTGGAACTGGAGTATTCGGTAAGCCGGAGGACAATTCTTCACCTCCGCTGTTCCGAGTCTGGCGCCGGCTCTCATGCTGATGTTGCTTCAAAACAAAGTGAGGGTCCAAATGAGCTAAGGGGTGTGAAAATCTTACTTTCCGGGTTACTCGTCGAATTTTCTTTCTTGGCAAATGTGTTGAGCCGGAGGGAATAATAGTTACCTCTTCTTCAACTGCTTGACTGGCCCCTGTATCATCCTGAGAGTAATCAATGTCAATAAGATAATTGAAAAAGATCCAAGAGAGTCAAGGGATACCTCCGAATCAGAGGTGTCATCCAGATTAAGCATTTTAGAAGCAGTTGGTTTCTTCTTATGCTTCTTGGTAGTTTTCTTGGCGGCTTTCTTGGCCGCCCTGGCCTTTTTGGCGGCTTCATGGTCATATTTTGACTTCCAAAAATCAGATTTAGCCTGTGGAAGTCAGGAAAGTTGAGTTAATACAATATTCGAACGATGAGATAAAAGTGAAGTAAGTTAGAGACTTATGTCTGGCGGCGGGTTAAGTTTGCAGAAACGGTTCAGACCCACTTTGCGGCAGTCTTCTGAGTCTTCATCGTCGGTGTACAAAAGAAGGGGCGTACCTTTGTACCCCTTTACCTGTGCACGGGTAGTCGGAGCCGCGCCCATGGCCACCCCAAGCAAAAAAGGGGAGGTGAACCGAGGTAAAACCAAAGCTCGAGGCAGCCAGGGCAACGCCAAGACCAAGACTACAAAGAGTAGAGGGACGAAGCAGGTTCCCTCGGCAAGACCCTTGCCGGGGCGGCCCGTCAAACACCAACAGGGCGAGCCACCCTTGAGCCCACGTCCCCAGCACCATCAGCCACGTTGGTCCAGGGCTCGGGAGGCACCCCTATGGTGGCATGCAGATCTTTGTGAAGACAAGGAATATTCAAGATCAAATGAGGATTAGAAGGCGGCGATCCTCGGCAAGATTCTTGTCGAGGGGAGCCACAAGACCTCCGGCAAGATCCTTGCGGGGGACGATGGCGCGCCACGGCAAGGCCCTTGCCGGCCCACCCGGCAAGGCCCTCGCCAAGGGCGCTAGCAGGGCCACTGCCAGGCCCGCACCAACCAAGTTTCCACCATCGTTCGCATGCAGCTGCCAGCCCAACCAGCTGGGTAGGCACCTGCGTAGCAACATGCAGCTTCCAGGCCAACTCAGCAAGCACCTGTGTGGCGGCATGCAGATCTTCGTAGAGGCCTTGCCACCGCGCCACCTCAGCTGCCTACCTGCCTACATGGCGGCGCACGCGTCACTGGCAGGGGCGCGTGTCAAAGCAAGGAGGAGCGGCGACGGACGGGACGGGCCTCGCCCCCGTCCCCGATAAAGCTAGGGGACACCTCAGTGGCACATTAAATGTGACTTGTCCTATAATACGAGCGATAAGCTCGCAATACTGTACGCCTTTCCACCTCCTGTATGCCACTGTGGCAACCCCTTTTGACTATTAAAAGGAGGCCCATGGCATACTGGAGAAGGATTCGGCTCCTGGGAACCAGTCACCCTACCATAGCTAGTTTGAGAGCTCAAGAACTCTCTGAAATACACCCACCAAAGCAGGACTAGGGTTTTACGCATCTTCGCAGCCCGAACCTGGGCAAACGATCCTTGTGCTGATTACTAATCCTGCTCTTCTCGCAACCCTGTGCCCCAGCAACCGTAGTAGGGATTCTTGTGATCCCAAAGGTGTCGTTCCACACGGATGGCGCGCCAGGTAGGGGGCGCAATTGTGAGAATCTGGTCTAGTAGTTGGCCTAGTAGTTCTTCGTCGCCGGGGCTCCCAAGAAGGAGACGGCCAGGATAAAAAGGCGTCGCCTGCAAACGCGAAGGATGCCAGCGCGGCGACAGAAAAGCTAAGTCATTCAGAGTCCTGAGTTATTTCCTTTTATATATAGGGTTATTGTCCTAAGAGATCTTGCCTATGTATGGAAAACCTGCATGCGAAGGGGCCCTCCCGCGATTGGCAACGCCCTTGTTCTGTTTCGAGTCTGCTCAACAGCTCAAAGCGGCCGCGTCGAGAGTGGCGGGGTAGCCTTCCGCACTTGGCAACGCTCCTGACTCTGACTCGAGTCAAGATCGACAGTTCGGGCGGCCGTGCTGAGGGCGATAAGGTGGTTTGGCTGGCAGCAAGCACACCCGGCATGCCAATGGGGATCCGTCCCCAATATGCCGCCCTGGGTTTACGCGCCGACGAACCTACCCAGTTATTGTAGGGTGGACATACAAAGGAAAATTGAACAGGAAAATAACATGCATAATATTAAAAGTACTGCAGAAGTTATATTACATCACTTGTTGCCACAGTTCTAACTAAAGATAAAAATTGTCTCGGTTGTGAGCTTGCAGCAACAAAAAGAAACGGGGTGCCTAATCTCGGCGCTGGCCCTCCACCCTCAGAATTCCGCCGACACGGCTGATGATGGGCTTGATGCGCTCCCTGAGGTACGCGAGGTCAGTATCCTCCGGCAAGCTCTCCAGCGCGGCGTCGAAGTCGAGGTCGGGGTACCAGTATGCCACCTTGGTGAGAACCTTGGTCATGGCGCCCTGGCAAAGCCTCCGGGCCTCGTCGGCCAGCGAGGCCGCCCGGTTGGCGTGAAGCTGCTCCAGGGCCCCGAGAACACACTCGAAGAACAAGGTCAGCTTGGCGTTGGTGACTGCGCTCTGGGGCGTACCTCATGCTTGGCATCCCCATGGTAGCCAGCTGCGCGGTGATCCTGTCGGCAACGTCCTCGAGGCGGCCGATCCAGCGGTTCACGCCCTCCTTGAGATCCTTATGCTCGGCGGCCTCATTCTTCTGTAGTTGCTTCTCGGTCTCTAGCTCCTTGGCCAGGGCCCCCTCCCGGGCTTTGGCTTCCGTGAGCATCCCCTCGAGGCCCTCCAGCTTCAGTGTGATGTCCTTGATGGACTTGTTGGCCTCGGAGAGCTCCCCGGCCTTGCTGATGGCCGCGCCCTGTGCCTCCGTCAGGGTGCCATTGAGCGTGTCCTTCTCCTGGGACAGCTTCAGGGCCTGCTCCTTCAGCTCGTCCCGCTCCACCTCCAGCTCCTCCACCTTGCCAGCGTGTACCAGGGCCTAGGCATCGAGCGCCTCTTGGTGCCTCTCCTCCAGCTCACGGGTCCGCTGCAAGACAAGCTTCCCCACCTCTTTATCCTTGCCGCGAAGCGTGGCGGGAAGCTTCTCCTCGCACGCGGTGAGGTCCTCCTCCTGGGAGTTCAGCACGGCCTCGTGCTGGGTCCAAGCGGCTTCGGCGGCAGCGGCCAAGTTCTTCGCCATCTCTTGGGACTTCTCGATGTCGACGAGCTTCATGGTGAGCTCCACGTCTCGCTTGGCCAGCTCGCCCTGGGCAGCCTTCAGCCCCTTGTGAGCCTGGCGGAACCAGTCCTGCATCTCGGCAACGCGCTCCTAGAGGTCTGCCTCCGCCTTCTCCACCAGCGCCGTCCTGGACTTAGCCTTGTCCAGACGGGTGCGGTGGAGCGCCTGGAGCTTCCGGAAGCTGGCGCCCATGGCGTGGAGGAGCCGCTCTTCCTGTGAGCCGCCGCCACCAACGCTCGGCTCGTCGACGACCTCAAGCCCGGCGGCGGCAAGCGCTTCGTCGTCGAACACCTCTCCCTCAACGGGTGTCCTGGTGCTCGACGCGCCTGGAAGGTGGACGAACAAGTCGTCGCTCAGCCTCAGGTACTTGCCGGAGCCGGAAGCAGCGGAGGAGGAAGACCGGTCATCAGCCACCTCCTCCTCCTCAGCGGTGGCCCTTTCGGCCTCCTCGGCAGGCCCCTTGCCAGCCTCCTCAGCGGCGGCCTTGTCGGCCTCCCCGGCAGGCCCCTTGGTGGCATCCTCAGCAGCGCCCTTGGCGGCCTCCTTGGCGGCGATCTTCTCGGCGTCCGCCTCGGCAGCCTTGGCGACGTCCTCGATGATGGCGTCCACGTCCTATGGGTTCACCGAGGAGGAATCTGGATGCCAAAGAAGGGAGTGAGGCGAGGCCAAGAACAAGAGCCAGAAAGAAAAAGGAACAGGGCCGAAAGGCGAGCGACTTACCAGCGCTAGTGCCAGGCTGGGAGAAAGAAGTCCCCTCCCCGCCAACATTTGGCACCGAGGCAAAGCCGCCAGCGCCCAAGTTCTCCTCCTCCTCCTCCTCCATGTGCGTAGGCTTGGTGCTTGGCGCCCTTGCCGGGGACGCCCCTCGGGGCGGCGTGGTCAATGGGGGCAGCATGTTGGGAGTAGCCATCTGCAGCTCCTCCTGCTGCCGCTCTCCTCCTGCATACCCGGCAAGGTCAACACCAAAGTATCGTACCCCTGACACATGTCGACGAGGGGAGGGTAGTGAACTTACGCCGGGGGCTGTGCCGGGGGCTGCTGTCTGGGCTGCTCAACACCACCAGTGGCGCCCTTGAAGTACCAGCCGAGGGCTGGCCGCCCGCCAAGGTCTTGGCCCTCTTCACCCTTTGGGCCAGCGTCTCCGTGTCCCTGCAAAGATGAGAAAAGTCAAGACAAGCGACACATATCGAGGAGACAGAAATGATGGGAAGAAACCAGATACTTACTCGTCGTCCACCTCCTCCTCTGCTATTTTCCTCTTCCTCCTCAGGCTGAGGGATCCAAAGTCGAAAGTGACCCCCGCGTCGGCATCTGCCGGAGAAGGGGAGGAGGGCGGAGTCTGCGTGCGCTTGGACAAAGAAGAAGCATATGCCTTCTTCCTCGCTGATGTGGCCTTCACCACCTTCTTTGCCGCCGCGGCCCTCGTCTGACGCGCGGACTACTCCGGGAACTTTGGCTGTCGCACGGCCCTGACGGGCTGCACCGGCTCGCCGGAAGTGGCCCGCCGCATGACTCGCCCTCTCTCCGTGGCCAGAGGGTCAATAGCCCCGGCCTCCCCCTCCGACGATTCGTCGGCCACGTCTTCAACCAGAGGAGCCTCGGTGCTGACGCTGCTGGCTCCCCGGCGGCCGCCGCCCAACGGGCGAGCTCCTCCTCCTCGGCGGCTATCACGGCCTTGTCCTCCACACCACCAGCGCTGCTGGCCTCCTCGGCAAGCTGCACCTCCCTCGCCCTAGTGGTGATGTAGTCTAATTCTGCCTGGGTGGTGTCCTGGACGAGCAGCCGCTCGGCGTCGGCGTTCATATATACCTCGTGCAGAGTGTCAAATAACTGCTGCACCTCGACGTCCTCCGGCTCCTTCCAGCTCGGGTCGGGGCCATGCGCGTTGCAGTCCGGCATCATGGCGATGATCTCGGTCCGACGCGAATTATTGCACAGCGGGACCACTCCCACCGGCAGCTTGAGCAAAGGCCCCTTGAAGACCTTGCCGGCCTTCGCGGCGGCCCTCGCGACCTTGCCGGTCCGCTTGACCTAGCCATCACGGCCCACATCGAGCTGGAAGAGCCGCTGGCAGAAATGGGCATGCCCCATCACTGTGAAGCTGTTGTCGAGGCCGGGGCGAAGCCGCATGATGTCGGCGGGGTTCATGAAGGGCCAGGCCGGCCTCCCCTTGTTGTGCAACGGAGCGATCCGGCAGCGGACGAAGTCTGCCCCGATCATCTCAAGGGTGATCTCGGCCTCAGTGAGCCGGAGGATCCTGGTGGTGGCAATCGTGAGCTTCTCGTCATCGGCGTCGACGTCACTCTAATCGCTTCTGCAGACCGGCGGTGCCCGGCGAACTTCGCAGAACGCCGGCGGGTCTTTCTCTTTGATCCAGCACCACCGGCCCCTCCATTCTTCCCACCCCTCCTTCATGGCGCCCTCCGGATACGCCCCCTTGGACCTTGGGATCTAGGTGATGCAACCAGAGATGGCTTTCCCCTGGTTGGATTCGAGGGGAAAGTAATGGCGAAAGAGCGCCGTGTTGGGGTGCACCCCGGTGAAGCCCTCACAGAGGTGCGCGAAGAGGGCCATGCACGCCACATCATTTGGGGTAAAATCCAAGAGGCAGAAGCCAAAGGTGTGCATGATGTCGCTGAAGAAATCGGAGAAGGGAGGACAAAGCCTGCAGGAAAAATAGTCGACAAAGAAGGGGTACGGATTTGGGGCAGCCTCGGCGCAGTTGGCGGGGATGACGCGTGTGGCTGGATGCCCCGACTTTTCTCCCCCCGTCTTCACCCCCCGCAGGGGCTTGAAGGCTTCCCGAAGCTCGAATATGTCAACTATCAAGGGGAACAAGGCGGATTGCGTCTGCTACACCGCCAGCGCACTCTCCGGTGGCTCCGCCGCTCCGGCATCCTTGGCCACTCCCTTGCCCTTGGTGGATTTTGGCGCCATGGCGGCTGGGGGAGGGGGCAAAATAGAAGACGTTGGGAACGCAACGGCAACGAGCAAGAGCGAAGCTTGGGGAAGTACAACATGATGTTGTTGAATGTGATGATAAGCTTGAAACTGAATCTCCTGAAACACCTGCTAGAACTAGCCTTCCTAGATATGAATTGCCTAAGGTACCGGAAGGTTATGTTATGAATGAGGAGACAACTAGAGATATTCTTGCTTGTAAGGATAGAGATGATCTAGACAAATTACTAAGCAAGTATAAGGAAAAGTCTCTGAATGCTAGAATCAAATGTGATCCTAAGTTTGCTACTTCACCTATCTTTATTGATGATAAGGATTATGAATTCTCTATCGACCCAGAGTTAATTACTTCGGTTGAATCTGATCCTTTCCATGTTATGAAACTGAAACTGTTGTGGCACACTTCCTAAGTTGAAGGATATAGCCACCCTTTTTACTCATGATGAGAAGACTCGCTATTATTTTATTCTCAAATTATTTCGTTTCTCATTAAAGGGTGATGCTAAAGCTTGGTACAATACTCTTGCTCCTAGTTGTGTGCGTAGTCCCCAGGATATGATTTATTACTTCTCTAAAAAATATTTTCCTGCTCATAAGAAACAAGCTGCCTTACAGGAAATATTTAACTTTGTGCAAACTAAAGAAGAGAGTCTCTCACAAGCTTGGGGAGGCTTTGCCGATTATTTAATGCTTTGCTGATCATCCTCTTAAGAAAAAATGAAATACTTGATATCTTCTATAATGGACTAACCGATGCTTCTAGGGACTTCCTAGATAGTTGTGCTGGTTGTGTTTTCAGGGAACGAACTGTTGGACAAGCTAAAGATTACTGAATAATATATTGAAAAATTATGATGATTGGACTCTTCCTGAACCACCGGCTAAACCCACTCCAGAGAAGAGGGGTATATTATATCTCAGTCCTGAAGATATGCAAGTGGCAAAGAAATCTATGATGGAAAAAGGTATTAAAGCTGAGGATGTTAAAAAACTACCTCCTATTAAAGAAATACACGGGCTTGATACACCACCAATGCCTAAGGTGGTAGAGGTAAATTCCCTAATGAAGTTCAATGATAATGATAATCCTCACAATATGCATCCTAGTCAATGGCTCTATGATTTTGAAAACTACATTAGAAAACAAGATCACTTCAATGCAAATGTTATGAAACAATTGAAATATAAATCTGATATGATTGCTCACTTGAGCGACTTGTTATTTATAATCTCAAATGATGTTAGAGGTGTTGGGAAACATGCTTCTATTGTTCAAACTCAGTTAGAACAAGTTGCTAAATCACAGAGAGAAATACTTGATGAAATGAATCATAATATGCATGACTTTGCTGTTACAGTTGTAACTAGAGGAGGTAAAATGACTCAGGGACCACTTTATCCTGAGGGACACCCAAAAAGAATTGAACAAGACTCACAAAGAAATAACACTAGTGCACCTAGTCCTTCTAAGAAGGAAAAGAAGAAGAACAATGATAGGACTTTGCATACTTCTAGTGAACCTGAAATAGAGAAACCTCCTGATAATGATAATAACACTTCTATCTCTGATGCTGAAACTCAATTTGGTAATGAACACTCACCTAGTGATAATGAATAAGATAATGATGAGGTTCATGAAGACTCTCAACCTAGTAATGATAAAGAACCGGGTAATGATGTTGAGATAGAACCAGCTGCTGATCTTGATAACCCACGACCTAAGAATAAAAGATATGATAAAAGAGACTTCATTGCTAGAAAACACGGTAAAGAAAGAGAACTGTGGGTTCAAAAACCTATGTCTTTTCCACCCAAGTCAGCTAAAAAGAAATATGATGAAGAATTTGAACGCTTTCCTGAAATGCTGAGGCCAGTCTTTTTGCGTACTCGCTTGACTGATATCCTTAAAATGCCTCCTTATGAAAAGTATATGAAAGACATCATCACTAATAAGAGAAAAATACCGGAAGCTCAAATCTCCATTATGCTTGCTAATTACACTTTCAAAGATGGAGTACCTAAAAAACTTGGAGATCCGGGAATACCAACTATACCTTGCTCCATCAAAAAGAATTATGTATAAAATGCTTTCTGTAATTACACTTTCAAAGATGGAGTACCTAAAAAACTTGGAGATCCGGGAATACCAACTATACCTTGCTCCATCAAAAAGAATTATGTGAAAACTACTTTCTGTGATTTAGGAGTTGGTGTTAGTGCTATGCCTTTCTCTTTATGATGAGGACAATAATACCATTGTTACACCCACAACCCCTATTGTTACATATAATGGACCAACTACAAGAGCTCACGCACGTCAATTAAATTACCAGGTACTTTCGTTTCTTGGTAATGATTCTAATGTTCATGAGAATATGATGTTGCCTAAATTGGATACATTTGTTTTGCTGACAAATGAAGGGACTAGCTTGGAGAAGGATGAAAATTGGAGCAAGAACAAGCATGGAGTTGATGGCATACGCAAGGGGAACAAGAACGGAGTTACGAGTGATGATTTCAGGACTTTGAAGCCACCATAAGGAGTGAATGAAGCCTTGGACGAAATATACAAGATGCCACTTTATAAATTTCATCCAGAGGCTATTCTAGGTGCTGCGTCACCTCATTATTGGGCCAAGCCCGTGTAATTTTGAAATACATAAGTATAGGCTGTTTTTAGAGTCCGTATGTGTGGGGAAACAAGAGATAGGGTTGGTTTCGGACCCCTTCCCCCAAGGGCCACGAAATTCCCCCTATTTATCCATATATACAGCCCTTAGGGCCCGTTTAGACTTTGGGTTTTGTTTAGATTAAAAGTTCACCATAGCTGCAACTTCACAGATTTCGCTTGTGTTCAACGACTGCATAAAGACGTCCACGTAACCCCACCTTCATTAATAAAGCTTTCCTCTTTTATTCGCAATATCCAGATTGCAATCTCAGTTTCTTGCTTGTTCTTCATTTGCTCGCAAGAAATAGACCCTCGTGGTCAGGTTGATCATGCTCCGGCGTGGTCAATAACCCCTCGGAAGTTGATTTAGCGATTGCTAAGGCGCGACGTCTACGCACGTTCGTAGTCGGATCGTCAAAGTCGACTCCCACAAAAAATGATTGTTATCTCATCGAAACATCGGGACACCTTTGCCTCTATCAAGTGGTATCAGATTTCCAGGTTGCTCGGTGAGATTTTACAGTTTTTCGTAGTTTAGATCGAGTTTGTTCTTCATACCTATAGTCCACGAAAAAGCCAAAAAAATAGGGTTAGTTCATCTTATCCGAACCAATCGAGCCTTTGCATAATCTTTTCAGATTTGCTTTGTTGAATTTGCGGTTGCATCATCGTGTCAAGTTGCTGGTCCTAGCGTCTAGTACTTTAGAGTTTCGAGTTCTGTTCACAGGTTGTCACGCCGCCGCCGCACCATCTTCATCACCGCTGCCATATACCATCATTATCATCACCACTGCCATATACCACCATCATCATCACCGCTGCCATATACCACCATCGTCATCACCGCTGCCATATACCACCATTGTCATCGCCGCTACCATATACCACATATCCACCGCCATCATGCTAATCCGAGTCCACCTCCATCACAGATTCGCCACCAGTCCGTGTTCCATCGCCCTGCAAATATCCGCCACCAGTCCGAGTTTCCACCAGATCCATCTCCGCCACCAGTCCTAGTCCGAGTCCAAATTGTTGCTTTGTTCTTGATTTCCAGATCACGCGATACTCTGAGTCATGACAGAGTAGGAATCCCCAACTTCCGAGCCATCCGCAGAAGAAAAATAGTTCCAGTTAAAAAAACCTAAGTCTGGAAAATTCTGGCTAGGCAGTTTTTAGGACATTTGTAGATTTTTTTGAAAAAAAAAATTGTTGCGGAGCAAAAAAAACACAAAAAAGAGGAAAAAAAGTGCAAAAAAGGTGAAAAAAGAAAAAAATCAGAGTGTGCTCCTCCCTTGTTTACGTGCAGCGTCGTGCTTTTGTTAGTGTTCTAGGCTCGCGTCTCTAGTACGGTCTAGCCTAGGACCAAAGACTGATACCGTCGTTGAGCGTTTATTCAACTTTGCATATCTGAATTGATTATTGCTGACCCTTTTGCTACCATATTATAAGCCTTCCTAGCTCCACATACATCTATGTCGTATGCGTTTGACTCTCCCCGTAATCGCTCTATCCAAGCTTTGAGAGTTTTGACTACATCGGTTCTTTGATCACCGCTTTCTTCTTTGGGTAAGAACTGGTAAGAATTTGAGATTTTCTTGACGAATTTCTGACACCCACCACCACCACCACTTGTTAGTAGTCTGTAGGATCATATTATTGTGTGTTTCTATTGCTGCTAACCATTCCGAGATCACAAGCCAAGAGATTGATCGAGAACTTAACGAACAAGGAGCTTCATGATAAGTTTCAAGAAATGATGACCTGAACAGTGCAAGATGTCTTTGAACAATTTTGAAGAGGCCATGGAGAAGATCACTAGACTTGAGAAGACGTTCAAAAGAAAGCTCGATAACAGATTTAATGAACTGCTTGCGCGTCTTCCACCACCGGCTGCACCTGCCGCACCTCTACAACAGCAACAACAACTACTACTACCTCCACGTCGCGAAACAGCCCTCCGCCGAGCGAGCCGTGTCCTTCTTCAGCCTGGCCAAACTGTTGGTGCTGCTGTTGATACTTCTGTGGCTCCTGTTGCTGATGCGGAGGATGATTATGCAAAAGATTACGAGGATGAGGTTGATCAAAATCAGAACTACGTGCAACCACCAGCACCGCAACCACCAGGTCGTCCAGATGCAAATAATGGCAATGTTAGGGCTCCTCCTCAGGTACGAGATCATGACCATCTCCCTAAACTGAAATTGAATATTCCACCATTTGAGGGTAGATATGTTCCTGATATATATCTTACTTGGGTGTTAGAAACTGAACAACGATTTACATGTTTACAATATCCTCAGGAGAGACGTGTTCCTGCTGCTGTTTGTGCTTTCACTAGCTTTTCATGTGTTTGGTGCTCTGAACATTGTAGATCATATCCTGTTCCAGCTACTTGGGCTGCTTTGAAAACTGCTATGCGTACTCGTTGGGTTCCACCATATTATCAACGTGAACTACTTCAAAAATTGCAGCGCTTAAGACAAGGAAAGAATGCTGTAGAAGAATATTATCAGGAATTACAAACTGGCTTGATTAGATGTGGTATTGTTGAGGAGAATCAAGCTATGCTTGCATGTTTTATGGGTGGATTAAATAGAGAGATTCAGACCATTCTAGAGTATAAGGATTATAATAATATCACTCGTTTATTCTATCTTGCTTGTAAAGCTGAACGTGAAGTCTTGAGGATCGACATGCATTGGCGCGAACTAACTTTTCTCGCAGGTCGACCTTCATCATGGACACCACGTGCATCATCTACTTCCACCGCACCATCACCTCCTTCAGTGCCACCTCCAACCGTGATACAAGAAAGCGAGCACAACCACCACTATCTCGCCAAGAGCACACCGCCGGGCCTGCATAGAGCTCTTCTTCTTCCATGGCGTCAACAGGGCACACAAGTGATATTATTTGTCGTCGTTGTAAGGGAAGAGGACATTTTGCGAGAGAATGCAAATCTCAGCGTGTGATGATTGTTACTGAGGATGGTGGGTATGAGTCCGCTAGTGACTATTATGAGGAGAATGTGGCTCTTATTACACATGAAGAACACGGTGGCGATGATTCTGATCATGAGACGCAATACATGGCTGCTGAAGATGCTGACATGTATGAATGTTTAGTTGCTCAACGTGTTTTGAGTGTGCAGGTTACACAAGCTGAGCAAAATCAGAGGCATAATTTGTTCCATACAAAGGGAGTTGTGAAGGAACGTTCTATTCAAGCGTCATCATAGATGGAGGGAGCTGCAACAACTTGGCTAGCATGGAGATGGTGGAGAAGCTATCTCTCACCACAAGCCCACATCCACATCCTTACTACATCCAATGGTTCAACAATAGCGGCAAGGTTAAGGTAACATGTACTGTTCGTGTGCATTTTAGTATCTCTACATATGTTGATTATGTTGATTTGGATGTGGTACCTATGCAAGAATGTTCCTTATTACTTGGTAGACCATGGCAATTTGATAAAAACTCTGTACACCATGGTAGAAACAATCAGAATACTCTTGTTCATAAGGATACAAATATTACTTTGCTTCCTATGACTCCTGATTCCATTTTGAAAGATGATATTCATAGAGCTAATAAAGAAAAACAGGAGAAAAATAAGAGTGAAAATCAGATTGTGGCAAAAGAATTTGAGCAACAAATGAAGCCTAATAATAAACCATCTAGTGTTGCTTCTGAAATTAAATTGAAAAGTGCATGTTTACTTGCCACCAAATCTGATATTGATGAGCTAGGTTTTAGCAAATCTGTTTGCTATGCTTTTGTGTGCAAAGAGGCATTATTTTCATTCGAGGACGTGCCTTCCTCTTTTCCCCCTGTAGTCACTAACATTTTGCAGAGTTCACGACGTCTTCCCACAAGACGTGCCACCGTGATTACCACCTATTCGAGGGATTGAGCATCAATTTGACTTTATTAGCGGTGCATCGCTAACCATCCGTGCACCATACCGTACCAATCCAGTGGAGACGTAGTAGATTATGCGTCAAGTGGAGCTGCTGGACAAAGGTTATATACGCGAATCTCTTAGTCCTTGTGCCGTTCCTATTATACTAGTGCCTAAAAAGGATGGTACGTCGCGTATGTGTGTTGATTGTAGAGGCATTAATAATATTACTATTCGTTATCGTCATCCTATTCCTAGGCTAGATGATATTCTTGATGAATTGAGTGGCTCTACAATATTCTCCAAAGTTGATTTGCGTAGTGGATACCATCAAATTCGTATGAAATTGGGAGATGAATGGAAAACAACATTTAAAACTAAGTTTGGTTTATATGAGTGGTTAGTCATGCCTTTTGGGTTAACTAATGCACCTAGTACTTTCATGAGACTAATGAACGAAGTTTTACGTGCTTTTATTGGACGATTTGTGGTAATCTATTTTGATGATATACTGATTTATAGCAAATCTTTGGAAGAACATTTGGAACATTTGCGTGTTGTTTTTATTGCTCTACGTGATGCATGTTTGTTTGGTAACCTTGGGAAGTGCACCTTTTGCACCGACCGAGTATCTTTTCTTGGCTATGTTGTTACTCCTTTGGGAATTGAAGTTGATAAAGCCAAGATTGAAGCTATTGAGAGTTGGCCGCAGCCCAAAACGGTCACACAAGTGAGGAGTTTTCTTGGACTCACTGGTTTCTATAGGCGTTTTGTGAGAGATTTTAGCACCATTGCTGCACCTCTCAATGAGCTTACAAAGAAGGATGTGCCTTTTGTTTGGGGTACCGCACAGGAATAAGCCTTCACGATATGGAAAGATAAGTTGACACATGCTCCTTTACTCCAACTTCCTGATTTTAATAAGACTTTTGAGCTTGAATGTGATGCTAGTGGGATTGGATTAGGAGGTGTGTTATTACAAGATGGCAAACCTGTTGCATACTTTTACGAAAAATTGAGTGGGCCTAGTCTGAACTATTCTACTTATGATAAAGAATTATATGCTCTTGTTCGGACCTTAGAAACATGGCAACATTATTTATGGCCCAAAGAATTTGTTATACATTCTGATCATGAATCTTTGAAACACATTAAAAGTCGAGCAAAACTGAACCGTAGACATGCTAAATGGGTTGAATTCATTGAGACTTTCCCTTATGTCATTAAACACAAGAAGGGTAAAGAAAATGTTATTGTTGATGCATTGTCTTGTCGTTATACTATGCTTTCACAACTTGACTTTAAAATATTTGGTTTGGAGACCATCAAAGATCAATATGTGCATGATGCTGAATTTAAAGATGTATTGCAGAATTGTAAAGAAGGTAGAACATGGAACGAGTTAAATGCGTTAACGAAGGATTTGTGTTTCGTGCTAACAAGCTATGCATTCCAGCTAGCTCCATTCGTCTTTTATTGTTGCAGGAGGCGCATGGGGGAGGACTAATGGGACACTTTGGCGTGAAGAAGACGGAGGATATACTTGCTACACATTTCTTTTGGCCAAAGATGAGACGGGATGTTGAGCGTTTTGTTGCTCGCTGCACTACATGTCAAAAAGCCAAGTCACGACTCAATCCTCATGGTTTATATATGCCTTTGCCTGTACCTAGTGTTCCTTGGGAGGATATATCTATGGACTTTGTTTTAGGTTTACCTCAAACAAAGAAGGCAAGGGATAGCATATTTGTTGTCGTGGATAGATTCTTGAAAATGGCACACTTTATACCATGTCATAAAAGCGATGATGTTGTTAATGTTGCTAATTTGTTCTTTTGTGAAATTATTCGCTCGCATGGTGTGCCAAATACTGTTGTTTCACATCGTGATACTAAAATTCTTAGCCACTTTTGGAGATGTTTATGGGCTAAGTTGGGGACTAAACTGCTTTTTAGTACTACTTGTCACCCCCAAACTGATGGTCAAACTGAAGTAGTCAATAGAACATTGTCTACTATGCTTAAGGCTGTTTTGAAGAATAATAAGAAAATGTGGGAAGAATACTTGCCTCATGGTGAATTTTCTTATAATCGTTCGTTGCATTCTACTACTAAGATGTGCCCTTTTGAAATTGTGTACGGTTTCCTACCTCGTGCACCCATTGATTTGTTGCCTCTTACATCTTAGGAGAAGGTTAATTTTGATGCTAAACAACATGCTGAATTGATCTTAAAAATGCATGAGTTAACTAAGGACAACATTGAGCGTATGAATGCTAAATATAAACTTCTTTGGAGATAAGGGTAGAAAACATGTTGTCTTTGCACCTGGAGATCTTGTTTGGTTACATTTAAGTAAGTATAGGTTTCCTAATTTGCTAAATCAAAGCTAATGCCACATGCTGATGGTCCTTTTAAGGTGTTAGAGAAAATAAATGATAATGCATATAAACTTGAGCTACCTGCAGATTTTGGGGTTAGTCCTACTTTTAACATTGCAGATTTGAAGCCTTATTTGGGTGAGGAAGATGAGCTTCCATCGAGGACGACTTCATTTCAAGAAGGGGAGGATGATGAGGACATTAATACCATTGTTACACCCACAGCCCCTACTGTTACATATAATGGACCAATTACTAGAGCTCGCGCACGTCAATTAAATTATCAGGTACTTTCGTTTCTTGGTAATGATTCTAATGTTCATGAGACTATGATGCTGCCTAAAATGGATATATTAGTTTTGCTTACAAATGAAGGGACTAGCTTGGAGAAGGATGAACATTGGAGCAAGAACAAGCATGGAGTTGATGGCATGTGCAAGGGAAACAAGAAAAGAGTTACAAGTGATGATTTCAGGACTTTGAAGCCACCATAAGGAGTGAATGAAGCCTTGGATGAAATATACAAGATGCCACTTCATAAATTTCGTCCAGAGGCTATTCTAGGTGCTGCGTCACCTTATTATTGGGCCAGGCCCATGTAATTTCGAAAGTATAGGCTGTTTTTAGAGTCCGTATGTGTGCGGAAACAATAGATAGGGTCGGTTTCGGACTCCTTCCCCCAAGGGCCACGAAATTCCCTCCACTTTCTCCATATATACAGCCCTTAGGGCACCGTTTAGACTTTGGGTTTTGTTTAGATTAAAAGTTCGCCATAGCTGCAACTTCACGTACTTCGTTTGTGTTCAACGACCAGACAAAGACGTCACAGAACCCCACCTTCATTAATAAAGGTTTCCTCTTTTATTCGCGATATCCAGATTGCAATCTCAGTTTCTTGCTTGTTCTTCGTTTGCTCGCAGGAAATAGACCCTCGTGGTCAGGTTGATCGTGCTCCGGCGTGGTCAACAACCCCTTGGAAGTTGGTTTAGCGATTGCTAAGGCGCGGCGTCTTCGCACGTTCGTAGTCGGATCGTCAAAGTCGACTCCCACAGAAAATGATTGTTATCTCATCGAAACATCGGGACACCTTTGCCTCTATCACTTTATATAAAAGATTTGACTTGAATAAACTCACACCTACTGAAATATCTTTGCAAATGGCTGACAAATCAACTACCATACCTATCGGTATCTTTTAGGGTGTGCCCGTTGTTGTTCCTAATGTTACTATTTTGACTGACTTTGTTATACTCGAGATGCCCGAGGACACAACATGTCGATTATCCTTGGTAGACCCTTCTTGAGTACTGCAGGGCCTGTTATTGATTGCAATAAAAGCAAGGTCACTTTTCATATCAGTGGTAATGAGCATACGGTGCACTTTCTAAAGAAACAATTCCAAGTGAATGGTATTAATGTTATTGAAAATCTCCGACAATCACTATTGGAAATTTTCAAATACCTCTACCTACTATCAAAAAAATATATGAAATGCTTATTGTTGTGGACATTCATATCCCCATTGAGGTAACTTAGTGATTTACGAAAGTTCTTCGGTTTCATGCTAATCGAAAGTGGTTGTTAATAAGACTTGATCAACCTTATTAATGGATCATTTTCGAACGGTATGAAGTTGATGAATTTAGTAAGCACTACCTTCTGTCCCTATCTTTTGTTTTCTGTTTTTACTAGTTAAATAAAATAAATTGCCATGCTTATCTGTTTTCTGAATTTTCCGTGCAATAAAAAATGACCAAAAAATAAAATTTCTCAGAATGCCCTAAAAATTCAACATGATTTTTTCTGAATATTTCTGAATTTCTGGTGCAAATAATATCAGAGGGAGGTGCACCAGGTGGGCTAACCCACTGGCGCCAAGACCCCAGTGCGCTACTGGTGTGTTGTGGTCCCCACGTGGGCCCCCTCACTTACCTCTTCGTCCCACATCATCACTTACCTCGAGAAAAGAATCTCCATTGCTCTCTCTCCCGTGTTCTTGCTCTCAAACCCGTGGATTTCGATCTCTTTGCTCGAAGCTCCATTTCCGAAACTGTTTCGGGGATTGTTGCTTGGTATGTGACTCCACCATTTGTCCAATTAGTTTTTGTTTTAGTGGTTTATACTTTGAGTAATTAGCTACTCTGGTGCTGCCGTAGATGTGCTTGCATGTTGAAGTCTTAGTGTTCTAAGTAGTTTGAATGCTTGCTATGGCCTCTATGTATCCCTATGAGTAGTTGCTATCAATTTTATAAAGTATTGGTGATAAATTTTTGTCACCTCAAAAATTTTATTTTCAGAAAATTATACGTGGACATGATGAACCTATTTGGAAGGAGTTCCTCGAGGAGGAGATCCTCGGGAGCATCTTCTAGTGACAGTTCTGCTCACCGGTCTTACGTAGAACCAAGTGAAAGTTCCACATGAGATGCCACCACCAAAACATGCTTATGGCCTTGTGACGATTATATGGTGCGTGTGGGCATCAAGGAGGAATTTGAGGAATATGTTCACAATGCCGGTCTCGGTCCCTACCTTTCAGATAAGTGTGAACAACGCCAACTTCTCACTGAATCATTTGTCAAAGGATTTAAATATTTTCCACATGAGTCTAGGGTGTCGTTTATGCTTTATGATAGTCCATTTACTATCCCACTGGAGAATTTTGCTTACCATTGCAAACTTCCATTTTGGGGTTTGCTTGATGAGCCACCAAAGGCTGGGTTCGATTCCTTCTTGACTAGCCTTTGTTACAGTGAAAATAGGGGAGTGAGACAAGGAAGAATAAAGAGCATTCACTTTCTCGCAATTCAGTATTTTGCATTATTTAACGGGAAATGCAAAGTAGGCAAGCAAGACTGTAGCATACTTTGTGGGCCACACATGAGCCCCATTCGCATCGCTCTCAATTGTGAAAGGAATTATAACCTTGGAGAGATTGTTGCACGTAGACTTCAGCATAACGCTAACAGTGGCTGGTTCTATGGTGGAATTTATGCCAGGCATTTAGCACGAGGGCTGGGTGTTTCACCTTTGCCCTTTGATCCTATCCTACCCACACAGTATTTAGATTTTAACACTTTGAAAGACCATAATATCCTTAATGAAAGGTTGATAATTTCACTTACAATCTAATGTTTAACCAAACATCTGTTGTGCACACATATTTACTGCTTTGCTCTTTTTGATTATCACAGCAAGGGGAGATATTTTGTTCTTGAGAGCGAGGCCCGAGCTCATAACGCAGCACTGGTGGCAGCACGGCAGGCCGAGACATCCCACCAAGAGCCTCCGTGAGCTACCACGCCGACTACTGCCCTCCAGGCTACTGATCGACTACCAACTTAGGCCAAAAGCCTAAGCTTGGGGGAGTACGTGTTTCTCACCGACATTACATTCATGTCTACATATCATTCTATTTGTCGGTGTTCACACTTTTTCATTGTTCATCTCTGAAATAATCAAATAAAAACTCCCAATGGAGTCAAAACCTTTACTTTTATCGCTTGCGAACCGCCACTAGCGTGCTTAGCAAGGAAGATGTTGATAACTGATGGTCGTGAAGTGAATAAGAAGGGTGCATGTCTCAAAATAATCATTTACCTCTGTTTTAAAAACTTGAGCTATGGCACCTCTGCAAATCACTGCTTCCCTCTGTGAAGGGACTATCTATTTACTTTTATGTTGTGTCATCACCTTCTTAAACAATCGCCAGAAACTGAGAGAGCAAAGTTGTCATGATTTATGCATTGTGTGTAGCTAATGTTGGGTGCATCATGACTGGATCTTTTCTACCATGAATTACAATGTTTAGTCGCTATTTGAACATTGGAGGTGCTCTGCATTTATGTTTTGCGGTCTCAGAAAGGGCTAGCGGTAAAAGTTTTTATTTTTCACTTTCAGTTTATCAACTGAATTGCTTGAGGACAAGCAAAGGTTTAAGCTTGGGGGAGTTGATACGTCTCCAACGTATCTACTTTTTCTCACGCTTCTCCTCTTGTTTTGGACTCTAATTTGCATGATTTGAATGAAACTAACCCCGGACTGACACTATTTTCAGCAGAACTACCATGGTGTTGTTTTTGTGCAGAAAAAAAAGTTCTCGTAATGGAATGAAACTTCGTGAGGATTTTTTATATCAATAATAATAATTTACGAGCCGAGACACCTGGGAGAGGGGCACACTGGTGGGCACAACCCACAGTAGGCGCCCCAGTGGGTTGTCCCCACCTGGTGGCCCCGTAGACCCTGGTTCCGACGCTATAAAATCACATTATTCCAGAAAAAAATCAGGGAGAAAGAATTATCACGTTCCAAGAGACGGAGCCGCCACCAAGCCCTATTCTTCCTCGGGAGGGCAGGTCTGGAGTCCGTTTGGGGCTCTGGAGAGGGGGTTCTTCGTTTTTCGTCATCACCAACCCTTCTCCATCGCCAATTCCATGATGCTCCCCACCAGGAGTGAGTAATTCCTTTGTAGGCTCGCTGGTCAGTGAGGAGTTGGATGAGATTCATCATGTAATCGAGTTAGTTTTGTTAGGGCTTGATACCTAGTATCCACTATGTTCTTAGATTGATGTTGCTATGACTTTGCCATGCTTAATGCTTGTCACTTTGGGCTCGGGTGCCATGAACTCAGATCTGAACCGTTTATGTTATCATCATTATATACATGTTTTAGATCCGATCTTGCAAGTTATAGTCACCTACTACGTGTTATGATCCGGCAAACCCGAAGTGACAACAATCGGGCCCACTCCGGTGATGACCGTAGTTTGAGGAGTTCATGTATTCACTATGTGTTAATGCTTTGTTCGGTTCTCTATTAAAATGAGTCCTTAATATCCCTTAGTTTCCAATATGGTACCAGCTGCCAAGGGTGGGTAGGACAAAAGATGTCATGCAAGTTCTTTTAATAAAGCACGTATGACTATTTACGAATACATGCCTACATTATATCGATGAACTAGAGCTAGTGCCGTATCACCCTAGGTTATAACTGTCACATGATGAATATCATCCAACAAGTCACCGATCCAATGCCTACGAATTTATCTTATATTGTTTCTGCTAAGTTACTACTGTTATCATCATTGTTACACTTGTTACAAAATTACTGCTATCACTGTTACCGTTACAGTTACTACTGCTACTACTATCAAAACTATCATATTACTTTGCTACTGATTACTTGCTGCAGATAATTAATCTCCAGGTGTGGTTGAATTGACAACTCAGCTGCTAATACCTTCAAATATTCTTTGTCTCCCCTTGTGTCGAATCTATAAATTTGGGTTGAATACTCTACCCTCGAAAACTCTTGCGATCCCATATACTTGTGGGTTATCAGCAAGTTATCAAAACCTCGCATATTCATAAAACAAATAACATACCTGTGAAATTTGTTCATACTGTCGGCTTAACCATGCCATACGCGGCAAGGGTAATAGCCCAAAGTCTTTAGAGCACAGCGCCCAAAGTGCATAATCAAAACATACTAGCGACTTATGATCCAAAACCAGGCCGGGTTATCAAAACCTCAAATATGCTCAAATATAAGCTGTAAAGATTAAGGCTACATGGCCTAAACTGTTTTAAACCATATGTCAATATGATACAAAAGATGAACCCAAAAAATGTTCAAATAAAATCAAACCAGAAAAAATAAGGCTTTCATAGGCTGCCAAACCTCAATATCAAGTGTTATTCAAGGGTCGCACAGCCACTGAGTTAAACCTTTATTCAAACCTGTAAGTCGGGCCTCACATGACCAATCGTCGTTTTAACTTTTGACAAGTTTAGGGTCTTTTATAAGATTGATTGTCAAGAGTTCAGCGAGTCATTCCAGGAATACCTGGTTGGAGTGGCAGGCATACAAAGGTAGGATAACCCGGATTTTTGGTGAATACACCTGGCGCCAATCCAATCAAAAGGGTAAATAAAGCTATGTTCATTGAACAGGAAGCCCCCAAGTGATTTTTTTTACAAGCCACTAACGTAGGTTACCTATGTTTGAACTATACATTGTAACAAGTTCTCTTTGGTAACCTTTTAACTTAGGAAAAAATCCCCAAGTTATTTGCAACCAGGCATATAAGCCGGATCGAAGGGTAGTCATAGCTATGCTCAATGAGCAGGAAGCCCCCATGTTATTTTGTAACAAGGCGTGCAAGCCAGATCAAGAGGGTAGTCATAGCTATGCTCAATGAGCAGGAAGCCCCCAAGAGATCTTATGAATTGACAATAAAGACTCAGATACGCAGAAATGAAATGACAGAGGCCCTGGATTTTCAGGGATGATGGATTTATTATACTAATCATAATATATACATTGGTAGAAGTATGTAGATCACAAGAGCCGGTGGCTTAGGTGTAATAAGGCCGAAGATGAGCAATGTTCCATGGCCGGCGGGTCTCCTCCTCAGACTTGTATGAGTCCTTGTTCTCTGGAATATCAATGAGGTAGTATGACCCGTTGTTTAGATTTTTTTTCTAACCACAAAGGGCCCTTCCCAAGGTGGGGATAACTTGTGCATGTCTGGCTGATCCTGGATGAGCCGGAGCACCAAGTCACCTTCTTGAAAGGTCCGAGTTTTAAGCCGGCGGCTATGATAACGACGCAGATCTTGCTGGTAAATCGCCGAACGAGCCGCCGCAAGGTCATGCTCCTCATCCAGAAGGTCAAGTGCATCCTGACGTGCTTTTTCATTATCAGCTTCAACAAAAGCCGCCACACGGGGCAAATCATGACGGATGTCACTGGGAAGCACCGCCTCCGCTCCGTAAACCATGAAGAAAGGCGTGTAACCCGTAGACCTGTTGGGGGTAGTATTGATACTCCATATCACTGAAGGAAACCTCAACCCAACAACCCCGTGTCCTCTACAAAGGGACCATAAGCCGGGGTTTTATACCTCTCAAGATTTCTTGATTGGCTCTTTCCGCTTGACCATTGGACTGGGGGTGAGCTACTGATGACACATCAAGGCGAATATGCTCTCGTTGACAGAATTCTTTCATAGCGCCCTTGGACAAATTAGTGCCATTATCAGTGATAATGTTGTGAGGGTAGCCAAAACGGAAAATCACCTTTTTGATGAATTGAACCGCCGTTGCTGCGTCACACTTGCTGACCGGCTCTGCCTCAACCCACTTTGTAAACTTGTCAACTGCCACCAAGAGATGAGTCCTTTTGTCCTTGGACCGCTTAAAAGGTCCAACCATATGCAGCCCCAAGACTGCAAATGGTCAAGTAATTGGAATCATCCTCAATTCTTGAGCCAACACATGAGCTCGTCTTGAAAATTTCTGACAACCATCACATTTGCTAACCAAATCCTCTACGTCAACATGAGCCGTCAGCCAATAGAATCCATGACGAAAAGCCTTATCCACGAGAGACTTAGAGACGACATGATGGCCAAAATTTCCTTCATGAATCTCTCGTAGAATCTCACGGCCCTCCTCAGGAGAAACACAAAGTTGAAACGCCCTTGTGACACTGCATCGGTGCAACTCTCCATTGACAATAGTCATTGACTTAGACTGCTGGGTTATCTGCCTGGCTAAAGTTTCATCTTCAGGTAACTCACCCCGGGTCATATAAGCCAAATATGGGACTGTCGAATTAGGAATAGCATGAAGAGTCGCCACCAATTGTGCCTCTGGGTCAGGAACAGCAAGATCTTCCTCCGTAGGCAATTTAACTGAAGGATTATGCAAAATATCAAGGAAAACATTAGGTGGTACCGGCTTACGCTGGGACCGTAGCCGGCTTAAAGCATCATCCGCCTCACTTTTCCTACGATCAACATGTTCCACTTGATAACCTTTGAAATGACCAGCAATAGCATCAACCTCTCGGCGATAAGCCGCCATGAGTGGATCTTCGGAATCCCAAGTTCCTGAAACTTGCCGAGCCACCAAATCTGAATCGCCAAAATACCTCACCCGGCTTAGATTCATCTCTTTAGCCATCGGAAGACCATGGAGCAAGGCTTCATACTCAGTTGTATTATTAGTACAAGGGAACATCAACCTTAAGACATAAAAAATTTATCACCTCTTGGGGAAGTCAAAATAACTCCAGCCCTCGAGCCTTCCAACTGCCTGGATCCATCAAAGTGAATAGTCCAATATGTGTTATCCGGCTTCTCCTTAGGCATCTGCAACTCTGTCCAGTCATTGATGAAATCCACAAGTGCTTGAGACTTGATAGCTGTCCAAGGCATATACTTCAAACCATGGGGTCCAAGCTCAATGGCCCACTTGGCTACCCGACCTCTGGCTTCTCTGTTTTGTATAATATCCTCTAAGGGAGAAGAACTGACCACAGTGATGGGATGACCGAAGAAATACTACTTCAATTTATGACTAGCTATGAACACCCCATAAACCAGCTTCTGCCAATGTGGGTACCTCTGCTTAGATTCAATGAGTACCTCACTGATAATAGTAAACCGGCCGCTGAACCGGATATTCCTTGCCTGTTTCCCTCCTTTCCACAAAAATTGCCACACTAATAGCTCTGCTATTAGCAAACACATATAACAGTAAGGGCTCCTTACCAATAGGAGCTGCAAGGATTGGCAACTTAGCCAACTGCTTCTTCAACGCCTCAAAGGCCTGATCTGCAGCATCACTCCAGACAAAGTGATATGTCTTCTTCATCATCCAATACAGAGGGATAGCCTTTTCGCCCAAACGGCTTATAAACGGGCTTAAGGCTGCAATATGACCCGCCAGATGCTGGACATCATTAACACATGCTAGTTTAGCCAAAGAAGTGATAGCCTTGATTTTATCCGGGTTAGCTTCAATGCCTCTTTCAGAAACCAAAAGACCCATGAGCTTGCCTGCTGGCACACCAAAAACACACTTGGTCGGGTTAAGCATCATCTTGTAGACCCGGAGATTGTCAAAGGTCTCTTTCTAATCATCTATCAAGGTTTCCTTCTTCTTGGATTTCACAACAATATCATCCACATAAGCATGAACATTGCGTCCAATCTGGTCATGGAGGAAATTCTGAACGCACCGATGATAAGTCGCCTAGGCACTCTTAAGCCCAAAAGGCATAGACACATAGCAGATGGCTCCAAAGGGAGTGATGAAAGTTGTCTTCTCCTGGTCCTTAACTGCCATCTTGATCTGATGATAACCAGAGTAAGCATCCAGAAAACTCAAACGCTCACAACCCGCCGTAGCATCAATGATCTGATCAATACGAGGGAGAGCAAAAGGGTCATCCGGACAAGCCTTATTAAGATCTGTATAACCCACACACATAAGCTAGGTGCCATTTTTTTAAGTACCAGCACCGGGTTAGCCAACCATTCAGGATGAAAAACTTCAATGATAAACCCAGCCGCCAAGAGCCGCGCCACTTCTTCACCAATAGCCTTACGCCTCTCTTCATTAAAACGACGAAGCAATTGCTTGACCGGCTTAAACTTTGGATCAACATCGAGAGTGTGCTCAGCGAGTTCCCTCGGTACACCTGGCATGTCTGAAGGCTTCAATGCAAAGATGTCCCGGTTCTCACGGATCAACTCGATGAGCGTGCTTTCCTATTTCGTATCCATATTAGCACTGATACTGAATTGCTTGGATGAGTCGCCAGGAACAAAGTCAACCAGCTTAGTGTCATCTGCCGGCTTAAATTTCAACAAGGGGTCATGCTCTGTGGTTGGCTTATTCAAAGGTGTCATATCTGCTGGGTCAACATTATCTTTGTAAAACTTCAACTCCTCTGTTGCACAAACAGACTCGGCATAAGCAGCATCGCCTTCTTCACACTCCAAAGCTATCTTCCTTTCACCATGCACCGTGATACGCTGACTTACCGAGCACCACCCCATGAAAAACAGTAGAAGACGGCTTAAGATCTTTGCCAGTCAATTCCATACGGTGAAAAGTATCATACTAAAGGATATTGATGCTACCGCCTCCATCCATGAGCACCTTAGTAAACTTGTACCCTCCAACCTAAGGTGCAACCACCAAAGCCAACTAACCCGGATTGTCAACCCGGGGCGGGTGATCCTCACGACTCCATACAATAGGATGTGCAGACAATCGCAAGTATCGAGGAATCGCTGGCTCAACCGCGTTCACTGCTCGCTTATGAATCTTCTGGTCTCGTTTGCATAAACTCGTGGTAAACACATGATATTGACCACCATTCAGTTGCTTTGGATTACTCTGATAACTAGACTGCTGCTGCTGATTCCCTTGATTAGGTTGTTGATTAAAGCAACCTTGATTGCCTTGGCCCTGAAAACCGGAGCTTGAGCCGCCACCTCCAAAGCCAGGTCCGTGAGAGCCGGATCCTGACCCGCCATGCGGGCCATGATTGTTCTAAAAAAAGCTAGAATTTCTATACTCCCTCATGATGAAGCAATCTTTCCACAGATGAATGGCCGACTTCTCTTGTGTACCACTTTGGGCAAGGCTGATTCATCATTGCCTCAAGGTTGAACTTCAGCCCTCCAAACCAGGGCACTGATGATTTCCTCTTTCACGCTGATTATTATTCTGCGTACTAGTGTTAGCCATGAAGTCTGAACCGCCGTTGGCCTTGCACTTACCATTGTTACTTTGACATATGTATTATGTTGCTGTCCCTTTGCATTGCAACTCTTCTTCCCCTTGCCGGTCTTCACTACAAAAAAAAGACACATCCGTGACATTTTGGGCCGAACGAATTTTTTTCTATCATGCTTATGACACTTCTATGACGATAATTGTGACAGAACCCGGTATCATCATAGATGTGGTGGGCTCCTACTTCTATTGCAAAAAATCATGACAGAAAATGGGCTTTTCGTCCTGGGAGGGCCGGAGATGCAGCTGCATGACATTCGTTGGGTCGTCCATGATGGAAAAACCCATGGTAGAAGCGTGGGCGGGGAAAATATCGGGGAGTTCCCGGTTATGGTGGGTGTTCGGGGGCCAAGCGATGCGCGTTTGTCTCGTACATACGCGCTGCAGGTGTAAGGCGTTAACGCTCTAATCGAACCCGAAGCGAGGCGTTGGGCTCTAATCAACCCGAAGCGATTGCAGACCGCAGTTACGACATTCGCATTCGGCGATCGATCGATCCCTTGCCGTTAATCAACCTCGATCGAGCGATTCGCCGCTATCTGCGCTAATCAAGCGGTCGATGCTGCCTCTGGATGAACAGTGAGCGTTGTTGGGTGGGGGGTGGATGAACATGACCCTGTGGTAGGAGAGGCCATTGCCGCTGGATGAACAGGACCCCGATCGAGCCGGTTGGGGGTGGATGAACAGGACCCCATGGAGAGGTGGATGAACAGGACCCCATGGATGGCTGGATGAACAGGATGACCCAGTGGAGGGCTGATTGAACAGTAGCTGGTGGAGGGCTGGATGAACAGTAGCCCGTGGAGGGGTGGTTGAACAGGACCCTGTGGAGAGGGCTGGTTGAACAGTAGCCGGTGGAGGAGCGGTGGAGGCTAGATGAACAGGAGCCCGTGGATGAACAGTGGCTGGTGGAGGCAGGAGGGGAGACGCTGTGGATGAACACTCACAGGTGGAGGCTGGAGGAGGTCGACGGTGGATGAACAGTAGCCCGTGGAGGCTGGAGGAGGTCGACGGTGGAGATGAACAGTATCCCGTGGAGTCCCATTTTGCAGTATGCCACACCCCTCCCGATGAACAGGACCCCTGTTTCGACCGTAACGCTCCAACACAAGTCTGTTTCCTCTGTTTTGCAGTACGCCACACCCCTCCCGATCAACAGGACCCCGTTTCGACCAAGAGTAGTCTGTTTCCTCCGTTTTGGGATACGCCAGACCCCTCCTGATGAACAGGATCCCGTTTCAACCGTGGCTGGTCGAACACAAGGCCGTTTCCTCCGTTCTGCGGTACGCTAGGCCTCGTTTCCATCTGTTGTTCCGTCCAAGCCGGTTGGCTCCCAATGAACACGACAACGCATTCTGTTCCGACCCAGCCCGTTGGCTCCCCATGAATACGACGACGATGCAGTTTCTCCGTTCCGACCTAGCCATGTACACGAGCCACGCCGTGCGTGTCTGTCGATGGGCATTCAAGACCCGCCCATATGTAATGCGACGCGGGTCAGATTTACTTTCTTGCACCCTGGCCGATGTACGTACGTGTACATGCTATGTGCGTGCCTCTACTACGACACGTGCGCGCCTCTACTACGACACATGCGCGCCTTTACATCGACCAGTATGTACGTACACGTTCGAGACCAGAATGACAACGCTACATACGCTTCGACCAGGTGGGTCCCGACTGTCAGGCACTTCCTTGCGTGCGAAGATGTAGCTGGTGGGTCCCAGCAGTCAGGGGGCGAATCATTTTTTTGCCCGTAATATGGACGCACTTCCTTGCGTGCGAAGATGTAGCCGTGGGTCCCGGCAATCGGGAAACGTTTTTTTTCGTGAAATACGGTGGCCCATCCTGTGGGTCCCTGCTGTCTGGTGGAGGAATCATTATTTTCTGGATAATAAGGAGGCACTTCCTTGCTGCGGCCGTGGACCCAGCTGTCAGCCTCTCCACATACAGTACTCTTCCGATGGAAGTCGTTCCTTGACCACATTGACCACGCTGCGCGGAGAACACCAGGGCGGTGGACGACCGTGAGGCCTAGGATGGGGACGACACGGAGCCGGGGAAGACGCGACAGTGGATGCCCATGTGGAGAGGAGTACGAGGGTTCATTGGTTCGGATGCGGTGTGAGGCTATCGTCACCATAGAATAATAGGGGGTGTGGGTGTGTAGAGGGATGGCCTGGCCAGCGGTGCAAGTTGTAGGTGGCGTTGAAGCCTCCGCGGCAACACAGCCGGCCACGAGAGGTAGTAGCAGGTGGCACGACCGGCGCTGCTTTGGGCGGCTGGAGCAAGAGGACCAGAAGTTGAAGAAGCACGACGGCCGTTGGATGGACATCGTACGGTCACTACAGCTTGAATCGTTTATATTGACTAAGTTGACAAAGCCCTTGGTACGTGTCAACTTAGTAGGCCCACAGGTCAGCCTCCGAAACGGTGCGCCCCAGATGTCAGGGGGAGGAATCATTTTTTGGGCGGCTGAAGCTAGAATATCCGAGATTGAAGAAGAAGCACGACATCCATTGGATGGACATCCAACGGCCACTGTTGCTAGAACTGTGTGTTGACTATAAGTTGACAAAGCCTTGCATACGCGTCAACTTAGTTTTTTTAGGGGATGCGTCAACTTAATAGGCCCACAAGTTTGTGGCAGAGAACATATAGCCCATTTGCGATTTGTAAGAATGTACAACCCATTTTTGAATTCTAATGGGATTTACCACAACCCATTTACAGTTTATTAAAAGTACAACCCATTTTCTAGCTAGGACAATTTTAACCAACCGTTCAAAATAGAATTCAATAAAATTTCCCACATTTTGATGGGATCCGAAATATTTTTATCCTGAAATTTCTAGTCAGATTAAATACAATTTCAAATATAAATTTGTATTACGTAAAAATCCAACGAAACATTGCATGCGCAACAATTAATGAAATTAGAATTTTCAAAATCCAAAAATAATATTTTATAAACTAATTACACGTTGGTTGCATTTTTTATAGTTACTGCCCAGTTTTTATAATTACATCCCATTTATTATTTCTTAAAGCCTATTTTCTTGTTAAGCCTAATGCATCCCTCCTAGGAAAGATTTGCAGCCCAGCGGGGCGGAGAATAACAAGTTGACCTTGCCTGGGTATTCCACAAAAAAAGTATAGCTGGGCTAGCCATTTTCAGCTTGAAAAATAATAATATCTAGGCTGGATATCTGGCCTGAGCTAGACGGGCCATAGCCCGCCCAGTTAATACCCTGCTCTCCTCTGAACAACAACAAAAACATTGCTCAAGAAAAACTCTGCAGTGCTCACACCTCAAAAACACAAATACTGCTCGAGCTACTTGGTCCCAGCTGTCACCCGCTCCTTGTGCAATTCTCTCGTTTATTGACTACATAGGTTGACAATGGTGTGGGGCCGTGATGTCAGGAAACCAGGAGGAAGCAAAAAATATATAGTTGTACATAATAAGGAGGCACTTGCGTACATACGGCTATGGCCCTAGTGGGTCCCTACTATCATCCAGTCAAAATAAAGTCATCTCCTGAATCCTCATGCTCGTTGACCATGTTGACAATGCTCGGCGCCACGGCGAGCGCAACAACTCAAAGGATGACGGATAGGGCCTCGCGGGCCCTACGGATGGTCTGATATAGAGCCCGCTGCTCATTCAGGAAGCCAGGATCATCGGACACCTATGTGCACCTTCGAGAGACTGAGACGGCATGAAACGGTAAGGCCGCACTTGGGAGCTCTGGTTTATTACACACCTGTATTAAGATACAAGTGTAATTTACTCGTCATCGGAAACAACTCGTAAAATACAGGCGTAATGAAACCGAGGGCCCGAGGTCTGTAACGAAAATCGGCGTGTTACGCCTGTAATTTGATAGACCGTTGTATATTTTACTAGTCGAAATCGACCAACCAAGCGCTTCGCCTGAGACCATCTGCTTTTATTTACAAGCGTCAGTTTTACAAGCGGTTGGTTGGAAAACGATGATCCAATCACGACCTAAGATGATGAGTTGGTCGGAAGATCATATGGTTTCACCTCTAACCTACCCGAGTTGTCGTATAGGATATGAATGAAACATAAGACAATGAAAAGCACAGAAACAACAGAAGAAGATGATATTCATAACATGCAAATCACAGGCATTACCTCAACATGCAAAACAATATGAAGCATTATTCTCAGGAGGCACGGTGAACAACTCCTGATGCCGCATGCCACAACATTCCATAGACAACATTCAGAACAAACTCACAAGGCCTAGTGAGGAAGTCCCGGATTAGGGGGTGTCCGTATAGCCGAACTATCACCGTTGGCCGGACTCCAAGACTATGAAGATACAAGATTGAAGACTTCGTCCCATGTCCGGATGGGACTTTCCTTGGCATGGAAGGCAAGCTTGGCGATACGGATATGTAGATCTCCTACCATTGTAACCGACTGTGTAACCCTAACCTATCCGGTGTCTATATAAACCGGAGGGTTTTAGTCCGTGGGGATCTAACAACAATCATACCATAGGCTAGCGTCTAGGGTTTAGCCTCCTTGATCTCGTGGTAGATCTACTCTTGTACTACCCATATCATCAATATTAATCAAGCGGAGTAGGGTATTACCTCCATCGAGAGGGCCCGAACCTGGGTAAAAACATCGTGTCCCTTGTCTCATGTTACCATCCGCCTAGACGCATGCTCGGGACCCCTACCCGAGATCCGCCGGTTTTGACACCGACATTGGTGCTTTCATTGAGAGTTCCTCCGTGTCGTCGTCCCGTAGGATGCCTCATCCCGTCTTTAAAGACGATACTATCGCCAAAGGAGCCTTGGCCGCTGGTCAGACTCTTCGGCTAGGTGGTTTTCTTATGACCGTCAGTTCGGCCACCGCGCCGGCGATGACCTCTCGAGTCATCGAAACCAATCTCCATATTAATTCGGAACTTGCCGAACAGTTAGATCCGATCGAGCTCTCCTCCATAAACAAGCTCTTGGATCGCATCGCCGCCCTGGGAGTCGCCACAGACTACGACCGGATCGGGCCTAAAACCGATCTGAGAGATCAACTCTCCCGTGCTACCCATCATGTTGCTGTGATAGAGGAGCAATGCGGAGATTCTTCTTCTATCTTAAGGACTAGCTACGTCCGGATCCCCGATCCCTCCATGCCGGATTCCCGCAGAGGGACGGATGTCGATCAAGCCCTGAACTTAAAGTCAGGTGGCGGGTTGGACTCATTGGATAACACTCAAAAATCCAAACTTCCGGATCTAGTTCCACCCGCCCACCCAAACATTAGCGATCTCTCTCGAATTCGGCAAGAGCCCGCTGAAACAAGACATCATTATCGGGCGATTCCTCTGGTTATGAACAGGATAAAGGACTGCCGAGAGGAGGACGCAATCCGATTTTCTGCAATAATTGCACGGACAAGGGAATCCTAAATGCCATAAGTCGTCACGAAATTACACGCTTTGCTGACTTGGTGACCATAGTACAAAAGTATCTTGTGCGATGGAGAGTGCCCGAAAACCGAAAGTAAATTTTGGGATAATCCATTTGAATACATCCCTAGTCCGAAATAAAAGGGTGCATCATCATCAAGCACCTGGGTTAAATACCAAAAACCAAAACCCCTAAAGGGTACGGAACCATCTTTGGAGGGTTGGCTAAGCGGACCTCGCAAAATTCACAAGACAGAGGGCGCCACTCCAAGTCATAGCCTTCGAGCATGTTGGATACTACGGCAGGTGGCCAAAAGTGGCGAAGAGTTTCTAGCTTCAGAATCCCAGCCCAGCAACACCAGTACGGTGTTAACAGTCTTCGAGACTTTAGCATCAAATAACATGTGAAAACGAACACTCCGCAACCTTGCCGAAGTCTACCAAGTAGCAACAATAAATCCATGGAGTGACGCGACTATTACCTTTAATGCCAGTGAACCTAAATTCCGAACAGCCCGAGCACCAGCCGCATTGGTCCTCAGTCCGATAGTGGATGGCTTTTGCCTTACTAAGGTACTCATGGATGGCGGCAGCGGACTAAACCTCATCTATGAGGAAACCCTCCAAATGGAAATAGATCGAACCGCATTGAGCGAAGCACAACCTTTAGAGGAATAATCCCTAGCCGGGAAGCATGCTGCACAGAAAAATCACATCGACGTAGTGTTCGGCTCACCGGACAATTACAGGTCCAAGGAGGTCACATTTCAAGTGGCCCCGTTCAACAACGGATATCATGCTTTACTAGGACGAGAGGCATTCACAATTTTTCAAGCTATACCCCATTATGGGTACATGAAGCTTAAAATGCCCGGACCTAACGGAATCATCACTCGCTAGTGATCCGAACATAGCACTCGGCCGAAAATAAGACAGCCGCACTAGCCCTCGAGGCACTATCCAAGCCCTAGCGGCCGAGGAACTCACCGCGATGCGCTCCACGGTGAAACAGGGACGATGTGATACTTGATAAAAGATCCAAGTCCACCTCTTTCAAACCAGCAGATGAAATAGTCAAATTCCAAGTCCACCCAACGGACCTCGCAAAGACGGCCTCCATTGGGGCACAATTAAACCCTTATGTAGACGCCAAGACTACGAGAATTTCTACGAAAAACTGGACATCTTTGCTGGCACCCTTCGACATGCCAGAATCCCACGCCGGCTGGCCGAAAGCACGCCCTAAATATCCTAAAAGGATTCAAGCCGATCAAACAGGCTCTTGGCGCTTTTCCGAACCCAAGAGACAAAGCCATGGGAGAGGAGCTAGCCAAACTTTTGGAAGTCGGATTCATCGTAGATATAAAACATCCGGACTGGCTAGCAAACCTGGTGATGGTACCAAAGAAGGATAAATCCTGGCGCCTATGTGTTGATTTTAAAGACCTTAATAAGGCTTGCCCAAAGGATCCCTTCCCCTTCCCTCAAATTGATCAAATTATCGACGCTACAGCAGGACACGACTCATTGTGCTTCCTCGACGCGTACTTCGGCTACCACCAAATCAAGATGGCGGAGCCAGACCAAGCTGCAACAGCATTCATCACTCCATACGGCCCGTTCTGCTTCAACACAATGCCCTTTGGGCTCAAAAACGCCGGCGCAACATATCAGCGCATGATTCAGACATGTATGGCAAACCAGATCGGCAAAATAGTGGAAGCATATGTAGATGACGTGGTCGTCAAAACCAAGCACGTTGAAACTCTAGTAGACGACTTGAGGCTCACATTCGACAATCTTCAAAAATATGACATCAAGCTCAATCCGGAAAAATGCGTCTTTGGCGTTCCAGCCGGAAAGCTCGTGGGCTTCATTGTGTCCGGTAGAGGAATTGAAGCAAACCCAGCCAAGATCCAAGCTCACGTAATTGGATATTCCAAAAGACCTCAAACAAATACAAAAATTGACAGATGCGTGGCGGCTCTAAGCCGCTTTATTTCCCGCTTGGGAGAAAAGGCGTTACCCTTTCCGCCTCCTCCCACAAGACCGAACACTTCGAGTGGATTTGATGCCGCCACGGCCGGACTCGAAGAAATAAAGGCCATTTTGGCAACAAATCCGGTCCTGGCCGCGCCCAATGTGGGCGAACCAATACTATTATATATCGGCGCAAGACATCAAGTTGTCAGCGCGGTGCTCGTTGTCGAACGAGAAACGGACGGACACCAGTTCCCTCTTCAAAAACCGGTTTACTATGTGTCCACTGTCCTAACTCCATGCAAGTCCCGGTACCCACACTATCAAAAGATAGCATACGCGATGTTCATGGCATCCCGGAAGCTGCGACACTACTTTCAAGAGTGTTCGATAACGGTAGCCTCCGAAGTACCTCTTAACGACATTATAAACAACCGACGCCGACGGGCGGATTGCTAAATGGGCCATAGAGCTCCTTCCATTCGACATAACTTATAAGCCACGACGAGCTATTAAGTCGCAGGTTTTTGCCGACTTCGCGGCGAATGGACAAGTCAACTCCCTAAAGAGTACGGCGATACTCCAATTGGATCATGCACTTTGACGGCTCCAAAATGTTGGCCGGCACGGGGTCAAGCGTCGTCTGACGTTTCCCAACCGGGACACAAATTCAATACGCCCTTCAGATAATGTATACGGACTCCAACAACGCGGCGAATACGAGGCCCTTCTGCACGGCCTCCGGATGGCGCCTCCATGGGCATTAAACGCCTAGAGGTGCGCGGGGATTCAACCTCGCGATATCTCAAATAAACGGAGACTTTGATGCCAAAGATCCGAAAATGGCAGCATACCGCAATGCGGTCCTAAAAATGTCAAGACGGTTGAAGGGCTCGAATTTCATCATATAGCCCGGGACAACAACCAGGCGGCGGATATATTGGCACGCATCGGTGCAAAACGCGATGCCGTCCCGCCCAACATCTTCCTGGAACGGTTGTTCAAGCCATCCATACTATGGGAAGGGGAGTCCGGCAATAAAAATCCGGACCCAACCGCACTGCCTGACGCCGAACACTCTGACACAACCGGAGGCTCTGCCCCCGAGATAACACCCTCCGCTCACGAAATAATGGCGGTTATCGCCCGTGGGCCAAAACCATTCCTAGCCTACCTAACTAGGCAGGAACTCCCCGAAGACCAAAACGAGGCTCGCTGCATAGTACAGTGATCTAAGGCCTAGAAAGTCCATGAGGGGGAGCTTTATAAGAAAAGCACTACCGGAGTCCTTCAAAGGTGTATCTCCGAAGAGGAAGGGCGAAACCTCCTGGCTGAAATTCATGCCGGACTGGGTGGGCACCACGCCGCAGCCCGGGCCCTTGTAGGCAAGGCCTTCCGTCTGAGATTTTATTGGCCGACGGCCCGGGCAGATCTTAGGACTTGGTCCAACGATGCGTCGGTTGCCGACTTTTGCTAACCAAACCCACAGGCCACCCACGCCCTTAAAACTATACCCATCACACTGGTCGTCATGGTCTGGGGCTTGACATGGTTGGACCCCTTAAGGGAGGAACCCACAAGCAAAAATACCTATTGGTCATGGTGGATAAATTCACCAAATGGATAGAGGCCAAGCCTGTTAAAACAGCGAATCCGGACCGTGATAGACTTCATATCGGGGTAGTGCACCGTTACGGTGTCCCCCACGATATCATCACCGATAATGGCACCAACTTCACGGCCGATGAGGTCAAATTACGGTGCAAAAACATGGGCATCAAGCTCGATTCGCCTTAGTCTATCACCCTCAAACCAACGGCCAAGTCGAGCGAGCAAATGGTCTAATCATGAGCGGCATTAAACCCGCACTAGTGCGGTCCCTCAAGGAATCTAACACGACCGGGTTGAGGAGCTTCGACTCCGTACTGGGGCTGCGGACCACACCGAATCGTACTACCGGATTCACACCATTCTTTATGGTGTACGGCCTTGAGCAGTCTTGCCTGCGACATAATACATGACTCACCTTGCGTGCGCATGTATGAAGAAAGAGAAGCCGAGCTTGATCGGCAAGACAGTTTGGACGCATTGGAGGAGGAGCGCGACGTGGCAAAAGCTCGTTCCGCATTCTATCAACAGCAGGCTCGAAGATATCAAAGCAGGAAATGCGGGCCAAAGCTTATAACGTTGGCGAACTAGTTCTACGCTGCCGGACAAGAAAAAGGACAAACTCAAGCCCAAATGGGAAGGTCCCTTCATCATCGACCAGGTCCTGACCGGTGGAGCATACCGTCTGCGAACGCATCGGATAACCGACTCGAGCCGAACCCATGGAACGCAGCCCGTCTCACGAAGATTCTACGCCTAAGCGCCCGGACTCCAAGTTCGCCTCCTTCCTCCGCCCACATTTTCTATTTTTGCTGTCTTTTATTTCTCTCCTTCCTCCTCCTTCTTCTTGAAGCCTCTAGAGGCTCGCTTATGCCTTTTCAAGACATACTTGACGCGCTGTCCGCGCTCATTATACACAGGGGCTTCTTTAATGAAGCTTATTTATACGGGCTTCATGCCCAACACATGCGTTAAACTTCCGCATATACCTTTTATTCACCATTATATGCATCGATATGACTTAAGTTTTGGCCAAGATGGGTTGCTGGCTCTGTGCTTACCCCTACGTTCCCGATTGTTCGGCTAGGTGGTAAAGGAGCACCTCTGCGATTATTCTTTGTCGGGTCACCGGATGTGTACCTCGACCGGGCGGCGAAAGCTAAGCGTTCTTAAGGGAATATTCGGTCGATGAACTGAAAGATGATTTTTAATTATTTACCCATCTGCCCCTGCATGATTTTTCGCTTTCATAGCAGCTTTGACATGCACTTTAGGGCATGCATCCCAGCGATAGGAACCCTTAATGTAACTATTCTCCTGGAAGATGTTTCTTACTACCCATGTAATATAACATAACTAGTTGGGCACTTGTCCGACATACAGCAACAATGACCCCTACGCCTTGTCTACATGCATACCCGGTTCTTATATAACCACGAAGGTATTCGGACACACTCCGGACTATTGGGTCCTTAGGTCGGGCGAAAAGGTCCGCTATGACAAACGATCTACAATCCGGCTAGAAGACATTTTTTTCATGTCATATCTTTACATAGTCAACTCGACTCATTGTATTCCTCCTCAATGCCATCTAATAGGCTATCTAATTTACAATCTTGCTTTGGGAATACTTGGCGGCCAATTCTACTTGGTCAGATACTAAACTTTACAGGATCTCCATCCCATTAGGCCCCACAGGTCCGACCTCGCCATGTGGTTTGGGTCAACCGTGTACCGCGTCTTTACCATGGCCCGAGCCTCCTGGCGCCTTGACGGAAGGCCGATATCTTCCATAGTCGGAAGCGCCGCCGTGCTCCTTGAAGCCGCTCTGCCAGCCCCCCAATGCCTTCGGGCAGGGAGATAGATGGCCACAAGGCCTGGCCGACGCCTTTCATCACCTGTCGGACTCGTTAAATGCGGTGACGCATATTCGGGAAGAAGATCACCCAAGAACTGGGCATCTCCTCCTCAAGACGACACTGTGAGCAAACCTACATACATGTTTATGTTAGTCGCCTTCCTCGCCGAACTCTTTCAAAGTTCGCTCAAGCACTCTTGAAAATGTCGCGACGGTTTAATGATTCTCCTTTACGGAGTCAGACAACTGGGCACGAACATCCTTTAGTTCCTCACCCAGCTTGGTGTTGGCATCTTGGAGGCTATTTTTCTCCTGCCGCACCCTCGTAAGCACACTCTCGCTGGCCTTTAGCTGGCGCAAGAGTTGTCGCTTGTCCGGATCTAGTCCGGCGCCATCTGCAATGTTTTTGTCAGATTTACACACCCATCGCACTTCATAAACTATTTATCTTTTGAAGTGTATATTACCAAAGGGGGTCTCGGTGGCTCCCCCTGTAGCGGCTAGTGCGGCCTCAAGTTGGGCCTTGCACTCTTCAAGCTCCTGGGACAGTCGGGTACTCTTTTTTATAAGATCCTGCATAACAAATGATCCTTAAATCAGTTATTCTAACTATTTTAAGCCTCGGGGGCTACTGGCATATATAACTGTCAAATTTCCTTACCCGTATGTCCTTTACATACCGCTCCGTGGCTCTGGCTAGACCATCTTGAGCGGCACGGAGGTGCGCATCTCCCGAATTGAAGGCATTCAAGGCCTCTTGGGAGAAACATGCGTCACGAAGGACTGTCCGGCGGCGCCTGTGATTCAAGGCGTCTCCACCTCGGAGTTGGTGGCGGACAATCTGTCGGCATCCTCTGTCGGAGGAGCATCCGACGTACGCCTCGTGTTCGCCTTCGCTTCTGGACCCGGCTTTGGAGCCTGGCCGGCGAAGGTTCGATTGACAACCTCTCTGGACTCAGTCCGGCGAGCGCTCTTTTTCCTGAAAAGAGCGTCAGTGTTAGTACGCCTTCCAGGAATCAATCCTAGGAACATGGTGACACGCCATACCGTTGCGGCGGAGTTTCGATCCGGACCGCACTCCTTTTTAGCCTGCGGGGCCGTACTGCCCCTTGTTGGCTAGCCGCCGCGGGCTCGGCTTCCTCGCCTCGAAGGTACCTCGCGAAACACCATTGGTATACGGTGATCAAGAAATAAGCACGGATGGGTCATTATCGTAATATTGGGACCTCGGTCTCGCCATTACTGTGAGGCTGGAAGTATTCCGGTAATCGGCCGTGATGGCAACCAAAGCATTGTCGATGCTAAGTTGGTGGAACACCCCATCGATCAACTCCACCTTTATATCCGGATCCTCTTCGGAGGTCGGATCGAGGGACCGCTCGATCCTCGGGTTGTGGGGGCGGCTGTGTATCTTCTCCACAGTCCGGCCGTAGCTCTCTGCGTAGAAACCATGAAATGAGATATTTAACCACGGAACATGGATCGGACAGGCCACAAAGATGTTTGCTTACCTAGCTTCGAGGACTATTCAAGAAAACTCCTTCGTGGATTGACGCGAGGAAATCCTCCTCCTCCCCTTTATACATGGCGCATAAGATCTTCACCAGTTCGGTGACCGATCCCGGCCCTTTGCGGCCATGGCGGGTGGCATCGTCTTCCCCGCTGAAGTCCCACATGGGGTGGCCCCTATATTGGAGCGGCTGCACTCCCCTCATAATGCAGATTGCCATGACTCCAATCATGGTCAGTCCGGCATGAGCCAGTAACCTTATTCGGCTCATCAAATAGAGGACATCCGGTCATTTTTCCCTCCAGCTCCGAGGGCGCCAGCTTAGGTGCTTCTTCGTAGGAGCATTGCTGAACTTCGGAAGGCCGATCCGAGCAGGATCCGGCAGCGGGGCGTCCTCCATGTAAAACCATTCAAGGCCGGTCTTGGACGCCTTCTTCGGGTTCCGGATAGGTATCCGTCCCGACGATGCGCCATAGCTCGGCTCCGCCCACTTGATATATTGACCCCTCATGAGAACGGGGTACTAGGCAGAATAATCTCTTCCACAGCCCGAAATGAGCCTCGATGCCCAAGAACAGTTCGCAAAGGGCCACGAAGCCCGCGATGTGCAAGATGGAGGCAGGAGTAAGGTGGTGCAACTGGAGGCCGTAGAACTCCAAGAGCCCCCGGAGAAACGGATGGATTGGAAATCCGAGTCCTCTTACTAGATAAGAGATGAAGCATACCCGCTCTCCTTTAGAGGGATTTGGGACACTCTCCGCTTGCTTTCCGCCCTTGTAGGTGGCAAGTCCGGCTCGAACCGGAACCATGAAGGCCGGGGGAAGAAATCCCTTGGTTTGGAGTATAACTAGCACGCTATGCGGGATCGAGCATCTCTCCCAATTTCGGTGCCGAGGGCCGGAGCACGAGAGGAGGAGCCGCGTCGACCGTCCATGATGGAATGGGCTTTGGTCAAGCGCCTGATGAAAGCTTCATGAAGGGGGTTGGTGTGACTCAGATCTAGATCCTCGCCCCTTTTATAGGCAGCTCACTTGCGCAGCTAGGGGGTAAGTGTAAAAATACCCAGGCTTTTCGCATTCATTCAAACACGTGGAAGATGGCCATTATTGGGCGTAGAAGCCAAGGAGCGCAGCATTTATCAGAAGCCGGACACTATTCGACAAGTATATGGAATTTGGAGAAGAACCCGCCTCGCAATGCCGAAGACAATCAACGCCGGACTCATCGTCATTGAAGCCTGGTTCGGGGCTCTTGAGGAGTCCCGGATTAGGGGTGTCCGGATAGCCGAACTATCACCATTGGCGGACTCCAAGACTATGAAGATACAAGATTGAAGACTTCGTCCCGTGTCCGGATGGGACTTTCCTTGGCGTGGAAGGCAAGCTTGGCGATACGGATATGTAGATCTCCTACCATTGTAACCGACTCTGTGTAACCCTAACCTATCCGGTGTCTATATAAACCGGAGGGTTTTAGTCCGTAGGACGAACAACAATCATACCATAGGCTAGCTTCTAGGGTTTAGCCTCCTTGATCTCGTGGTAGATCTACTCTTGTACTACCCATATCATCAATATTAATCAAGCAGAGTAGGGTATTACCTCCATCGAGAGGGCCCGAACCTGGGTAAAAACATTGTGTCCCTTGTCTCCTGTTACCATCCGCCTAGACGCACAGTTCGGGACCCCCTACCCGAGATCCGCCGGTTTTGACACCGACACCTAGCATTACATAGACAACATTCAGAACAAACTCTTAAAATACCTTACATAAGTCAACATTCATGTGGCTGCATCTCAGTATAGTAAATATTTCTGAACTGAAGACAGGAATAGGAAAAAACGGTCGACGTTGCTCACAGCAAAGGGCATCCCACTTAAAAATATCAAATGCGTGTCTTCTGGCTAATATCAATGAGAAAATTTTGACAAGGTTTTCCAATTCCATTATATTAAACTAATGTCTTCTTGCTAACATCAATGAATCAACTTTGACAAGCTTTTACCATTCAAAATATGTAATGCCTATGATTGTGGAACATTATGGGTTTGTCATCAGTTTGTCACTTGATAGTCCGGTGCTCAAGGTGACAATGAATTATTAGAGAACCATTCGATGTATTGTGCATGATGAAGTATTATGGAGGACATGAACCATCTGAACATTTTGTGCAGTTCCACTAAAATCAAGCTGAGCATCCCTGTGGATTTCGTATTTATATGCTGCAAGAAAACAAAGACACGTCAGCACACACATGAATATTGGCCCCAGTGCCAACCCACCAATCGGTGGACTAACAAACTGAAAGTACGGTAAACAGATTACCATACCGAGATGCCCCATCATTGTTGCTTAGAATGACATTGACGGACTTGGAGTCCTGTCCTGGCTTCTTGTACCTGTTTGGGCACTTTTTGCCCAGTGCACTCCACGTGTTGTAGAGTTTCCTATGCTCTCTACAGACTAGTCATGCCACCAGCATCTACTAATACTCGGTAAAGCTTCTCGATCATTCCTTGTGTAATGTAGCGCAAATAGTGACTGCTTCTTTCTGCAAAGTGGTAAGACCAACAGGACCCACTAATGCAGCAGTTTGCCTTAGACACATTGGCTCCTTTTGTGCAGTTCAACTAAAATCAAAGTCGGAATAAAACAGACCTTTAATTTTGGTATCCCTGTAAGCAACAATAGGTATAAGGGAAACAATTACTAAGAAATGACGGTTGATGACTTGTACTCCCAGAAGAAAAACATCTACTGATCTACCTTATCTTAATGGGAAATAAAGCAGGAGAGTAGCAATTCTCAATCCGTGTGATTCATTCATATTAACTGAGACATTATCTTAAAAATGCCTTGTTTCAACATGTATAAAGAACGACAAAGCAGAAAAGTACCATTCCTAAAATAATGCGACTGATTCATTTTAACAGAGACATTATCTTAACAATACCTTGGGTAGACATGTAGAAAGAACTACAAAGCAGGATAGTACCATTTTTAAAACACTGTAAATGATATATAATAACAGAGACATTATCTAATCAATACATTTCTTAAACATGTACTCCGGCCGATCCCTAACAGAAATGGTACTGCTGCCGATCCCTAACAACTGTTGTAGTTTTGAACTAAGGTTCAGTAGTTAATTCTGAGGAAAGTCGGTACTGACCTTTCAAGACCAAGATTTGAAACAACTCCTGTGGAAGACCAAAAAGAGATCTCAACACATATTTGGAAATCCGGTCTCCTATTTTGCAGTTTCACCAAAATTAAGCGAAGCAAAATGTCGCAATAGCAACAAGTTGAATAGATATCCCTGTTTTAACAGAGGCAAAAAAGGAATCAATTACTGGCCAATAAAGGAGGATGAAACATGCGGCCTCAAAAATGGTAATCCCGCCAATCCCTAACAAGTGTTGCAGTTTTGAAATAAGATTCAGTAGTTAATTCTCAGAGTGGCATTGCTTAATTTTACCAGTGGCATTAGATTAACAAAAAACATAAAAGTTCTAGGGGAGAGTGGGTGCAACAACACCATGTGCTTCCATCTACTTATAAAGGGGGTGATGCAGAGTTTTGTTGTAACAAAGAAACAAGCATCATGTCTGATGCGGAGCATCCTATGGGCATCACCATGTCAAGAGTCCGTTCGGCGAGTGACACGTGCGACGTCTACTTCACATACACAAAGGTGAATCATCTCATTTACACGTGCTCACTTGACACCTTCAAGGATGGTATACTACTTGACACTCCACTCGTGTGCATGCATAGGTATTGTCGGAACACTGCGGACAATGAGAAGGAGTGCAAGCGCCAAGGAACAACTACACCATCCGCGATGGAAGCCTGGAAGCGACGACGGAAGAAGACGGAGCTGTTGAAGCTACAGCGGCCGGACATCCGAGCCCAGGGCCGGACATCCGGCGCTACCTGCAGCCGCCAACAGCTACACCAATGTAAGGTCGAACAAGCTTGGTAATTTGGACATCTGGCGTCAGCCCCGAACATCCGGCGCCTCACCAAAGCCCGGACATCCGGCGCCTCCCCCTGAAGTCCGGCGTCGACGACAGAATGCACCCGAAGTTTGGCCACTTCTGCCCGGACATCCGGCCCGACCCCGGACATCCGACGCCTCCTAAAGCCCCGGACATCCGTCACCTGCGCGTGCACAGCCGAGCCAGAGGCCCATGTATCCCCTCTCTCACTTACCCCTTCGTGGACTAGCCTATATATACTCCTTCCCCTTCCTCTAGTTAGGGTTAGCAAAGTGATAACTCATTGATAGAGAGCTTTGCTCCTTGTACTACTCTACTCTTGAGAGAGAGAGAGAGAGAGACTACCACTCCCACGGAGTTCAAGACCTCCATGTGAGAAGATCATGCGGGATATGTCCAAGACCCCGCAAGAGAAGATCCGCCTAGGATATCACCAAGACCTCATCTCCTCTTGGATTTGAGATGAACGCTACCTTGTATATTTCCCTTTGTTGTTCATGTACCTTGTCGATCTTGTGAGTTTGATTGTCTAGTGGATGTGTGATTGGACTTGTTCTTTAGTGTTTCCCCTTGTGATTTATCTCTGTTCTTCCCCGTGTTCATCGTGTTCTTCAAGGGAACCCACTCCAATCGTGAAAGATCGGCCTACACCGGGTTAGCCCCGTATCATATGGTATCATGAGCCACGCTTATCACGAATTTGGAGACTCCCCTCTTTGTTTTCTAGCCTTCCTTTGCTTCATTTCGTCCTAAATTCGAAAATCCCCACCAAAAATAGCCCCCAAACTTTTTGTGATTTGTTGGTTTGATGATGTTTTGTTGATTGTGATCCATGGATTCATTGTGTCTTGAGTAGATCTAGCTTTCCCCCAATTTTCCCCACTTTCCATCCACAAAATCCATCAAATTTTTCCTTCGAAATCATCTATTTCCGCCCCAAATCGAGTTTCGAAGTCCAAATCCCGATCTGGAATCGTCGGGCCGGACATCCAGGCCTCAGGCCGGACATCAGGGCCATCGGGCCGGACATCCGGGTCCCAAGCCGGACATCCGGCTCCTGGAGCACCAAATCTGCACGATTCTGGACATTGACCACCGGAAATCCGGACCCAACCCCCGATGTCCGACCCCTGTAGATATCAGCCTCCCGTGTTTCACCGTTTTGTCCATAACTTCTACATCCGGAGTCCGATTTTCGCGTTCTTTAGCTCGTTGAGTAGCTATTGACATCTTCTATCCATATAGATAGGTTTCAACACCATTTGAATCCATCAAAATTTTCCTAAATTTAGCAAGTTTGCCTAGGCCCTCTACCATAACATCTGCATAACCACCATAGCCTTCCGCAAACCTAACCCATTTTTGTTCCCCATAGCATTAGTGGTTGCTTGAGTAGCGATTTGAGTCTCCTAAGGTGTTTCGGCTACTTAGGGACGGTTGCTTCTTCATCAACCACCACCTCCACTTCTGCATAACCTTGCCCACCACAACGTCCACTTCCGCATTGCCTACTCCAAAACCCATCATTGCCTAGTGCAAAAACCACCACTGCATTCCCGCTACCACCATTTGACATTTGTCCTTGAGATTTTGAGTTGTGGTTTTTTCGTTTCGTAAGGTGTTTCGGCTAATTAGGAACGGGTTGACATCGACAACACCACCTCTCATCATCGAAACGGACGGTAACCTCGACGACACCATTGTATATTCCCGTTGCAATTGCATTGATAACCCCTAGCCTATTTTGCGTCACTTGCCTATCGAGACTAGCCATTTGTGTATTGCCGGCAACGTTACTTGTGCACATTAGTGATCTACACCTCCCATTGCATACATAGCATATCACATTGGTATCATATCATATCTTGTATCACAAGATTTTTCCCGCATATACACAATTGCTATCTTGGTTTGTGCATCGTGGCCATACATAAAAAAAGAGAATAAGCTTTTAAGCAAAAGATAAAGAGCAAAGAAGCTTGTAAGAAAGTGCCATAGCATCATACCACATTGCATTTAAGATTATTATATCCGATCATCTTGAATTAAACACCAGGAACCATACATATATAGCATACTTGGGATAGCAAGTTACCCATTTCGCATCTTATAGGTTGTGCACAAGTGTCGTATCCACCTATAGAGCAATCATGCTAGTGTTTCTCTTGAGTTGTGCAACACGAGCGTTTTCCGTGGATTCCACATTTTGTGCTCATTCCTTGGTTGCACGACCCCATTTATCTATCTGTGTGTGCATTTCCATGTGCCATTCATTGCTAGTGGTCTACTTGTTTCGCTTGCGAATTTGTGAATCTCTTTCAACATTATTGACTCTTGCTAACATTTTGCATTAAATTTTTGTGCCACTATCCTCACCGAGCTACTCCAAAAGCTTTAGTTTGTAGGTGTGAGTGAACAAGTCCGGTACCAATTCCACTATTCTTTCATCTCACATTGAGTGAAACGGGATACATCCTCAACATTGGGAAAAGGTAACTTGGTATTGTTTATCTCATTTCCTACTCACCTCTACTCGAGTCTTGTGATGGATAGGCAAGGCATTTCACCTCCAGTCTACAACAACAACGACGAGTTCGATGCCACGAAAAACTCTACCGACGCCAAGATGCAAGCTCAAATGGAGGAGATCAAAGCCCTCATCAAGTCCTACAAGCGATCTTCCTTATCTTTGAGAAGACGCTCAAGAGCACATGCTTCCGAGATACCATCTCCGGCAAGATCACATCGGCATCGACACCATCACCACCATGAACGTGAAGGTCAAGAGCTCAACACCAACAACCGCTCAACGACTTCACCATCTCCCTTGGCATCTTCGCCAAGCGACTTCAAGGCATCTTCGCCTACGGACATATAGCATCTTCGCCAACAAGCACCTCAAGACTACACCCAAGAGAAGCTCCCCAAGCTCAAGTCCGCGACTTCCACGAGCTACTACGACCTTGACACCGACCATGAGATTCCTTTCTATGGGACTCAAGAACCCGAGGAGTATCTCGAGTGGGAGCGCCTAATGGACGACTACCTCAAGCTACATCAAGTTCCTCCCGAAGATCAAGTGAAGTGCGCCTCAAGAAACTTCCACGACTACGCCTGGACATGGTGGCTTCACACACCTTCGGAGACCTACGACATGAGTTGGCCCAAGACGAATAGAGCTTTGCGGCGAGAGTTCGTGCCCCCAACCTACACGGAACAACTTCTACGCCAATTGGAGAACACCATCCAAGGATCCAAGTCCATTGACAATTACTTCAAGGAGATGAAGAGTGCCTTGCGACGAGCCGGCGTGGAAAACCCCATGTCAATGAAGTTCCACTTCATGATGGGATTGAACAACAACATATCCAAGACTATCTTCCTCGAGAACTACAAGTCCCTCGACGACAACTACATTGGTGCTCTCAAGGCGGAACAAGAACTCATGAAGGCCCAGGCTTCTCCACCCCAAGCACACTTCTCGAAGACCAAACTCAAAGACGACGAGCATGAGGCTAGTACCACCAAGATGTCCAAGCCCGATGAGCTCCAAGACGATGCTCCCAAGTTCGACTTCACCGCCATCCCTCTTTGTGGCATTGATGATGCCGAGTCCTCCACGACTCTTTTTCAAGATGGTGCGGCGGCAATGCGACTACGGAGACCTTCAAGGACCACACTTTGGAGGCGAGCGACTTGGTGACGAGCAAGGATTATGCTTCCATCTTAGGAGGCGAGAGTGATGATGTGCCATCTTCGGCCTTCATCCACGGTGACAACGACGAGATGGTTGAGCATGGGATTTTCCCTTCGATCACGGTGACGTATGATGACTTGAGTGACTTGTGCCACCATATTGAGAGTGAGAGTGTCTTCACCACTAGCCCCATATATGACGAGTTGCCCCAATTCCCATGTGAGGAGAGCCACAACCCCCACCACTTGAGTGAGATGAGTGACTCCACCATATGTGAGGTTGAGTGCACCTATTTTGAGGGAGTGAGTGAACCACCACATAGAGAGAGTGTGATAGTTGATAGGTCATGTGAGGACACTATGATTTCTAACGACTTGACATCTACCTCTATTGTGTCTTCTCATTTGGTGCTAGGTCCCGTATATGATGACGCGCCGATTCGCGACGACTACGTCCTTCCTTTGGACAAGACGATGGCCATGGTGGAATATGATGCACCCCCCACATGGTTCCATCAAGATAAAGATAACCACCATTTGGTCTTTCCCACCTCACCTACACCACTTGAGTGGAATGAACAAGGTAACATAGGTGAAGGTGATGCTCTAGTCCCACTAGTGGACATTCTTGACATTGATTGCTTGCATGATGTTGATCAACCTATTACCATGCTTCATGCTAGTATGATTTCCCCATGCAATGATTTACCCATTTATGATGAGTATGATGATTGCCATGTGGAGTCTCTTAGTTGTGATGCCATGTTACATAGGATTTCTTGTGACAATTCTTTAGGTCACATCATGTTTGACAACCCGCTTGACTTGTCATATGCTATGCATGAGATCAACAATATGTCATATTTGCAATCTCTTCATAGTGATTATGCATATGCCATTAAAATAAACCCAATTTGCACTTACGGTATAGATGACAAGCCCATGGTTATTGGCATTTGTTTTTCTTGTGATGATATTGATATGCTTCCTTTGCATCATTTATCTCATATGCCATGCCATGACTACCTAGCTTCGGATATGCATTGTTTTGGATGTTGTCCATTTTCTTCATATGATGTTTCCGATATTGCTCATGAGGAGACCCCCATAGTTTCCTTATACATTTTAGGAGATTTTGATCCATCCCATCAATTGCATGATCCCACTACTTGTGTGCACAATATGCTCCCCATGAATCATAATGATATTGTTGTGCCATATACTAGTATGCTCAATTTGCATCCCCATCGTGTTCTACATAACAACTATTCTTTCATGATGGATGACATGTTCTTATACCATGCATCAAATTTCTTTGAGCATTGCTTATCTTGTGCTAACACTCACGTGCACATACACATCATGATGGATGATGTGTACATTTACCACGCGCACAATTTCTTTGGTTTGTGTCTCTTTTGTGTAGGTACCCATGAATACTTGTCAACCTCGCAATCCCACGAGTTGACAAAACGAGCTCTAGAGAGCAATGATGACTTGGGATCACATGGATTGCCCTTCCCACCGCTCACTTCGCGCAAACACTTCGCGCATTTCTTTTACATGGCCCTCACATGGTTGTGGGTTGTTGTCCATTATATATCCTTTGCCCATCTTGCCATGTTCACTTTGCATGATATGCCCATTCCTATGCCTTTGCCATGCATTTGTGACCCATGCTTTGCATTACACATGATGATTGATTCTAGTACTTGTATGTGTATTTGCAAGCGTGGTGGAGATATTGTTTGTTATTGCCATGATTGCTTTGTGCCCCATGTCTATGATGATACTATGATCTTGATTTGTGTTCGTGCTTGCGATATGTCATGTACATTGCATATGCCTATTATTTTCTCACATGACATGATTGCCATGATTTCCTCTAGTGTGTTGCATCTTCGCTCCACTAGTTTGTACGACTTGATTACTATTGCTTGCCTTGTTGCATCACCAATGATTCATATTTGCTCATTTCATTCGGTTGATGACAACCATCTACATGCTTTGCACATGATTGTTATTGCTTCTTGTCATATATCTCCATATGTTGCCTCTATCATGATAGATGATTTGACATGTATTGAGTGCAACAATGCTTTTAGTCTTGCTAATGAGATTGCCCCCATAGCATTCTCACATATGATTGGAGATTTTGACATATTCCTTGTGCAGCATGCTTGTCTTACCTCTTTGCATCATATACCTAGTGTCGTGAATATAGCCATTGTTGCATCATATTATTCATGCACTTGTGCTTCTAATGGTTATGTGCAAAAGAAGAGAACCATCATGATGGATGATGTGTTTATCTACCATGTGCATGCGTTCTTTGTTTTCTTGTGTGCATGTGTAGGATACTTGAACTTCGTGTCGACTTCCACTTCACGTGAGTTGACCATTCGAGCTCTTGAGAGCGAACCACCTTCTACCACGACGATTCTACATCGTACTTGCTTGTACTTCGGCATTGTGAAGAATGCACAAGGACATGCCTTCAAGGTGACATCTTTCGTGAGCATGGATATTATGGATCATACTACTTGTGTTGCTTACACCATGAGACTTATTGTTCATCTTGGATCACTTTATTGCACACATGTTATAGACCTTGCTTCGACTTGTCATTTTCACCGTTCCATGCATCATGATATATATGCCTTATGTGTTGCATCCAATTCTTGGATTACTTGCTCCTATCATATGTTTGGTTGCAACAATGTCATCACTTCACATAAACCATATCCCATTGATTACTGCATGCTTGCCTTGATTGCCTCACACATGTTGAACCATTGCTCTTTCCATTGTGTTGAGTGCCACACAATATTCACCACAACCCATGCATGTTACGCTTGGATTGCCTTGCACTTGACCCATGTGTTTAGACACCTCATCTTATTTGGTGTTGTGAATGATTCATATGCCTTCCATAGACCTTTCATTAAGAAATTTGTGAATGCTTGCTATGAACATGAGGTAGATGCTTATTCTCTTGACACACATATTTGCATCACCACCTCACACTTACATGCTTGTCCCCATGATATCTTTGCTTGTGCTCGATTGATATGCTTATATGCCATGTCACAATCCTTTGTCACACCATATGCTTTGCATGATGACAACACTTGTTGGGTGAATCACCACTTGAATGTTTGGTTTTGCACTAACTCTAACAACATTTGTTTTTCCAAGTTTTTGTTGTTTTTGCTCCTTTTGAAGGAATCACTACACGGTGTGACATTGGAGAGTGCCCATTTCGAGCTTCAAGATGACAAGTACTTGGTGAACGTCCACTTCTACACGGCGAAGCCATATCTTTCCCATGGTGATTTGGTTTTCGATCCGAGGTCGGATCTTTCCCAAGGGAGGGGAGATGATGCGGAGCATCCTATGGACATCACCATGTCAAGAGTCCATTCGGTGAGTGAAACGTGCGACGTCTACTTCACATACACAAAGGTGAATCATCTCCTTTACACGTGCTCACTTGACACCTTCAAGGATGGTATACTACTTGACACTCCACTCGTGTGCATGCATAGGTATTGTCGGAACACTACAGACGATGAGGAGGAGTGCAAGCGCCAAGGAACAACTACACCATCCGCGAGGGAATCCTGGAAGCGACGACGGAAGAAGAAGGAGCTGCTAAAGCTACAGCGGCCGAACATCCGAGCCCAGGCCGGACATCCGGCGCCTGTGCAGCCGCCCAACAGCTGCACCAACAGAAGGCCGAACAAGCTTCAGCGGCCGGACATCCGGCGTCAGCCCCGAACATCCGGCGCCTCACCAAAGCCCGGACATCCGGCGCCTCCCCAGGAAATCCGGCGTCGACGACAGAATGCACCCAAAGTTTGGCCACTTCAGCCCGGACATCCGGCCCGAGCCCCGGACATCCGGCGCCTTCTGAATCCCCGGACATCCGGCACCTTCTCGTGCACAGCATGGGCAAGAGGCCCATGTATCCCCCCTCTCACTTACCCCTTCGTGGACTAGCCTATATATACTCCTTCCCCTTCCTCTAGTTAGGGTTAGCAAAGTGATAACTCATTGATAGAGAGCCTTGCTCCTTGTACCACTCTACTCTTGAGAGATAGAGAGAGAGAGACTACCACTCCCACGGAGTTCAAGACCTCCATGTGAGAAGATCCTGCGGGATATGTCCAAGACCCCGCAAGGGAAGATCCGCCTAGGATATCACCAGGACCTCATCTCCTCTTGGATTTGAGATGAACGCTACCTTGTATCTTTCCCTTTGTTGTTCATGTACCTTGTGGATCTTGTGTGTTTGATTGTCTAGTGGATGTGTGATTGGACTTGTTCTTGAGTGTTTCCCCTTGTGATTTCTCTCCGTTCTTCCCCGTGTTCCTCGTGTTCTTCAAGGGAACCCACTCCAATCATGAAAGATCGGCCTACACCGGGTTAGCCCCGTATCAATGTCTGGGTTGGAACAATTTTTGCCCACTTAATGGAAAAGGACAACAGTTCAATAGCTTCAATTCAACATTTATCCAAAACAGTACCAATACAAGTAGCACAACATCTCAAAGCACACTGCAGCATCATGTGGATGAAAGTCGGTACTAACCTTTCTTGACCAAGATTTGAAACAACTCGCGTGGAGGACTTGAAAGAAATACCAACACATATATGACAATCCATGATCTCTTTTTGTGCAGTTCCACCAAAATTAAGCAAAGTCGCCGGTGTGACATTCAAGTTGAACTGCACAAAACACTCTTAAAACAAAAGTGTTTCGCGTAGCGAAGCAAAAATGTCGCAATAGCAACTAGTTGAATAGATATCCCTGTTTTAACAGAGGCAAAAAAGGAATCAATTACTGGCCAATAAAGGAGGATGAAACATGCGGCCGCAAAAATGGTAATCCCGCTAATCCCTAACAAGTGTTTCAGTTTTGAACTATGATTCAGTAGTTAATCCTGAGAGTGACATTGCTTAATTTTACCAGCGACATTAGATTAACAAAAAGCATAAACAGTTCCAGGGGAGAGTGAGCACAACAACACCATGTGCTTCCATCTACTTATAAAGGGGGTGATGCAGAGTTTGTTGCAACAAAGCAACAAGCATCATGTCTGGGTTGGTACCATTTTTGTTCACTACTTAATGGGAAAAGAGAGCAATACAATAGCTTCAATTCAACATTTATTTAAAATAGTGTCAATACAAGTAGCACAACATCTCAAAACACACTTCACGATCATGTGGATGAAGGCAAGTAGCAACATGGCATGACGCACACAAGATCACCTACGAATCTGCCAACATGAATAGGAAATCCAATCTCGTTTTGTGCAGTTGCACTGAAATCAAGCAAAGTCGCCGGTGTGACATTTAAGTTTGCTATAGCAACAAGTTGAATAGATTCACTGTTTTAATAGAGGCAAAAAAGGAAACAATTACTGGCCAATAAAGGAGGATGAAACAAACGGCGACAAAAAGAAGCATCTAACTTATCTTGATGGAAAACAAAGTAGGACAGTAGCATTTCTAAAACGGTTGCATTGATTCATATTAACAGAGACATTCTCTTAAAACAACATTTGTTAAGAATGTAATTTACTTTTAACAGTGATATTGCTTCAATTTTCCAGCAGCATTCTTAGATTGACAACAGCAAAATAGTTGTATGGACATGCGACATGGGACATGCCAGCACCATGTGCGTCCACACGTATAAATGTGTGATGCAGAGTATGTAGCCAAGCAGCATATTTGCGTTGGTCATATATTTGTTCTCTTTGAACCTTTTTCCTATGTGAGGGCAGCAAATCTAGTCCTGCACAAACTACCCGACCCCCCAGTTTCTTTCCCTTTTCAACAAAGAGATCGGTTCCTTACAGATGTGTGTACTGGGTTACCCCCTTTTCCCTTTTCGACCAACAAAGCGGCTGGATAGCTAGTCTATACTACTTTCTCTCCCTCCTTTCCTCATTGAAACACGTCCTAGATTCATGCTCCACCCCACCGCACCCTTCTTTCCTCTTTGAACCAAGACCTAGATTCAACTACAGAATCCAAAAAGATCTGCATGCAGCTCGAGCAATGATAGTTTCAAAGAAACTTATACCTTAGGGTCGTCGGGATGTGGCAAGTCGTGCGGCGGGAGGCCGGATCTGCCCACACTACGTACGGCAGTGAGGAAGAAGGGTTCAATGGCCCTCCTACACAGGCGCTGGGTGAAAGAGAACAGCGGAACCGGCAGTGGATTGCCTCCCTGGCCGAAGGTGATAGAGTGAACGCTGCACCTCCTGCCCTTCCCGGTGCGACGGGATCCAGACGCCTCCTTCACCAGCTGTGAGGGGAGAGAGAGACAGAGGCCAACGCAGTCTTGTTTAGATCTGGTGAAGATGGTGAGAGACTGTGAATATAGCAAACCCTAGCAAAGGAACACTGAGCCCCAGTGTGTATATATATGTAGTGTGGCGAGAGTGTGGAGAGTGCAATGTCTAGCGAAAGTGCGTTGAGGCTCCAACTTATATAGTATATATACTGTATTACGGACTAAGCTCCGGTGCCTTAACTGCACCTGTCTTTGGTTGTCTGACAGGTGGCCACATACACCCAAAGGCAGGTGCACTTAGCCAATGAAGCTGCGTCCATATAGTACTCGTGTATACTACTAATATATAGTGGAGTGGTTTTCTTATTCTCTCCATAACAATCGTTTTAAATTGTGTATGTACAAAACGAAACTCTTTATTTAACATGCCAGTGAAGAAAACTACTACTTCCGATGAACTAACGATCCACGCGTCCTGGTCGCACTTCCTGTCCTTCACGTGTGCTACACTACCCTCCCTTAAGTGAACAACCACAGATGCGCCAAATTATCGGAAACGTGTGATAGTGTGTACAAATAAAGAATTTTAATTTCAATTGTCAGAAAGGTTTGAGAGTATGTACAGTTTGCCCTCTCTCAATAATTGGTTTGTTGTGTTCGGCCTAAACTTGGTCAAACTTTACAAAATTTGACTTCAGTCAAATCTAATATGCAGAGTAGATAAAAATGGAGGGCTACTACGTCCATCCGGGTTTTTAGTCCACACCATTTTTTTAATCAAAGTTAATTGCTGGACAAATAAACATGTTGGGGAGCTGAAGACAAAGTTGTGAAAAGGCTTAGAAATCAATACGAAACTTATGCTCTTAGTACCAATGTCGATCCTTCTTTGAGGAAACATTTGGTTCATAGAAAATTGTGTGATAAAATTGCACCAATGTGAAAGACGGCTGCGTCTCCAACGCAATCAAGGTGAACTAATGAAGGATATCATCTTTGTGGGTAACAAGCAAAGAGCACTGATGGAAGACAACTTGTTTTTCATGGAAAATCGATCAGCTTCACCAGTCGATGCAACCATGAGGCGCAACCATGAGCATCGATAGGTCATCGTGGTGATGCATCATCCATTTGGCATCAAGTTTGGGTGAGGCACCTATGAAGTTCGACAAATCCTCACTATGGTCTGTTTCTTCTCAGTAATCAAGCTCGAGGAAGGAAGAACCATGTGGCAGAGGACAGTGAGGCGAAACAACAATGGCCATCCAATTTTGTGCAGTTCCACTAAAATTGAGGAAGACAAGCCCGGGTATGGAGATACGGATCGCTGTTTGCAAAAATATAAAAAAGGATATAGTGTTGTTACTTTGTTTTGGCAGTTGTACAAGATTAACAGCGACATCTGAATTGTCAATAAGAATTAATGAAATGTACACCAACGAACAGAAGCATCATGATTATCTTGATGGGAACTAAACCAGGATACGCGGGAAAAAAAGCATTTCTTCATTTAACCAAAGGATAGTACTATTAGATTAGCAGACAATAGGAGCATATGGACAAAAACCGCACAACCACCATGTACTTTTTTTCAAAACAACATGTATACCTCCACCAAGGCATAAACCAGGACAACTTTTCGAGTGGCATTTCCTCTATAATAGTAGGTGATGTTGGACCAGCCGAACCCTAGCTATTGTACATGGGGAGCTGGGGAGTAGTCGCATAGAAGAAAACCCGCATGCAGCGACCTGGGGGGCTAGACCAGTACAAGAAGTTATACCTCAGGTGGGCGAGATGTCACTTAGGTGGGCGGGCGGGATCTGCCAACACGAGGCAGTGAACAAGGGCGTGGAGGATGTTCGTTCACGCCAGCGCCGGCTCCAAGAGCACGGTGCGCATCGGCTTCCTCCATCGCTGACGGTGATAACGTCAATGCTGCACCTCCTCGCCTCCCGCAGCGGACGGGATTCGGCTGGATCTGTGACCACCGGTGAGGAGAGAGATAGAGTAGACACTATCATCTTGTTTTGATATGGAGAGGGTGAGAGAGCGAGAGGCGAGAAACCCTATCAAACAAGAGGCTATATATACAATGGAGTAAAATATCTCTCCAGAGCAGTGGTTTTAAATAGAATACGTGCGTTCCTGAAAAAGGAAATAAAAACTGGCTGACAATTTTATTTAACGTACCAAGAAAGAAAACTCGAAGAAAAACGCGCCCCCACTTCCAGGTCGCGAGAGCCGTCGCACACACACACATAGAAATAGACATGCATATCCGTGTTTACCTAAAATTCCATCTCCATCTCCAATCATATTTGTCCAACTGGCACATTATTTACGTTGTTAATTATTTACGCACCAATTTTAACGTACAACATATCTTGTTTGCGGGTGTCCGGACTGCTGCCACGCCCGCTCCTAACCAACCCGAACCCTCTTCATCACCCGCGCGTGCTTGCCACCCGAAACGGTCATTGCCGCATTCATGCCCGGCCAGAGCGGCCGCGACCTCTCATTGGCGCTGCGGCACGGCAGCCGAGAGAGCGTAGCCCGTGCCGCTTCCCGGTGCACGCGACTGCTCCGCGTTCAAAGATCGCAATAGCCGGCCACAACATGCATGTTAAAAGTTCTTGGGAGTTCGTGCTACAGCTAGTTGTCCTCCCCCAACTCGTCAATCTCTTCCAGTAGTGCTAGTACTCCATGACGCGATCCATCTACAAGCAGGCGAGAAAGTTATCATACTCCAAGTTTGCCCCATTACAACATTCCATCAAATACAAAGGAAAACTAACACGCATGCTGATGCATCTCAATGATTCACAGATGATAGCCAATATTTACTTCACAACTAAAGACAAAAGTTGTGAGAGCGTGCACAAAAGAAAAACTACTGATGGAGACACTACGACTTAAACCCTAAACCCTAAACAGGATTCAATTTCCTGGCTAGGTAGAACCTGTTGAAGGAAAGACGGCTGGCGCCCTCAGATCATACGATGCTTTTGTGCAGTTCCACTAAAATCGAGTTGAGCATCCTTGATGGCAAAGATATTGAAAAGGTGTGATTAGAATAATAGTACTGGCACTAGTTCATGAGACATAAACTTATCACAAATATAAGCCGGTAGAAGTAGAGAAAGATCGGCATGGAGATGGAGCTACGTGGGGAGCTGCGGTAGTGGAGCAAGCCAGCTCCAAAAGAAATATGTACCTGGGACGTCGTGATGTAGCTAGAAGGGTAGTTGGGAGGCGGCATCAGCCCATACCGCGGGGACCCCCGATTGGGACGCACCGACTGTGGGTTTTCTCCCTCGCCGATGTCGACCGCGTCTACGCAAAACATCATTCTCTTCCCCCAACGTCGTTCTATGCTTGTGAAGAGAGCAACCCAAGCAAGCAGGCTTGTAGCTTAGGCTCCTGCTAGTGTATATATAGTGGTTTTCTTTTTCTCTCCATATCAACCATTTTATATTGTGTATGTGTCATGGAAGAGTGAAATGATGGTTGCTTCTTACGACTAACTTACTGTGTGATTTGACTGCTCCTTAGTGGCCCCTACACGTACTCCCCCTAAGTGTATGACCGTTCCTAAGTGTCACTTGTACTTATCTCTATTTTCTTGCATGACACATAGACAGGATGCGCATAGAGGAATTTTGTTATTGCATGTTGTTACGTAGTACTACTAGTACCTACTCCCTCCTTCCGGTTCACTACAGGTACTCCCTCCGTCCTGGCTTATTGGTCCCCTTTGTACTCAATTCATGGGCTTGTTTTCCTCGAGAAATTGTCTTTACTAACGTATTAATATCGGGAATGCATGCGTGAACAACGAATGATTAAACCTTGCATGCAATGTTTTGACAAAGCATGCATGTCTGAGCAAACGACGGAACACACACGGTCACGCTCAAGTGCTCAACCTACACGTGCATGCACACACATACTTAGCCAGGGTGAGCTAGTGACCGTATAAACACCGGAAAATGTATATATTGAGCGCAATGAGCGTATTATGAAGTCCACTGGCCATATTTCTACAAATATACAGTGACAGAAAGTTTATTTATCTCATTTGAAATTAAGCCATATTAACCAGAAAGGAGGCAGTATGGACTAGGATTACTTTGCTGTGTCCCGCCAAATTGCCGAATGAGGAGAAGCTTGCAGGGGACGCAACTTCGATGCCTTAAAGGCACCTGCCTTTGTGTCACTGACATGTGGGCAGACACCTGTTGGGCCCACATGTCATGGACACAAAGGCAGGTGCCTTAAGGCACCGAAGCATAGTCCGCTTGCAAGACGGAAGAAGCTTGCGCGCGGTAGCTCGTAGGACTAGGAGAAACTTTTGACTAGTGCAAGCTCTGCCTCGCTCAGGCGGTGGACGTGCAACAGTTAATTCGGTCTCATATTGCGAGAAGCATACACTACACTAGCACTATTATTGCTTGACTTCCCGAAGAGGCGAACAACCAAACGCAATGTTTACTAGTACTAGTACTACTACTATAGAGGTATGTACTACTACTAGGAACCAGATGGAGGAGCGTCTGCACTCTTATTTTATTTTAAATGTGATAAAGCAATCTTCAACACATTTGGTTCTCTTCGAGGGTTCTCGCATGTGATAACAGAAGTTGATTGCATGGAACACTCGCCACAATTCTCGCTTAATTCTCGCTCATATCTTGTTACAAATAGGAGCGGCCGGTAATATTTCCACTTTTTTTGTTATTCAACATGTAAACAGGTCAGCAAACCTTGTGGTGTATCTTTGTGCGAACCGTGCTTGCTGCACTTTGAATGTGGCCGAGAGCTGGCTTGATGAAACACCTCGCTTCCTTCTTGTTTTTTGTGGGGTACCTCGCTTCCTAGTGACCAGTCTCTTGGCTGATCGTCCTAAGAATGCTTATATATGAATAAAGCTCTCTCATTTATCCTCAAAAAAATTAAGCCATATTAACCGAAAAGGAGGGAGTATGGACTAGCATTACTTTTTGGTGTGTCCCGTCAACTCGCAGAATGATGAGAAGCTTGCAAGACAAGGTGAAGCTCGCTTACGCATTTTGACTAATGCAACCTACCCTCGCCCAGGTGGTGGACATGCAGCAGTTCATTCGGTGTCAGATTGCCAGAGGCATACACTGTAGTACCCAACATGCGGAGTACCATCATTGTTCGACTTCATGGAGAGGCGAAGAGCCAAGCGCAAGGTTTAGTTGTACAAGTAGTACTACTACTAGAACCACATGGTGGAGCATATGTACTCTTATTTTATTTTAAACTCTGATAAAGTACACATTTATTCGAGAGAAGGGCGGAAAACTGCAGCCCAATGGTAGTGTTAAAAAACATCGAACATGTAGTGATGATATCGATCAACCATGCTCGAATATATCTTGGCCTCCGTGCGAGCCCGTATGTGTGTTCTCGCTCCTTGTCTCTCCCAAGAAACGGCGGGTTGGCCATTTTGTCGTCAATTGAGATCAGTTTTCTAACACTCCGGTCCCACATGTCAGTGATATGCCAATAGGAAGTGCATTGACCGACTGGCCATACGCGTACTTGGTTTTGAACCTTCATACTACTCCTCCCTCCGTCACAATTTACAGGGCGTGCTTCGTTCTGATGCATTTCTCTCCATGCATTTCCACCACCAGAGAGACTTTAGACGCGTTTGGTTTAATGCTCAATTAATTAGGGCGTGGTAACGGCAGTCAAGTCCACAATTTTCTCTCGATGTACTACGGAATGGAGTAAGTGCATGCATGTGTGTACCTGGGATGGAAGCACTGCATGCATGTGTGTACGCATTATTTCCTCTAGTAATAGACGCCGTGCTATAAAGACCAATGCTATTTTTCAGGCCGATCGCTAGTCGCCTTGGTCCCAGAGATTGTTCTTTTTTTGAAGTGCGCTCTATAAACAGTGACGGAGGGAGTAGTATGAGCAGATTCAAAGAAGAGTGTATTGATGGTTGCTTCTTCCGAGCAACTTATAGTGGGAAAGGTGGGGCTTATGATTTGACTGCTCATTACTACTCACTATTAGTGCGGCGCAAAAACCGGGCCGAGTCTGCCATGCGATTGTGCACTACTCCCTCCGTTCTTAAATATACTACAGAGTATTTGTCTTTCTTGAGATTTCAACGAGTGACTACATACGAAGCAAAATGAGTGAATCTACACTCTAAAATATGTCCATTTCAAATATGTAAAAGGATAAATATTTAGGAACGGAGGAAGTATAATTTTGTGCATGGCACATGGACCCAGATGCTGAAGAGGCTTCTGGCAATGCTATCAAGCTTGCAGCATTTGTTTACAAAATTAACGTACTATACAAATAATTTTCCAGCGACATTAAATTGTACAATGCTCTGAGCTTTCAGCTTTTGCTTCGTGTGTCTTGCCATCCATGCTCTTTCAGAAACAATAAAAAACTAACTTCCTTGCTAATGCATCTTAATGATTAGCATATCAGGGCTAATATTTACATCACAACTGAAGAAAAAGTTGTGAGAAGGTGTTAAATTAAAATCGATCCATGCTTTCATTGGCAGCAACGTCCCCCTAGCTCTGTCTAAATCAACAAGGCATGTTGGGGAAAAAAATAGATGTCTGGAGCATGCAACATTCCGATCATTTTGTGCAGTTCCACTAAAATAGAGCTGAGCGTCCCTGTTCCAAAGATACTAAGTGTGATTACGCTAATAGAGGACTGTTGATTAAACAATAAACACACAAATAGAAGCCGGTCACCTTTGCAGTCTCTCTTAAGACTAAGTAGTTGGAGAAGATTAAGCAAATAGTTGGAGAAGATTACGGAGTTGAATGAGGAGGATAGAGCAAAACCAATCTCCCTTTGTGCAGTCGCACTGAAATGTAGAGACGTTGCATGTGTGACATTTTAGTACAACTGCACAAAACACTCTTAAGGAAAAATTGATTTGTGCAGTTCACCAAAAGGCCGCAATAGCAACGGGGTGAAATGGATAGCCCTGTTTGAAAAAAAGAGGTAGAAAGGAAACAATTACTGGCCAATAATAGTTGGTGACACATACTACGACAAAAATGAAGCATATTCCTTGTCCTAAGGGAAGATAACAACACGGTTGTGTTTGTCTAAAACGGTGTGAGGATGAGATTGCAATATGGAAAGTACGCCAGACGAGCCACGTTTGGGCAAAGAACTATGGAAGATCCACATGCAAGATTTTCCACATGCAGCAACGTGGGAAGACGGGCAGTGGAGCAAGGCCGGAGGGGATACCTGGGGGTCGTCGGGATGTAACTAGGAGAGCGGCGGCGGGTAGGATCTGCCCATACTACGGCAGCGAGCAGGTGGCGTCGGCCCTACTGCGTCGGAGCTTGGTTAGAGAGAACGACGGGTACCGCAGATCGGGACGTGATGCCTCGGCACCGTCGAACGGAGAAACGATGCACATCCTCCCTTTCCGCTGGCGGACGGGAAGCGGCCGGATCAGTGACCAACGGTGAGAGAGAGAGAGGCCACCGCCGCCTTGTGTGAGATACTCTGAAGAGAGAGAAACCCAGGCATGCAGGCTCCATTGTATATAGTGGAGCGGACTACCTTTTTCTCCATAAAAATCGTTTTATATTCTGTGTATGTGCCATTGAGTGATATAAGTTTATTTAGAAATAACACGCCAACGCATCAAGTCGAACTTTGTTTCATGCACGCGTGGTACACGACTCCGTAGGTAAACAACTGCTACACACGTTCAAATTAGCACGTGGGCTGCCATTTCGTACAGAAATGAGCTCCACCGTGTACCCACGCGGGTGTGGCTGGGCACGAAGCGTGAGTACGTGCACCTAGGGGTTGTGTGAGAAAGATACAAACGTAGAAAGATATAGTGTATGGGTTCGTGAGTGTTTTTTCTAGGGGGGGTTGAGAAATAGACAAGCAATATATGTGGATGATATTTCAATCAAAAAATGTAACATATGCAATGTGTGTGAAATAGAGTCCTGGATATATCATATATATAGAGGGGCCGATCCACGAGAAGAGAGTGGAGGTATCATCGGGTTGAGGTATCCATAGAATTGAAGAGAGGGATGATGTGTGCGTGTGTGTGCGTGCGCGCGATCGATAAAGAGTGCCATCGAATTTGTGTGTGCCCACGTCAAAGATGTAGGGTGACTGGCCTACTGGAACGTGAGAGGGGACAGGTGTAGTTTGTCTTTGTGGCATGGATACCTACCTCTGAGCTCGACTAGCGGTGTGTGGTGGGGGTGGGGTGGGGGAGACCTAATTAACTATAGAGGTACAATGGCTGGTATATGTGTGGAGGAGGAGAGAGGCCTACCTTACGTATTGAGGGAGATCGGTCGGCATCCATGCATATGTGTAGGAGAGGAATAAGGCTGTGAGAGAGACAGAGCTAGAGTGTTGGAGGGGGTGGTGGTGGAGTTGCTTCAAACAAATTTTGGGAGAGACTTGCTAGACAAACGGAGGGCACGCCTGCAATATCAATAAGAGAGGGGATGGCTGCCTGTCTGTGCACGTGCGTGTGAGAGACGAGACAGGAGGCATGCACGACTGATGAGGGGGACGATATGGCTGTGGTAAGCAGATGTAACTACATAGGAAGATCAATCGTCCTTTGTCAGAGAGATGAGATACATAACTTGTGAGGTAAGTCGATCGATGGGTGGGGGAAAATAGTTAAAGTCGACCTAGGTATATGTAGGGAGATTGATCGGTATACATGCATGTATGTGTTACAAGTAAATAAGGCCCGGGGAGAAGGATAGAGAGAGAGGGATGTAGCTAGGAGGTGGTGCGAGAGGCATACTATATCGAGGGGAAAGGAGTGTGCGAGTACGAGATCGATGAAAAGAGGGGTGGGAGTGAGGCATGGACGGTGAGAAGAGAAGAGGGAAAGCTTGTGTTTGTGGTAGGCACACCTGGCTAGAGAGGCATATCGATCGATGTGTGCCGTAAAGAAGGAGCTGTGGGGCCTACACACACCGTGGGTGAACGACCTAAAGTGAAAAGACGAATTTGTGCGATGGAGCTAGAGAAAGCTGAGGGAGGGTCAGAGGGATGCGGGCGTGTACATGCACGAGAGAAAGTTAGCGCTAGCTACAAAGATAAGAGGATTGTGTGGGTGGAAAAGACGAATAGAGATCATAATTCATTATGAAAAGTGAATTTGGATATTTGAAGAATTTCATAATGTTTTAAACCGATGCATGCGTGAATTATATAACGGTGATACACATGGTGTGATTATGAACATGTTATACTACATGTAATATATTTTATCTCTACTCTTATAAAAACCAGAGTTGTTGATGATGGTGTGCCTGCCATCCAGCAATATAGGCCGTCCAATTTATATCTGACGGATAGGAAGGAAACTATGGCAATTTTGAAAAAAGATACCCACACCCCTCTCCACATTTGCAAATAAGGCCTCCCCTCGATCATATTGATGTTCCGTGGAATGCATGGGCATCTTGCTAGTACTACGTATAATATATAGAACGTTGATTATAATTTGGGCTAATGTGTGGCTTTTGCAGCTCAGGGATAAATACTTGTCATAATGTAGGGCGGGCACTATACTTTGTGTGATAAACACGGTGTAATGTATGGGACATGGTTTAGATTATGAATATATAGTTAGTACATCAAATGTACTATTATTTGGAATCAACATCAAGTGTATTCAAAAAATAGAATTCGAGTTCATATAGTACACATAGTTCATATCTATCTCTATAGTAATCATGTGGCGTGTTGTTAAGGTAATACATGAATGATGGTTGAAGTTGGCAACAATCATGATTGTAGATTCTTATTGTAATAGAGAAACGAAATTCAAATTTAGTTCGAATTGCAGCGGTAGTATAGACATTTGGAATTCACTAAAATGTTGGTATGAGTAGGTTACATGCATTATACAGCCAACGAAAAAATTTAATTGGACATAACATGTTGGTATGAGTAGCTTTGAATAGCATTTATATAGTAAAACGGGACAAGACTCTCTCTTTGTGTGGTGTGAATAATTTTATTTTTTATTTTTTTTGTTGAGGGAAGTGAGAATTGATTTGGTATGTACAAGTACAATATTACACGTTAGGCTTGTCCCTAAAATTCAACCCGTGCCTTGTTATATCCCGAAAATTCAGATATCGTGCTCCCAAAACTGGCGCCTTCACAACCGCGCCTTGCTATCCCGAAATTACAACGCGCGCGAAAACTCCCTCCAGCTGCCAAATCCCGACATGCGAAATCCCCCTTCTAACCCTGAGCCGAAAGGGCCGCTAGTTCAAATCAGTGGTGGTACTTTCGTAACACACCCTACATTTTGGACAAGCGCGTCCCTAAGTCATGGTTCCCCTCTCCCATTGCCACCTTTTCGCCATTCGAAATCCCAGGTCGCCATAACCTCTCCGCTCCAGCCGCGAAACCCCACCCTCCTCCGCCCGCCACCTCACCGCTGCCCAGCCGGAGCCTCTTCCCCGACGACGTCGTGCACCGCAACAGCTCGACGTCCCTCGTCCACCTCCCCGGATGAGGATCCATCGTACATCTTGTTGTCCCGCCGGTTCAGCCGCCCCATCCTCCACCTCCAAGAAGCTGCTCCGATGATCGCCTCGTCTATCGCCGCTGCTCCATCCCCACAGTGCCGCCTTAACCTGCTCCACCGGAACCGCAACATCCTCACCGACTCCTTGGATGAATCCGAGGCCTACTCGGCGCCACCAAAGAGGTTGTACACTCATCGCATGACACCTTCTCCTTAACTCGACCTCCCGGCGCCGACGGTGCTCCATCCCACACCCCCATGGAGCGGCTACCTCGAAGCCGGCGCTGATGAGGACATGACTACCTTGGATACGACCAAAAATATTGCATACATGCATATTTGTCAGGTGATTTCTAGTGCAAACTGTTCAATAATTTATTTATGTTATCCAGAATAAAAATACTTCACACACTTTTGTGTTTGGTCTAATTGCAGGTGTATGGGACATTTGTACAATCCACATATGAAGATAAGGGAAAAGTAGAAGTTTAGGTTCTGTTCAAAAAGTCCTCTCACGTCACTTTTGGTCCAAGAGTAGATTGAGTCCAAGTCTCTCATGTTCTGGATTCAGATTCGGACTGCACAGAAATACCTGACTCAAAATGCGGACAACTTTTTCATACGGACTCCGAATTGGGTGATTCTTTTTTTGTTGGAAAGTAAATTTCGTGCTCTTTCCAACCCAATTGGATTCACCTTCAAATTTGTCCGGAGCGCTGAAATATCGTCGAAACAATCTGACGCTACAGCAGAATCCGAGTCAAACAACAAGTCCAAAGGTGTTGTATCACCTCCACTTGGGCCCATGAGCCTTGTACCACCTAGGGTTTGTTTTAGTCTGCCTTGGGGCGTCCTTCCACCTCCTTGGCCGCCATCCCTTGCTCCTATATAAGTATATCCATCTAGTAGCTTTTTCCTTAGGTTTTATTTAGTTAAAAGTTAGCCATCGCTTCAACTTCGTGTAGTTCGTTTATGTCCAACGACCAGACCAAGACCGCTTATGAAACCCCACTTTTATGAATACTTCATCCATATTCGCAATATTCAGATTGCTTTATCATATTCTTGCTCGTTCTTCGATTGCTTGCAGGAATAGACCTTCATGATCAGGTTGATCATGCTCTGGCGTGGTCAATAACCTCTCGGAGTTGGTTGAGCGATTGCTAAGGCGCAACGTCGTGCACGTTTGTAGTCGGATCGTCAAAGTCGTCTCCACCAAATCGATAGTTATCATCTGATCGAAAGATCGGGACACCTTTCCTCTATCAGGTGCCGCGGGCGACATCTCCACGTCGGCTTCCCCAATGCGAGTCCCCTTCGGCGGCGGCGGCCATACCAGCCGGATCTGCTACTGCTGCTCTAGCTCTTGCTCGCTCGCGCTGCTGCTGCTGCTCTCCCCCTCGCCCGTTTTGTTGCTCTGCTCCGATTTAGCTACACTTCAGTCGACTGAATCGACTTTCGGATCAGTCAATTTTCAGGGGGGGCTCGCCGGAGTTAAGGAAGAACCACTCGCAGCGGGGAGGGTGGCTCGCCGGAGAGGTACCCCACTATCTATCTTAGGGTTCAGGGTGGGGCGGCGCACCGGCGGTGGGGAGTTGTTTCAGGGTGGCGAGGCGGCGGCGGACCGGCGGTGGGGAGTTGTTTCGGGGCGGTGACACGGCGAGGCGCGTGGGGGCCGACCGTTCGGACGGTGGTGGCTGGCGGCTCAGGGGGGTGCAGGTTGAAGATGAACTGCATGCCCTCCCTAAACTACATGTCAAGTGCCTCTCTGCTACCATTGCGTTCAGTTTCGACAGTAACATTCAGATTCCACGGTAAATTTCAGTTTCGGCTGTTAAGTTCAGAGTCAACAGTTTTTTCCTCATCTGTTGTAGTCAGGTGGTTTTTGGTGATATAAATTTTACATCTATTTTACATCATCTATTGGAGATGCTATTAGAATCCCACTTGAGATTAACGATGTATGTCTTGTGCTGCTTCAGCCTTGACATCTTACGGCTCACCGGAGTTGATCCAACGACGTAATCCATCCATCACAACAGTGAGCAAAGGTGCCTCGAAGCCGCTTCTGATTCCTCAGATCTTCCTCCACACCTCTGACAGCCACCTCTACCTCAACTTCTTCAGCGACCAACCCAATGATGCTGAGGTCGACACGGCTACGGCAAAGAGGTTGTACACTTGTTGCATCACTTATTACTCTACATTCATGTCGATCCATTAGGGCTATTTTGGTTCAACGGAAAAACATAGCAATAGGAAATTTTCCTATGGCACTCTACTATTGAATTATTCATGCATTTTGTTGAAAGGAATGGAGCAAAACATCCAGCTAGTCCTACTTTTCGAAATCCTATGCATGAAAACAAGACCAAGTGCATTAGTGGCAGAATAACATTCTAACTGTACATGCTTTCCTATGGTTTCACTTTATTTTGGCCATGTTTCTTTGCATTCCTCTGCTCTTCCAATTCCTGTGAACCAAACACCCAAGTTGACAAAAATCATGTGTTTACAAATGCTCTGTTTACCATGTGCATTCCTATCCTCTTCAGGTGTTTTTCCTATCCCTGCGTTTTTAGAATCATACAAGACAAATGAGCCCTTACAAAATAACTTCAGTTACAGGTAGGTGTCGAAGGAAACTTTGTGTGGTTTGTCCTGCTCCTGCCGCGACGTCGTCCACCTCACCTGAGCTGTTCCATCGACAAAAGCATCCACCAAACCAGACATCACGACTCCTGATCGTGTAGCGTACGTATTTCCCTCAGTTTTTGAGAACCAAGGTATCAATCCAGTAGGAGGCTTCTCAAAAGTCCGACGCACCTACACAAACAAACTGAGAACTCGCAACCAACACAATAAAGGGGTTGTCAATCCCTTCACGACCACTTGCGAAAGTGAGATCTAATAAAGATAGTATGATAAGATAAATATATTTTTGGTATTTTGTAATATAGATGCAAAAACAAAAGATTCAAATAAAAGTAGATTGGAAGAAAATATGATAAGAGATAGACCCGGGGGCCATAGGTTTCACTAGTGGCTTCTCTCAAGATAGCATAAGTATTACGGTGGGTGAACAAATTACTGTCGAGCAATTGATAGAAAAGCGCATAGTTATGAGATTATCTAGGCATGATCATGTATATAGGCATCATGTCCATAACAAGTAGACCGACTCTGCCTGCATCTACTACTATTACTCCACACATCGACCGCTATCCAGCATGCATCTAGAGTATTAAGTTCATAAGAACGGAGTAACGCTTTAAGCAAGATGACATGATGTAGAGGGATAAACTCATGCAATATGATATAAACCCCATCTTGTTATCCTCGATGGCAACAATACAATACGTGCCTTGCAACCCTTTCTGTCACTAGGGAAGGACACCGCAAGATTGAACCCAAAGCTAAGCACTTCTCCCATGGCAAGAAAGACCAATCAAGTAGGCCAAACCAAACTGATAATTCGAAGAGACTTGCAAAGATAACTTAATCATACATAAAAGAATTCAGAGAAGATTCAAATATTATTCATAGATAAACTTGATCATAAACCCACAATTCATCGGATCTCGACAAACACACCGCAAAAAGAGATTACATCGAATAGATCTCCACAAGAGAGGGGGAGAACATTGTATTGAGATCCAAAAGAGAGAAGAAGCCATCTAGCTAATAACTATGGACCCGTGAGGGTCTGTGGTAAACTACTCACAACTCATCGGAGGGGCAAGGATGTTGATGTAGAGGCCCTTCGTGCTTGATTCCCTCCCTCGTGAAAGTGCCGGTGAAGGCTACAAGATGGGATCTCGTGGATACAGAAGGTTACAGCGGTGGAAATTGTGTTTCGTGGTGCCCCTGGATGTTTTCGGGGTACGTAGGTATATATAGGAAGAAGAAGTATGTCGGTGGCCGCCCGAGGGGCCCACGAGACAGGGGGCGCGCCCTATAGGGGGCGCCCTCCTATCTCGTGGAGGCCTCGGCTGCTTCTTGACTTGCACTCCAAATTCTCTGGATCACGTTCGTTCCAAAAATCACGCTCCCGAAGGTTTGGACTCCGTTTGATATTCCTTTTCCTTGAAATACTGAAATAGGCAAAAAAAACAGCAATATGGGATGGGCCTCCGGTTAGTTGGTTAGTCCCAAAAATGATATAAATTTGTAAAATAAAGCCCATAAACATCCAAAAGGGGTAATATAATAGCATGGAACAATAAAAAATTATAGATACGTTGAAGACGTATCAAGCATCCCCAAGCTTCATTCCTGCTCGTCCTCGAGTAGGTAAATGATTAAAAAGAATTTTTGATGTGGAATGCTACCTAGCATAATTCATAATGTAATTTTCTTTATTGTGGCATGAATGTTCAGACCCAAATGAATACAAAATAAAAGTTCATATTGATAAAAGAAATAGTAATACTTCAAGCATACTAATCAAAGTAATCATGTCTTCTCAAAATAGCATGGGAAAAGAAAGTTCATCCCTACAAAATCATATAATTGGGCTATGCTTCATTTTCGTTACACAAAGATGTTCCCAACTTCTATACCCCCGATGACAAGCCAAGCAATTGTTCCATACTTAAATAATCTCAAGCTTTTTCAACCTTCACGCAATACATGAGCGTGAGCCATGGATATAGCACTATGGGTGGAATAGAATATGATGATGGGGATTGTGTGGAGAAGACAAAAAAAGAGAAAGTCTCACATTGACGAGGATAATCAACGGGCTATGGAGATGCCCATCAATTGATGTCAACATGAGGAGTAGGGATTGCCATGCAACGGATGCACTAGAGCTACAAATGCTCAACAAAAGAAAACTAGTGGGTGTGCATCCAACTTGCTTGCTCACGAAGACCTAGGGCATTTGAGGAAGCCCATCGTAGGAATATACAAGCCAAGTTCTATAATGAAAAATTCCGCTAGTATGAAAAAGACAACTTATGAGACTCACTATATGAAGAACATGGTGCTACTTTGAAACACAAAATATGAGACTCGCTACATGAAGAACAAGGTGCTACTTTGAAGCACAAGTGTGGAAAAGGAGATAGTAACATAGCCCTTTTTATTTATTTTCTTTTTTTGGGACTTTCTTTTTTTCTTTTTGGCCTTTCTCTTTTTTTGATTGGGCAATGCTCTAATAATGATGATCATCACACTTCTATTGATTACAACATAAGGATTACAACTCGAAACTAGAACAAGATATGACTCTATATGAATGCCTCCGACGGTGTACCAGGATGGTGCAATGAATCAAGAGTGACATGTATGAAAAATAATGCATGGTGGCTTTGCCACAAATACGATCTCAACTACATGATCATGCAATGCCAATATGACAAAAGTAAAGTATGTCATGATGATGAACGGAACGGTGGAAAGTTGCATGGCAATATATCTCGGAATGGCTATGGAAATGCCATAATAGGTAGGTATGGTGGCTGTTTTGAGGAAGATATAGGGAGGTTTATGTGTGATAGAGCGTGTCGTATCACGGGGTTTGGATGCACCGCCAAGTTTGCACCAACTCTCAAGGTGAGAAAGGGCAATGCACGGCATCAAGAGGCTAGCAAAGGCGGAAAGGTAAAAGTGTGTATAATCCATGGACTCAACATTAGTCAAAAGAACTCATATACTTATTGCAAAAATTTAGAAGTCGTAAAAAATCAAGTACTACACGCATGCTCCTAGGGGGATAGATTGGTAGGAAAAGACCATGGCTCGTCCCGACCGCCACTCATAAGGATGCACAAGCCAGGTACACTTCATGTTTCAAACTTGTTACACAACTTTAACCATACGTGCATGCTACGGGACTTTCTAACTTCAACACAAGCATTCTTTAAATTCATAATCACCCAACTAGCATGACTTTAATATTTCTACCTCCATATCTCAAAACAATTATCAAGTATCAAGTTGATCATAGCATCCAATTCACTTCCTATGATAGTTTTTATTATACCCAACTTGGATGCCTACCATTCTAGGACCAATTTTATGACCATAGCAAATACCATGTTGTTCTAAAAGACTCTCAAAATAATATAAGTGAAGCATGAGAGACTAGCAATTTCTTCAAAATTAAGACACCACCGTGCTCTAAAAGATATAAGTGAAGCACTAGAGCAAAACTATCAAGCTCAAAAGATATAAGTGAAGCACATAGAGTATTCTAGCAAATTCTAATAAAATAGGCTTATCCCAAAAGGTGTGTACAGCAAGGATGATTGTGGTAAACTAAAAAGCAAAGACTAATATAATACACGACGCTCCAAGCAAAACACTTATTATGTGGTGAATAAAAATATAGCCCCAAGTAAAGTTACCAATGAACAAAGATTTAAAGAGGGATGCCTTCCGGGCATCCCCAAGCTTAGGCTTTTGGCTATTCTTGAATATCTTGGGGTGCCTTGGGCATCCCAAGCTTAGGCTCTTTCCACCCTTTATTCCATAGTCCATAAAAGCTTTACCCAAAACTTGAAAACTTCACAACACAAAACTCAACAAGAAATATTATAAGCTCTGTTAGTGAAAGAAAACAAAACCACCACATAAGGTACTGTAATGAACTCATTCTTTATTTAACTTGGTGTTAAACTTACTGTATTCCAACTTCTCTATGAATTATAAACTATTTTACTAGCCATAGATTCATCAAAATAAGAAAACAACACACGAAAAACAGAATCTGTCAAAAACAGAACAGTCTAGTAATCTGTAACTAACGCAAACTTATGGAACTCAAAAAATTCAGAAAAAATAGGACGACCTAGGTAATTTGTTTATTGATCAGCAGCAATTGGAATCACTATTTTATCACGTTCTGGTGATTTTTAACAATTGTTTTCGTGAGCTGAAAGTTTCTGGAAATTACAGCAAGATCAAATAACTATCATCCAAGAAGATCCTATAGGTTTAACTTGGCACAAACACTAATTAAAAGATAAAACCACATCTAAACAGAAGGTAGATGGATTATTTATTAAGTAACACCAAGGAAAAATATTGGGTTGTCTCCCAGCAAGCGCTTTTCTTTAAAGCCTTTTTAGCTAGGCATTGAGATTTCAATGATGCTCACATGAAAGACAAGAATTGAAGCACAAAGAGAGCATCATAAAACATGTGACAAACACACTTAAGTCTAACATACTTCCTATGCATAGGCATCTTGTAAGTAAACAAATTATCAAGGCAAGCAAAAACTAGCATATGCAAGGAAGAACAAAGCGATGATAGCAATCTCAACATGAAGAGAGGTAATTTAGTAACATGAAAACTTCTACAAACATAATTTCCTTTCTCATAATAATTACATGTAGGATCATAAACAAATTCAAAAAAATAGCTATCACACAACTTATTCTCAACACGATCCACATGCATGTAAAGTTGACACTCCTCCAAAATAGTGGGATTATCATTAACTAAAGTCATGACCTCTCCAAACCCACTTTTATCAAAAATATAATAAGATTAAACATTCTCCAAATATGTGGGATCTAAAGTTGACATTCTTCCAAACCCACTTTAAATATTATTGCAAACACAATTATCAATCTCATATTCATCATGGGGCTTAAATAAATTCTCAAGATCATAGGAAGAATCACCCCAATCATGATTATTGCAACACGTAGTAGATATAGCAAAAACTAGCATCCCCAAGCTTAGGGTTTTGCATATTATTAGCACAATTGACATCAAGAGAATTTATAGTGAAATCATTGCAATCATGCTTTTTATTCAAGGATCCATCGTGAATCTCTTCATAAATTTCTTCATCACAATTTTCAGATTCACGAATTTCAAGCAAAACTTCATAAAGATAATCTAGTGCACAAAACTCACTAGCAATTGGTTCATCATAATTGGATCTCTTAAAAAGATTAGCAAGCAGATGAGGATCCATAGATTGTAGGTTCTCTGATTAGCAATAAATAAGCATCTATTCCAACCAAATGAGCAAACGAAAGGGCAAGCAAAAGAGAGAAGAGATTGGGAAAGAGAGGGCGAATAAAACGGCAAGGGTGAAGTGGGGAGAGGAAAACGAGAGGCAAATGGAAAATAACGTAAATGTGAGGGAGATAGGTTTGTGATGGGTACTTGGTATGTCTTGACTTGAGCGAAGACCTCCCCGGCAACGGCGCCAGAAATCCTTCTTGCTACGTCTTGAGCTTATGCTGGTTTTCCTCAAGAGGAGAGGGTTATGCAGCAAAGTGTAGCGTAAGTATTTCCCTCAGTTTTTGAGAACCAAGGTATCAATCCAAAGTAGGAGGCTTCTCAAAAGTCCCACGCACCTACACAAACAATCGAGAACTCAAGCAACCAACCAATAAAGGGGTTGTCAATCCCTTCACGGCCACTTCATGTAAAGTGAGATCTAATAAAGATAGTATGATAAGATAAATATATTTTTGGTATTTTGTAATATAGATGCAAAAACTAAAGATGCAAATAAAAGTAGATTGGAAGCAAATATGATAAGAGATAGACCCAGGGGCCATAGGTTTCACTAGTGGCTTCTCTCAAGATAGCATAAGTATTACAAAGGTGAACAAATTACTGTCGAGCAATTGATAGAAAAGCTTATAGTTATGAGATTATCTAGGCATGATCATGTATATAGGCATCACATCCATAACAAGTAGACCGACTCACCTGCATCTACTACTATTACTCCACACATCGACCGCTATCCAAAGATGCATCTAGAGTATTAAGTTCATAAGAACAGAGTAACGCTTTTAAGCAAGATGACATGATGTAGAGGGATTAACTCATGCAATATGATATAAACCCCATCTTGTTATCCTCGATGGCAACAATACAATACGTGCCTTGCAACCCTTTCTGTCACTGGGTAAGGACACCGCAAGATTGAACCCAAAGCTAAGCACTTCTCCCATGGCAAGAAAGACCAATCAAGTAGGCCAAACCAAACTGATAATTCGAAGAGACTTGCAAATATAACTTAATCATACATAAAAGAATTCAGAGAAGATTCAAATATTATTCGTAGATAAACTTGATCATAAACCCACAATTCATCGGATCTCGACAAACACACCACAAAAAGAGATTACATCGAATAGATCTCCATAAGAGAGGGGGAGAACATTGTATTGAGATCAAAAAGAGAGAAGAAGCCATCTAGCTAATAACTATGGACCCGTAGGTCTGTGCTAAACTACTCACAACTCATCGGAGGAGCAAGGATGTTGATGTAGAGGCCCTCCGTGTTGGATTCCCCCCTCCAGCAGAGTGCCGGCAAAGGCTCCAAGATGGGATCTCGTGGATACAGAAGGTTACAGCGGTGGAAATTGTGTTTCGTGGTGCCCCTGGATGTTTTCGGGGTACGTAGGTATATATAGGAAGAAGAAGTACGTCGGTGGCCTCCCGAGGGGCCCACGAGACATGGGGCGCGCCCTATAGGGGGGGGGACGCCCTCCTATCTCGTGGAGGCCTCGGCTGCTTCTTGACTTGCACTCCAAGTTCTTTGGATCACGTTCGTTGCAAAAATCACGCTCCCGAACGTTTCATTCCGTTTGGACTCCGTTTGATATTGCTTTTCTTCGAAATACTGAAATAGGCAAAAAACAGCAATATGGCCTGGGCCTCCGGTTAGTAGGTTAGTCCCAAAAATGATATAAATGTGTAAAATAAAGCCCATAAACATCCAAAAGGGGAAATATAATAGCATGGAACAATCAAAAATTATAGATACGTTGAAGACGTATCAGGCATCACCATCATCGACTCAACAGATGAACCTGAGGAGTACACGGGTCCACAAGAGAGGTCGCACTCTTTTGTCTCTACTTATGTTATGCATTGCTTAAAATTACCTGCTACTTTATCATCCTGTTCACCTCTTAGACACCATGTTAGGTCCAAATTAATGTTCAAACTTGAGTTCTAAATTAGTAGTGGGGCACATATCGAGGCATCAATCAATAGTATCTCTGTCTAATATCTGGTTCACTTAGGGTATGCCTATGTTGTTCATCTTGGGTGGGAAACAAATAGTAAAGCAATCATCATCTGTCTTTTTATTAAATTAATGCAATCATCAGCCTGCTATCATTATTTTTGGATCCATCCACTAGTTGTTACCATCACTCTAGATTTCTGCATGCTCTCCTTAAATAATCTCACCATATTTTTTCGTATGCATGTCAGATATTGTACATAGTCATGCTGAACATGTAGAGAAACAGAGAAGAGTTTTGCGCGGCAATACAATGTCATGCAGACATTGCTCCATGGTGGGTTCAATGGCAACCCCCCCTCCAGATTGTAATCCAGAGGAAGATATCTGTTCTGAGGCGGATTCAGACGCAACTAACCACTCTATTAACCCCCCAAGGTGTTTGCTCTACCTTGGCATGATGATGTTAGTCATATCATGCATATGTTGCCTTGCAATGCCTACTTTTGACATCATATATGTCATCTTCTTAGTTTAGACATGTTCTGTAATGCCACCTGTTTAGTTTCTATATCATATATGGGAATTGTGCAGTCTCATGTCTTTTAGCCAGCCATAATATATGTGAAATGTGCAATGTCATCCTGTTTAACCAGGCATCATATATTTGAATGATATCTTGCCCATCCTTTTCTTCATTACATTTCCATTTGTCGACAATGTTTGTACATTAAACTACTCTTCCTGTGAATCAGCCATTTGGGTGGGAGATGGAAAAATCTGGAGTGAAAACAAGGCCTTCAGAAAGCGAGCATGTTGCTACCGTCAAGCAGATCTCTTGTTGGGTCCCGATAGCTCCTCAGAGATGGATTCAGAGACAGATAACCAGTCCTATTCCCCCACCGAGGTGTATGCTCTAACTTGGCACGGTTATACTGCTCATATCATGCATATGGTGTCTTGCATTACATAGTTTGGACATCATATACACAATATTCAACACCATGTTCTTACTTCACACATCATATCGAATGCCCTCTGTTTAGCATATCTCTACTCTTATAAAAAAATAGAGTTGGTGTTGATGGTGTGCCTGCCATCCTGCAATATAGGCCGCCCGATTTATATCTGACTGATAGGAAGGAAACTATGGCAATTTTGCAAAAAGATACCCGCACCCCTCTCCACATTTGCAAATAAGGTCTTCCCTCGTTCATCATTTTCTCTCACAAGATAAACTACACATATAAATGCATCTTGATGTTCCGTGCAACGCATGGGCATCTTGCTAGTAAATCACATATGTGAATTAAATCATGTGATCCTGATTACTTAGATAACATGTATGTGAATTATGTCATGCTATCCTTTTTAGTTATTCATCATATCTTTGAATTATGTTATGCTATGCTATCCAGTTTAGATAGACATCATATATGTGAAATTATGTCATGCTATCCGTTCTAGTTAAACAATATACATGTCAACTATTTCATGCCCTGTTTTTTCCACACTATCTATTGCATCTGCCTCTCATACAATGTATGTACATTCAACTATGTTTCATGTTTATCAGCCATTTGAACTGGAGCGGGTGATGCCAGTATCCAGCGGAGTAAAAACACGGTCTTCAAATAAAACAGTGCTACCTCTTGGTGGAGATAGCACCACTGTTGTACATGCACAAGAACCAGCCCTACCACACATAACCCAGACTCTCACAAATTGTACCCCTACTGCGATGGACAGAGAACCAGCTTCACCCAATCTAACCCCAACCCCAACAGATAGTAACCCAGTTCCTATTGACACGGCACCATCTCCACCACAGAGCTCCCAAACAAGAGCAGTTAGTAAGGCAGCTCCAGTTCCCAAAGGGCCAATACTACCACGGCGAACCACAACTCCACCAGTTAGTACGCCTATTCCTTTGGAGGAAGCACAACCTACCAGTCGTAGTTTAGCATCTATCGCATTTGATGTTGTTAAATCCTATGTGCGTATCTTCCCATCTTAGAAATATTATACTGAAGATGAAGGAAAATGCCAGTTGGAGGTGTTTTTCCAGGTGTTATGTGTAAGTAATGTTATTCATGGAAATTACTTTGCCTTGTCCCATACATTCTACCTCCATGATGGTTATAATACAGCAAATTTTCCCATTTTTCTCTATAGAGAAGGACCGATTTGGAAACTCAGATGAGGTAACCTGTGCTAATACCTCTGCTATCTTCAAGAATTCTTGGTGGCGATCGGAATTACCTGAAGAAAACGTACTTTCTTGGCAAAGAAACTCATCAAATTCCCTTGCGTTCTCCCCGAGACACATTTATCGGACGATGACTGGAACGCCTTTGTTCAGATCGTTCCGAACCAAGAATGTGGTGAGGTCTATGAGCTCATTTTCTATTTTTAAGTACTATATTCTTGCGTCTTACTGTACTCTATTCATGTAGAACAAGTGCTTAAACCTGAAGAACAACTGTTCTAATTTAAGATTCCATTGCTATCGTGCATACTGCTTTCGTGACAGCCTGGATTTTGCCTTCTCTCTCTTTTCGGACTTGGTTTTCATCGTGGTTTTTTCCCTGATTTGATTTTGATTTTTCGATCAATTCAAATGGACCTGTCACTTGGGCATATCCTTGGCTTTCACCCAAGTGACCTATCTACCTTATTCCTCCCACAAATTCCCAAAATTATAAAATGAATATTTATTCATTTTTCTCTCTTAAGCTCATTTCAGAACTTTGTGCTCCAAAGCAACCTCAAATTTTCTTGCTCAAAAAAATCTGAGATAATTCCTAAATATTCCTAGGACCATGGCACATCTTCCATGCAAAATATTGCAACACTTTTTGTAATATTTTTGCTGTAGAAAATCTTTTCACTTATGGACCAGAAATGCACTTTGTACAGCAAGTGCATTTTTCCTTGAGCTTTTGGCCTTGAGATTTCTTGAGCTTAAAGACCATCCAAAGAAACCCTAAACCCCAGGAGATTAGCCCTAATGGCCTTCTAGAAGGTGGCCAAACTTGGCGACCAAGTTTCTCGACTGTAAACTTGCCACCTTGGTAGAGTCGCGCTTTGGTCGGCCCGGTATGATCCATCACCTCTCCTAGACGTAGCATTGCACGGTCGAGCTCGTAGACAAGGTTTGGCCGCTCCTGGCCGTCGTTTTGGCCATGCCAGCTTGGTGACCGTGCGAGGACACGGCGCCTGGCAGCGTCTCCACGTGCTCTGGCTGGCGCTTTGTGCTCTGTTTCACGCGTGTGCATGCAAGTGCTCGCCTCCGACTGCCACAACGTGCCACAACCCTCGATCCATCACCCATAACCCCTCCCTGGAGCTCGCCGACGCCGGAGCCGCCGCCGCAAGCCCGATCAAGTCACGGCCAAAACTGCACAGTGCGCGCGTGTGCTTGTCCCCATCTCGAACCGCCTCCTATGCTCGTCCGCGAGCGTGGGCAAGTGTCGGCGTTGACGCTGCACCCTGTCCCCTCGCGTTGGAGCCTCTCGTCGATGTTCACCGCGTGTCCAGAGCGCCTCAGCGACACGCCCCCCCTCTGCTCCGGCTAGATAAAGCCACCCCGCCTCCCTCGCTAGCCACGCACCACTCCACACCACCTCCACGAACACGTAGACGAGCAGAAGCCCGGTCGGGCAGGCCTCTGGCCGTCGCCCCAACCCGAGGTCTTTGGTGACCCCCGCAGGCCAACTGCCGCTCTCCAGGGCCTCTCAAGCTCAAGCAGCTGCTTGGGAAGGGCCTTGGTGGTCTGCTGGAGCTGCCTGGACCCCGCCAAGCCCTCGGAGCCGCCTCTAGCCACCGTCTTCCACCTCTCCGGCGAACCCCGTCCGCCACCGGCTTATGAGCCTCGACCGCGACAGCTGGCCCACCTTTCACTAGCCACGGTACGGGAAGGTGCGCCATGAGCCCCGCTCCGGCCTATCCCTATAGCCTAGCCCAAACCCCTCGTCGGGCAGATGAGCTCCGGCGAAGCACCGCCTCCCCTCTGATCTCGATCCCCTTCCCTCTCTCCTGACTGGTGGGGCCCAGTGTTAGCCTCACCACTCGCGCCCGAAGCGATACGAGTGGAGGCGCACTCCCACTTTACGCCTTCGACGTCACCCCCCCCCCCCCAGGATTTTCTATTTATTCAATATTCAGAAATTTGACTAGACTTTGACCAGCCACCATTTCTAAACCATAAGTCCAAATGAATTGATTCTTTTTGCATTGTCTTTGTTACAGAAAGCTCTAGCAGCACACCAAAAGGTGGATTTTTCCTTGCTGTCTAGAATTTCTGGTGATTTTCGGAATGTGTTTTGACATTTATTTTTGTGGTCTTAAAATATTTTCAGAAGGAGGATCTTGCCTTGAAGCTAACCAGGAGGAGTGTGACCCTCCTCTGCCCTAAGGCAAGCCACATCATCATTTCGATGGTGTTATTTCAATATCTATGATTTTCTACTTGAATATGAGTCTTTATTTGCATTTAAAATTCGATAAATTAATATGGTTAATTGCTAGTTGTTTTATGATGCTTGATATGCTTGTTTTAGCTTCCGTTGAGTTCATAGAATTGTTTGGCTAAGTAGAGTAAGATTTTGCACTAGATATTTTGTTATGGAAAGTTATGGTAGCTATTTTTGCTAGTAATAGTTTTCAACTAAATGATGAACTAATAAAAATGTTGTTTGTAGATAAAAATGAGTTATAACCAGAGAAGTTTCTGATCTTAGTATTGCAAGATAGTTATGTGCTTGTTTTGATCCATGCTTAAGAGTTGCTTGCTCTGTGTGACGAGTAGTTGCATGATTTCCGGTATGATGCCATGTTAGTAATAAAAAGTTTTTCTAAAAGTTATTACTTGATTAAGTTCAACCTAAACATGATGTTGATCACATCATGGTGCCACTGAATCGGGTTTTTAATTCAGTGCGACCACATTTACCTAATAGGAAGGTCTTGATTCGGTCCTTTGTCGTGGCTCTCACAGTGCCTCTCATGAGGGAAGGTTATGGGCATGCATACCTGGCCCGGTAGGCGCATATAACCTTGTGTGCTCGCTTTTGTTTTTATGGTACCTTGTCCCCGCTTTGGGACCGCTTTTGCCACGACGGTGGCCGTTGGTGTCTTTGGTAGACACGGGGCCACCCAAGACCTAGCCCTGAGAGGGAGATGGTCGGAGTGGCCGGGGAGAGTGCATGGCAAAGGGAGGGTTTCGTCGGAATACTTTGGTCCACCAGAATGGGAGTACGAGGCTAGGTAGTCCGTAGTGTGGGTAAAGTACGCTACCTCTGCAGAGTGTATTTAATCTATCGATAGTCGCGCCCTCGGTTATGGGCAAGACTCGGGAGTACGTCACACCATGGATCAACTTTTATAATTAATCTTGCAAACTAGTAATTTTTGTGATGCATTGTTTCATGTGAACCTTGAACACTCAAGGTGTTCATGAGTGATTGGTTTCAGGTGTGACCCCGGTGTGGTCATCGTTTGGTTACGAGTTAACCATCTGGTAAGCGAGTCCGTGTGACTCGGTGCGCTGTTTGGTTGCTTTGCATAGCTTTGCATTTGTAGTAATTTCTTGCATTAATTTAACTTGATTAATTATCATGATATTGTCTACCATCGTGCTTATGTTTGTTGTGAGCTTGCAAGTACATTCAATGTACTGACCTGGCGTGTCATGCCAGCTTTCAGGCAAGTTGATTCGCATCGGAGCGCATCTCGTGTCTAGGTCGTGTCCATGTCGGTGTCCCTGTGCCATGGAGTTCCGCTATGTCGTTCTTCCGCTGCTGCGTAGTTTCGTGTGATCGAGGCACCAGCCATGTTCATTAAATAATGTACATACTGTCCAGCAGCACCATGTGTGTCGCTTGGCGTCGAATCTCGATGTAATATCAGACCTTTGTACCACGCTAGTATCAATAAAGCGGTTATTTCTGTACCATGTTGTTGTGTATTGCTAGAAGACTCGATCTCTGGGCTGGCAATGCAGGGTAAACCGGTTGCTCTGAGCCGGGGTGCCACAACTTTGCTCCTTTATCACTGTATTTACTCATACAAACTTATTTTTAAATTGAAGGATCCAATCGAAACTCCAATGGCACAACAGGTATGTTCACGCATGTTGCTTTAACAGGTTTGCTCTTATCAATAGCTCTGTTGATTTCAATTTCAATTGTGTATACAGTTGACCTCTCATACCATGCACATTACTAGCATCACAACAGAGCCAATAGTGTTGTTGTACATGTAGACCCATGGTACCCATCTGAAATCTTGTTGTGTCGTGTAGTTTCCCATGGTTTGTATTCTTTCATTGTTGCTTTGTCTTGAACTGATATGATTTGAACCGTGTCTCTATTTTGATTTGGCAAGACAATGCAGTGACCATAGGACATAGATATATGTTGGTTTGCTGCTTTTATTATGTACTAGTACATGGCAATAGAAGACTTGGTAGTTTAATCATGTCCAACTTACTAATGAACTGGTTCACCGAAATGAGTTTCATATACTAGTACATGCTAAACCTGTTATGTGTCTGCTTGTTTCTTCTTTTAGAATGCTGACAGAATATTGGGGAAGAGTGCCTTCTTATGCAATGGTAAAGGAAGTAATGGAGATAAGGTCCAGGATAGTGAGGCATCCTTGTTGGTCTCCAACAAAGCTAATAAAACAACTAAGGAAGACTATCTTGAAGACAGTGAGACAACCCCAAAGTCCTGTCTTGGTTTAGTGTTCGAAAGCATCGCCACTACCGCTTGCAAAAGCTATTCAAACTCACTGTCTGAATCAGTTCGGTTTCTTGAGTCTCAACTACAAGCTGAAAGACATCGATCAACTGTGCTATGACAAGAAGCGGAAGGACTGCGGAAGTCCCTGGAGCATTTAGATGCATACTTTCTGGTGCAACAGGAAGCGTTGGAGGATTTTAGCGCCAAACAGGACAAAGCTAATAACTTGCTAAGCTTATTGCCAGCATGGTGGATACCCAGGATAACATTTCTTGAGCTCTTCTGAAGTTGCTCTTGTTTTGCTACAGCATTTATTTGCACTGGTGGCCAATTTTGACGGCCAGTGTATGTAATATGCTGCTTTGTTCCCTATATTTGCATTGGTGGCAAACTTTGATGCCTAGTGGATGTAATATGTGTAATATCTGTAATAGGCTAGCGTTAGTTGCTTGCTTATTTATTTCCTTATTGTCTTGTTTAGTTGTTTGCTTGTAGTCATTGCAGTTCTTTTTCCACGTTTTTCTAGTGGTCACAATAACCTATTTTTGGTAACTAGGCCACAATAATCATGGCAACACACAGACTTTCGTAACCATGGGCCTCCTATGGGCCGTATGATCCATGGGCCTTCTACGGGTCGTAGGATCCATTGGTCTTCTACGGGTCGTAGGATCCATGGGCCTTCTACGGGCCGTAGGATCCATGGGCCTTCTACGGGCCGTAGGATCCATGGACTTTCTACGAGCCGTATGATCCATGGGCCTTCTACAGGCCGTAGGATCCATTGGTCTTCTATGGGCCATAGGATCCATGGGCCTTCTACGGGGCGTATAATCATTTTGCCAAACATGGGTCATACTATTCGTGGACCATAACGGGCCGTTAATAGGCCGTATTTGATAACTCTATGAAAACAGCCCAACGGGTTAACGGGCCACAAACGGGCCAAAAGTAACGACGGGCTGAATTTGGCCCACAAACGGAACAGGCCAATAACGGACCATAACTAACTGAATTCTAGAAATGAGCCCAAGAATAAATGGGCCATTAGAAGGCCGAAAGTTAACACGGGCTGGAAACAACCGACGGAATAATGGGTCGTTAATGGGTATAAAGCGATACACTATTCATTATGGGTTAGTTTCATCTCAGGCCTTTAATGGGCCCAGAGTTACGAAGGGCCTCATATGGGCCGAAAGACATCATGAGCCAGAAGTTACAAACGGGCTGGAATCATATTGTATGGCCAAGATGAAGCTACTGGGCTTAATTCTGATAGGCCGTAACGGGTCGGGAGTTAGCGGGCCATAAATGGGCGATATACGAATAGGCCGTTAACATGCTTTCCGTGGGCCGGCACGTTACCTTTTGACCTAGTCAAACGGGCCGGCCTTTTCACCAGAATGGGCCTTTGTTGGGCGGTGCCACATGTCGACGTATCATAGTCGCCTCCTATCCAATGAGTGGATGACATCAGTACCAACGGTGAGCCAACATGTGTTTCCTCCGGCCAATGATAATTTTACACATGGAAAATCCCCATTGGTCCGGGCTGTTAACGGGTTATCGGATCCAAAACCAGACCCGGTAGCTTTACGGCGACCTGTTACGGTGGATGCCACGTGTCGGTCACCCTTGACGAAAGCACTTCTATGACGTGTGATTTATCATCATGGAAGTGGACACTTCCATGATGATAATTTTGGTAATGTCATGGAAGACTTCTACGACAGCACATGCCTGACTATCTTGATTCTGTCATAAAATCGTCATGGATGTACATGCACGACAGAAAACGTGACCTACTATGACAAACACGTATGATCATGGAAGTGTATTTTTTTGTAGTGCTTCTCCTCATCAGACTCAGGGTCGTTAGTGTTGTCAGAGTCGGCGTATTTAACAAGAGCCGCATGAGCTCTCCCATATCATTGCAGTGGCGCTTAAGCCGCCCCAGCTTCTGCTTGAGGGGAAGGAAATGACAATTCTTTTCCAACATTAGGACAGATGAACCGGCGTTGATGCTGTCCGATGAATGGATAACGGCCGAGATGTGGCGCACCCAATTGGTTGTTGACTCTCCCTCACCATGGACGCAAGAGTATAAATCAAGAGTCGATATAAGCTGCTTGCATGTGTCTTTGAAATTTTGGATAAAACGCGTCTTCAACTCAGCCCATGACTTGATGGAGTTAGGGGGCAATCCTTTCAGCCAAGTGTGTGTCGGTCCATCCAACATCATAGTGAAGTATTTAGCACACACAACATCACTTACATCCAACATATCCATGACCATCTCATAAGTCTCAATCCAAGCCTCTGGGGGCTGATCCGCCGTGTAATTAGGCACCTTGCGAGGGCCCTTAAAATCCTTGGGAAGGCGCTCATTACGTAAAGCCGGCACTAAACATGGCACACCAAGGGTTCTAGAGGTCATTCCTCCCTCCAAAGATGCCGATGGGTAAGCTAGAGGTTGTTGATGAGCTGCCAACTGAGCCACCGACTCAGCCTCCCGACGTGCCCTGCCCTTATCGACCAAAGCCTGAGCATCATTACCAGCACGCGGTGGGTTATGCCTGCGAGGCTGGTTATGGTGCCACTCACTGCTTGAAACTGTCGGCGAGTCAATATGCCTGCTATAACCCGGGCTTGGACGCGGGGTTGAATGAATCCGTTCACGACTATATGAATAAGCCGCCTGCTGTGCCACCGCTATCTGAAGAAGCTCTCCGGCTCTCCGTATATCCATCGCGGCTTGTGACTCGCCTTCAACAGGGAGAGCCGCAGCAATCATATTGTCCAAAGGGTTAGAATAATGACCCGATGGTGTCGGAACATGCTGAGGTGGAGTCAAATTCAAACAAGGCGGGTCTGCAGCACGTGGCTGAACCGGCGCCTCCCGGCTATGGGCGCCTCAATGACCTGGTTCACCACGGGAGGGTCACTGGTCCCTGCCCCAGGTGTGTTGAAAAGGTTTCTAGCCTCAAACTCTGTGGGTAGACGGGTCTGGTGCCTCCTCCTTATAATAGCGGTTGAAGCATTCTGATCCAAGGTGAGCCGGGACGACTCTGCCTGAATCCGTTGTGATTGTGCGTCCAAGGCGGCTCGCTCTGTCGCCATCCTAGCGTTCTCAGCGGCAAGTTCTTCCTTGGCTTGAGCTATCTCATCTCGCAGCTTCGCGACATCCACTTTATGTTGTTCTTGAGTCTCCGGGGTTACCTCTGCCCCCATTAAAGTCGCCAAAGCATCCAACAGCTCGGTCAGAACTTAAGCCGGCGAGCACGCAGAGCTGCTTGCTCCGGCCGTCGCCGCAGCCATTGAACTAGAAGTAATAGCCCTAGCAGTTGTGGAATCAAGCACCGGCTGTGTGCCAGCCATGAAGATCGCAACCCGGCTCGGCGGCTCATAGGGGTCCGGAATACTGTCGCCATTGGAACAGCCCCCAAGTTGGCCGTCTTGTAGTTGATACATTGAATCAGTCTCACCGGTTGAGGACCCGTCGTTAGAGTAGATGACCGTCTCTCCACCGGATATAGATCCTTCCTGAAGATCCACCCCTTGGATAAAACCAACAAAGGCATGCTTCACGGCGGTTTGAACCTTGCTGGGTCGTGCACGCTGAGCCGTCTCGACAATGTCGGTGCAGGTGTTCGGCTCAGGTCCCGACTCGCCGATCTTGCCGATGAAGACGTGGATTCTGCCGAAGGGGGCCCGATACTCGTACTCAATTGAGCCGGCCTCGGGGCCCCAGCTAGCATCGTTGATGTAGAGCTTGCCGCGACGACTCTTGGTCATCCGGCCCACGACGTATCCCTTGATCCCTGTGAAGTTGCCCTTTAAGAACTTGAAACCACCATGCGCTGGCCCCACGGTGGGCGCCAACTGTCGTGGACTTAACACGGCAGATTCCCTAGCAAAAGGACTTAGGTGTGGAGCCATCGCAACTAGGTTAGCTTGAAGGGGTTAAACGGGACAAAGGACACAGAGAGTTTACCCAGGTTCGGCCCCTCTCAATGAGGTAAAATCCTACTCGTGCTTTAGGTTGTATTGCTTGGGTTTCGATTACCAGGGAGCGAATACGCTTAACCTAGTTCTCGATGAGTTGTTCCTTCAGTTAACGTGCCCCTGCATCACCCCTTTATATACAGGTTGATGCCCGGCGGCTTACAGAGTCCGGCCGGCTCATACACAACGTGTCCGTCTCGGTAACTAACTAAGCTTGCCTTACAATACAAGTTAAACATATGGCGGCTCGCGCTCGTGGGCCTTAAGTCGTCCCCGGGTCTTGGGCCTTCAATAAGCTTGCTTTATGAACCGCCATCTTCATATCTTCTTGGGCATCTTCATCTTAAGCCACCAGTGGCATGACCCGGCCCCTCCTAGGCGGGTCATACCCAGTAGTTATATCCCCAACAGGTATGCCATTGAGAGTAATTAACCATAATATTATCTAGGAGTTTAGTGGCTTCTCCTAATATGATTTCCATAAAAGTACCTCCCGCGGCCGAATCTAAAAGATTTCTAGAAGCAAAATTCAATCCGGCATAAAAAATTGTATGATCATCCATAAAGGATGTCGGGGAAACGACACCTATGGGATCACTGGAATCCCTTCTACGGTTGGCGGGCGCGGGGTTGTGAGAAGAGCAGGTTTAGGAGCTAGCACAAAGATCGTTTACCCAGGTTCGGGCCGCGAGGATGCGTAATACCCTAGTCCTGCTTTGGTGTGTATTTCAGAGTGTTCTTGAGCTCGCAAACTAGCTATGGTGGCTGCGTAGTTCCAAAGAGCCGAATCCTTCTCCAATATGCCTCGGGCCTCCTTTTATAGTCGAAAAGGGGTTGCCACAGTGGCACACAGGAGGTGGAAAGGCATATAGTGCGCGAGCTTATCGCCCGACATTACGGGACAAAGCGCATTAAATGTGCTACCCAGGTGTCCATTAGCTTTATCGGGGACGGGAACGAGGCCCGTCCTGTCCGTCACCGCTCCGCCTTGCTTCGACACGCGCCCAGGCCAGCGATGTGTGCAGTGCCATGTAGGTAGGCAGGCTGCTGAGGTGGCGCGGGGGCAGGGTCTAAACGAAGACCTGCATGCCACCATGCAGGTGCTTGCTGGGTCGGTGTAGAGGCCACCGTCACACGCAGTGCCTGCCCAGCTGGGTGAGCAAGCAGCTGCATGGGAACGGCAGTGGTATCTTGGCAGACTTGGGCCTGGCTGCGGCCCCGCTGGTGTCCTCGGCAAGAGTCTTCCCGGGGGCCCGGCAAGGGTCTTGCTGTGGCGTTGTGGTCGTCGCCGGAAGGACCTTGCCGGGGGTCTTGTGGATTTCCTTGGCTAGGATCCCGCCGAGGGTCGTCGTCTTCTGGTCTTTATCTGATCTCGTGTATTTATGATCTTGACAAAGATCTGCATGCCACCACGGAGGTGCCTCCCGAGCCCTGGTTCCAATGTAGTTGTTGACGGCGTTTGGAACCCTTGGGCTCAAGGGTGGCTCGCTCTGCTGGCGTTGGGCAAGTTGCCCCGTCAAAGCTCTTGCCGGGGCCACGGAGGCCGCCCCGGCAAGGTGTCCACCTCGCCCTCTTGCTCTTTGGTGTTCTTGGTCTTGGCGTTGTTTTTGTTGGCCTTCTGCTTCGGTCTCCCTCCGGCTTCCCTCCTCTGCCTTGTTAAGTGTGGCCGCGGGTGTGGCTCTGACTGCCTGTGTACAAGTAAAGGGGTCAAAAGGAGAGCCCCTACTTTTGTACACCGACAGGAGCCCTCGGTCCTGGGCCACACATAAGCGCGACGTGTTGTTGGGCTAGGCCCAAAACGGTGCGCGGGCAGGTGGGGTGGATTTTACCGTAGTAACATTTCGTCCGCTGCGCTTCCTCGCGACCCGCGTTGAACGCGCGACATGGAGGGTCGTGTGTGACGTGGGGGTCATGCGTGGGGCGGTTCTCGCATGCATGCATCACATCATGGTAAAGAGGCAACTCGGACCTTCCCAAAAAAAGAGGGAGGCGCAGAGGCGCGGCTCATTTACTTGGGCGGACTCGGGTCGTGGCCTTCAAGGCATCCGTGCCCCATGATCACATGGTGGGGAACGGTCACCTCACCCGTCCTCTCAATCATGCTTGCTCGCCACGTGTCCTCCATGCAGGTGGCACGCGGTGGAGGCGGGAAACCGGGTCGTCGCTGATTGGGGTAGCGGGTCGGTCTCGATTCCCTGCGCCCCCGATGGCCGGATTGGCCGAGCGGGGCGGCCGAGTCCCGACCCCCGCCCCTTTATAAGAAGGGGGAGGGAGACGGCATCCCACATCCTTTCATCATCCATCCCCATTCACTTCGGCTTCTTTCTTCCGTCTGCCAGGGCGAGAGGAGGCGCCGGCCCTTCAACGGTGGCGGCAAGGGTCGCTGCCCCGACAACGCGTCCCTCCTTCCCAAGAACTCGTGGCGGCAGAGCCGACCACGAGAGGAAGGGGGAGGGGCGTGGCCGAGGTCACCGTGGCGGTCGAGGAAGAGGGGGACGGGGTGGCGCTCCGGCCTCGCCCCCGCCAGCGATGCCTCCCCCGATGGAGGGCCACGTCGGGGACCAGCCCCGTGAGTTCTTCATCAGGCTGCGCTGCCACCGCCGCCGCCTCCGCCTCCCTACCCCATTTTCTCGAGAGATGGAGCTTGATCCACCCTGCACCCTCGGGTTGCACATGAGTGGCTGCGGAACGACGGCACGCTGCCGACGCCGACTTCCCGCTCCTCACGCCATGTACCTTCGCTGGATGGAAAACGCTCGTCAAGGCCCATAGCTCGACGGTGGGGCCTGCTCTCTACTTCAAGTTAATGGAGAACGACCTGCTCTCCGTCAAGGTCTTTGGAGATCTTGGAACTCGCCTGAAGTGCTGCGTGGAGAGCTCCTCCGACAATGAAGATTCCTCATCGAGCAGGAGTGACGAGGTGGACAGCGACAGCGACAACGAGGGCGTCGAGCGGCGGGACACCGACCCCGACTCCGACTGACCGCGTCGCCCCTTCCTCAGCCACGCGCCCTGCCAAGGGCCTTCCTCGTCAAGCTCTCCATCAGCACGTTCCCCATCGCCTCTTTGGGCGGCTGGCTTAGGAGGGTCGGAGAAGGCGAAGAAGGCGGGTGATGGCCGTCAAGTCGGAGTACGCGGACACCGATGCCTTCGTCGCGTATTGTCAGGCCACTGCCTCATCTTCCAGCTCCCTCCCGGCACCGGGATGCTCTCTTGGTGCCTTCTGCTTCTCGCACCTTGCCTAGGCGCTCGTATCCCCCTCCTGCTACCTTGTTCCATCTTCTAAGGAGAGGGACAAGAAAGGGGTTACGGGCATCTTATCTTTTTGTAGTTTGTAAGACTGCGGGCACTTGTTAGATTTAAAACTTATAGTCCCCTTGCTCATGTTTTTCATCCCGTATGAATTGTACCTGTATGGGACATTTTTAATGAAAAAGGGTGCTCGTCGGGTTCTTTGTGCGTGAGCGAGGCCCATGCCAAGGAACGAATCCTTGTTATTTTAAAATAAACATTGTCGCCTCAAGACAGCCTTGCCGTCCCCCACTTCAATGACCATTCTCACGCTCTTGGCGGAGGCAGGCGGGCAGAGTTGGGCCCCTCGTTCATTTTCTTGCCAAAGGTTACTTACGACCAAGTTCTCACCTGTGGATAGCTCTTGGGCACAGGAAAAGGGGAGCACGGTGGTTTAAGAATTTAAACGAGGTTTCACATGTCCCAGTTCCATACGGAAATGCATAACAGGGGATGAAAGACTTATCTGAATCCGCAGCCCTCGGCAACCTTGGCTTGCCGTAGTTGGATCCTTGTGTCTTCAGCTCCCGGCAGTCTTGGCTTGCCGGGGTCGGAGCGCCCGTTCATTCTCTTTCTTCCAAGTGGCTTAGCAGAAGTGTCCACGTGCCCTGCGAACCAAAGAGGACAGAAAAATGCACACTCGACCTCTAGGCTAGGGGTTAGTCGCTGCTAAGCACTATCAACCCTAACCGAGGGAGAGACTTAACCTAGCATGCAAGCTATAACTTAGAGCGCCACCGCTTCATTTATTTATGCTCAGGGTCTGCGCCTGGCTTTGTATAGAGGGTTACATGCCTTGTCGGCATGGCTTGTACAAAAGGTGGTTTCCCGGGGGGCCGGCAACCGCACCTTATGGGTAAAACTTGCAAAGTTGTTCAATGTTCCAGGAGTTGCTCACTGAAATAGCATCTTCGGTCTCCAAGCGGACTGCGCTGGGCCTAGTGACTCGTATTACCCGATAAGGGCCTTCCCACTTCGGCGTCAACTTGTTGGAATTCTTGGCCGATTGAACGCGCCGAAGAACAAGGTCGCCTTCCTCAAAGCTTCGGGCATGAACCTTGCGGCAATGGTAGCGGCGCAAGGCTTGTCTGGTAGCGTCGCTCTCATACGCCTCGAGACGATCTTCCTCAAGGAGCATTGCGTCATCTTGCCGCAGTTGCTCTTGCTCAAGCTTGTCGTAAGCGAGCACTCGAGGTGACCCGTATATGGGTTCCTTGGGGAGAACTGTTTCTGCCCTGTATACCAGGGCAAAGGGTGTCTGGCCGGTGGCTTGATTTGGCGTCGTCTCGATCGACCAAAGAACTGCCGACAACTCATCAATCCAGCGCCTTCCGCTCTTGTGCAGCCTGTCAAAAGTCTTTGTCCTCAGGCCTCGCAACACTTCAGCATTTGCCCTCTCCGCCTGGCCGTTGCTCCATGGGTGTGCCGACCTTGCTGCCGAGGTCTTGGATGTATTGCATGAAGGTGTGGCTTGTGAACTGCGTGCCATTGTCGGTGATGACTCTGTTTGGCACACCAAAACGGAAAACTAGCCCCTTGAAGAACTTGACGGCTGACTGTGCTGTCACCTTCCTCACTGATTCCACCTCCGGCCACTTTGTGAACTTGTCGATCGCAGCGTACAACTACTCAAAGCCCCTGACAGCACGGGGGAAAGGGCCCAGGATGTCGATCTCCCAGACCGAGAATGGCCAGGAAAGAGGATTTGTTTGAAGGGCTTGAGCTGGTCGATGAAGCTTCTTCGAATGGAACTGACACGCTTCGCACTTGGTTACTAGTGTCGTTGCATCCTGGAGGGCAGTAGGCCAGAAGAAACCCTGCCGGAATGCCTTGCCGGCAAGGGCCCTCGACCCTATGTGGGAGCCACATATGCCTCCGTGTATCTCCGCCAACAGCTCCAAATTCTTCCTCCCGGGAATGCACTTCAATTTCACACCGTTCGATCTCTTCCTGCATGTGACGCCATCGACGAATCGATACATGGCGGACCGATGGGCTACTTTCTCCGCTTCTTCCTGCTCCTCAGGAAGCTCCCCTGTTTGGAGGAATCGGACGGTATGTTGTGCCCATGCCAGAGCCTGGGGCTCGACGGCAAGGACCAAAGGCATTTCTTCTGCCACGGGAGCGGTCGTCTCTAAGGCCAGGGCTTGACGACCTGCTGGAGTCAGTCGCTCCTCGGCTGGCTCAGAATCCACGGCAACACCCTTGCCGGCGGCCCCCGGGGGCTCAGCAGGAAAGTACTTGCCGGGGCTTGATTCCTCCATTTGTTCTGCTCCGTTGATGGTTCAACGGATGGTTGAGTTAACCGGAGCAAAAAAGTACCTAGTTCCATAGGTAGCTTGAATGCAGCGCGCTTTGACAGGTAATCGGCGATGTCGTTCTCTGCTCGGGAAACATGCTTTGCTTGTATACCGTCAAAGCGCTCCTCCAGCTTCCTCATCTCATCTACGTAGGCCTCCATCAACGGGCTCTGATAATCTTTGTTGACTTGTCTGACGACAAGCTACGAATCACCCCTGACGATGAGCTTCTTAACCCTGAGGTCTGCCGCGATCCTGAGACCGGCAAGCAACCCCTCGTACTCAGCAGTGTTGTTGGTGGACATCTCCCTGGGAAAGTGCATCTGGATCATGTACTTGAGGTGCTCTCCGGTGGGCGCGAAGAGCGGCACACCAGCACCGGCACCTTGCAGCGAGAAAGCCCCGTCAAAGTACATGAACCTGTTGTGACTTGCCTCCTTGCCGGGGAGAGTGGTCTCCTGGATTTCCTCGTCGGGCGTTGAGGTCCATTCTGCAATGAACTCCGCCAAGACTCTGCTCTGGATTGTTGAAGTACTTTCAAACTTCAACCCAAAGCTTGATAACTCCAAGGCCCACTCCACAATCCTTCCGGCTATGCCCTGGTTGTGTAATATCCGCTGCAACAGAGGCGGGTGACGACAAGTGATCTCGTGGGCTTGGAAGTAATGACGTAGCTTCCTCGAGGCCATAAGGAGGCCAAAGAGTACTTTCGCACACCGGAGTACCTTGACCTAGCCCCCTGCAAGAGGGAGCTGACAAAGTAAACCGGGTGCTGTGTCATCTTCTTCTTCTGCACCACTTCATTTGGCTGCACGGGCCCTGTCCCGATGGCATCAGACTCCACCGGGGGCCTTGCCTTGCTGGCACCAGGCCCTGCTGGGGGAATCTCTGACTTGCCATCCGCCGGTCCTGCCATTGCCACTGCCTCTTCGTCGACCTCCCTCTGCGCCACTAGCGCGGCGCTGACCACTTGATTCGTCACGATGATACAACAAAGAATGGCTCTTGGGGTTTAGGGCGCCACCAAGATCGGGTCTAGAAGAGAGGTATTTCTTCAGATCCTGCAGTGCTGCTTCGGCCTCCGGGGTCCACTCCATTGGGCCCGCCTTTTTCAAAATCTTGAAAAAGGGAAGGGCGTGCTCGGCCTACTTGGAGATGAATCAGCTCATGGCGGCAACACAGCCAGTGAGCCGACGCACATCCTTGATCCGCTTGGGCGCCTCAATCTGCTCGATAGCCTTGATCTTGTTTGGGTTTGCCTCGATCCCACGTTGTGACACAAAGAACCCGAGAAGTTTGTCGGACGGAACGCCGAAGAAACACTTCTCAGGGTTCAGCTTGAGGTTGATCTTGCGCAGGTTGGCAAACGTCTCTTCTAAGTCTTGTACGAGTGTTGCCTTGTCCTTGGTTTTGACCACTATGTCATGTAAGCTTCCATATTTCTATGTAGATGGGGCTCAAAACCAATTTGGACCGCCCTCGCAAACGTCGAGCCAACACTCTTCAACCTGAAAGGCATCCGTAAAAAGCAATACGTACCACATGGGGTGATGAATGTTGTCTTCTCTTCATCTTCTCTTGTCATGAAGATCTGGTGGTAGCCCGAGTAGGCGTCGAGGAATGATAACAGATCACACCCGTCCGTGGAGTTAACAATCTGGTCGATGCGCGGCACGGGAAAGGGGTCCTTAGGACAAGCCTTATTGATATCTGTGCAGTCAATACACAGCCTCCACTTCCCGTTTGCCTTGTGCACCACCAACGGACTGTCCAACAACGTCGGATGGAGCACTCCCCTCACCAAGCCTGCTGCTTCCAACTTCCTGATCTCCTCTGTGATGAACTCCTGCCGTTCCAAAGCTTGCTTCCTGACCATCTGCTCGATGGGTCGCGTGTGGGGGCAGACAGCAAGGTGTTGCTCAATCACTTCCCTGGGAACGCCGGGGATGTCGGATGCTTGCCATGCAAACACATTGACATTCGCCCGAGGAAAGTGTTGAGCACGCTTTCCTATTTGCTGTCGAGGGTGGAGCTTATGGTGAAAGCCCCTCCCGTGCCATCCTCCTTGACGGACAGCTTCTTGGTCTCTGATGGCGCAGCTCTGGATTTCTTGCTCTTGCCGATGGAGCTCTCTGGCACGTCCTCGACGGTAGCACAACACTCTGAAGAGGTGCGCTTGCCAGAGTGGGTGTGAGAGGTCTTTCCGGTCTTCTTCTTCCCTCCCGAGGCTTCAGCGGCAGGAGTAAGTGCCTTGGCGACAGCTGCTGCAACTGCTTCCCGGTAGAGTAGGTCGGCGCAGATCAACGCATCCTTCTTGTCGCAGGGACCGGTGATGATGGTCATCGGCCCAGGCATCTTCAGCGTGTTGTAGGCGTAATGCGACGCCGCCATAAACTTGGCCAGTGTCGGGCGGCCGAGGATGCCATTGTAGGGCAAAGGGATCTCGGCTACATCGAAGACAATCCTCTCTGTCCTGTAGTTCAACTCTCCTCCAAACGTCATAAGCAACGTGACCTTCCCCTTCGGCTGGCTCCTTCCCGTCGTCAACCAGCATCTTGTTCACCTTGAGGTTGCGTATAGTTGGTGAAACCAACAACGGCAAACACCTGACGGCAATTGTGCGATCAGGGTGATCCTCGGCGTAAAAAATGATGGGCGTGCTAGACCACTTCAGCGGCTTCTGAGCGTCGAACAATGTCTCTGCTGCTGTGATCTCACGCGCCCACTGCTTGAGCTGGCGGTGAGAAGTGTGTAGCGAGGCGCCACCATCGATGCACATGGCCTCCGTAGCCTTCTGAAACTCTTGCTCGTCGGACTCGTTGTCCTCGTCATGATCTTCGTCTTCCTGCTTCTTGTCGCGGCCCCGAGCGGGCCTCTCTTGTTGGCTATCCTTGCCGCTGCGGCCTCCTTGGCCGCCATGCTTCTTGCTAGATCCTTCGGCACCGTCCTGACCCTTCTCCTTGTCCCGCCTCTCATACTTGGCCTTTTGCTTCTCAGCAAGCAGCTCGACTTGTCGGCAGTTCTGGAGGTCGTGGCCCTTGGTACAGTGGATCTTGCAGTATTGCTTGTCGGAGCCTCCTGGCTTGTCAGCAGCCGCCAAGGCCTGGCAAGCGGCGCACCCGGAAATCTCCTTGCCGGGGTCGTCTGCCTTGGCCTTCTTGGTGGCGCCGGTGTCATCGGATCCTTCAAAGGCAAGCACGACATTGCCCTTGCGTTTCCTGTTGCGACGTTGACCCTTCTTCATCGGGGTGGTGGTGTCTTCGTCGGTAGAGTCGGTTTCCACGCCGGTGTCCTCGCTGGGGTACTTCCTCCCCTCTTTAGCCCGAGCGCATCTATCGGCCAGAACATAGAGTTCGGCCACATCCTTGACCTTGTTCATCGCCAGCTCTTCACACATCTTGTGGTTGCGCACATTCTGATGGAACGCGCTGATCACGGCGGCAGGATGAACATCCGATGTTGTATTGCACCGGCTGAACCTCTGTATGTACTTGCGCAGGTTTTCACCTTCCTTCCGGGAATGATATGCAAATCACTCGCCCGCCATGAGCTTGGTGGCCTCCGGTGAAGGCACCAACGAACTCATGACACAGATCCGACCAAGTAGAAATGGAATCCGCCGGCAAGTGCATCAACCAAGACATGACATTGGGTTTCAGGGCCAATGGGAAGTAATTGGCAAGCACCTTGTCGTCGCGAGCCCCAGCGGCTTGCATCGCGATGGTGTAGATGCTGAGGAACTCCGACGGGTGGGTCTTGCCATTGTACTTCTCGTCGACGTCTGGCTTGAACGTACGGTGGGATGGCCACTGGAACTGCCGCAGCTCACGGGTAAAGGCCGGGCAACCGACCTCGTAAGGTAGGCCGCCGGAGCCTCCCGGTGCTGGGTGGTCCATAGCGGGCCTCGCCCGCCTATCTGACTAGTGGCGTGTATCACGCCGGCGCTCGGTGGTGGTTTGAGCGTCTTCATGGGCTTGCTCCCGAAGAACTTGGCGCTAGTTGCGGTGGGTCCGTGGGTCGGACGACGCTATGGAAATGTTATCACAAGCGTCATCACGACGGATCGACACCCGCAGTGGCTGGCGTGGAGGAGGAGAGTGCATCGTGGCCGCAGCACCTCCGGCCCCTCCACCGCTGGCATGTGGTGGTTCGACGGAGCGCCAGCCTGAGGACCCCACTGGCCGTGGCTCGTCTTGGTTGGCGACGCCGACAAGGCTCCGGATGGTGGCCCTCCACTCATCGAGCTTTTCTGCAGCAGGAGGGAAGTAGAGAGCTGCGTGGACCGTGGCATGCTTCGACTTCTAACCACGTTAGAAGGAGCTCTATCACGGCCCAGCGGCTGCGTGCCATTTTTTCCAGCACTTCAGCGGGCATGCAGGCCTCCTTCGTCCCGCAGATGGTGCACATGACTCTTCCCATGGCGGCGTCCGGGGTCTCCAGCATGGTGGCGCTGCTCGTCGCGCACATCCTGGGAAGAGCGCATTGTGGGCGCTGGCGTAGGCGTCTTGGAGGTTGTTGTGCCGCCCGTAGGGGGCACAATGACACCCCTGGAGGGCCCCGCGCCGCCTGCGGGGGGCCCAGCCCCGTCTTTGGATTTGGCGGTGTGCGGTCCGTCATCTGGCGCACGAACGACGCCGCTCGCCAGGCTCTGACTGCCAGAGCAATGCTGGTGCTCGCGGGCCGCGGCTCGGGTTCTGTCCGCGACCGGCCCGCTGCTCGCCCGCACTGGCACGGGCCGTTCGGCTCCCGACCAGCCGATCGCCGTGATCATCTTCTTCTTGGAAGCCATGGCGATGAAGAACTGCTAGGCTAACTGCTAGACCAGATTCTCACAACTGCGCCCCCTACCTGGCGCGCCAAAGATGTCGGGGAAACGACACCTATGGGATCACTGGAATCCCTTCTATGGTTGGCAGGCACGGGGTTGTGAGAAGAGCAGGTTTAGGAGCTAGCACAAACATCATTTACCCAGGTTCGGGCCGCGAGGATGTGTAATACCCTAGTCCTGCTTTGGTGTGTATTTCAGAGTGTTCTTGAGCTCTCGAACTAGCTACGGTGGCTGCGTAGTTCCAAAGAGCCGAATCCTTCTCCAGTATGCCTCAGGCCTCCTCTTATAGTCGAAAAGGGGTTGCCACAGTGGCACACAGGAGGTGGAAAGGCGTACAGTGCGCGAGCTTATCGCCCGGCATTATGGGACAAAGCGCATTAAATGCGCTACCCAGGTGTCCATTAGCTTTATCGGGGATGGGAACGAGGCCCGTCCCGTCCGTCGCCGCTCCGCCTTGCTTCGACACGCGCCCAGGCCAGCGATGTTTGCAGCGCCATGTAGGCAGGCAGGCTGCAGAGGTGGCGCGGGGGCAGGGTCTAAACGAAGACCTGCATGCCACCATGTAGGTGCTTGCTGGGTCGGTGTAGAGGCCACCCGTCGCCACGCAGGTGCCTGCCCAGCTGCGTGAGCAAGCAGCTGCATGGGAACGACAGTGGTATCTTGGCAGACGTGGGCCTGGCTGCGGCCCCGCTGGTGTCCTCGGCAAGAGTCTTCCCGGGGCCCCGGCAAGGGTCTTGCTGTGGCGTTGTGGTCGTCGCCGGAACGACCTTGCCGGGGGTCTTGTGGATTTCCTCGGCTAGGATCCGCCGAGGGTCGTCGTCTTCTGGTCTTTATCTGATCTCGTGTATTTATGATCTTGACAAAGATCTGCATGCCACCACAGAGGTGCCTCCCGAGCCCTGGTTCCAATGTAGTTGTGGACGGCGTTTGGAACCCTTGGGCTCAAGGGTGGCTCGCTCTGCTGCGTTGGGCAAGTTGCCCCGGCAAAGCTCTTGTCGGGGCCGCGGAGGCCGCCCCGGCAAGGGCCTTGCCGGGGGTGTCCACCTTGCTCTCTTGGTCTTTGGTGTTCTTGGTCTTGGCGTTGTTTTTGTTGGCCTTGTGCTTCAGTTTCCCTCCGGCTTCCCTCTTCTGCCTTGTTAAGTGTGGCCGCGGGTGCGGCTCTGATTGCCCGTGTACAAGTAAAGGGGTCAAAAGGAGAGCCCCTACTTTTGCACACCGACAAAGTTAAACCATGAGTAGGGCAATTTCTTATCATCAATATCATCCTCTCCCAAGATTGTGCAACACGTTCATGATCCAGTTGATTAAAACTGATAATATCGTACCTAAGGGACATGATCTTAGCGGGAGGAAAATACTTGGAAATAAAAGCATCTTTACACTTATTCCAGGAATCAATACTATTTTTAGGCAAAGATGAAAACCAAGTTTTAGCGCAATCTCGTAGTGAGAACGGAAATAGCTTCAATTTAACAATATCATTATTCACATCTTTCTTATTTTGCATATCACACAACTCAACAAAACTATTCAGATGGGGCACGACATCTTCACAAGGAAGGCCAGAAAATTGATCTTTCATAACAAGATTCAGCAAAGCGGCATTAATTTCATAAGATTCCGCACTAGTGGTGGGACCAATCGGAGTACTAATAAAATCATTATTATTAGTATTGGAAAAGTCACACAACTTGGTATTTTCTTGAGACATTGTGACAAAGCGAGCAATCTAACACACGAGAAAACAAAAGGCAAACGAAGAGACGAACTGAAGAAGGGCGAATAAAAAGGCAAATCTTTTTGTGCTTTTCTGAATATGTTTTAGAAGTGGGGGAGAGGAAAACGAGAGGCAAATGGCAAATAATGTAATGCAAGAGATGAGAGTTTACGGTGGGTAATTGGTAGGCTTGATGTAGATCTCACCGGTGACGGCGCCAGAAATTCTTCCTGCTACTTCTTGAGCTTGCGTTGGTTTTTCCTATGAAGAGGAAAGGGTGATGCAACAAAGTATAGATAAGTATTTCCCCCAGTTGAGAACCAAGGTATCAATCCAGTAGGAGAAACAAGCAAGTCCCCAATCTATGCACCTGCACAAACAATCAAACACTTGCACGCAACGCGATAAAGGGGTTGTCAATCCCTTCACGGTCACTTGCAAAGGTGAGATCTGATAGAGATAGATATAAAATATTATTAAAATGTAAAACAAAATAAAAGTAAATAAATTGCAGCAAGGTATTTTTGGGTTTTTTGGTTTATAGATCTGAAATATATGATGGAAAATAGACCCGGGGGGCACAGGTTTCACTAGAGGGTTCTCTCGTGAAGGAAAATAATACGGTGGGTGAACAAATTACTGTCGAGCAATTGATAGAAAAGCGCAAAGTTATGACGATATCCAAAGCAATGATTATCAATATAGGCATGACATCCATGCCAAGTAGACCTGCCTGCATCTAGTACTATTACTCCACACATCGACCGCTATCCAACTTGCATCTAGAGTATTAAGTTCATAAGAACGGAGTAACGCCTTAAGAAAGATGACATGATGTAGAGGGATAAACTCAAGCAATATAATGAAAACCCCATCTTTTTACCCTTGATGGCAACAATACAAATATGTGCCTCGCTACCCCTACTTTGTTACTGGGTGAGGACACCGCAAGATTGAACCCAAAACTAAGCACATTTCCCACTGCAAGAAAAACCAATCTAGTTGGCCAAACCAAACCGATAATTCGAAGAGAAATACAAACATATAAAATCATGCATATAAGAATTCAGAGGAGACTCAAATAATATTCATAGATAATCTGATCATAAATCCACAATTCATCGATCTCGACAAACACACCGCAAAAGAAGATTACATCGGATAGATCTCCAAGAACATCGAGGAGAACATTGTATTGAAGATCAAAGAGAGAGAGAGAGAGAGAAGAAGCCATCTAACAACTAGCTATGGACCCATAGGTCTGTGGTAAACTACTCACGCTTCATCAGATGGGCAATAGAGTTGATGTAGATGCCCTCCATGATCGAATCCCCTTCCGGCAGGATGCCAGAAAAGGCCCCAAGATGGGATCTCATGAGGACAGAAGGTTACGGGGCGGAAAAGTATTTTCGTGGACGCTTATGTTGATAATGGAATATTTGTGAATTTATAGAGCTGAGAGGGAGGTCGGTGGACTCCCGGGGGGCCTACAAGCCAGGGGCACCCCTAGGGCGCGCCCTGAGGGCTGGTGGTGCCCTTGGGACTCTTGTGACTTCATCTCCAAGTTCCGTGGGTGTCTTCTGGTCCAAGAAAAATCATCACGAAAGTTTTATTCCGTTTGGACTCCGTTTGGTATTCCTTTTCTGTAAAACTCAAAAACAAGGAAAAAATGTAAACCCGCACTTTGGGCTCTAGGTTAATAAGTTAGTCCCAAAAATAATATAAAATAGCATATTAATGCATATAAAACATCCAAACAGATAATATAATAGCATGGAACAATAAAAACTTGGAGACCTATCAATTGACAACCCCTTTATCGCATTGGGTGCAAGTGTTTGATTGTTTGTGCAGGTGCATAGATTGGACACTTGCATGTATCTCCTACTGGATTGATATCTTGGTTCTTAACTGAGGGAAATACTTATCTCTACTTTGTTGCATCACCCTTTCCTCTTCAAGGGAAAACCAACGCAAGCTCAAGAAGTAGCAGGGATGTATGGATGCCTTCCAGGGGTGTTTGGAGCAATGCGAGCTAGAGGACTTGGGTTTCGTGGAGGACCCATTCACTTGGCGAAACAATTGGCAAATGGTGGCTGGGTATACCCATCAACAACTGAACTCAACGGTGGCGAATGCCAACTAGAGGTGTTAGCTCCCACTGCACAAAATCATTAATGGAAATCCTAGACATTCTGATCACCTCCTATTTATTGCAGATCTGAATGGGCAGAGTAGCCTGATGGGTGAGGGTAAGGGGCCAAGTTGTTTCTGGTTTGTGGCACGCTGGCTGCAGGAGGAGGGGTGTGCAGAGGTAGTCGAGGGTCGTGGAATGCATCTTTCATGGATGGGGGAGGCCCAGTGGGGGAGGCGATCGGGAGGGTGAGAGGGAGTTTGCTGAGGTGGGATAGAGAAGTGGTATGGGAGCTTAAACACAGGATTAAGAATGCTAAGAGAGACCTCGAAAGGTGTAGAAGAGGAAGGATCAGCCAAGAGCTGATTTCAAGGCAGCAACTTTTGAGATACAAGCTGAACCGACTCGGGGATCAATATAACTTGTACTGGCAGTAATGAGCACATGTAAATTGGCTCCAGAAGGGTGACCGAAATACGAAGTCCTTTCTTGCTCAAGCATCGGAGAGGAGGAGAATTAATATGATTAGGAGTTCAAAGAGGGAGGATGGAAGTGTAGTGCAGGGGGAGGAAGAGATATGACCTTTTATCACTAACTACTACAAAAGTTTGTTCATCCTCTACAGGCCCACTAAACGATGATATCTTCCACCATGTTCCTTCCTTGGTCACCCTGGAGATGAATGAGATGCTGACCAAGGCTTTTACTAGGGATTAAATTAAGGAATCCCTTGATTCTATTGGTGACTTGAAGGCGCCGGGTTCGGATGGTATGCCAGCAATTTTTTTACAAAAGATTCTAGCACATGGTGGGGCCCAAGTTTCAAGGGGAGGTCCTGAGAGTGCTCAACGGTGGTGAGATCTCGGAGGGGTGGAACGAGACAACCATTGTGTTAATCCCCAAGTCAGCCTTTGTACCTGGCCGGATGATCACTAATAATGTGCTCCTAGCTCATGAGATCACTCATCTGATGCACAAGAGGAAGGGAGGCAAGCAAGGGCTCGTTGCAGTTAAGCTCGACATGAGCAAGGCGTATGATCGAGTTGAGTGGGATTTCTTGGAGAAGATGATGCATAAATTGGGCTTCACTGCCGGTTGGAGAGGCTTGCGACAAGGCGACCCACTATCTCCATATTTGTTCATCCTTTGTGCGGAAGCCTTCTCCATCTTGCTGCAGTGAGCTAAGCTTGATCCTTCCATTGAGGGGTTCAGATTTGTCCAGGGGCTCCTAGTATCAACCATCTCTTCTTCACGGACGATTCCTTGATTAATATGAAGGCTACCAGTGAAAGTGCAACTCGACTGCAAGAGATTCTAGATGTGTACAAAAAACAGTCTGGCCAGAAAATCAATAGTGATAAGTCCTCCACTTTATTCAGCAAGAAAACAAGCAATCATAGAAAGCAGCAAGTTCTACATGTCCTTGGTATTCTTACTAAATCACAAAATGAGCGCTACCTTCGTCTGCCAGTACATCTAGGAGCAGCAAAAAGCAAGGAGTTCAAGTACATTAAGGAAAGCATTTGGAGGAGAATCCAGGGTTGGATTGAGAAACTCTTGTCCAAGGTTGGGAAAGAGACTCTGATAAAAGACATGGCGTAGGCCATCCCAACCTATGCAATGTCCTGTTTTGACCTAACCAAGACCTTGTGTGAGGAAATTAGTTTAATGATTTGCCGTTACTGGTGGAGTTAGCAAGGTGGGCATCATAAGTGCCACTGAATCGGGTGGGAAAGACTCATGAAGGCGAAGAAGGATGGTGGGATAAGCTTCCATGATCTTCATATCTTTAACATGGCCATGCTTGCACGTCAAAGCTAGAGGTTGATCCAGAACCCCGAATCACTATGGGTGGTGGTTCTAAAGGCAAAATACCACCCTGATTGCTCAATTCTAGAAGCCGCTGAGCACAGGGATATGTACTACACCTGGCGTAGCATTCTTCGAGGGCGCGACCTGCTTAAGGAGGGCATTGTTTGGCGAATTGGGGATGGCACTCAAATAAATTACCGGCAGATCTGTGGTTGCCGAGGTGCGTGACAAGGAGGCCTGTTGCTCACCAAGGATGGTCCATCGTTTTGAAGGTGCATGAGTTGATCGATCCAATTATCGAAAACTGGGATGAGGAGCTTGTGAGGGAGATTTTTACCCAGGACGATGCTCAGATTATTCTGGCCATACCGCTGAAACAGGGCATGGAAGATGGAGTCTCTTGGCATTTTGACAACAAGGGGATTTTTCAGTGAAGTCTGCCTACCAGCTGGGAGTGAGCCTGAAGGAAGCTAATAAGCAGCATAACGCTGGCCCCCCTAGTGAGCAATGTTAAGTCCCTTGATACATGGCAGCATATTTGGAAGCTCCCAAGTAAGGTTTGTATGTCTGTGGAGATTAACACACAATAGCCTGCCTACTCTGCTCAACATCAAAATGAAACACATTGATCTAGATACTAGATGTCCCATGTGCCAGAGGCTGGAGGAAGATGGTGGTCATTTGTTCATGAAATGTAAATAAGTGAAGGCAGTTTGGAGGGAACAGAATATGGAGGATGTTCAGTGGCATTATGTGAGTGTTCTGATGCTCTTGATTTTATGATGCATATTTGCTCGCTTCCGACTTAGAGAAAGTTACGGGCGTGTGTCCTCCTGTGGGACTGGTGGACAACTTGGAATTAAACTTATGTGGGCAAAAAGCAGCGATCGACAGGTGAGGTCAGTGCTTTCATCACCAAACACCTGATGGATTATGCGTGTATGCAAACCCAACCTCCTCCAACATATTCAATCAAATATTCATGGACACCTCCGGCCGCGGGATGCTGCGTTTCCTGAAGAGTTTGAAGCAGGGGCGTGGGGTTTTGTTTCACGCAAGGAGCAAGGCACTTTTCTAGTGGCGGTGGCTGGCAAGAAGCAACATGTGTGCAGCCTTCTTCTGGCCGAGATGATTGCTTGTATGAAAGAAATTGTGGGCGCTTCTGACTTAGGGGCACAATGCAGTGTTTTTGAATCTGACTGCCTGAACATGGCGATAGCACTGAAAGGGTTAACCAATGATGCTGCAGAGCTTGGAGTCCTGTTCAAAGAGGCTAGGAGCCTGTGTCGCTCTTTGTTTGAATTTTCAGATGTTCACGTTTTCCATCAGGAATGTAATATGCTTGCACACGCTTTGGCGCGGTATGCTTGCGGTGCTCTGGACCCTTTATTCATGTGGGCAACTAATGCCCTAGACTTTGTATCAGGGTTGGTGACCTCTGGTATGGGGCACCATGATTAAGTGGAATACATGTCTTATTCCTTAAAAAAAGCTTAATTCCTGCTCGTCCTCGAGTAGGTAAATGATAAAAACCGATTTTTTTGATGTGGAATGCTACCTAACATGTTCATCATGTAATCTCTCTTTTATGGCATGAATATTAAGATCCGAATGGTTCAAAGCAATAGTCTATAGTTTGACATAAAAATAATAATAATAAGGCATACCAACAAACAATCATGCCTTTCAATTATCAATGCTAAAGAACGTTATCCCTACAAAATCATATAGCCTTGTCATGCTCCATCTTCTTAACACAAAGTATTTATCATGCACAACCCTAATGACAAGCCGAGCAATTGGTTCGTACTTTTTAACGCGCTTCAGCTTTTTCACCCCTCACGCAATACATGAGCGCAAGCTATGGATATAGCACTATGGGTGGAATACAGTATGGTGATAGAGATAATAGGGAGAAGAAGAAAAAGGAGAAAGTCTCACATTTATGAGGCTAATCAACGGGCTATGTAGATTCCCATCAATTGATGTCAATGGAAGGAATAGGGATTGCCATGCAACGGATGCACTGAGAGCAATAAGTGTATGAAAGCTCAAAAAGAAAACTAAGTGGGTGTTCATCCAACTTGCTTGCTCATGAAGACCTCGGGCATTTGAGGAAGCCCATCATTGGAATATGCAAGCCAAGCTATAATGAAAAATTCCCACTAGTTATATGAAAGTGAAAGCATAAAAGACTCTATATGAAAAACATGGTGCTACTTTGAAGCACAAGTGTGGAATGGATAGTAACCTCACCCTTCTCCCTTTTTCTCTCATTTTTTCCTTTTTTCTTGTCCCCTTTTTTATTTTCTCTTTTTTTCTTGTTTTTATTCTTTCTTTTTTCCTGGGCTCTTTTTGGCCTTTTCGTCTTCTTTTTTTTCTTTTTCGTCCGGAGTCTCATCCTGACTTGTGGGGGAATCATAGTCTCCATCGTTTCCTCACTTGGGACAATGCTCTAATAATGAAGATGATGATAATCTCACTTCTATTTACTTACAACTCAAAATTACAACTCGATACTAGAACAAAATATGACTCTATATGAATGCCTCTGGCGGTGTATCAGGATGTGCAATGATCTAGCATAACATGTATAAAAAATGATGAACTGTGGCTGGGCCACAAATACTATGTTAGCTATATGATCATGCAAATCAATATGACACTGATGATGTGTGTCATAAAAACGGAACGATCGAAGTTGTATGGCAATATATCTTGGAATGGCTATGGAAATGTCATAATAGGTAGGTATGGTGGCTGTTTTGAGGAAGATATAAGGAGGCTTATGTGTGATAGAGTGTATCATATCATGGGTTTTGGATGCACCGGCGAATTTTGCACCACATCTGAAGGTGAGAAAGGTCAATGCACAGTACCAAAGAGGCTAGCAAATTGCGTAAAGGTGAGAGTGCGTATAATCCATGGACTCGCATTGGTCATAAAGAACTCAAATGCTAATTGCAAAAGTTTATTAGCCCTCGAAGGAAAGTATTACTACGCATACCCCTAGGGGGATAGATTGGTACAAAAAGACCATCACTCGTCCCCGACCGCCACTCATAAGGAAGACAATCAATAATAAATCATGCTCCAACTTCATAGCATAACGAGAGACTATACGTGCATGTTCGGGGAATCACAAACCTTAACACCAATATCATTACTAAAACTCAATTACTCACTAGCAAAATCCACATATTACCACCTTTATATCGCAAAACTATTGCAAGGAATCAAACTTATCATGTTTAGTGATCTACATGAAAGTTTTTATTATATCCCCCTTGGATACCTATCATATTAGGACCAAATTCATAACTTGTACTAATTGCCATTAATATTATAAACTCTCAAAAAGATATAAGTGAAGCATGAGAGTGCAACTATTTCTTTAAAATATAACCACCTCCATGCTCTAAAAGCTATAAGTGAAGCACTAGAGCAACTGCCTAGCTCAAAAGATATAAGTGAAGCACATAGAGTATTCTAACAATTCACGAATAATGTGTGTCCCTCTCAAAAAGGTGTGTTCAGCAAAGATTATTTTGGAAAACTAAAAAGCAAAAAAAAAGCAAAGCCTCATATAATGCACGACGCTCCAAGCAAAACTCATATCTGTGATGAATAAAAATATAGCTCCAAGTAATATTACCGAAGTTGGTAGAAGAAAGAGGGGATGCCTTCCAGGGCATCCCCAAGCATAGATGCTTGCGAGTCCTTGAATATTACCTTGGAGTGCCTCGGGAAACCCCAAGCTTAGGCTCTTGCCACTCCTTATTCTTTCATCCATCGTGATCTCACTCAAAACTGGAAAATTTCAGCACACAAAACTCAACAGAAAACTCATGAGATCCATTAGTATAAGGAAGCAAATCACCATTTTAGTCACTATTGTAAACCCATTCATATTTTATTATTGCATTATACCTACTGTATTCTTACTTCACCATTTCTTAGACCCCCCGATACAATCCATAAATTCATCAAAACAAGCAAACAACACAACAAAAATAGAATCTATCAAAAATAGTACTGTCTGTAATGATTCAAACAATAACTATACTTCTGTGACTCCAAAAATTCTTAAAAATTAGGAAAACGTGGGAATTTGTATATAAACCATGTGTGGAAAATTCAGAATTTTATCACACTCCAGCAAATTTTAACAATTATGCTACTGGATGGAAAGGGTTCTGTTTTTTCACAGAACCAAAGCAACTATCATCCAAATCATCCCAAAGGCTTTACTTGGCACAAACACTAATTAAAACACAGAAACACAACCATAAAAATAGCATAATTTTGTGCACACCAAAAAACAAGAATGATAACTATTGGGTGTTCTCCCAACAAGCTCTTTCTTTATAGCCATTAAGACATGCTTGAGATTTCAGTGATGCTCACATGAAAGATAGTAATTGAAACACGAGGAGAGCATCATGTAGCATGTGACAAACACATTTAAGTCTAACATACTTCCTATGCATAGGCATTTCATAAGCAAACAAAGTATCAAGGAAATCAAAAACTAGCATATGCAAGGTAGAAGAACAAAACATTAAAGATCTCAACATAATGAGAGGTAATTTAGTAACATGAAAATTTCTAAGATAGTGGGATTAACATCAACTGAAGTCATGACCTCTCAAAACTCACTTTTATCAAAAAAAATCATAAGATTGGACACTCCCCAAATATGTGGGATTCTTTTTACCTAAAGTTAGCACTCTTCCAAACCCACTTTGAATACTAATGCAAACATTATTGTGTATAGCATATTCATCATGAGGATTAAATAAATTTTCAAGATCATAAGAAGCATTATCACCCCAATCATAGTCATTGCAATAAGTAGTGGATATAACAAAGTTACCTTCCCCAAGCTCATAGTTTTGCATATTATTAGCACAACTGGTATTAATAGCATTTATAATAACATCATTGCAATCATGCTTTTCATTTAAGGAGCTATCATGAATCACTTCATAAATTTCTTCTTCTAACACTTCATCATAATTTTTAGATACATGATCTTCAAGCAAAATTTGATAGAGATAGTCTAGTGCACTCAACTCACTAGGAATTGGTTCAACATAGTTAGATCTTTTAAAAGATTAGCAAGTAGATGAGGATCCATATGTCTTTACTTTTATTGTCCTTTTTTTTGTTTTTGGTGTGTTGACATGAAGGCAAAAAGCAAGCAAACGAGCAAAAAGGCAATCGAAAAATATTTTGTGTTCTTGTGAAAATGTTTTAGAAGTGGGGGAGATGAAAACGAGAGGCAAATGGCAAATAATGTAAATGCAAGGAGATGAAAGTTTATGCGATGGTGCTTGATAGATGTTGATGATGTCTCCCCGGCAATGGCGCCAGAAGTTCTTCCTGCTACTTGTGAGCTGTGTTGGGATTTCCCCGAAGAGGAGAGGATGATGCAGTACAATATAGATATGTATTTCCTTCAGTTAAGAACCAAGGTTACCAATCCAGCAGGAGAACCAAGCAACACCTCATTAGTACTACCTGCATACAAAGTAATAAATACATGCACCCAACGCAAACAAGGGGTTGTCAATCCCTTGGTCGTTAATTGCAAGGATAAAATCTCGTAGTGATAGATAGATAAATAAAACACAAAATAGCATAAAGTAAATTAAATTGCAGCAAGGTATTTTTGGATTTTAATATATGACAAAAATAGACCCGAGGGCCATAGTTTTCATTAGAGGCTTCTCTCTCTAAAATAGCATATGGTGAGTAAACAAATTACTGTTGGGCAATTGATAGATAAGGGAATAATCATGACGATATCCAAGGCAATGAGCATGTATATAGGCATCACGTCCGAGACAAGTAGATCGAATCCTGTGTGCATCTACTACTATTACTCCACACTTCGATCACTATCCAACATGCATCCAGAGTATTAAGTTCATAGAGAATGGAGTAACGCCTTAAGCAAGATGACATGATGTAGACAAAGTAAACTCAAGCAATATGGATAACCCCCATCTTTTTATCCTTAATGGCAACAATACAAATGTGTGTCTTGTCCCTTTCTGTCATTGGGATATAGATCAAGGCAAGATTGAACCCATCACAAAGCACCTATCCCATTGCAAGATAAATCAATCTAGTTGGCCAAACCAAATCAATAAATTGGAGAGAAATGCAAAGCTATAATAATCATGCATAAAAGATCTTAGAGAAGACTCAAATAATATTCATGGATATTCTGATCATAAACTCACAATTCATCAAATCCCAACAAACACACCGCAAAAAGAACATCACGGAAAACATTGTACTGAAGATCAGAGAGAGAGAGAGAGAAGATGCCATCTAGCTACTAGCTATGGATCTGTAGGTCTGTGGTAAACTACTCACACATCATCGGAGGGCCAGCAAGGTTGATGTAGAAGTCCTCCGTAATCGATTCCCCTCCGGCAGAGTGCCAGAAAAGGCCGGCAGCTGGGATCTCACGAGAACAGAAACTTGCGGTGGCGAAAAAAGTGTTTTGGTGGCTCTCTGTTGGTTTCCCAATTTTAGAGAATTTATAGAGGCGGAATTAGGTCAAACAGAGCAAAGGTGGGCCCGAAAGGCACCAAGGTGCGCCTACCCCCTAGGCATGCCCTGGTGGCTTGTTGCCTCCTCGTTCACTTTCTGAGTTCCTCCCAAAGCTTCTAGGGTCTCCTATGTCTAGAAAAAAATGTCAAAAAGTTTCATGGCATTTGGACTTCGTTTGGTACTGATTCCTAGAAAACCAAAAATAGGCAAAAAAACAACAACTAGCACTTGGCACTAAGTTAATAGGTTTGTCCCAAAACTGATATACAATGACATATAGTTGCATATAAAACATCCAAGATTGATATTATAATATAATGGAACAATAAAAAATTATAGATACATTGGATAAGTATCACACGGTGTCCCGGCTTGCATCACTGGCTTGGACGAAGGAGACGACGGCAAGGAACCTCCTGGACAACTCCTCATGCGCCCGGGAGCTTCGTGGCTGCGATGACGATGACGACCATGTCTGCGGTGCTACGAGTGTGTGCAGGGGAGTGAGCAACGACGTGAGCAAAGTGGAAAAAGGGGGCTAGGGTTTGCTCGAGGGGGGTCGAGGGCGTCAAGTTGGGTGCTGGGGGTCAAGGATGGCCGGCACGCGGCCATGGCCATGGCATGGCCACCATGAACCCCTCCCTCCTGTAGAAGGAGGTGGGATACGACCCACAGTTGGGCTGGACCTCCCTACATACTTGAGGTCCAATCCAACACTAGATATGTAGGTTTTCCTTTTTATTTTTTTTAACTATTTTGCATTTAAAGTTTATACCAAATGAATTTTGTTGAGTATGAAATTTGGCACATAAATATTAGGCTATGTATTGAGCTAGCACACAAAGTTTCAATTTATTTGGAAATGCTAAAATACTTTTTATGTTGAAATGGCCAAATTCATATTGTTGGTCCACTTAATTAACTCCAGGGGCATTTGTCAATCCAAATGAGGTTGGTTTCATCATGACAATTACTTAGGGAATATTTGCAACCCCACCAACAATTTTGTTTTACTGTTTGAAGACATACTATTTTGACTTGCAATTTAAATATGAATTTGACTTTGATTTTTATCAAGTGGCACTTATGCTTAGCAAAACATGATGACATGGCATCATTAGAGGAAAATCATTGTAGCTTAATCATAGGGGCGTTACATCATGTTGAGTAAACTTCTTATTCCAACCTAAATTAGTCTCCACTTGGGAAGCACTGTGTGGTGGGGAAAGATCCAGACACATACATCTAGTCAAATATATTTGATCACGAATTATTATTATTGACAATTATCTCTATGATAAGTAAGTTGGGAGGCAAAACATTAAGCCCATATCTTCTTCTGTGTTCGGTGGATGTTGTTTGTTCTAAAAATATGCTTTGAGTACTAGCAATCATAGAAGACAATATGATAACTGAGTATGTGGAGATCTTACTTAGACCTTTCCAAAAATAATATGATTGTTTGGTGACTATGAACATAGGTTGATAAGTTCCAAGAGAGTGCATTGTTTGAACCATAACATGTGAATCGATTGCTACATTATCATGATGAATTTTATGAGAAAGAGTTGTTGTTTATGATGCTAAGAAAAGTGATTGAAATTATCATTGATCAAACTTATGCACTATGATGTGATTGAAATTATAATTGATCAAACTTATGCACTATGCTAGGATTCACACTTCATAAATTATTTCTTTTATCATTTACCTACTCGAGGACGAGCAGTAATTAAGCTTGGAGTTGTTGATACGTCTGCAATGTATCTATAATTTATGAATTATTCATGCCATGTTTACAATGATTCTATATGGTTTTGGTGCACTTTTATATGATTTTCATGGAATAACGTACTAATCTAGTGCCTAGTGACAATTCATGTTATTGCATGTTTTTTGTTTTGCAGAAAAATCATACCAAAAAAAGTACAAACATGATAAAAATTTATGAAGATTTTTCATGGAATATATGTGATTTTGGGAGGAAGAATCAATGCAAGACGGTGCCCGGGGGCCCCACAAGGCAACATGGCGCGCCCTACCCCTGTGGGCATGCGCTGATGTCTTGTGGGCAGCCCGTAGGTCGGTTGGAGCCCTTCTTTTGCCGCGTGAAAGATAATTTCAGGATAAAAATCCCCAAAAATTTCAGCCCAATTGGAGTTACTAGTCTCCGGGAATATAAGAAATGGTGAATGGCTTTGAAACGGAAGATAAGAGAGAGATCCAATCTAGCAGAGAGCTCCCTCTCTCCCTGGAGGGCCAAGGAATAAGAATAAGGAGGGGGCCCTATCCCCCTCTCCTCCGGTGGCGCTGGGGACATCTATTCCATCACCATCACCACCAACTTCTCCTCCATTCTTATGGTGATGTGTGAGTAGTTCATCCTCAAGGCTAAGGGTATGTACCAGCAGCTATGTGTTCAATCTCTCTCTCTCTCTCTCTCTCTCTCTCGTGTTCTTATGTTGGCATGATCTTGATGTGTCATGAGCTTTGTTAATGGAATCATATGGTGTTCTTCCCTCTCTATCTTTGTTGTGATGAATTGAGTCTTGTTCTTTGAGGTTTCATTATTATCGGATTGAATATTTTTGATTTGAGATCACTTGATGTATGTCTTGCATGTGGATACCCGTGGTGACAATGGCGTATTCTATTGAGTCACTTGATATATGTTTTGGTAATCAACTTGCGGATTCCCGTGGTGACATTGGGATAATCTAGGCATAGAGGTTGATACATGTTCTCATCCTACTTTCTCCGATATAAACTTTGGAGTGATTGTTTGTCACACGTTGAGGGATTGTTATATGATTCCATTGTGCTAGCACTGTTGAGATATTGCACTAGTGAAAGTATGAACCCTAGGCCTTGTTTCTAACCATTGATATTTTGTTTTGCTCGTTGTTTGCTACTTGCTACCTTGCTGTTTTTACTATCCGTATTACACTTGTATCACCATCTCTTTGCCGAACAAGTGCACCTATTCAATTTACCATTGTATTGAGTGTGTTGGGGACGCAAGAGATTTCTTTTATTTGATTGCAGGGTTGTTTGAGAGAGACCATCTTCATCCTACACCTCCTATGGATTGATAAAAGTTAGGTCATCCACTTGAGGGAAATTTGTTGCTGGTCTACAAAACTCTACGCTTGGAGGCGCATTAGAGTCTACAAGAATAAAGGTGTGTAGTGGACATCAATCATATAGGTTAGTACCCCTTAGTCTAGGACACCGTCAGTAGCCCTTGAACAGGTCTTCGAAGCCGAAGATTGCAACTCCCTCCTCAGAATGGTTCCTTCGGTACGATGTCTCCGGCTTGGTAGGCGAGTTCCTCCTTTGTCAGCTTGATTTCGGATTCAAAGTCTTCAAAACATCCTCGGCACCCTCAATAAGAGTCCGAGCATCAACATTGGACTAGGCAACGTTCTTCCTGAGCAATCCGAAGACTTTCTTGAAGGATTTGCTACGGGTCCCACCAAACGTGGCCTCGATTATTGTTTATATTTTTTCTTGATTCTCGTGCAACTGGGGAACAAGCGTATTGATGCCAGGATACTCCCCCATCGTCACCTGATTCACCATGGTATTTGACTAGCTAGGGCCACAACAAATGTTTTACCCCATCATTTCCACATCTTGTCTCAGCACAAAATCCTCTCCTCAAGCAAGCTCAAGAGCTCCCGCAATGGTAGGTGCCCCAGGTTCGTTGATGCATCCCCACGGGCCTCTCAAGGGTGATTAGGGAAGTTTCTCCATCACATGTCCCCAATTAAATCAGCTCGCAACACAAGGTTATTTGCCCGATTCTGATCTCGCGTCCACCCACCCTGGTTTGATGTCCATAGATGGCCAGGTGCTTACAGATAGTCACCCCACACCACACGGGGGGAATGAGTTAGTTTCGTCCCCTTCCTCGTGCGAGGTCTTGCATTCCCTATTCATCCATTCCTTAGTGGTCTGCTAGAGTTCTACGGGATCCAACTCCACCATATTACTCCCAACTTGATCTTGCATATCATGGGATTTGTCGCCTTCTATGAAATGTACCTTGGATGCGAAGCTCATTTCGGGCTATCGATGAAATATTTTTTTCTTAATGCCTTGTTCCTATGCACCCCCAAGGTGGATGTCGAGACGTGGGCTACCGAATGGTTCTACATAGTCGACGTCCCGCATTACGACCCAGCCCATCCTTGGATTCCTATCTTCTCCCACACGCCTCCGAAGAACCGTTTCAACTGGCAGCCAAGGAGTCCCTCTCAAGAGGATGACACCGAGGTGGCTTGCCTGGCAGCTCAAGTGTCCTGCCTGGCTCATAACGGGCTGACCGTCGTCAATGTGATGGCCATCGCCATCCTTCGAGGAGTCCAACCTCTCCAACAACGAATCCATCCTTTATGTAGATATAATGGGATGGACGACGCCACTCAGTCTGTAAAGAAAGGCTTCAAGGATCAAGCGGTCGTTGCAACCGTATTGGCAGGTATTTATAAGGGGGGAGAAGAGGATTTTGCCCTGAAAAATTTCCTGGACAACCTCTCTTACTATCGGCCTGTCAAAGCAGCGAGCTCTTTTACTTAAGCCTCTTATTTATCCGAACAGTGCATTTATACTTCTGATCAGATATTCAACAGATCCGAGCAGGGGTGGAAGTGTTGGATTGGAATGTTGAACTGTCTGGCTCTAGAGCCTGAGTTGTATGCTCACGACGATGAGCCGGGTTTTCATGAAGATTCCGAGCTCTCCCTTGTCTACCAGGATGGGGTCTTTTATCAAGAGAACATTGATGGATCCAAAGTTTCTCTTCTTCTTGATCTACCAGGGATCCTATCGTCCTCTATGGTAAGCGCTCCTCAAGCTTCTTCTCAAAAAAGATCAGCTTCTCATACGACGCCGAGCACTCTAACTTCTCTCCCCAAGTGTCGACGCTATAAACGCCAGAAAATAGATCTGATCCCTCAAGCGAATCAGGTGGGTGGCACCTGAAGTGCAGCTAAACAACAGGCTGCCGAAGAGGCGACACATGTCGCACCTAATTTCAACAAGAAGGCTTTTGCTACAGCAGCTTCTTTCAAATAGTTGCCATATTGTGTGCTTTTAACAACCGTACTTCAATGACATGTAGGCGACCCGTCCGAGCACTTTCGCCAGATAATGTGGGGAAGAGGAACGCCTCTGCTCTGAGGACAGACATCGCACATGCATCTCCTCCAATGATTATTCTTGAAGATTCTCAACCGGGGACCTCGAGAGATGCTTAGCTACCAACTCCGAAGTTGAAAGTGCAATGGATCATCGACGCATGAAAGCATCTTTTAGGCATCCTGTCTTTTCCAGTCAAGAATTTAATGCCCTCAATTCGGTGGACTCCTATCTTGGGGCTGCTCGAGTGGGTTTTGAAGAAACAGCGGATGTCTTGTCCACTTGTCTACCAATAAAACTTTTATTATGGCATTTTGACATTAAATCTGTTAATGAGCCCATTAGCCCTTTAGAAGGACAAATGCATGTTCCTTGAAAGAAAAAGCATGCTATCCGATCTCAATGCAGCCGAAACATTTTACTTACTCCGAGGACCTAGTGGTACAAAAAACCACTTTGAAGGCCAGTAGCCCATGAGACACTAGTTGGGTATACCATTCGACGAGTGGATCAATAATTGTTATAATTTTTAGAGGTAAGCGCGAAGCCCAGTAGCCTTCGAGCCTTAAGTTGGACATGGGTGGCCGATTCAAGGATCCCATATTGTTTATGATAAATATTTGTTTGTTATTGAAATAGGCCGATCAGATGGAAAATACACAGCTGTCCAAGGAGGTGAAACTTATGAAGACCCAGCTTGATACTGCTCAGCCAGAAGTGGCCGATGTCAAGAAATTTACATGAGAGGCACATGTAAGTCTATCAAATACCTTTTTGTAACCAAACATATGGGTCACTGAAACGACTCCAACATATCTATAATTTTTTATTGTTCCATGCTATCATAGTATAAATCTTGGATGTTTTATATGCAGTTTTTGGACTAACCTATTAACTTAGTGTCAAGTGCCGGTTGCTGTCTTTTTTCCTATTTTTGGAATTCCAGGAAATCAGTGCCGAATGAAGTCCAAATGCCATGAAACTTTTTGACAATATTTTTCTGGACATAAGAGACACTAGAAGCTTCCAGAGGACGCCAGAAGGCGAAGGAGGTGGCCACGAGCCACTAGGGCATGCCAGGGCGGAGGGTAGGCGCGCCCAAGTGCCTCATGGGCCCCTCGTTCCTCCGTTTGACCTAATTCCAACTCTGTAAATTCTCGAAAGTCTAGAAACCAACAGAGAGCTACCCAAAATAGTTTTTCCACCGCCGTAAGCTTCTGTTCGCGTGAGATCCCATCGGGTGTCCTTTTTCGGCACTCTGCCAGAGGGGGAATCGATCATGGAGGGCTTCTACGTCAACCTTGTTGCCCCTCCGATGATGTGTGTGTAGTTTACCATAGTCCTACGGGTCCATAGCTAGTAGCTATATGGCTTCTTCTCTCTCTTTGATCTTCAATACAATGTTCTCCTCAATGTTCTTGGAGATCTATTCAATTTAATATTTTTTGCGGTGTGTTTGTTGGGATCCAATGAATTGTGGGTTTATGATCAGATTATCTATGAATATTATTCGAGTCTTCTCTGAACTCTTTTATGCATGATTGTTATAGCTTTGTATTTCTCCCCAATATATCCATTTAGTTTGGCCAACTAGATTGATTTATCTTGCAATGGGAGAGGTGCTTTGTGATGGGTTCGATCTTGCCGTGCACAATCCCAGTCACAAAAGGGGACATGACCCCTATTTGTATCGTTGCCATTAAGGAAAAATAAGAGTGTCCAACCCAATGAGGTCGCGGACGTGGGCTAGAGTATGAGGTCGTCGACAGCGACGGCCTGAGTCGGGCTATGTCACAGTTTAAGTGGCCCACCCCCAACCCCTCGGGTTCAACCGCCATCGATCTCATCCATGGCCCCGCCACTGATCTCCTCCGGCTGGCTGTCAAGAATTTGCCATCCTACATCGCCATCGAGCCCCTTTTGTCATTTCTGAAGGACACGTTCTGCGACACTGGCTTGGGATCCATAGCTTCCAAGTCAGACCTCATCGATGGCGACCACGAGGAGGGCACCCTCTCCTGCTCTTCCAAGGGGAAAGAGCCCATCTGCTCTTCCAAGGGGAAAGAGCCCGTCTGCGACATCAGGGAGGGCACCCTACAGCCGTGCTCTTCCAAGGGGAAGGAGCCCATTTGCGACAACATGGAGCACATCCAGGGTTCGTGCTATTCCCACGGGAACGAGCCCATCTGTGACAAGTGAGGAAACCCATGATTTGTTTTGCCGTGCCTCTTCACAGGGGGGAACCCTTGATTTGTTTTGTCGAGTCCGTTTTGTAGTGTAGTGAGAATATGTTCAGTTTTAATTGCTATATTTTGTTGTTTGCAGTATGTCTTGTTTATTTCACTTGTTCACAATGTGATGCTCTATATGTGCAATTATTTACTGTGCAGTACATTTCATCAATCCAGTTTTAAACATACCGATAGGAATGCATATATTTGCTTGCTGTTAAGCCTGTTATAGCTAGCATATGCCTCTTTTAAAGTTTTTTGATTGTTTGGTTGCTTGTAGTTAGCATATGTCCAGTTTCAAATGCTATCTTTTGTTGTTCATAGTATTCCTTGTTTATTCCAGTTATTCACAGCATGATGTTCTATATGTGCAAGTATGAACTGTGCAGTTCAATTTCATCAATACCAGTTTCAACAATACCGATATGAATGACTACATTTGGTTGCTGCATCTTGTAGTTAACACGCCTTTCCATTTTTATTTAACAATAACCAGTGTACATAGACTGGCACAATACTAGTTTGAATGATTACGTTTGCTTGTTGTTAAATGTTAGGCTTGTTGAAGTTAACATACCTTTCCACTTGTTTTCCTTTACTAGCGTGCTTAAGCCTGCAAACTGAAGCTATCTTTCTGAGATTATTCTGTTTGCCATGGATAATTTTGGTTGATGTTTAGCCTATTGTGCTTAACTAAAGGATAAATAAGAGTTGTAGCCTTTCTCGATAAATAAGAGTGTAGAACCCAATGAGGAGCTAAAGGTAGAACAGATATTCCCTCAAGTTCTATCAACCACCGATACAACTCTACGCACGCTTAACATTCGCTTTACCTAGAACAAGTATGAAACTAGAAGTACTTTGTAGGTGTGACGGGATAGGTTTGCAAGATAATAAAGAGCACGTAAATAAAAGCTAGGGGCTGTTTAGATAAAGACACAACTAAGTTAGTTTTAGTAGAGAGCTTTTTGTCACAAGAAAGTTATTTGTCCTTAGGCAATCGGTATCTAGACCAGCAATCATTATTGCAATTTTATATGAGGGAGAGGCATAAGCTAACATACTTTCTCTTCTTGGATCATATGCACTTATGATTGGAACTCTAGCAAACATCCGTAACTACTAAAGATCATTAAGGTAAAAACCCATCCATAGCATTAAAGTATCAAGTCCTCTTTACTCCCATACGCAAACAACCTACTTACTCGGGTCTTTGCTTCTGTCACTCACGCCACCCACCATAAGAAAATCATGAACATATTGCAAACCCTACAGCAGGGATCCCTCACGCTTGCGCGACATGGAGAGCACCATTGGATAGCACCAATAATAAAACATGCAACTCAAACCAATCACGATCGTCAATCAACCCATAGGACAAAACGGATCTACTCAAACATCATAGGATAGCCATACATCATTGGGAAATAATATATAGCGTTGAGCACCATGTTTAAGTAGAGATTACAGCATGGAGAAGAGGTGTTAGACCACTGCCTAGAGGGGGAGAGAGTTGGTGATGACGGCGGCTAAGTTGTTGGTGTAGATCGTCGTCACGAGGATGGCCCTGGTGGCGTTTCGGGTCCACCGAGAGAGAGGGGGAGAGAGCTCCACTCCTTCTTCTTCTTCCTTGACCTCCCACCTAAATGGGAGGAGGGTTTCCCCTCTGGTCCTTGGCCTCCATAGCACCGGAGGGGCGGGAGCCCTCCTAGATTGGATCTCTCTCTCTCTCTCTCTCTCTCTCTCTCTCTCTCTGTTTCCTTCTGTTTCTGCGCTCTCAAATTCTGGTCTTTCACTGTTTCTAAATTCCCGAAGATCCGTAACTCCGATTGGGCTGAAATTTTAACACGATTTTTATCTGGATATTAGCTTTGTTGCAGCGAAAGAAGGGCACCAACCACCTTACAGAGTGGCCACAAGGGCCCAGGGTGCAACCTACCCCCTGGGGCGCGCCCCCTGCCTTGTGGACTCCTCGGGCATCGTCTCGCGTTGATTCTTTTTCCCCAAAATCACATATATTCCCAAAAAATTCTCCGTAAGTTTATATCGCGTTTGGACTCCGTTTGATCTGGATTTTCTGTGAAACAAAAAACATGCAACAACCAGGAGCTGGCATTGGGCACTGGATCAATATGTTAGTCCAAGAAAATAGTATAAAAAGTTGCCAAAAGTATGTAAAAGTTGTAGAATATTGGCATGAAACAATCAAAAATTATAGATAAGGCGGAGACGTATCAGCATCCCCAAGCTTAATTCCTGCTCGTCCTTGAGTAGGTAAATGATAAAAAAGATAATTTTTTATGTGGAATGCTACCTAGCATAATCTTGATCATATAATCTAATCATGGCATGAATATTAAGACACGAGTGATTCAAAGCAATAGTCTATCATTCGACATTAAGACAATAATACTTCAAGTATACTAATAAAGCAATCATGTGTTTTCAAAATAAAATGGCCAAAGAAAGTTATCCTTACAAAATCATATAGTCTGGCTATGCTCCATCTTCACCACACAAAGTATTTCATCATGCACAACCCCGATGACAAGCCAAGCAATTGTTTCATACTTTTAATGTGAGCCATGGATATAGCACTATACGTGGAATAGAATATGATGGTGGAGGTTGTGTGGAGAAGACAAAAAGGAAGAAAGTCTCGCATCGACGCGGCTAATCAACGGGCTATGGAGATGCCCATCAATTGATGTCAACGCGAGGAGTAGGGATTGCCATGCAACAGATGCACTAAGAGCTATAAGTGTATGAAAGCTCAAACTGAAAACTAAGTGGGTGTGCATCCAACTTGTTTGCTCATGAAGACCTCGGGCATTTGAGGAAGCCCATCATTGGAATATACAGGCCAAGTTCTATAATGAAAATTCCCACCAAAGATATGAAAGTGATAACTCAAGAGACTCTCTATATGAAGAACATGGTGCTACTCTAAAGCACAAGTGTGGTAAAAGGATAGTAGCATTGCCCCTTCTCTCTTTTTCTCTCATTTTTTTGTTTTCTCTTTTTTTTTGGCCTCTCTTTTTTATTTTTTTTATTTTTTGTCCAGAGTCTCATCCCGACTTATGGGGGAATCATAGTCTCCATCATCCTTTGCTCACCTGGGACAATGCTCTAATGATGATGATCATCACACTTTTATTTACTTACAACTCAATATTACAACTTGATATCTAGAACAAAGTATGACTCTATATGAATGCATCTGGCAGTGTACCAGGATGTGCAATGATCTAGCGTATTGAAGATATCAAAAAATGGACAAGCCATGAAAATATCATGATAGCTATCTTACGATCATGCAAAGCAATGTGACAATGAATGCTCAAGTCATGTATATGATGACGATGGAAGTTGCATGGCAATATATCTCGGAATGGCTATGGACATGCCATGATAGGTAGGTATGGTGGCTGTTTTGAGGAAGATATAAGGAGGCTTATGTGTGATAGAGCGTATCATATCACGGGGTTTGGATGCACCGGCGAAGTTTGCACCGACTCTTGAGGTGTGAAAGGGAAATGCACTGTACCGAAGAGGCTAGCAATGGTGGAAGGGTGAGAGTGTGTATAATCCATGGACTCAACATTAGTCATATAGAACTCACATACTTTTTGCAAAAATCTATTAGCTATCGAAACAAAGTACTACACGCATGCTCCTAGGGGGATAGATTGGTAGGAAAAGACCAACGCTCATCCCCGACCGCCACTCCTAAGGAAGACAATAAGAAACAAATCATGCTCCGACTTCGTCACATAACGGTTCACCATACGTGCATGCTACGGGAATCACAAACTTTAACACAAGTATTCTTACCAATCCACAATTACTCACTAGCATGACTCTAATATCATCATCTTTATAGTGATCTACAAGTTTATGTAGGATTATATGACTAACCATGTGAATGACCAATTCCTGATGACTCTCTAAATAGATATAAGTGAAGCAAGAGAGTTCAATTCTTTCTACAAAATATATGCCCACGCTCTAACATCTAAGTGACGCAAAAGAGCATTCTACAAATGGCAGTTTTCTATGTGTAGAGAAACAGGCAATCCAAACTACAAATGATATAAGTGAAGCACATGAAGCATTCTATAAAGCCATACTCAAAAGATATAAGTGAAGTGCAAAGAGCATTCTATAAATCAACCAGACTATGTCATAATAGCATGGTGCATTTATTAAAAGAAAAAAGCACACGGCAGGATGGAGGTCATCGCGGAGCCCACAACAGCGTCACGAGCAGAGGCTTTGCAGGTAAAGACTACTTTGGTCAGGATAAGATGTACTAGTTGTCTCCCTTCAAATTTGGCCGCTGTGGGATCCCTTCCCACCTTCGTTTTGGGGGAAGAGGACCAAGGCCACTATAAATAGGACCTGGCCACCACCATAGAGGGGGACGGATCATTCAGATCATCCTCTCCCCCACCAGCTCAAGAACACACCTCCTGAGGTCGTTCTTCCACTGCACTAGTTCATCCTCAGCCCATCGAGGCCAATCCACCACAAAGCAGGAGAAGGGTTTTACACCGCAAGGTGGCCCAAACCTGGGTAAATTGTTGTGTCCCATTTCCTTCCTGTTCATCGAGCTAGGCCATGAGATTGGCAAGTAGGCAGACTAGGGAGGTTGAATTCTTCGCACGCTGCCCAGATTTCAAAACTATCCGGGGTTTGCGGAGCCCGAAATCTGACATTTGGCGTGCCAGGTAGGGGGTGCGTCGGAGGCTCTCTTCCGCCGGTCGATTCCCCATCGCTTCACCGCTCCCATGGCTGACGCTCGTCGAGCTTGTGCCGAGCGTCGGGCCACCATCGCCGCCCGCGTCGATCAGACAGCGCCGGCGGGCGATGGCTGCCCTCTCCGTCCCTCGTCGCCAGTGGCGAACGCCGCCACCGGCCCCATGGGCCATGAGCAGCAGGCTTCGTTGCTGCATCCTTCTGTTCGATGAAATGGGCGCACCGCCACCCCGTCACTGACTCCGGCTACTTCGTCTTCCCATGCTCATTGAGGACCGGCGAATGTGCAGGCCGCGCTGCTCATGGCACGCGAGCTTCTGCGCTACCTCCCGGTCGATGACCTCTACGAGGACTGGCTGGACTGCATCACCGAGCTTGTCAGCACCGCCGGAGAGTCTCCTGCACCATCTCGCTCGCTGCCTCACCCGCCACCTGCCATAGGTGACATAGCTCACGGAGCACCTCCTCCGCCTCCCAGGCAGGACGCCATCATCAAGCCAAGGCTGGAGGCTCCTCGGCGCGATCTGCAGTGCAGGGCGCACGCGCGCGACGAGGCAAGCTGCCAGGTGGTGCAGAGGCCACAAGGAGAAGCGCGTGCGCTCCCAGCACCGCCGCATCAAGACCGCGCGCCGCTCGCGGTGGTGGCGCGCGAGCACCAAGATCAGGCTCCACCTCAACGGCGGACTCCCATGACCATAGCGGGATGCCGCGCGTTCAATCCGGAGCTGCGCAGCATCGTCTAGCCAGGGAAGTTCAAGCTCAACATGCCTCCACGCTATGACGGCACACCCGACCCTGCCAAGTTCCTGCAGCTCTACGAGCTGAGCATCGAGGCGGCCAACGGCGACGAGAAGGTTATGGCAAACTGGTTTCCCATGGCCCTCAAAGACGGTGCGCGCTCATGGCTCCTGAACCTCCCCGCGGGATCGATCTCCTTCTGGGACGAGATGCGAGAGCGTTTCGTCGCCAACTTACATGGCACTCGCGAACGCCCACCAGCCGCGGGTGACCTGTGATACGTCTCCAACATATCTATATTTTTTTATTGTTCCATGATATATTATATTCTGTTTTGGACATTAATGGGCTTTATTATACACTTTTATATTATTTTTGGGACTAACCTATTAACCGGAGGCCCAGCCGAAATTGTTGTTTTTGCCTATTTGAGTTTCACGGAAAAAGAATATCAAACGGAGTCCAAACGGAATGAAACCTTCAACGTGATTTTCGGAACGAACGTGATCCAAAGGACTTGGACCCTACGTCAAGACATCAACCAGGAGGGCACGAGGTAGGGGGCGCGCCTACCCCCCAGGCGCGCTCTCCACCCTCGTGGGCCCCATGTTGCTCCACGACGTACTTCTTCCTCCTATATATACCTCATTGCCCCCAAACTACCGGATCACGGAGCCAAAAACCTAATTCCACCGGCCAAGAACCTTCCTGCACTCCATGAGATCCCATCATGGGGACTTTTCCGGAGCTCCACCGGAGGGGGCATCGATCACGGAGGGCTTCTACATCAACACCATAGCCTCTCCGATGATGTGGGAGTAGTTTACCTCAGACCTTCGGGTCCATATTATTAGCTAGATGGCTTCTTCTCTCTTTTTGGATCTCAATACAATGTTCTCCCCCTCTCTTGTGGAGATCTATTCGATGTAATCTTCTTTTGCGGTGTGTTTGTTGAGATCGATGAATTGTAGGTTTATGACCAAGTTTATCTATGAACAATATTTGAATCTTCTCTGAATTCTTTTATGTATGATTGGTTATCTTTGCAAGTCTCTTTGAATTATCAGTTTGGTTTGGCCTACTAGATTGATCTTTCTTGCAATGGGTGAAGTGATTAGCTTTGGGTTCAATCTTGCGTTGTCCTTTCCGAGTGACAGTAGGGGCAGCAAGGCACGTATTGTATTGTTGCCATCGAGGATAACAAGATGGGGTTTATATCATATTGCATGAGTTTATCCCTCTACATCATGTCATCTTACTTAAAGCGTTACTATGTTCTTTTGAACTTAACACTCTAGATGCATGTTGGATAGCGGTCGATGTGTGGAATAATAGTAGTAGATGCAGGCAGGAGTCGGTCTACTTGTCTTGGACGTCATGCCTATATACATGATCGTACCTAGATATTCTTATAACTATGCTCAAGTCTATCAATTGCTCAACAGTAATTTGTTCACCCACCATAATACTTATGCTCATGAGAGAAGCCACTAGTGAAACCTATGGCCCCCGGGTCTATTTTCCATCATATTAATCTCCCGTCAACAAGCTATTTCTGGCGCCATCTTTATTTTTCTTTCTTTATTTTGCATCTTTATCATAAAAATACCAAAAACATTATCTTATCATATCTATCAGATATCACTCTCGTAAGTGAACGTGAAGGGATTGACAACCCCTTTATTGCGTTGGTTGCGAGGATTTATTTGTTTGTGTAGGTGCGAGGGACTCGTGTGTGGCCTCCTACTGGATTGATACCTTGGTTCTCAAAAACCGAGGGAAATACTTACGCTACTTTGCTGCATCACCCTTTCCTCTTCAAGGGAAAACCAATGTAGTGCTCGAGAGGTAGCAAGAAGGATTTCTGGCGCCGTTCTTTGAGTCTCATAAAAGTCAACATACCAAGTACCCATCACAAACTCTTATCTCCTGCATTACATTATTTGCCATTTGCCTCTCGTTTTCCTCTCCCCCACTTTACCTTTGCCGTTTTATTCGCCCTCTTCCATTCGTCTTTTTCGTTTGCTTGTGTTGCCATGTTCCTTCTATGTGCTTGCACCTTCGCTTGCTGAAAATCTATTGATATGGATCCTCATCCCCTTGCTAATCTTTTTAAGAGATCCAATTATGATTAACCAATTTCTAGTGATTTTAGTGCACTAGATTATCTTTATGAGGTTTTGCTTGAAATTCATGAATCTGAAAATTGCGATGAAGAAATTTATGAAGTGATTCATGATAGCTCCTTGAATAAAAAGCATGATTGCAATGATTTTACTATAAATTCTATTGATGTCAATTATGCTAATAATATGCAAAACCCTAAGCTTGGGGATGCTAGTTTTGCTAGGTCCACTACTTGTTGCAATGATCATGTTTGGGGTGATTCTTCTTATGATCTTGAAAATTTATTTAAGCCCCATGATGAATATGAGATTGATAATAGTGTTTGCAATATTATTGAAAGTGGGTTTGGAAGTGTGTCAACTTTAGATCCCACATATTTGGAGAATGTTCAATCTTATGAAATTTTTGATAAAAGTGGGTTTGGAGAGGTCATGACTTTAGTTAATGTTAATCCCACTATTTTGGAAGAGTGTCAACTTTGCATGCATGTGGATCGTGTTGAGAATATGTTATGTGATAGCTATATTGTTGAATTTTCTTATGATCCTACATGTAATTATTATGAGAGAGGAAAATATGGTTGTATAAATTTTCATGTTACTAAATTACCTCTCGTTATGTTGAGATTGCAATTGTTTCTTTCCGCTTCCTTGCATATGCTAGTTTTTGCTTGCCCTGATAATTTGTTTGCCTATAAGATGCCTATGCATAGGAAGTATGTTAGACTTAGATGTGTTTGTCACGTGTTTTATGATGCTCTTTTTGCGCTTTAATTCTTATTATCTACTGTTTTGGACCATATTGGGCTTTATTTTCCACTTTTATATTATTTTTGGGACTAACCTATTAACCGGAGGCCCAGCCCTGAATTGATGTTTTTTGCCTATTTCAGAGTTTCGAAGAAACGGAATATCAAACGGATTCCAAACGGAATGAAACCTTCGGGAACGTGATTTTCTCACCGGATATGACCCAGGAGACTTGGACCCTACGCCAAGGAAGCTTCGAGGTGGGCACGAGGTGAGGCGCGCCCTCCCCAGCGCGCCCCCACCCTCGTGGGGCCCCTGGCTCCACCGGCGTGCTTCTTCCTCCTATATATACCTCATTGCACCCCAAGCGATCGATCACGGAGCCAAAAACCTAATTCCACCGCCGCAACCTTCTGTACCCACAAGATCCCATATTGGGGCCTGTTCCGGAGCTCCGCCAGAGGGGGCATCCACCACGGAGGGCTTCTACATCATCACCATAGCCCCTCCGATGAAGTGTGAGTAGTTTACCTCAGACCTTCAGGTCCATAGTTAGTATCTAGATGGCTTCTTCTCTCTTTTTGGATCTCAATACAATGTTCTCCCCCTCTCTCGTGGAGATCTATTCGATGTAATCTTATTTTTGCGGTGTGTTTGTTGAGACCGATGAATTGTGGGTTTATGATCAAGATTATCTATGAACAATATTTGAATCTTCTCTGAATTCTTTTATGTATGATTGGTTATTTTTGGAAGTCTCTTTGAATTATCAGTTTGGTTTGGCCTCCTAGATTGATTTTTCTTCCAATGGGAGAAGTGCTTAGCTTTGGGTTCAATCTTGCGGTGTCCTTTCCCAGTGACAGTAGAGGCATCAAGGCACGTATTGTATTGTTGCCATTGAGGATAACAAGATGGGTTTTTTATCATATTGCATGAATTTATCCCTCTACATCATGTCATCTTGCTTAAGGCGTTACTCTATTTTCTTGAACTTAATACTCTAGATGCATCTTTGGATAGGGGAATTGACGAGTGGAGTAATAGTAGTAGATGCAGGAAGGAGTCGTTCTACTTGTCTCGGACGTGATGCCTATATACATGATCATACCTAGATATTCTCATAACTATGCTCAATTATGTCAATTGCTCAATAGTAATTCGTTCACCCACCGTAAAATACTTATGCTCTTGAGAGAAGCCACTAGTGAAATCTATGGCCCCTGGGTCTATCTTCATCATATTAATCTTCCATCACTTTATTATTGCTTTGTTTTTTATTTTGCTTTTTATTTTACTTTGCATCTTTATAACAAAAATACCAAAAATATTATATATCATCTCTATCAGATCTCACTCTCGTAAGTGACCATGAAGGGATTGACAACCCCTATTCACGTTGGTTGCAAGGAGCTATTTGCTTTGTGTAGGTACGAGGGACTGCTTGGTAGCCTCCTCTTTGGATTGATACCTTGGTTCTCAAAAACTGAGGGAAATACTTACGCTACTTTGCTGCATCACTCTTTCCTCTTCAAGGAAATCCAACACAGTGCTCAAGAGGTAGTAGTCACCACCCCCGAGGAAAGAGATATAATCACATGGGTATGGGCACTCCCCTTGGCAACTGCCAAGCTTGGGGGAGGTGCCCCGGTAACGTATCACCATCACACTCCTATCTTTATCGTTTTTCTTAGTTTGATCCTTTTAGTAATATCTTGATCTAGTAGAATAAAAGTTTTAGTATGATTTAGTTTTGAATTTTGCCTTATGATCCTTCTATGTAATCAAGTCTGTGAGCTATATATAATAAATATTAGTGTTGAGTCAAGGGCTTGATTATCTTGCTATGATCGTGAGGGAATAAAAGAAAAAGAAAGAATAAAAAGAAGTAAAGAGATCATATTGATCTTTTGGAGAGTGATGACTTCACATATAAAGAGTATGATGAATAAAAGTTATTGAGAGTTGACAAACATAGTTTTGGTCATCGTCGCAATCACATATAAATATACTATCTTGGACATCCTTTATGATTGTGAGCACTCATTAAAATATGACATGCTAAAGAGTTGATGTTGGACAAGGAAGACAACGTAATGGGTTACGTTTTCTTATATCCGAAATAAAGTATATTGTCATGGATCATCCAACATGTTGAGCTTGCCTTTCCCCCTCATGCTAGCCAAATTCTTTGCACCAAGTAGAGATACTACTTGTGCTTCCGAATATCCTTAAACCCAGTTTTGCCATGAGAGTCCACCATATCTACCTATGGATTGAGTAAGATCCTTCAAGTAAGTTGTCGTGTTGCATGCAATAAAAATTGCTCTTTAAATATGTATGATTTATTAGTGTGGAGAAAATAAGCTTTATACGATCTTGTGATGTGGAAGAAATAAAAGCGATGGACTGCATAATAAAGGTCCATATCACAAGTGGCAATATAAAGTGACGTTCTTTTGCATTAAGATTCCGTGCATCCAACCATAAAAGCACATGACAACCTCTGCTTCCCTCTGCGAAGGGCCTATCTTTTACTTTTGTCCTATACATCATACAAGAGTCGTGGTGATCTTCACCTTTCCTTTTTATATTTTATCCTTTGGCAAGCACCTTGTGTTGGAAAGATCCTGATATATATATATACATATATATATATATATCCAATTGGATGTAAGTTAGCATTAACTATTATTGTTGACATTACCCTTGAGGTAAAAGGTTGGGAGGCAACACTATAAGCCCCTATCTTTCTCTGTGTCCGATTAAAACTCCATACCCATAAGTATTGCGTGAGTGTTAGCAATTATGAAAGACTAAATGATAGTTGAGTATGTGGACTTGCTGAAAAGCTCTTATATTGACTCTTTCCGATGTTATGGTAAATTGCAATTGCTTCAGTGACCGAGATTATAGTTTGTTGGTTCTCAATGAAGTTTCTGATTCATACTTTACATTGTGAATAGATTGTTACTTTAGCATAAGGAATCATATGACAATATATATATATATATATATATATATATATATATATATGTTGTTATAAGAATGATCATGATGCCCTCATGTTCGTATTTTATTTTATCGACACCTCTATCTCTAAACATGTGGACATATTTTTCATTATCGGCTTCCGCTTGAGGACAATGAGGTCTAAGCTTGGGGAGTTGATACGTCCATTTTGCATCATGCTTTTATATCGATATTTATTGCATTATGGGCTGTTATTACACATTATGTCACAATACTTATGCCTTTTCTCTCTTATTTTACAAGGTTTACATGAAGAGGGAGAATGCTGGCAGCTGGAATTTTGAGCTGGAAAAGGATCAAATATTAGCGACCTATTCTGCACAGCTTCAAAAGTCATGAAACTTCACGGAGGCAGTTTTTGGAATTAATAAAAAATTACTAGAGAAAGAATCAACCAGAGGGGGGCCATCCACCATCCACGAGGGTGGGGGCACACCCCCTACCTCGTGGGCCCCCTGGCAGGCCTCTGGTGCCCATCTTCTGCTATATGAAGTCTTTTACCCTGGAAAAAATCATAAGCAAGCTTTCGGGATGAAACACCACCGCCACGAGGCGGAACCTTGGCAGAACCAATCTACGGCTCCGGTGGAGCTGTTCTGCCGGGGAAACATCCCTCCGGGAGGGGGAAATCATCGCCATCGTCATCACCAACGATCCTCTCAATGGGAGGGGGTCAATCTCGATCAACATCTTCACCAGCACCATCTTCCCCAAAACCCTAGTTCATCTCTTGTATCCAAGCTTTGTCCCGAAACCTCAGATTGGTACCTGTGGGTTGCTAGTAGTGTTGATTACTCCTTGTAGTTGATGCTAGTTGGTTTATTTGGTGGAAGATCATATGTTCAGATCCTTTATACATATTAATACCCCTCTAGTTATGAACATGAATATGATTTGTGAGTAGTTACGTTTGTTCCTGAGGACATGGGAGAAGTCTTGCTATAAGTAGTCATGTTAATTTGGTATTCGTTCGATATTTTGATGAGATGTATGTTGTGTTTCCTCTAGTGGTGTTATGCGAACGTAGACTACATGACACTTCACCATTGTTTGGGCCTAGAGGAAGGCATTGGGAAGTAATAAGTAGATGATGGGTTTCTAGAGTGACAGAAGCTTAAACCCTAGTTTATGCGTTTAGCCGTAAGGGGCTGATTTGGATCCATATGTTTCATGCTATGGTTACGTTCACCTTAATACTTCTTTTGTAATTGTGGATGCTTGCAATAGGAGTTAATCATAAGTGGGATGCTTGTCCAAGAAAGGGCAGCACCCAAGCACCGGTCCACCCACATACCAAATTATCAAAGTAATGAACGCGAATCATATGAGCGTGATGAAAACTAGCTTTACGATAATTCCCATGTGTCCTCGGGAGCGTTTTCCTTTGTATAACAGTTTGTCCAGGCTTGTCCTTTGCTACAAAAAAGGGTTGGGCCACCTTGCTGCATCTTCTTTACTTTTTTTACTTGTTACCAGTTACAAATTACCTTATCACAAAACTATCTGTTACCGATAATTTCAGTGCTTGCAGAGAATACCTTACTGAAAACCGCTTGTCATTTCCTTCTGCTCCTCGTTGGGTTCGACACTCTTACTTATCAAAAGTACTACGATAGATCCCCTATACTTGTGGGTCATCATGTGCGTGTGTTCATCGTGTTTTGATGTGATCGATCCTGAGGGCGAATTTCCAACACATGGTATTAGAGCCAAGAGGTCTTGAGTTCAAGACCCGACTGGCGCAATTAAATTGCAGCCCAATTTTTGGTCCATGTTTAGGCCTGAGGAAGCCACATGTGAGGGAGAGTATTGACGTATAATGTGTTGCCTAGTCTCTTCCATTAGATTTGTCTTTTTGTTGCATTGGCTAGACCATGCACTGTTTCCCACCATTTCCTCACCTGTTTCCCGCCACCCAGCGATATTGCGCATAAACCTAGGCGATGCGCGATGCACGGAGGCGACAAGCGCAACCTGTAGCACATCCACCTTTTCCAAGCATGCCAACCCACCAAAGTGCCGCCTCTGCCATCAACCTCGTTGACGAGGAAAACGAGCAGGCGCCACGGCCCGTCGATGCCGAGGCGCTCCCCGACAACGCGATGGATGATACCGTGATGCGCGTCATCGCCAGGGTTGAGCAGACCTTTGGCGCATGGCGCTTGAGCGCCGCGGATCAAGATAGGCATGTCAGCGCCGACAGGCTGCAGCTCACCACACAACATGATCGATGGCGTGCCGCTGAGCAAGCTAGGTGTGTCCGCACCGATTGGCTGTGGCTCACCACACGGCGAGACCGTTGGAGCGCCGCAGAGCGAGACGCGCGGCGCGCCGCACAGCAAGATCGGATCCATCGGCGCTTGCCTGCTGTCAACACGGCGTCGCAGCTGGGTACACGTCCCGTCAATACCCCCATTCCTCGCTAGGAGTGGGCGGAGGCCCTCAGCGCCGTACTTACACCAGAGGCCGACCATGCCGTACTTGCACCGGACGCCCGCCGCGCCGTTCGCACGGGTGGCGCCATTCGCCTTGTCCGCGGCCCGCTAGATGCCAACACGCTGGTTCGTAGGCTCGACCGCCTCCTTGGCCCAGGTGCCCACCTGGGCGCAGTAGAGGAACATGGCCGTCGCATCCTCGAGCCGGTGATCTCTAAAGAAATAGCCAACTTGGAGCTCGAGATCGCACTCCAGATGTACCGCGAGCGTGTCGACCGCTTGGACGAACGCCTGCACGTGTTCAGGAAGAGCCAAGAGCTACCGTAGGCAAGGGCTGCTGGTCATGGTCTCATGGACGCATTTTCTTTTGTTGAGTCGTTTCGACGTGGATAGCTATGTATTCACAGCAATCATAGTATTGCTCTGTTTATTCCTCTGTTTCAATGTGTGTACTCTATTTTCCGTTCTTATATGTTCCGTTTCAATGTGTGTGTATACGATTTCCATTCTGTATATGTGGATGATAACAGCTAGATTCAAATTAGTATACAAAAATAGATAGAAAATGGAATTCATAATATATATATATATATATATATATATTAATTGTTCATTAGTTCATCACAGAATATATATATAATATCATCACATATACGTGATGATACTTAACTACTAGGTACAATGCATAAAATTGAAAATGAACAATACTAAAACTAATAATCCCTCCTGGGGCAAGTATTCCGGCAGCCCCTCGCTAGCAGCTCCCTGGTGCGTTGCGTCTTCCCAGTGCGGAGGAAGTACTCCGCCTCCTCCGCCTCGCAGCGCTTGACGTACCGATCTACCTCTTGTTGGCGGACGCCCGCGAACGATCTTGCCATTTCGTTGGGCGCCTACCGGAGCTCCTCGTCGGTGGCATGCTGTAGCTTATCGGGCCACCTCCATGCAGCGACGAGGCGCCCAGTGCCTATGACCTTCCTCGTGAAGAACCCGTCTTCGTACGCCTCCTCGGCACGACGACGCGCCCGCCCCCAAAGCTCCGCCGCCTCCTTTTTCCAGGCGGCATCACGGGCTTCACAGGCCGCCTGGTACCTAGCTTCCTCCGGCGCCATCTCCTTCTTGAATGCCACTTGCCTGGCTTTCTCAGCCGGCGGCAGCGACTTCCACAGACAAAGATTGTACTGGCCCCAAAACCAATCCAAAGTTGGGGGGTCCGGCGCAACCTCGTCCGGCGGCGCGTAGGGGTCCTTGTCGTTGTTATTCGAGTGAGCATCCTCGGGGGGCGGCGACTCCTCGTCGGCACGTGCGCAGACCGGCGGTGCCATGGCAGAGATGAGAGAGAGAGAGAGAGAGAGAGAGAGAGAGAGAGGGCGAGCGAGGTGAGGATGTATATGACAATGCATGTGGGACGACATCAGCAAGGTAGTATTTATTGGCGGCCGGAATCTAGATCGATGGGGATAGTACACAAGCCGGTCACCGAAATTTACGAGACTGTAGTTTGAATTACACACGATTCCCACAGCAAAATCCATGTGTGAACATAATAGCTGACGGTTTCCAATACAAAACCGTGTCTGATTAATGATCCCCGCCACTCACCTACAAACCTCGAGCCGCGAGATAGAGTGCCAATCGTGTGGGGGCCGGTTGTCTTGCCAGATCTTTACATTTTCTTTTTTTGAACACCAGATATTTACATCATCTGATGATTTTTTAAATTGCACACAAGTACACAAAAATATGATTTTTCATACCGTTATAGTTATGCGTTGCCTATAGATGTAGTTCAAATTTGAATTACGGTCATTAAATGGCTAGAAAATCACGTAAATGTCTTTAGAAGCTCAAATGACCCTTGAAATTTTCCAAATTTTCACATGACAGTTGTATTTGTGCGGTGCACATTAAACGTAGAAAAAATTTGAAGGTCATAAGAGGAAGCTATCTCCAGTTCGTCATCAAACAAGCATTGTTGCCTCTCGGAACCACGAACCTTCTAGTGAGTTGCTCTGGTTTGTGAGGGGTGTGTGTCCAAACTTTCGTCAAACATGCCAATTTTTTTTACCACATAATCTTTGTGGCATGACATTAAATCAAGCAAGGTTTCATGTTTTTCTGATCATTTTTTAGTTTTTTTGGAATTAAAATGCCGGGGCACTCCATGCATGTGCCCATGTCATGAGACCAACATGTTTGAAAATTCCTTCTAATTTACTGCACATGGAAATAACTCGCACATAATTACACAAATATGATTTTTCAAACCGTTATAGTTAGGCGTTGCATGTAGATGTAGTTCAAATTTGAATTACGGTCATAAGATGGCTAGAAAATCACTTAAATGTCTTTAAAAGGCCAAATGACCGCTATAATTTTCCAAATTTTCACAGTACAGTTGTAATAGTGCATGTTAAACATAGAATAAATTTTGAAGGCCGTAAGAGGAAGTTATCTCCTGTTCGTCATCAAACATGCATTGTTCCCTCTCACAACCACGAGCCTTCTAGTGAGTTGCTCCTGTTTGTGAGGGGTGTGTGTCCAAACTTTCGTCACACATGCCAATTTTTTTACCACATCATCTTGGTAGCATGACATTACATCAAGCAAGGTTTCATGTTTTTCTGATCATTTTTTAATTTTTTGGAATTAAAATGCCATGGCACTCCATGCATACGTATGCATGAGTCCATGTCGTGAGACCAATATGTTTTAAAATTCCTTCTAATTTACTGCACATGGAATTAACTCACACGCAAGTACACAAATATGATTTTTCAAACCGTTATGGTTAGGCATTGCATGTAGATGTAGTTCAAATTTGAATTACGGTCATTAAATGGCTAGAAAATCACTTAATGTCTTTAAAAGGTCAAATGACCCCTAGAATTTTCCAAAATTTCACATTACACTTGTAGTAGTGCACGTTAGACGTAGAAAAAATTGAAGGTTGTAAGAGGAAGTTATCTCCCGTTCATCAACAAACATGCATTGTTCCCTCTCGGAACCACGAGCCTTCTAGTGAGTTGCTCTGGCTTATGAGGGATGTGTGTCCAAACTTTCGTCAAACGTGCCAATTTTTTTACCACATCATCTTGGTGGCATGACATTACATCAAGCAAGGTTTCATGTGTTTTTGATATTTTTTTTATTTTTTGTAATTAAAATGCCATGTCACTCCATGCATACATATGCATGTGTCCATGTCATGAGACAAATATGTTTGCAAATTCCTTCTAATTTACTACACATGAAATTAACTCGCACAAAAGTACATAAATATTATTTTTCAAACCATTATGGTTAGCCGTTGCATGTAGATGTACTTCAAATTTGAATTACGGTCATTAAATGGCTAGAAAATCACTTAAATGTTTTTAAAAGGTCAAATGACCCCTAGAATTTTCCAAAATTTTACATTACAGTTGTAGCAGTGCACGTTAGACGTAGAAAAAAACTGAAGGCTGTAGAGGAAGCAATCTCTCGTTCATCATCAAACATGCATTGTTCCCTCTCGGAACCACGAGCCTTCTAGTGAGTTGCTCCGGTTTGTGAGGGGTGTGTCCAAACTTCCGTCACACATGCCTATTTTTTACCACATCATCTTGGTGGCATGACATTACATCAAGCAAGGTTTCATGTTTTTCTGATCATTTTTTTAATTTTTTGGAATTAAAATGCCATGTCACTCCATGCATACGTATGCATGAGTCCATGTCGTGAGACCAAGAAAATTCCTTCTAATTTACTGCACATGGAATTAACTCACACGCAAGTACACAAATATGATTTTTCAAACCGTTATGGTTAGGCGTTGCATGTAGATGTAGTTCAAATTTGAATTACGGTCATTAAATGGCTAGAAAATCACTTAAATGTCTTTAAAAGGTCAAATGACCCCTAGTACTTTCCAAAATTTCACATTACAGTTGTAGTAGTGCACGTTGGACGTAGAAAAAAATTGAAGGCCGTAAGAGGAAGCTATCTCCCGTTCGTCATCAAACATGCATTGTTCCCTCTCGGAACCACGAGCCTTCTAGTGAGTTGCTCCAGTTTGTGAGGGCTGTGTGTCCAAACTTTCGTCAAACATGCCAAATTTTTTACCACGTCATCTTGGTGGCATGACATTACATCAAGCAAGGTTTCATGTGTTTCTGTTTTTTTTTATTTTTTGGAATTAAATGTCATGTCACTCCATGCATACATATGCATGTGCCCATGTGGTGAGACAATTATGTTTTAAAATTCCTTCTAATTTACTACGCATGGAATTAACTCGCACACAAGTACACAAATATGATTTTTCAAACCGTTATGGTTAGCCGTTGCATGTAGATGTACTTCAAATTTGAATTACGGTCATTAAATGGCCAGAAAATCACTTAAATGTATTTAAAATGTCAAATGACCATTAGAATTTTCAAAAAATTCACATTACAATTGTAGTAGTGCACGTCAGACGTAGAAAAAATTGAAGGCCGTAAGAGGAAGCTATCTCTCGCTCGTCATCAAACATGCATTGTTCCCTCTCGGAACCACTAGCCTTCTAGCGAGTTGCTCCGGTTTGTGAGGGGTGTATGTCCTAACTTTCGTTACACATGCCTATTTTTTTACCACATCATCCTGGTGGCATGACATTACATCAACCAAGGTTTCATGTGTTTTTGATCATTTTTTTACTTTTTTGGAATTAAAATTCCATGTCACTCCATGCATACGTATGCATGAGTCCATGTCGTGCGACCAAGAAAAATCTTTCTAATTTACTGCACATGGAATTAACTCACACGCAAGTACACAAATATGATTTTTCAAACCGTTATGGTTAGGCGTTGCATGTAGATGTAGTTCAAATTTGAATTACGGTCATTAAATGGCTAGAAAATCACTTAAATGACTTTAAAAGGTCAAATGACCCCTAGAATTTTCCAAAATTTCACATTACAGTTGTAGTAGTGCAGGTTGGACGTAGAAAAAAAATTAAAGGCCGTAAGAGGAAGCTATCTCCCGTTCGTCATCAAACATGCATTGTTCCCTCTCGGAACCACGAGCCTTCTAGTGAGTTGCTCTGGTTTGTGAGGGGTGTGTGTCCAAACTTTTAAATCAAACATGCCAATTTTTTTACCACATCATCTTGGTGGCATGACATTACATCAAGCAAGGTTTCATGTGTTTGTGATTTTTTTAATTTTTTGGAATTAAAATTCCATGTCACTCCATGCATACATATGCAAGTGCCCATGTGGTGAGACAAATATGTTTGAAAATTCCTTCTAATTTACTACACATGGAATTAAATCGCACACAAGTACACAAATATGATTTTTCAAACCGTTATGGTTAGCCGTTGCATGTAGATGTACTTCAAATTTGAATTGCGGTCATTAAATGGCTAGAAAATCACTTAAATGTCTTTAAAAGGTCAAATGACCCCTAGAATTTTCCAAAATTTCACATTACAATTGTAGTAGTGCACGTCAGACGTAGAAAAAAATTGAATGTCGTAAGAGGAAGCTATCTCCCGTTCGTCATCAAACATGCATTGTTCCCTCTCGGAACCACGAGCCTTCTAGCGAGTTGCTCCGGTTTGTGAGGGGTGTGTGTCCAAACTTCCGTCAAACATGCCATTTTTTTAGAGAGAATTCCTTATTTGACACTACCTTAAAATGTGGTTCCCTATTTGGCCCCGAGAAAATTTTTCTTCCCTATTTGACATGTAATCTAAATTTCTTTCCCAATATGACACTCTAGTACATTTTGTTCACTAACGGTATTAAAGACAGACATGAAAAGACCTTTTTACCCCTGGTGCATAAGGTGACCAAAAATCTATACATGACAATATCTACAGTTATGTTACATATTTAGTCATAACCTCCTCTGTAATTTGATCCCATATCTCACAAGAGACCATACTCCCATCCCTTGGTGGGCTTGCACCCGGTAGTAGCAAACCAAGCGAAGGAGAAAAGTAGTATATTTTATACGAGGAGGAAGTTAGGCAGCATACATATGGGTTTTTTTGCGAGTGAGCGTACATATGGTTTATACAGTATATATACGTCATGTCTCCAAGAGAACTGGTAGTACATATATATATATATATATATATATATATATATATATATATATATATATATATATATATATATACCCGTATAGTATCCGGGATGTATACTATAATCTTGAAAGATATGCAAACAATGCAGTATTCCATTTGTGTAATATAAAATTCCCAAAAAAAATTAGCCTTTACGATATTTCAAGGAGTATATATTGGAAAAATTTTAAGGGTATAAACTGCAAAAAAAAAACAATGCAGTATTTATAAGGGGTATATGTTGCACCATTTTTCAAGGAGTATATATTGCATGGTATTTTTAATGGGTTTATACTGCACTCTTTAAGAAGTATATACTGCATGGTATTTTTAATGGGTATATAATGCATTTTTAATGGGTATATACCACTTGAAAAGAGTTTATATGACAATGTAGTGGTAAATTGAACGAAAAGGCTTATACTTCCTAATGGGCGACTATTGGTCCATCCAAAATAAACATGGATACAGAGAAAAAAGTCTTGGAGAAATCTCAGGCCAACACACAGGTATTACATATCCTTCATTAAAGATGGTAGTACATTCAGTCTGACTACATATGGTAACAGAGGAAAATATACTACTACAAAACTCTTGATTAATTCTCTTTTTTTACAGAGAGAACTAATTTTCTCTTTGATCGTCCATATGATCTATACGTTAACAGTTGCTTCCATTGACCATATTGTGGTACCCTCTTGATCAATCCATGTGATCAACAAAGCGAACAGTTTTTCAGAGTTGAAGACACTTTCACTGCGGAATGATCTGAAGCGAAACAGAGAAATCTATGCTATGTGTTTGAGAGAGAAGCCTCTAGTGAAAACTATGACCCCCGGGACTACTTATATCATACTATAAAATCCAAAAATACCTTGTTGCAATTTATTTAATTTTATTTTACTTTGCAATTTATCCATCTACCTATACAAGATTTGATCCTTGCAAATGCTTGAGTTCAAGGGGGTTGACAACCCTCTTGCCCGCGTTGGGTGCAAGTATTTGCTTTTGTGTGTGCAGGTGTTGTTCAGGAGGCTTTGCGTAATTCTCCTATTGGTTTGGTAAACCTTCGTTCTTCACTAAGGGAAATACTTACCTCTAGTGTACTGCATCTCCCTTCCTCTTCAAGAAAAATACCAACGCAACTCACAAGTAGCAGAGGCTTTGAATAAAAGGGTACCTAATCTGAGATCCCTAACTCTGTGAAGAAAAATGATGGGAGGGTGGGACAAGAAGAAGACAATGTAATACGGATGAAATGAACTCCGTTGAGAAACAAAGATAGATCGTGCATATGGTGAAGAAGATTGAATTAACTTAAAGAGAAGCACCTTAGATGGAAGAGAAATAACATGACAATTCCGATTGATCTAAAGGATTTATGCTCCAAAATAAATATGAGAACACAATTTAGCAAAGGTATGGAATCAACACTTGGCATCGAAGCAACTCGAATACCACAAGTCAAATAAAGGGTTGGGCTTGCAAAAATAAGCTGGAAACAAATTAATGACAGAGATTTCGTTCGATATTTTCATGGCGAGGCCCACATGGGTCGGTTGTATAGTGGCCATCTTGTACAAGGTAGTATACAAGGCTACGAGCCGTCCCCGAGTCATAGCAAAGCTACAAGGACTCTTTAAGACACAAGGAGAACCACTGTAACAAATATCATGTTGAAACAAGCCACTAGATGTTGAATCGAGACTTCACATCATGCATTTGTTGGAAAGATGAGCCTAGGTAACTACTTGAATTCCCACCTAGGAACTCCCAAAATTTCTGTTTATGCAATCCGGTCCAATGAGTACAAGGAGCAAAATCTCCACACAACTACTAACATGATACTACGCCCCAAATGTACCGCCTCCATCAACACATAACCAAAGACTTCGGAAACTCGTGTACCTTAGACTTTCAAAAACAACAATGATACAACCCATGGTAGATCATCTGTGCTATCTCACCCAGTACTGGTGATAAGTCACAACACTACTTGCTGAGGACATCACTACTACAGTTACACCCACAGCCCCTGCTATTACATACATGAGACCAATTACTAGAGCTCGTGCACGCCAATTAAATTACCAGGTACTTTTTTCTTGGTAAAGATTCTAAAGTTCATTAGAATATGATGCTGCCTAAATTGGATACATTAGTTTTGCTTACAAATGAAGGGCCTAGCTTGGACAAGAAGGATGAACATTGGAGCATGATCAAGCATGGAGATGATGGCATGCGCAAGGGAGACAAGAATAAAGTTTCTTGTTGAGTTTTCAGCACTTTGGAGCCACCATGATGACATACAAGGACATGGACGAAATATACAACATGCCCTTTCATAAATTTTGCCCATAGCTTAATATAGGTGTTGCAGCACCTTATTTTTGGGTTAGGCCCATATAATTTTGAAATACTACTTATAGGCTAATTCTTAGAGTCAGTATTGTAGGGGAAACAACTCAGGAGGTGTTTTAGTCCCAGCTTGCCAAGGGGGGACGAAATCCCCTCTATTTTCCCTACAAATACAGTCCTTAAGGCACCGTTTAGACTTTGGGTTTTGTTTAGATTAAAAGTTTGCCATAGCTGCAATTTCGCGTACTTCATTTGTGTTCTACGACCAGACAAAGACGTTGCAGAACCCCACCTTCATTAATAAAGCCTTCCTCTTATATTCACAATATCCAGATTGCAATTTCAGTTTCTTGCTTGTTCTTTGTTTGCGTGCAGGAAACAGACCCATGTAGTCAGGTTGTTCGTGCTCCGGCGTGGTCAATAACCTCTCAGAGTTGGTTTAGCAATTGCTAAGGCGCGATGCCCTTGCACGTTTGTAGTCAGATCATCAAAGTCCAGTCCACCAAAAACGATAGCCACCATCTCATTGAAAGACAGGACACCTTTGCCTCTATCAAGTGGTATCATATTTCCAGGTTACTTGGTGAGATTTTACCAGTTTTCGTAGTTTAGATCGCATTTGTTCTTCATACCTACAATACACACAAAAAAAGCTAGAATAAATTAGGGTTGGATCACCATATCTGAACCACTCTCATCCTTTTGCAATTTTCTTTTTGGTGTTTCGCTTTGTTGAATTTGTGGTTGCATCGTTGTGTCAAGTTGCTGGTCTTAGCGTCTAGTTCCCTTGAGTTTTGAGTTCTAGTCACAGTTTTTCACGCCGCCGCCGCACCATCTTCATTCATTACAAAAAAAAACACTTGCGTGATGATACGTGTTTGTCATAGTAGGTCATGTTTTCTGTCATGCATGTACATCCATGATGATTTTTTGACAGAATCAAGATAGTCATACATGTGCTGTCGTAGAAGTGTTCCATGACATTACCAAAATTATCATCATGGTAGTATCCACTTCCCTGACGATAAATCGCGCGTCATAGAAGTGCTTTGCATCAAGGGTGACCGACACGTGGCATCCACCGTAACGGTTCGCATGGAACACTTCTACGACAGGAGGCGCGTCACAGAAGTTTTGGATCCGATAACCCGTTAACAGCCCGGACCAATGAGGATTTTCCACGTGTAAAATTGTCATTGGTCAGAGGAAATACGTGTTGGCTCACGGTTGGGACAGACGTCATCCATTCATTGGACAGGAGGCGCCTATGATAGCTCGGCACGTGGTACGGCCCAACAAAGGCCCATTTCGATGAAAAGGCCGGCCCGTTTGACTTGGTCAAAAGGTGATGGGCCGGCCCACGGAAAGCTTGTTAATGGTCTGTTCGTACATAGCCCATTTACGGCCTGCTAACTCACAGCCTGTTACGGCCTATCGGAATTAAGCCCAGTAGCTTCATCTGGGCCGTCCAATATGATTCCAGCCTATTGTAACTTCCGGCCCATGTATGGCCCATGATGTCTTACGGCCCATACGAGGCCATTTGTAACTCTTGGCCCATTAACGGCCCATGGTGAATCTGGCTCTCAATGGACAGTGTATCGCTTTATACCCATTAACGGCCCATTATTCCATTGGGCCGTTTCCAACCCGTGTTATCTTTTGGCCTTCTCAGGGCCCATTTATTCTTGGGCTTATTGCCGGCGTTACATTACTGACCCGTTCTTGGCCTTTTCTGCTTGTGGGCCAAATTCAGCCTGTGGTTACAATCGGCCCGTTTGCGGCCCATTAATCTGTTGTGTCGTTTTCATAGTGTCATCAAATACGGCCGATTAACGACGGCCCGTTATGGTCGGCCCATGAATGGACGATTCCAAATCTAGCCCATTTGCGGCCCATAATGCAGTCTGTTATTGGCCCATGTTTGGCCGATCGATAATACGGCCCGTAGAAGGCCCATTGTTTCTACGGCCCTTAGAAGGCCCATTGTTTCTACGGCCTGTAGGAGGCCCATGGTAACTACAGTAAATATGTAGCCCATGGTTATTGTGGCCTAGTTTTAAAAAATAGGTTATTGCGGCCACTAGCAAACCGTGGAAAAAGAACTGCACTGACTACAAGCAAACGAATAAACAAGACAACAAGGAAATAAATAAGCAAGCAACTTATGCTAGGCTATCACTGTTATTAGACATATTACATCCACTGGGCATCAAAGTTCGCCACCAGTGCAAATATAGGGAACAAAGCCGCATATCATATACACTGGTTGTCAAAGTTGGCGACCAGTGCAAATAAACGCCGCAGCAAAACAAGTCCAGAACTGAAACCACTTCAGAAGAGCTAAAGAAACAATATCCTAGGTACCCATAATTCTAGCAAGATGCTTAGCAAACTTATTGACTTTCTCTTGTTTGGCGCTTAAATCCTCCAGCGCTTAAATCCTCCAGCGCTTGCTGTTGCACCAGAAAGTATGCATCTGAGTTCTGCAGGGACTTCCTCAGTCCTTGACTTCACAGCCATGACGCGTCGATCGATGTCTTTCAACTTGAAGTTGAGACTCAAGAAGACGAACTGATTCGACAGCGAAGTTCAAGAGCTTGTGCCGGTGAGTGGCGATAACTCGAACACTACATCAAGACATGACTTTTGGGTTCTCTCACTGTCGTGAAGATAGTTTTTATCAGCTTTCTTGGAGATCAACAGGGATTTCTCACTATCTTGAACCCTATCTGCATTACTTCCTTTACCATTGCATAATGGGGTACCGTTCTCCAATATTTTGTCTGTATTCTAAAAGAGAAACAAGCAGACACATCACAGGTTTACCATGTTGTATATGAAACTCGTTTTGGTAAATCCGTTCAGCAGTAAAGTGGACAGGATAACAGCATGAAACAAACATATATCTATGTACCATGGTCACTTTATGGTCTATATCATTCTAGTTTTTTTGCCAAATTAAGATAGACACAATTCAAATAATATTTGTTCAAGACAAAGCAGAATAGATAGAATATAAGTGTTGGAAACTATAGAGCAATAACAAGACTTGTAATGTGCATGACATGAGAACATAACTGTTTATTCAATTGAAACTGAAATCAACATAGAGCAAGTTAAAACAGTAAAGCAGTTAAAGAAACAGGTTTAAAACATACCTGTTGCGCCATTGGAGTTTCAATTCCATCCTTCAAATTTGAAAATAGTTGGTATGAGTGAATACAGTGTTGCAAGAGCAAATGAGTATGAACCATAGCTACAGAACCTGACCTGAGAACAATTCTTCTTCTCCTTTAAGCGTTGAGTTGGGATTCGGAGTGGTGGTCCTCGTGCTTTGGACACTGCAGTTCCCTTACTAACTGCTCGTGTTTGGGTGCTCTCTGGTGGAGACGGTCTTTGTGTCAACTGGGCCCAGGTTACTATTTCTTTGGGGTTGGGGTTAGAAGGGGTGAAGCTGGTTCTCTGTCCAACTAGGTAGGGGTACAATCTGCGAGAGTCTGGGTTATGTGTGGTGGGGCTGGTTCTTGGGAAAGTACAACTGTGGTTCTATCTGCATCAACTGGTAGCACTATCTTTTCTGGAGATCGTGTTGTTACTCCCTTAGATACTGCCATCACCCTCTCCAATTCAAATGGCTGATAAAGAAGAAAAGTAATTGAATGTACAGACATTGTATGATAGACAGGTGCAATGCATAGTGGGGAATAAAAGAGGGCATGAAATAATTCACATTATGATGGCTAACTAAAAAAGACGGAAAGACATAGTTCAAAATATGATGACTATGTAAACAGGATGACATGATATAACTATATAATGTGTTTATTAAATAGGTTAACATGCCATAATTCACATACATGCCGCCTATGGAAACATGATAGCATGATATAATTCACTGATAGAATGACATAATTAAAAATATGATGACTATAAACACTAAACAGGATGAGATGATATAACTATATGATGTCTTTATTAAATGGGTTGACATGCCATAATTCAGATAGATGATGTGTATGTAAACATGATGGCGTGATATAATTCAAATATATGATTTATATAGTAAGCAAGTAAGCAGATGGCAATCCATATATGATGTAAAAACTAAGCAATGCAAGACAACATGCATGACATGGGTAATATAACCACCAAGTTTGAGCATAGACCTCGGGGAAATAGGACTGGTCATCGGTCTCTAAATCCTCCTCTGAGGAGCTCTCTGTAACCAAGAAGATGTCTGCTTGACGAGTAGCATTGTCTGCTCTAAATGCCTTGTTTTCACTCCAGATACTTCCATCACCGCTTCAAATGGCTGATGCATAGGAAGAGTAGTTGAATATACAAACGTTGTCGACAAATGGAACTCGTAATACAAAAAAATGATAGCATGATATAATTCACATACATGATGATTGGCTAAACAGCATGGCATTGCATAATTCACATATATAATGCCTTTGCAACAAGATAGCATTGCATAATTCACATATATAATGTCCTGCAACAAGATGGCAATGCATAATTCACATATATGGTAATTAGACTCTAAACAGGTGGCATTCACACAAAGCATGTCTAAACTAATCAAACGACATAGCAATGCAAGACACCATACGCACGATATGAGCAACATAACCCTGACAAGTTAGAGTATAGACCTCGGGGGGGGGGGGAATAGGACTGGTCATCCGTCTCTGAATCCTCCTCTGAGGAGCTATCCGTAACCAGCAAGATATGCGCTTCGTCTGATAGCATAGTCTGCTCTAAAGACCTAGTTTTCACTCCAGAATTTTCCATCACCGTGTCAAATGGCTGATGCACATGAAGAGTAGTTGAATGTACTAACATTGTTGACAAATGTAATACGTAACAAAAAAAGGATGGCCTGATATAATTCACATATAAGATGACTGGCTAAGCAGGATGGCATTGCAAAATTCACATATATGATGCCTGGCTAAACAAGATGGCATTGCATAATTCACATAAACGATGAATAAACTAAAGCAGATGGCATTCACACAAAGCATGTCTAAACTAAGCAGATGACATATTTGACGTATAAAGTAAGCAATGCAAGGCACCATATGCATGATATAACCAACATCAGCATGCCAAGTTAGAGAGAAGACCTCAGGGGTTAAATAGGAGTGGTCTTCTCCTTTTGAATCCCCCTCAGAATAGATATCTTCCTCTCGATTACAATCCGAAATGGGTGGAGGGGGACTGCATTTGCGCCTAGCATGGAGCAAGGTCTGCATGAAATTTTATTGCCACGCAAGGCTCATCTATTTTCTCTACATGTTCAGTTCCATTGTGTACAATAACTGACATGGATAGGAATAAAACATAGTGAGATTATGTAAGGAGTGCATGCAGAAATTCAGAGTGATGGTAGCAACCTTTGGATAGACCCAAAACCAATGATAGCAGGCAGATAATGGCTTCAATTAAAAAATACAGATAATGGCTTCTTTATTGTTTGTTTCCCACCCAACATGAAACTCATAGTAGACACCAGAGATTGACCAGATAGTAGATAGATACTATTGATTGCGGGCCCGATATGTACCCTACAACCATTTAAAAACTCAAGTTTGACCATTAGTTTGGAGCTGACTCAGAGTCTAATCGGTGAACAGGACGATAAAGTAGCATGTAATATTAAGCGATGCATAACGTAAGCAAACACGAAAGAGTGCGACCTCTCTTGTGGACCCGTGTAATCCTCGAGGTCATCTACTCGGTTGATGATGGTAATGCAGTTGTCATGGCTGCCAGCGGCGGGGAAGAAGATCTGAGGCGGTGAAAGATAGTCTAGAGGTCGGATCCACTGTCTTTGGACCCTTCATCCTTGGAGCAACCGAAATTTGGGGTGGACGACGGCGCAGCAGGAGCGGGACAAACCACACAAGGTTTTCTTTGACAACTATCTGTAAGAGAAGTAATTCTGTAAGGGCTCGTTTGAATTGGAGGATTCTAACAACGCGGCGATAGGAAATACACAGTAATAGGATAGGAATGCACGTGCAAAACAGAGAATTTAAAAATACAGGATTTCTGCCAATCTCGGTGTTTGGTTCACAAGAATTGGAAAATCACAAGATGCAAAGAAGCATGGTGAGATTAAGTCAAACCACAAGAAAATGTACGTTTATAATGCTATTATGTTACTATCTCTTAGTCTTGTGCTTCATGAATAGGAATTTGAAAAGGAGGACAAGTGGATATTAAAATTCCTACAGTTTTTCTTTCAAAGAGACACTAAAGGAACAAATCCTACAGTTTTCCTTTGCTCCATTCCTTTGAACCAAATGCATGAATAGTAGTACCATAGGAAAAATTCCAATTCCTATGTTTTTCCTTCACTTTTCCTTTCAAGCACTAGTGATTCTAGTAGGCAGGCTTGAGCAAGGAAAAGCCTACACTCAAAAAATGTTTTTGTGCTACTTCTACTACTTTGGACCCAGGACACTGCCCTACTAGCTCAACTCCCAGGCCCATCGACAAATGCACAGCTCAAACGCGCAGAGATAAATAATGATGGCATTCAAGAGAGACCATCACGGATAGCTAAGTTGCCTGGTACCTCATTGCTTGTCATATAGTAGGAGAAACTAATCGTATTTCACGTTACTACGTGTGCTCAGTGGACAATATATATAACATGTAGAGTAAAAAGAGATGCAACAAGTGTACAACCTCTTTGGCAAAGCCATGTAGATCTCAGTGTGATCGGATTGGTCGGTGAGGATGCTCCGGCTGACTTGGCTATCGGAGGAGGGGAAGAAGATCTTAGGCGTCTGGAGATGGAGCCCGGGGTACTGCTTCGTTGTGATGGAGGGTTTCATCATTGGAGCAGCTCCAGTGAGTTGTACGACGCCGAGGCTGAAGCAGGACAAGAGAGACAGCGTTAACCTGAGTGGAATTCTAATAGCATCTCCAATAGATGACGTAAAATACATAACCACAAAGTTCTAGATGTAAAATACATCAACCGCTCATCTCTGAACTTAACTGTCAAAACTGAACTTAACTGTCGAAACTGAATTTTGCTGTCGAAACTGAATTTTACTGTCGAAACTGAACGCACTAGTAGCAGAATAGTAGTAGCAGCAGTGCCGGCGAGAGCGGGGGCAGCTGGTCATGTAGCAGCATCAGGGTGAGGCTACATGCTACCTCTTGAGCACTGCATTGAATTTCCCCGAAGAGCAGAGGATGATGCAGCAAAGTAGCGTAAGTATTTCCCTCAGATTTTGAGAACCAAGGTATCAATCCAGTAGGAGGCCACGCACAAGTCCCTCGTGCTGCACAAAGCGATAGCTACTGCAACCAACCCGATTAGGGGTTGTCAATCCTTCACGCTCACTTACGAGTGAGATCTGATAGAGATGATAGATAATATTTTTGGTATTTTTTTGGTATAGAGATGCAAAGTAAAAAGTAAAAGGCAAAGTAAAAAACAAAGCAAGTATTAAAGTGATGGAGATTGATATGATGAGAATAGACCCGGGGGCCATAAGTTTCACTAGTGGCTTCTCTCAAGAGCATAAGTATTCTCTACGGTGGGTGAACAAATTACCGTTGAGCAATTGATGTAATTGAGCATAGTTATGAGTATATCTAGGTATGATCATGTATATAGGCATCACGTCCGTGACAAGTAGACCGAAACGATTTGGCATCTACTACTATTACTCCACTCATCGACCGCTATCCAAAGCATGCATCTAGAGTATTAAGTTAAAAACAGAGTAACGCCTTAAGCAAGATGACATGATGTAGAGGAATAAATTCATGCAATATGATAAATACCCCATCTTGTTATCCTCAATGGCAACAATACAACTGGGTAAGGAGCCCGCAAGATTGAACCCAAAGCCATGCACTTCTCCCATTGCAAGAACTACCAATCTAGTTGGCCAAACCAAACGGATAATTCAAAGAGACTTGCAAAGATAACTCAATCATACATAAAAGAATTCAGAGAAGATTCAAATATTATTCATAGATAAGCTGGATCATAAACCCACAATTCATCGGTCTCAACAAACACACCGCAAAAAGAAGATTACATCGAATAGATCTCCATGAGAGAGGGGGAGAACATTGTATTGAGATCCAAAAAGAGAGAAGAAGCCATCTAGCTACTAGCTATGGACCTGAAGGTCTGAAGTAAACTACTCACACTTCATCGGAAGGTCTATGGTGTTGATGTAGAAGCCCTCCATGGTAGATGCCCCTCCGACGGAGCTCGGAACAGGCCCCAAGATGGGATCTCGTGGATACAGGAAGTTGCGGCGGTGGAATTAGGTTTTGGCTCTGTTACGATCGTTTGAAGTGCGTAGGTATATCTCGGAGGAAGGAGTACGTCGGTGGAGCGACAGGGGGGCCATGAGGCAGGGGGGCGCGCCCTAGGGGGGGCGCCCCCCACCCTCGTGACCGCCTCTTTCATTCCTTGGAGTAGGGTCCAAGTCCCACGGATCACGTTCGTGAGAAAATCACGTTTCAAGGTTTCATTCCGTTTGGACTCCGTTTGATATTCTGTTTCTTGAAACACCAAATAGTCAAAAAATAGCAATTCTGGGCTGGGCCTCCGGTTAATAGGTTAGTCCCAAAAATAATATAAAAGTGGAAAATAAAGCCCAATATAGTCCAAAACAGTAGATAAAATAGCATGGAGCAATCAAAAATTATAGATACGTTGGAGACGTATCAGGCATCCCCAAGCTTAATTCCTGCTCGTCCTCGAGTAGGTAAATGATAAAAAGAGAATTTTTGATGCGGAGTGATACTTTGGCATAATTTCAATGTAAAACTTCTTAATTGTGGTATGAATATTCAGATCCGGAAGATTCAAGACAAAAGTTCATATTGACATAAAAATAATTATACTTCAAGCATACTAATCAAAGTAATCATGTCTTCTCAAAATAGCATGGCAAAAGAAAGTCATCCCTACAAAATCATATAGTTAGGCTATGCTTCATTTTCGTCACACAAAGATGTTCCCAACTTCTATACCCCGATGACAAGCCAAGCAATTGTTTCATACTTAAATAATCTCAAACTTTTTCAACCTTCACAATACATGAGCATGAGCCATGGATATAGCACTATGGGTGGAATAGAATATGATGATGGGGATTGTGTGGAGAAGACAAAAAGGAGAAAGTCTCACATTGGCGAGGATAATCAGCGGGCTATGGAGATGCCCATCAATTGATGTCAACATGAGGAGTAGGGATTGCCATGCAACGGATGCACTAGAGCTATGAATGCTCAACAAAATAAAACTAGTGGGTGTGCATCCAACTTGCTTGCTCATGAAGACCTAGGGCATTTGAAGAAGCCCATCGTAGGAATATACAAGCCAAGTTCTATAATGAAAAATTCCCACTAGTATGAAAAGACAACTTATAAGACTCACTATATGAAAAACATGGTGCTACTTTGAAGCACAATATATGATACTCACTACATGAAGAAAAAGGTGCTACTTTGAAGCACAAGTGTGGAAAAAGAGATAGTAACTTGCCCTTTTATTTTTTTTATTTTTTTTGGGGGCCTTTCTTTTTTTTCTTTTTGGCCTTTCTATTTTTTTATTGGGCAATGCTCTAATAATGATGATCATCACACTTCTATTGATTACAACATAAGGATTACAACTCGATACTAGAACGAGATATGACTCTATATGAATGCCTCCCGTGATGTGTGCGGGATGGTGCAATGAATCAAGAGTGACATATATGAAAAATAATTCATGGTGGCTTTGCCACAAATACGATGTCAACTACATGATCATGCAATGGCAATATGACAAAAGTAAAGTATGTCATGATGATGATGAACGGAACGGTGGAAAGTTGCATGGCAATATATCTCGGAATGGCTATGGAAATGCCATAATAGGTAGCTATGGTGGCTGTTTTGAGGAAGATATAAGAAGGTTTATGTGTGATAGAGCGTATCATATCACGGGGTTTGGATGCACCGGCGAAGTTTGCACCAACTCTCAAGGTGAGAAAGGGCAATGCACGGTATTGAAGAGGCTAGCAAAAGCGGAAAGGTAAAAGTGCGTATAATCCATGGACTCAACATTCAAAAATCAAGTACTATGTGCATGCTCCTAGGGGGGTAGATTGGTAGGAAAAGACCATCGCTCGTCCTCGACCGCCACTCATAAGGATGCACAAGCCAGGTACACTTCATGTTTCAAATTTGTTACACAACTTTAACCATACGTGCATGCTACGGGACTTGCAAACTTCAACACAAGCATTTCTAAAATTCACAACTAATCAACTAGCACGACTATGATATTATCACCTCCATATCTCGAAACAATTATCAAGCATCAAACTTATCTTAGTATTCAACGCACTCAAAAGAAAGTTTCACATATCTTGAATACCAAGTATATTAATATTAAGCAAATTACCATGCTATTAACGACTCTCAAAATAATCTAAGTGAAGCATGAGAGATCAATAGTTTCTTTAAAAAAATCCACCACCGTGCTCTAAAAGATCTAAGTGAAGCACTAGAGCAAAAATTATCATGCTCAAAAGATATAAGTGAAGCACTATGAGCAAAACTATCAAGCTCAAAAGATATAAGTGAAGCACAAAGAGTATTCTAGCAAATTCCAATTTATGTATGGCTCTCTCAAAAGGTGTGTACAGCAAGGATGATTGTGGTAGACCAACAAGCAAAGACGCAAATAATAACAGACGCTCCAAGCAAAACACATATCATGTTGGTGAATAAAAATATAGCTCCAAGTAAATTACTGATGGAAGTAGATGAAAGAGGGGATGCCTTCCAGGGCATCCCCAAGCTTTGACATTTTTGTGGTGCCATGGGCATCCCCAAGCTTAGGCTCTTGCCACTCCTTGTTCCATAATCTATCAAAAGAATTTACCCAAAACTTGAAAACTTCACAACACAAAACTCAATTGAAATCTCGTGAGCTTCGTTAGAGAAAGAAAACAAAAGACTACTTTAAGGTACTGTAATGAACTCATTCTTTATTTATATTGGTGTTAAACCTACTGTATTCCAACTTTCTATGGATTATAAACTATTTTCTAGCCATAGATTCATCAAAATAAGCAAACAACACACGATAAACAGAATCTGTCAAAAACAGAACAGTCTGTAGTAATCTGTAACTAACGCAAACTTCTGGAACTCAAAAAAATCTATCAAAATTAGAAAACCTGGATAATTTTTTTATTGATCAGAAGCAATTGGAATCAGTATTTTATCACGTCCTGGTGATTTTTAATAATTCGGGCACTAAGCGCAAAGTTTCTGGAAATTACAGCAAGATCAAATAACTATCATCCAAGAAGATCCAATAGGTCTAGCTTGGCACAAACACTAACTAAAACATAAAACCACATCTAAACAGAGGCTAGATGGATTATTTATTCCTAAACAGAAACAAAAAGCAAAAAACTAAAAATAAAATTGGGTTGCCTCCCAACAAGCGCTATTGTTTAACGCCCCTAGCTAGGCATAAAAGCAAGGATAGATCTAGGTATTGCCATCTTTGGTAGGCAATCCATAAATGGCTCTCATGATATATTCATATGGTAATTTTATTTTCTTTCTAGGAAAGTGTTCCATGCCTTTCTTTAATGGAAATTGGAATCTAAAATTCCCTTCCTTCATATCAATAATTGCACCAATCGTTCTAAGGAAAGGTCTACCAAGAATAATAGGACATGAAGGATTGCAATCTATATCAAGAACGATAAAATCTATGGGAACATAATTCATATTTGCAACAATAAGAACATCATTAATTCTTCCCATAGGCTTTTTAATAGTGGAATCCGCACGATGCAAGTTTAGAGAGCAATCATCAAAGTCATGGAAATCTAGCATATCACAAAAAGTTTTGGGAATAGTAGAGACACTAGCACCCAAATCACACAAGGCATTAAACTCATGATCTTTAATTTTAATTTTAATACTTGGTTCCCACTCATCATAGAGCTTTCTAGGGATAGAGACCTTCAACTCAAGTTTTCTTCATAAGATTGCATCAAGGCATCAACAATGTGTTCGGTAAAGGCCTTATTTTGACTATAAGCATGAGGAGAATTTAGCACGGATTGCAACAAGGAAATACAATCAATTATAGAGCAATTTTCATAATTAAATTCCTTGAGATCCAATATAGTGGGTTTAGCAACATCTAGGTTTTTACTTTTTTCAATCCCACTTTTATCAATTTCATCATCAAGATCTAAAAACTCTGAATTCTTAGAACGCCTTCTAGGTAAAGGAAGATCATATTAAGTTTCATCAAGATTCATATTGCAAAACAAATAATTAATAGGGGACACATCAATAACTTTTAGATCTTCATCTTGATTTTCATACGAATTGGAAGAACATGCTTTAATAAAGGCATCTTTGGAAGCACGCATCCTAGCGGTTCTTTCTTTGCACTCATCAATGGAAATTCTCATAGCTTTGAGAGACTAATTGATATCATGCTTAGGAGGAATAGATCTAAGCTTTAAAGAATCAACCTCAAGAGAAATTCTATCAAAGTTCCTAGCCAAATCATCAACTTTAAGCAATTTGTCCTCAAGCAAAGCGTTAAAATTCTTTTGTGAATTCATAAACTCTTTAACACTGCTCTCAAATTCAGAGGGCATCTTATTAAAATTTCCATAAGAGTTGTTGTAGGAATTTCCATAATTATTAGAAGGATTACTAGGATAAGGCCTAGGATTAAAATTCCCTCTATCTGGCGTTGTTACCAAAATTATTCCTACCAACAAAATTCACATCCATAGATTCATTATTATTCTCAATCAAAGTAGACAAAGGCATATCATTAGGATCAGAAGAAACACTCTTAGTAGCAAATAAGTTCATAAGTTCATCCATCTTTCCACTTAAAACATTTATTTCTTCTATCACATGCACTTTTTTATTAGTAGATATTTCGGTATGCCATTGAGAATAATTAACCATAATATTATCTAGGAGTTTAGTAGCATCTCCTAAAGTGATTTCCATAAAAGTGCCTCCCGCGGCCGAATCTAAAAGATTTCTAGAAGCAAAATTCAATCTGGCAAATTTTTTTTTGTATAATCATCCACAAGTTCAAACCATGAGTAGGACAATTACGTATCATTAATTTCATTCCCTCCCAAGCTTGTGCAACATGTTCATGATCAAGTTGCTTAAAATTCATAATATCGTTCCAAAGAGAGATGATCTTAGCGGGAGGAAAATACTTAGAGATAAAAGCATCTTTGCACTTGTTCCAAGAATCAATACTATTTTTAGGCAAAGATGAAAACCACGCTTTAGCATGATCTCTAAGCGAAAAAGGAAATAGCTTCAATTTAACGACATCATTATCGACATATTTTTTCTTTTGCATATACATAAATCAACGAAGCTATTCAGATGAGTAGCGGCATCTTCACTAGGAAGGCCGGTAATTGATCTTTCATAACAAGATTCAACAAAGCAGTATTGATTTCACAAGATTCGGTATTGGCAAGAGGAGAAATCGGAGTGCTAAGGAAATCATTATTATTGGTATTGGTGAAGTCACATAATTTGGTAGCATCTTGAGCCATCGCGACAAACAAGCAATCCAACACACGAGCAAACAAGCAGGGCGAGAAAAAGGCAGCGGAAAGAGAGGAGGAGATTAGGAAAGAGAGGGCGAATAAAACGGCAAGGGTGAAGTGGGGGAGAGGAAAACAAGAGGCAAATGGCAAATAATGTAATGTGAGAGATAGGGATTGTGATGGGTACTTGGTATGTTGACTTTTGCGTAGACTCCCCGGCAACGGCGCCAGAAATTCTTCTTGCTACCTCTTGAGCACTGCGTTGGATTTCCCGAAGAGGAGAGGATGATGCAGCAAAGTAGCATAAGTATTTCCCTCAGTTTTGAGAACCAAGGTATCAATCCAAGAGGAGGCCACGCACAAGTCCCTCGTACCTGCACAAAACGATAGCTACTCGCAACCAACGCGACTAGGGGTTGTCAATCCCTTCACGGTCACTTACGAGAGTGATATCTGATAGAGATGATAGATAATATTTTTGGTATTTTTTTGGTATAGAGATGCAAAGTAAAAAAGTAAAAGGCAAAGTAAAAACAAAGCAAGTATTAAAGTGATGGAGATTGATATGATGAGAATAGACCCAGGGGCCATAGGTTTCACTAGTGGATTCTCTCAAGAGCATAAGTATTCTACGGTGGGTGAACAAATTATTGTTGAGCAATTGACAGAGTTGAGCATAGTTATGAGTATATCTAGGTATGATCATGTATATAGGCATCACGTCCGTGACAAGTAGACCGAAACGATTCTGCATCTACTACTATTACTCCACTCATCGACCGCTATCCAAAGATGCATCTAGAGTATTAAGTTAAAAACAGAGTAACGCCTTAAGCAAGATGACATGATGTAGAGGAATAACTTCATGCAATATGATAAATACCCCATCTTGTTATCCTCGATGGCAACAATACAATACGTGCCTTGCAACCCTTTCTGTCATTGGGTAAGGACACCGCAAGATTGAACCCAAAGCCATGCACTTCTCCCATTGCAAGAACTACCAATCTAGTTGGCCAAACCAAACGGATAATTCAAAGACACTTGCAAAGATAACTCAATCATACATAAAAGAATTCAGAGAAGATTCAAATATTATTCATAGATAAGCTGGATCATAAACCCACAATTCATCGGTCTCAACAAACACACCGCAAAAAGAAGATTACATCGAATAGATCTCCACGAGGGGGAGAACATTGTATTGAGATCCAAAAAGAGAGAAGAAGCCATCTAGCTACTAGCTATGGACCCGAAGGTCTGAAGTAAACTACTCACACTTCATCAGAGGGGCTATGGTGTTGATGTAGAAGCCCTCAGTGGTGGATGCCCCCTCCTCTTCCTCATGTTCCTCAGATTCAGCTTCAGAGTCCATTTCCTTGCCAATGAATGCCCGAGCCTTCTTGGAGTTGCTCTTCTTGTGAGATGAAGACTTCGAGGATTTTGATGATTTCGTCTTCTTCTTAGCGTCATCAGAACTGTAATCCTTGTATTTCTTCTTCTTTAATTCCTTTTCCCACTGAGGACAATCTTGAATATAGTGACCAGGTTTCTTGCATTTGTGGCATAGCCTTCTCTTATAGTCACTGGACGAGGAATCACTGCTCCTTGAGGATTTTCCAAAGCGACCACGTCTTGAGAACTTTTGGAACTTCTTCACGAGCAGTGCTAGCTCCTGGCTCAATTCTTCAGGATCACCAAGGCTGCTACCAGAATCTTCACATTCAGATTCAGACACTGCCTTGGCCTTGAGGCACGTGATTTGCCATAGCTCGAACCATAGAGATCTCTCTTTTAAAGAAGTCGAACTCATGAGTATTTAGCCTCTCAAGGATATCGGCGGGATCAAGTGACTTGTAGTCGACGCGTTCTTGTATCATCGCTGCGAGTATCAAATGAGGAATCAAGCGATCTCAGCAATTTCTTCACCACCTCATGGTCGGTGATGTCAGTGGCACCATGTGCTTGAAGCTCATTTGAGATGTCAGTGAGGCGATCGAAGGTTTGTTGAACATTTTCATTGTCGAGTCTTTTGAAGCGGTTGAAGAGATTGCGAAGAACATCAACTCGAGAGTCACGCTGAGTTGAGACTCCTTCATTTACTTTGGACAGCCTATCCTAGATAAGCTTAGCAGTTTCCAAAGCACTCACTCTTCCATACTGTCCTTTGCTCAGATGGCCACATATGATATTCTTCGCTTGAGAATCGAGTTGCTTGAATCTCTTCACATCGGTAGCGTTCAAAGGAGGGTGAGACAAAGGGGAACACCATTTTCCACAACATACCGTAGATCGTTATCAATTGCCTCAAGATGCATTCGCATCTTATTCTTCCAAGAAGGGTAATCTGTCCCATCGAAGGTAGGACAGCCAGCGAAGACCTTGATCATACCAAATGATCGACATAACTAAAACTCCAAAGCGGTTAAACCAAAATCACACAGAACAAGGGAGTACCTTGCTCTGATACCAATTGAAAGTGTGTTATATCGACTAGAGGGGGGTGAATAGGCGATTTTTATGAATTATTCACTGAGGAATTTGCCGATGAGGAAATTCCTTAGCGAAAAACTACTTGCAGCGGAATAAGTACTCAAGAGTAAGCATAACAGAATACAAGCATGGTCATCATGATGAAATGAAGACAAGCACATAGTACAGAAAGCGTAATCACAGGATAACTCAAGATGAAGACAAACAGACTGAAGAAATTGAACTGAGGAAATTGAGAAAGTCTTCAGTCAAAGTCTTCAAACACAGATATGAACAAACACTCAACACAAAGAACGAGGAAATGAAAGAGTTGAGGAAATAGAACCGATAAGCTTGGTGAAGACAATGATTTGGTAGACCAGTTCAACTTCTGTCTCAATTGTACGTATGGTTGGAGCGGCCGAGTATTTAAACTCGAGGACACACAGTCCGGACACCCGATCCGAAAGCACGCAGATCAGGACACCAAGTCCTAACCGTATTCTCCATGAACTAAGGTAACACAGAACTCTTCCAAACACTTCTGGTAAGTCTTGAGCGACTTCCAAACCTTCACAGACTCGGTCACTCGGCGATCCACAATTCCTCCTGGATGCTCTAGACCATGACACCTAACCGTCTGGAAGAAGCACAGTCTTCAAAGGTAACAAGCGTCGGATCCACGAAGGATCAATCTCTTCAGTGATGCTCAATCACTTTGGGTTTGTAGGTGTTTGGTTTTGGGTTTTCCTCACTCGATGATTTTCGCTAAAAGTCCTCGGAGGATGGGATGCTCTCAAATGACAAGTGTCAGTTTCTCTCGGAGCATCCAACCACCTAGTGGTTGTAGGCGGCTATTTATAGCCTAGGGAGCAGCCCGACATGATAAGACATAAATGCCCTTCAATGATATGACCGTTAGGTGGATAAGATATTTTGGGACAGTGGCAAGAAGACAAAGAACGGTCGGAAATTTGACTCTCAAATTCCTCGGGGCTATCATGTTCCTCATTTGTGTAGCCAATCCAAGCCTTTGGCGAATTCCTAACTCCTCGGTAACAAATTCCTAAGCGACCGGAAGAACTTCGTCTCTATCATCAAGAAATTGGCTGAATCGTATGAGATTTCCAAAGGCTTCACTCGAAGGGATTGGTAGGTGTAGGATTTTGAGTTGAGCATCACATGGAAATTTTTCCTTAGTATTTCCTCGACCCCCTTTAATAGTACGGTGTTTCCTATGACTCAAGAAAGAGAAAACGAAACTACGAAAACAAAAGTCTTCGCGCTTCATGTTCCTCAAATGAATACCAAGTCTTCAAGGTCACACCAATTTCTTCACTTTCAAAGTCTTCATAATACCAAAGTCTTCAGTCGAAGAACTTCATTTTTAGGGGTCGAATTTCTCTGTAAATATCAAACTCCTCATAGACTTATAGACCTTTGTACACTCATAAACACATTAGTCCCTTAACCTATAAGTCTTCAATACACCAAAATCACTAAGGGGCACTAGATGCACTTACACAAGCATCAAGTGATTCATAATCAAGTGATTCCAAAAGTCCATCTGCATGGAGTTTCTTCATGCGCTTTACACCATATGACCTAAACGGCAGTGCCACAAATAAGTTGCACTATCATTATTAACTTTGCATCTTTTGGCTTCAATATTATGAACATGTGTATCACTACAATCGAGATTCAACAAAAATAGACCACTCATCAAGGGTGCATGACCATAAAAGATATTACTCATATAAATAGAACAACCATTATTCTCTGATTTAAATGAATAATCATCTCGCATCAAACAAGATCCAGATATAATGTTCATGCTCAACGCTGGCACCAAATAACAATTATTTAGGTCTAAAACTAATCCCGACAGTAGATGTAGAGGTAGCGTGCCGATGGCGATCACATCGACTTTGGAACCATTTCCCACGCGCATCGCCACCTCGTCCTTAGCCAATTTTCATTTAATCTATTGCCCCTGTTTCGAATTGCAAATATGAGCAATGTAACCAAAGATCAAATACCCAGGCGTTACTACGAGCATTAGTAAGGTACACATCAATAACATGTATATCAAATATACCTTTCACTTTGCCATCCTTCTTATCCGCCAAAATACTTGGGGCAGTTCCGCTTCCAGTGACCAGTCCCTTTGCAGTAGAAGCACTCAGTCTCAGGCTTAGGTCCAGACTTGGGTTTCTTCCCTTGAGCAGCAACTTGCTTGTTGTTCTTCTTGAAGTTCCCCTTCTTCCCTTTGCCCTTTTCTTGAAACTAGTGGTCTTGTTAACCATCAACACTTGATGCTCCTTCTTGATTTCTACCTCCGCAGCCTTCAGCATCGCGCGGAGCTCGGGAATTGTCTTTTCCATCCCTTGCATGTTATAGTTCATCACAAAGCCTTTATAGCTTGGTGGCAGTGATTGAAGAACTCTGTCAATGAAACTATCATCAGGAAGATTAACTCCCAGCTGAGTCAAGTGGTTATGGTACTCGGACATTACGAGTATGTGTTCACTAATGTAACTATTCTCCTCCATTTTGCAGTTGTAGAACTTGTTGGAGACTTCATATCTCTCAACTCGGGCATTTGCTTGAAATATTAACTTCAACTCCTGAAACATCTCATATGCTCCATGACGTTCAAAACGTCTTTGAAGTCCCAATTCTAAGCTGTAAAGCATGGCACACTAAACTATCGAGTAGTCATCAGCTTTGCTCTGCCAGACGTTCATAACGTCGCAGAGCTCTGCGGCCGGGTCTCGCACCTAGCGGTGCTTCCAGGACGTAATTCTTCTATGCAGCAATGAGGATAATCCTCAAGTTATGGACCTAGTCTGTGTAGTTGCTACCATCATCTTTCAACTTAGCTTTCTCTAGGAACGCATTAAAATTCAAGGGAACGGTAGCACGGGCCATTGATCTACAACAACATAGATTCAATGGTGAACATCACTATTTGATCATATCTACTATATGATTCACGTTCGACCTTTCGGTCTCAGCGTTCCGAGGTCATATCTACATATGCTAGGCTCGTCAAGTTTAACCCGAGTATTATGCACATGCAACACTGGCTTGCACCCGTTGTATGTGAACGTAGAGCTTATCACACCCGATCATCACGTGGTGTCTCAAAGACGCATTTAACCAGAGTAACGGTGCATACTCAGAGAGAACACTTATACCTTGAAATTTAGTGAGGGATCATCTTATAATGCTACCGCTGTACTAAGCAAAATAAGATGCATAAAGGATAAACATCACATGCAATCAAAATATGTGACATGATATGGCCATCATCATCTTGTGCCTTTGATCTCCATCTCCAAAGCACCGTCATGATCTCCATAGTCACCAGCTTGACACCTTGATCTCCATTGTAGCGTCGTTGTCGTCTCGCCAACTATTGCTTCCACGATTATCGCTACCGCTTAGTGATAAAGTAAAGCAATTACATGGCGATTGCATTTCATACAATAAAGTGACAATTATAAGGCTCCTGCTAGTTGCCGATAACTTTTACAAAACATGATCATCTCATACAACAATTTATATCTCATCACGTCTTGACCATATCACATCACAACATGCCCTACAAAAACAAGTTAGACGTCCTCTACTTTGTTGTTGCAAGTTTTACGTGGCTGCTACGGGCTTCTAGCAAGAACCATTCTTACCTACCCATCAAAACCACAACGATTTTTCGTCAAGTTTGCTGTTTTAACCTTCAACAAGGACCGGCCGTAGTCAAACTCGATTCAACTAAAGTTGGAGAAACAGACACCCGCCAGCCACCTGTGTGCGAAGCACGTCGGTAGAACCAGTCTCATGAACGCGGTCATGTAATGTTGGTCCGGGCCGCTTCATCCAACAATGCCGCCGAATCAAAGTAAGACATTGGTGGAAGCAGTATGACTATTATCGCCCACAACTCATTGTGTTCTACTCGTGCATATCATCTACGCATAGACCTGGCTCAGATGCCACTGTTGGGAAACGTAGCAATTCAAAAAAAATCCTACGATCATGCAAGATATATCTAGGAGATGCATAGCAATGAGAGGGGAGAGTGTGTCCACGTACCCTCGTAGACCGAAAGCGGAAGCGTTATGTTAACGCGGTTGATGTAGTCTAACATCTTCACGATCCAACCGATCCAAGTACCGAACGTACGGCACCTTCGTGTTCAGCACACGTTCAGCTCGATGATGTACCTCAAGCTCTTGATCCAGTATAGGGTCGAGGGAGAGTTATGTCAGCACGACGGTGTGGTGATGGTGTTGGTGAAGCGATCCGCGCAGGGCTTCGCCTAAGCACTACAACGCTATGACCAGAGGAGTAAACTGTGGAGGGGGGCACCGCACACGGCTAAGACAAATCTTGGTGTGCCTTTGGGATGCCCCCCGCCCCCATATATAAAGGGGGAGGAGGAGGTCGGCGGCCTAGGAGCGGCATGCCAAGGGGGGAGTCCTACTTGGACTCCTAGTCCAAGTAGGATCCCCCCCCCTCCTTCCTTCCAACGGAGTGGGAAAGGGGAAAGAGGTGGAGAGGGGGAAGGAAAGGGGGGCGCGCCCCCCACCCCTTATCCAATTCGGATTGGGCTTGGGGGCGCGCCACCTCCTGTGGCTGCCTCCTCCTCTCCACTATGGCCCATGAGGCCCATTAACTTTCTCGGGGGGTTCCGGTAACCTCCCGGTACTCCGAAAAATCTCCAATCTTCTTTCGAACCATTACGGTATTCGTATATAACCTTCCAATATATGAATCTTTACCTCTCGACTATTTCGAGACTCCTCGTCATGTCCGTGATCTCATCCGGGACTCCGAACAAACTTCGGTCACCAAAACACATAACTCATAATACAAATCGTCATCGAACGTTAAGCGTGCGGACCCTTCGGGTTCGAGAACTATGTAGACATGACCGAGACACATCTCCAGTCAATAACCAATAGCGGAACCTAGATGCTCATATTGGCTCCTACATATTCTATGAATATCTTTATTGGTTAAACCGCATAACAACATACATTATTCCCTTTGTCATTGGTATGTTACTTGTCCGAGGTTCGATCGTCGGTATCCTCATACCTAGTTCAATCTCGTTACCGGCAAGTCTCTTTACTCGTTCTGTAATGCATCATCCTGCAACTAACTCATTAGTCACATTGCTTGCAAGGCTTATAGTGATGTGCATTACCGAGAGGGCCCAGAGATACCTCTCTGATACACGGAGTGACAAATTGTAATCTTGATCTATGCCAACTCAACAAAAACCTTCGGAAACACACCAGAGCATCTTTATAATCACCTAGTTACGTTGTGACATTTGACAGCACACAAAGTGTTCCTCCGGTATTTGGGAGTTGCATAATCTCATAGTCAGAGGAATATGTATAAGTCATGAATAAAGTAATAGCAATAAAACTAAACGATCATAATGCTAAGCTAATGGATGGGTCTTGTCCATCACATCATTCTCTAATGATGTGATCCCGTTCATCAAATGACAACACATGTCTATGGTCAGGAAACTTAACCATCTTTGATTAACGAGCTAGTCAAGTAGAGGCATACTAGGGACACTCTGTTTTCTCGATGTACTCACACATGTACTAAGTTTCCGGTTAATACAATTCTAGCATGAATAATAAACATTTATCATGATATAAGGAAATATAAATAACAACTTTATTATTGCCTCTAGGGCATATTTCCTTAAGTATATGGGGGGTATAAGCCATGGTGAAGTTAGAATAAAGTAGGTATAATGCAATAATAACATATGAATCGGTTTACAACAGTACATAAAGTGGTGATTTGCTTTGTTATACTAATGGATCTCATGAGTTTCTATTGAGTTTTGTGTGCTAAAGTTTTCAAGTTTTGAGTGAGATCACGATGGATGAAGGAATAAGGAGTGGCAAGAGCCTAAGCCTGGGCTTGCCCGAGGCACCCCAAGGTAATATTCAAGGACTCCCAAGCATCTATGCTTGGGGATGCCTCAGAAGGCATCACCTCTTTCTTCTACCAACTATCGGTAATATTACTTGGAGCTATATTTTTATTCATCACATGATATAAGTTTTGCTTGGAGTGTCATGTATTATATGAATCTTTGCTTTGTTTTATTTTTGGTTTGTCACAATCATCTTTGCTGAACACACCTTTTTGAGAGGCACACATATTATTCGTGATTTGTTAGAATACTCTATGTACTATATATTTTGAGATAGGCAGTTGCTCTAGTGCTTCACTTATATCTTTTAGAGCACGGCGGTGGTTATATTTTAAAGAAATAGTTGCACTCTCATGCTTCACTTATATATTTTTGAGAGTTGATAATAGTAATGGCAATTAGTACAAGTTATGAATTTGGTCCTAATATGATAGGTATTCAAGAGGGATATAATAAAAACTTTCATGTAGATCACTGAATATGATAAGTTTGATTCCTTGTAATAGTTTTGCGATATAAAGGTGGTAATATTTGGGTTGTGCTAGTGAGTCATTGTCGTTTAGTAAGAATATTGGTGTTAAGGTTTGTGATTCCAGAAGCATGCAAGTATAGTCTCTTGTTATGCTATCAAGCTGGAGCATGATTTATTATTGAGTGTCTTACCTTTGCGTGAAGGTAGGGGGGCGTGTGATGGTTAACTCCTACCAACCTCCCCCCCCCCCCCCCTCAGAGCATGCGTAGTAGTACTTTGCTTCCAGAGCTAATAAACGTTTGCAATAAGTATGTAAGTTCTTTATGACTAATGTGAGTCCACGGATTATACGCACTCTCACCTTTCCGCAATTTGCTAGCCTCTTCGTTACCGTTCATTTCCCTTTCTCACCTTGAGATGTGGTACAAACTTCACCGGTGCATCCAAACCCCGTGATATGATACACTCTATCACACATAAGCCTCCTTATATCTTCCTGAAAAACAGCCACCATACCTACCTATTATGGCATTTCCATAGCCATTCTGAGATATATTGCCATGCAACTTTCACCGTTCCGTTTTTATGACACACATCATCATTGTCATATTGCTTTGCATGATCATATAGCTGACATAGTATTTGAGGCTCAGCTACCGTTCATCATTTTTGTATACATGTTACGCTAGATCATTGCACATCCTGGTACACCGCCAGAGGCATTCATATAGTCATATTTCGTTCTAGTATCGAGTTGTAATTTTGAGTTGTAAGTAAATAGAAGTGTGATGATCATCATATTCATTATTAGAGCATTGTCCCAAGTGAGGGAAGGATGATGGAGACTATGATTCCCCCACAAGTCGGGATGGGACTCCGGACAAAAAAGAAAAAAATGCCAAAAAGTGCCCAAGGAAAAAAGAAAAAGAAAATGAGAGAAAAAGAGAGAAGGGGCAATGTTACTATCCTTTCCACACTTGTGCTTCAAAGTAGCACCATGTTTTTCATATAGAGTCTCCTATGCTTTCATTTTCATATAACTAGTGGGAATTTTTCAGTATAGAACTTGGCTTGTATATTCGAATGATGGGCTTCCTCAAATGCTCGAGGCCTTCATGAGCAAGCAAGTTGGATGCACACTAACTTAGTTTTCTTTCCGAGCTTTCATACACTTATAGCTCTTAGTGCATAAGTTGCATGGCAATCCCTACTCCTTGCATTCACATCAATTGATGGGCATCTCCATAGCCCGTTGATTAGCCTCGTCGATGTGAGACTTTCCCTTTTTTTGTCTTCTCCATATCAATCTCTACCACCATACTCTATTCCACCCATAGTGCTATATCCATAGCTTGCGCTCATGCATTGCGTGAGAGTTGAAAATGTTGAAGCGCGTTAAAAAGTATGAACCAATTGCTTGGCTCACACCAGGGTAGTGCATGATTTATACTTTGTGTTAAGAATATGGACGTGATTTTATAGGGATAACGTTCTTTAGCATTGATATTTTGAAAGGCATGATTGTTGGCATGCCTTATTATTATCGTTTTTATGTCAAATTATAGATGTTGATTTGAATCATTCGGATCTTAATATTCATGCCACAAAAGAGAAATTACATGATGAACATGTTAGGTAGCATTCCACATCAAAAATTCTGTTTTTATCATTTACCTACTCGAAGTCGAGCTTGGGGATGCTTGATACGTCTCCAACATATCTATAATTTTTTATTGTTCCATGCTAATAAATCTTGGATGTTTTATATGCAATTACATATCATTTTTTGGGACTAACCTATTAACTTTTTGCCAAGTGTCGGTTGCTATTTTTTGCTTGTTTTTGGTTTTCTAGGAAATCAGTACCAAACGACGTCCAAATGCCACAAAACTTTCTGACGATTTTTTCTGGACATAAGAGACCCTAGAAGTTTCGGGTGGAAGTCAGAAGGTGAAGGAGGTGGCCACGGGCCACCAGGGCGCTCCCAGGAGAGGTAGGCGTGCCCTGGTGCCTCGTGGGCCCACCTTTGCTTTGTTTGACCTAATTCCGCCTCTATAAATTCTCTAAAATCGTGAAACCAACGGAAAGCCACTCAAAACACTTTTTCCGCCATCACAAACTTCTGTTCTCGCGAGATACCATCTGCAGGCCTTTTACGGCACTCTCCCGGAGGGGGAATCGATCACGGAGGGCTTCTACATCAACCTTGCTGCCCCTCCGATGATGTGTGAGTAGTTTACCACAGACCTGCGGGTCCATAGCTAGTAGCTAGATGGCTTCTTCTCTCTATCTAGTCTTCAATACAATGTTCTCCTCGATATTCTTGGAGATCTATCAATGTAATCTTTTTGCGGTGTTTTGGTTGGGATCCAATGAATTGTGAGTTTATGATCAGATTATCCAAGAATATTATCTGAGTCTTCTCTGAACTATTTTATGCATGATTATTATAGCTTTGCATTTCTCTCTGATCTGTTGATTTGGTTTGGCCAACTAGATTGATTTATCTTCCAATGGGAGAGGTGCTTTGTGATGGGTTCAATCTTGCGATTATCTATATCCCAGTGACAAAAGGGGACAAGACACGTATTTGTATTGTTGTCATTAAGGATTAAATGATGGGGTTTATTCATATTGCTTGAGTTTACTTTGTCTACATCATGTCATCTTGTTTAAGGCGTTACTCCGTTCTTTATGAACTTACTACTCTAAATGCATGCTCGATAGCGGTCGATGTGTGGAGTAATAGTAGTAGATGTAGGCAGGAGCCGGTCTACTTCTCTCGGACATGATGCCTATATACATGATCATTGCCTTGGTTGTCATGATTATTCGCTTTTCTATCAATTGCCCAACAGTAATTTGTTTACCCACTGTATGTTATGTTCAAGAGGGAAGCCTCTAGCGAAAACTATGGCCCACGGGTCTATTTTATCATATATTAAAATCCAAAAATACTTTGTTGTAATTTTATTTACTTTATTTCATTTTGTATTTTTGTTCATCTATCTATCACTACGAGATTTGTTCCTTTCAATTAACCGCCAAGGGATTAACAACCACTTGTTTGCGTTGGGTGCAAGTATTTGTTATTTTGTGTGTAGGTACTACTAATGAGGTGTTGCTTGGTTCTCCTAATGGATTGACAACCTTGGTTCTTAACTGAGGGAAATACTTATCTCTACTATACTGCATCATCCTCTCCTCTTCGAGAAAATCCCAACGCAGCTCACAAGTAGCAATACTTTCATGTCTAAGGAGCAAAATCACATGTTAACACCCTATGTTGTTACCATTGATTATAGATGATGCTAACTTAATTCATAACATACAAGATTGGGTCGATTCAATATGACCATTCTCCACGTCATAACCTCAATGTTGTTTTAGTACTATCGCTACTCTTAATGATATCCTAAGATCCGGAAAGAGTAAAATGCACTCTTGGTCATTAAGCTTGTCGCGTACACGCACTTTGGTCACTGTACTTAAGAATACGGTCAATACGGTCACTATATACACGTTAAGGTGATTATACAATGACTGCCAGATCATATAGCTCCGTATTTTATCTATTTTGACCGGCCAAACAATCCACAGGGTGTCACTCACTCTCTCTGTCATGTGGGTCCTACCTGTTAGTGGGTGGAAGAAAGAAATCGAGGGAAAATAAAATTACACGCGAGTGGGGATTCGAACCAGACTCCTTGCGCTTATGGAAGAGGCAGGCAACCAGCTGCACGAGTCAAGCGTTCCGATTACTATGAGGAAACTATTCTTTTTATACGGCTCTGCATCCCTGCATTCACGTGGCAGCCATTGGGTGCATTTTTTTTGCGTGCGTGCCATTGGGATTTACTCCTAAATCATAATCATTTCATGTGGTTTCAGTGGTTGGCCCTTTTGGGATTTAAAGCAGTGTTGGTAGTACTCTGTACTCGTACATATTTTTAAATTTTTTCAAATCTACTCATACATAATACATAGGATTCACCGTCAAGATTGCATTATCACTTAAGTTTCTTTTGTTTAGTATGGACGTACCTACTATTGTTTGAACATTAAGACTATGCATACGTTGGGAACAAACCACAAGGCAGGAAAAAAATCCCAATGGCCGAATGTTGACAACCTGAATGTTACAATCATAATCCCGAAAGGCCCAACCACTGAAGCCACATGAAACAATTATGATTTAAATCCTAATTGCTCCCTAGAAAAAAAACACTCAACGGTTGTCACGTGAATTCAAAGACAGTATAAAAGTATATGTTCCTCTAGGTCATCACAATGTGAGGCAGGTGTAGCCGGTTAGCCTGCTAGCCCATAAGACTTTGAGTTCTGGGGTTCAAATCCCCCCACTCGCAAATTTTATTTTCGCTCGACTTCTTTCTTCCACCCATTGATAGGTAGGGCCCGCATGACAGAGAGAGAGAGAGTGAGCTAATGAGGCGCCGAGTGGGTTGGTTGACCGGTCAAAATGAATGCATACGGAGCTATATGGTCTGGCAGTGACCGTATAATCACGTGAACATGTATATAGTGACCGTATTGATCGTATTCTTAAGTACAATGACCAAAATGAATGTGTAGGATAAGTTCAATGACCATAAATACAGGAGCTAGTCCTAGAAGCAAAACTAGGAACCTTTTGTTTAATTGTTTATCATTCCACGCGTGCATATGAGTTTTCCATTGAATCGCAGATTCCAGGATCATAGAAGTTATATCATAGAATATAAACACTATAATTGTGAATATATAAATATAATAATGTGAATATTATAGCCTCTAGGGCATATTTCCAACAGATGTTTACTTGCCACCAAATCTGATATTGATGATTTAGATTTTAGAAAATTTGTTTGCTATGCTTTTGTGTGCAAAGAGGCATTATTTTCATTCGAGGATGTGCGTCCATCTTTTCCTCTTGTTGTCACTAACATTTTGCAGGAGTTCATTGTCATCTTTCCACAAGACGTGCCACCGGGATTACCACCTATTCAAGGGATTAAGCATCAAATTGAGTTCATTCCCGGTGCATCACTGTCCAACCATGCGCCATACCGTACCAATCCAGAGGAGATAAAGAAGATTATGTGTTAAGTACAGGAGCTACTCGACAATGGTTATATACACGAATCTCTTAGTCCTTGTGTTGTTCCTATTATACTAGTGCCAAACAAAGATGGTACATCGCGTATGTATGTTGATTTTAGATCCATTAATAATATTACAATTCGTTATCGTCATCCTATTCCTAGGCTTGATGAATTAAGTGGTTCTACCATATTCTCCAAAGTTGATTTGCATGGTGAATACCATCAAATTCGTATCAAATTGGAAGATGAATGAAAAACTGCATTTAAAACTAAGTTTGGCTTATATGAGTGGTTAGTCATGCCTTTTGGGTTAACTAATGCACCTAGTACTTTCATGAGATTAATGAACGAAGTTTTACATGCTTTCATTCGACGATTTGTGGTAGTCTATTTTGATGATATAATGATTTATAGTAGATCTTTGGAGGAACATTTGGAACATTTACGTGTTGTTTTTGTTGCACTATGTGTTGCACGTTTGTTTGGTAACCTTGGGAAGTGCACCTTTTGCACCAACCGAGTATCTTTTCTTGGCTATGTTGTTACTCCACAAGGAATTGAAGTTGATAAAGACGAGATTGAAGCTATTAAGTGTTGGTCGCAGCCCAAAACGGTCACACAAGTTGATGTAGGGCGGAACCCTACGTGGACGATCTTTCACGTTGGAGCGGATCCTACGGGGAATCACGAAGAACACGCGGAAGAACAAGAGGGAAACACGGAGGAAACAAGAGAGAAATTACTAAACCGACAAGGGATCAATCACACAAATGCTAGATCACCGATCACATAGAGTGGCACAAGATTCAAGATCAACAAAGGTAAGATACAAACGGTAGCCGTTCTTCTCCGTGAGGAGGTCTTGATGATGGTCTTCTCCGCAAAGGGAGGTCTTGAATCCAAGGTGGATCGTCTCCGAAGAGGGGCCGCGGTCTCTCTCGTGGAGTAGATCCGGTATGGATGAGCGAAGCTCTATCTATGAGCTAAATCAACGCTAACCCTAACTAGGAGGAGGTGGAGGAGTATATATAGTCATGGGCCGCGAAGGGGTAAGTGGAGGATACATGGACTCGGTCCAATACACTGTGCGCAGACAGGCGTCGGACGTCCGGAGGGTTCCGGTCGTCTGGAGGCTCGGGAAGGTCCGGACGTCCGGAGGCTCGGGAAGGTCCGGACGTCCGGAGCTCTTCGGACATCCGTAGATTCGGCTCGGGTGCGCTTCGGTCGGACGTCCGGAGGGGGCCGGTCGTCCGGAGGCTTGCGGGGTCCCGGACGTCCGGAGTTCTTCGGATGTCCGCAGATTCGGTTCGGTGGTCGCTGGCACGGTCGTCCGGAGGGGCCCGGTCGTCCGAGCTCGAAGTCGTCAGACGTCCGGTCTGGTCGGACGTCCGCCGTATAACCAGGCAGCTTCTTCTCTTGGTCCGTGTACTTGGTGTCCTCGCCGTCTTGTCCATGGTCTTCCTCCTTGTTCCTGGTCATGCATAGCACATATATTTGAGGTAGTAACCATGTCTCACATGTGGGAAGTGAAGGTTCAGAGAGGAGCGAGTTCACCTTGTGTCCAATGGCGTTTGTTCGAGGTCTCGTCATATGTCCACTTGGGGCTTGGAGAGTAGTGGGAGTGTACATGGGGATGAACGGATGCTCCGCATCATCTCCCCCCTTGGGAAAGATCCGACCTCGGATCGTGATCCTCATCACCATGGAAACGGTTGTCGTAGACGGACTTGTAGTTGGACGAAGTTGAAGACATGGAGCAATCCAAGTAGTCCAAGGTGTCGCCGGAGTGATAGACATGCAAAAAGTGCAAACACAAGCAACACTCGGAAATACAATGGTTAGCGCACACAAAGTGTCCATCATGTAAGAATGAGTCCGTGAGGCAAGATTGTTCATGACAAAGCACATGAAGCTTAGCAAGATAATATGAAATGAGATGTAAAGCATTCATGGGAACAATGCTCGATGTCGTGGCATGAGTGGAGGTTCGAAAGTGCATCCCATAAGTCCAAGCGCTCCTCAATGTAAAGGTCCATAGAGCCAATCTCCAATGTAGCTCCTCCGTCCAATAGATGTAACATGTACACAACAAGAAGGAAACAACAATGAAAGAGTGACCCATCCAATATGCGTATTTGAGGATGGCTCAAAGAGAAGGAGTTCACCTTATGAATGTTCTCGCAAATGTTGGTGTTGTGCATCGTGTATGCCTTCGCATGACCAAGTTGTCGATAACGGCATCGCCTTGTGTCACCTCCAAAATGAAAGAACATGACAAACACTCGGAAAAACAAATGAGGTTAGCGGAAATGCAAAACCTATCATTCGAGTGGTAAGATACCCAACAAGTGTTCTCATCATTCATATCATAAGAAAGTACAAGGAGCGTTTCATAGTATGGAGGCATATGATGCAAGAACAACCAAATGCAATAGGCAATCAAACAAGCATGCATCACAAGTAATATGTCAAAGTCTCCAAGATCAATAATCATAGTATGGTTGCACTCAATACAAGTGGATATGAGAGAGGCAACTAATGGACACAAGAGACAATGATCAAGATATATCATGTGAGAGGCATGAGCATATATGTCATCAACCCAAGAAAGCAAGTGATAGTGGAACATGGGTGATGCAACATAGCAAGCAATCATAGCGATCAAGTCAAGCAAGCTAGTAGTGCGAAGATGCAACATACTAGAAGGAATCATGGCAAGCATGTCATATGTGCAAATAGTGGGCATGAATAATTCACATGGCATAGCACAAGCATGAAAGCAAGATATGAGAAAATTATCATCAATGTATTGGCGAGAGGCCGTATGTAAATAGCAATGGGACATCATGACTCTCCCAACACAACAATCAACAATAGCATGGGGCACATGATAATCATGGCAAAAGCAACAAGGATCTCCACCAAGCATGCAAATACACATAGGAGTAGCATAATGGTGAATCATGGGTATATGCAAGCAAGGGTCACAATTGCATGGCAAAGGCATAGAAGTAAGCATAACATGCAAAGTGAACACGATAGAATGGGCATAAGGTAACAAGTGGTAAATAGCCCAAAGCCGTGTGAGAGCCAAGTAGAAGAGATCTGGCGTAGTCCTTGCGCAAAAGGAATGGTGGGAATGAAAGTCCACGTGATCCCAAGTCATCGTTGCTCTCAAGAGCTCGTTTCGTCAACTCATGGGATTGAGATGTTGACGAGTGTATGTGGGTACCTACACAAAACAAAGACAAAGAGAAAATTGTGTGTGCGTGGTAGATGTACACATCATCCATCATGATGCATACGTGCATGTGTCGGTTAGCACAAAATAGCCAATGCTCAAATAAATGAGATGCGTGATATAGAAACATGTCATCCATCATGATAGGTTTGTTATTATGTATGGCATAATGGAGACTCAAATTGTGAAATGCATCATGAGAAATATCTAGAGCATTGTTATTCATGGAATGCATATGGTTCAAGCAATTATGGGAATCATGCAAAGTATGAAATGCATCAAGATCTCCTAATATGTATGAGGAAACTATGGGGTCTCCTCATGAGCATTAATGGAAACATCACATGGAGAATATTGACAACATCCAAAACAATGCATATTTGGAACAATGTGATCATGGCATGGAATAGTAGACAATTCATAGAACGGAAGTAGTGCAATATCATCACAAGAGAAGCAAAAGCCAATGACCATCATCTCGTCATCTATGCCATAAGTGCAAATGGGATTGATTTTAATGGGGCATGCATAGTTACGATGTTGAGATTGTAATGATGCAATATGGGAGATCTCACTCATAGCATATGACAAGGTCAATGGATTGTCAAACATGAAGTGACCAATAGAATTTTCACAAGATATCCTATGAAGCATAGCATCACAACTAGGCAACTCAACATGCTCATCATCATATTCATCATAAATAGGTAAGTCAAGGCATGAAGAAGTTTTACTAGCATGAAGCATGGTAATAGGTGGGTCAACATCATGGGAGCAATCGAAGTCAATAGAGTCCACTAGTGGGACAAGAGAAGCACCATCACCTATGTTACCTTTGGAGCGTCGCTCATGTGTTGTAGGTGAGGTGTTGAAGATCGTTTCGTTGTCATCTTCATCTTGATGGAACCATGTGGGGGGTTCATCATCATCCACCATGGCCATCGTCGTCTCCAATGGAGGAATAGACTCGTCAAAGATAGGCATGTCGTCATGTAGGAGACCTAGCACCAAAGAAGAAAACACACTAGGAGTAGAGGTTAAGTCGTTAGAAATCATAGTGGCCTCATGTGCCGTGTCAACTACCTCACTCACTAAGTGTTGTGGCTCACTCACTCCCTCAAGGATGCTCTCACTCGTATGGTGGGTGGAGTCACTCAAATGGCGCTCAACCTCACATAGGATGTGTGCCATGCTCTCATGTGTGGGGCTAGTGGTGGTCACACTCATCCTCTCATAGGAAATGCTCTCAATGTCACGTATGGTGGAGTCACTCATGTCACTCATGGGGTGGTGGCTCTCCTCACATGGTAACTGGGGCATCTCGACAGATGTGGGTGTCGGAGAGATTTAGGTGCAAATGTCTCCATGCGCGGTCGCGTAGCTTGACTCGGAGTATGAGTCCAATGTGGGCGTCGTCTTCATGTTGTTGAAGAGGTTCGCGCTGCGTGGTCGAAGGAGATGGCCCTTGCTCGACCGTCTTGTCACTGTCTTGGTGTTGGAGGCCCATATGATGTGGCACCTCATAGCTCGTCTCCATGACCGAAGGGAGTTTCCCATGCTCGGCCATCTTCCTTGAGGGGCTTCCGAAGATGGAAGTGTCGCCCTCGCTTGTAGGTGGTCGCCTTGGACTTGATGAAGTCGATGTAGGCGTACACGTGGGAAGTAGGCGAAGATGCCGTACGTCCAAAGGCGAAGATGCCTTGAGAACACTTGGCGAAGATGCCAAGTGGTTGATGTAGCCGTAGCGCCGTCTTGGTGGTGCTCGTCTCGCGGTCTTCTGTTGTGCTTATGAAGCTTCGACTTGGCGTGAAGTAGGGCTTGTTGGGACTTGTGCATTTGGCGCTTGTGGAGCATCTTCATGATGATGATGTCGTTGTAGATGTGGTTTGTCGTAAATGCGTGCACATGATGCTTGGAGGTGACTTGCCCTTCATGACGATATTGATCACGAACGTGATGGTGGTCGCCATGTAGATGTGGACGAGGACGATTTGCACTTGCATTTTTTTCGCGCTCCGAAGACTTGTGGCTTGAATGTCTCCGCCTTGAAGATGACGAAGGGGAAGAAGACTTGATCAAGGCCCGAATCTCCTCCATCCTTGCATCTTGCTCCTCTTTATGTGCGGCAAGCTTCTTGTCGAAGTAGTCCCTTCTCCTTGCTTCGGAGTGACGAATGTCGATGGAGATGTTCTCGATGCGCTCTCGCAATCTTGATTGTGTGCCTTGCACTTGTCGTTGTAGATCGAAGATATACGCTTTGGTGATGTAGTTGTTCACGTCATCGTTGTTGTCGAAGACCGGAGATGAAATGCCTTGCCTATCCATCACAAGACTCGAACAAATATGAGTGGGAGGAAGAGAAGAACTTATACCAATGTACCTTGACCGATGTTGACAATGAACCAAGTTCACTCAAATGCGGACAATGAAATAGCACTATTGGTACCAATCCTTGTCGGTTCTCACACCTACACAAGTAAAGCTTATGGAGGAGCTCGGTGAGGATAGTGGCACAAAATTTAATGCAAAATGTTAGCAAGAGTCAATAATGTTGAAAGAGATTCACAAATTCATAAGCGAAACAAATGGACCAATAGCAAAGAATGGCACACGGAAACACACACACGGATAGATAAATGGGGTCGTGCAACCAAGGAATGAGTACAAAATGTGGAATCCACGGAAAACGCTCGTGTTGCACAACTCAAGAGAGACCCTAGCACGATTGCTCAATAGGCGGATACGACACTTGTGCACAACCTATAAGATGCAAAATGGACAAACTTCTATCCCAAGTATGCTATGTATGTATGGTTCCCGGTGTTTCTCTCAAGATGATCCAAGATGATCGGATATGACAATCTTATATGCAATGTGGTATGATGCTATGGCACTTGCTTACAAGCTTCTTTGCTCTCTTTCTTTTGCTTAAAAGCTTTATTCTCTTCTTTTTTTTCTATGGCCACTTTGCACAATGCACAAACCAAGATAGCAATTGTGTGTATGCGGGAAAAAACTTGTGACACAAGATATGATACCAATATATGCACCACAATGATATGGTATATATGCTATGGGAAGTATGATCACTAATGTGCACAAGTAACGTTGCGGCAATACTCAAATGGCTAGTCTCGATAGGCAAGTAACGCAAAAGTAAGGCTAGGGGTTAACAATGCAATGGCAAGGGGAATATACAATGGAGGGATACCACGATACCAAGATGATATGGAGGTTACCGTCCGGCGATGATGAGTAGCGGTGTTCTTGATGTAGATACCAAGACAATGGAGACTCGTCCCTAAGTAGCCGAAACACCTTAGGAAACGGAAAAACCGCGAACTCAAAATCGCAAACGTCAAATGTCAAAATGGTGGTAGCGGGAATGCGGTGGTGGTTTGCACTTGGCAATGCAGAAGTGGAATGACGGGCTATACACGTGTCGGAGTTGAAGTTGCCGTCCCTAAGTAGCCGAAACACCTTAGGAGACACAAGTCACAACTCGAAAAAGCTCAATCAACAATTGGGTTAAGTTGGGGTGGTTGAAGTGTATGGTGGGCAAGGTTATGTGGAAGTGGTGGTGGTGGTTGATGAAGAAGCAATCGTCCCTAAGTAGTCGAAACACCTTAGGAGACTCGAATCACTACTCAAGCAACCACTAATGTTGTGGGGAAGAAAATTGGTTAGGTTGCGGAAGTCGGTGGTGGTTATGCGGAGGATGTGGCGGAAGCCCTAGGCAAAGATGCCAAAGTTCACAAAATTTGATGGAGTCAAATGATTTTGGTGGTATTTTTGTTGGAAGGGGATTGTCAAGAGCTTTTCAACGAGCTAAAGAACGTCAAAATCGGAGTTCGGATGAATTAGTTATGGACAAAACAAAAATCAGCCGAAGTCTGAAACTACAGGTTACGGACGTCCGGAAAGGTCGGATGTCCGGGGCGTCGGACGTCCGGAAAGGTCGGAAATCCGTAAATTCGGTGCGGGTTAGGGGTTCCGGTCGTCCGGAAAAGGTCGGACGTCCGGTCGTTCCTGGGGCTCCGGACGTCCGTAAAACGTCGGTCGTCCGGTGGGTCGGGTCAACGCAAGATGCGAGTTTCGGGGCCTTGATTTTGGGCGGAATTTTGGGATTTTGGGGTCAAAATTAGTGGGATTTCGTGGATGAAAGACGGGGAAAATTGGGGAAATGCTAGATCCACTCGAAACCAAGCAAATCCATGGATCAAAATCAACAAAACATCATCACACTAACAAATCACAAAAAAAAATTGGGGCTATTTTTGGTGGGGATTTTCGAAATTGGGGAAGAACGCAACAAAATCAAGCTAGAAAACACGGGGTAGGGGCTCCAAAAACGTGATCAACCTTGCTCTTATCCAAAGATGATGTAGGCGGAACCCTCGTGGGCGATCTTTCACGTTGGAGCGGATCCTCTGGGAATCACGAAGAACACGCGGAAGAACAAGAGGGAAACACGGAGGAAACGAGAGAGAAATTACTAAACCGACAAGGGATCAATCACACAAATGCTAGATCACCGATCACATAGAGTGGCACAAGATTCAAGATCAACAAAGGTAAGATACAAGCGGTAGCCGTTCTTCTCCGTGAGGAGGTCTTGATGATGGTCTTCTCCGCAAAGGGAGGTCTTGAATCCAAGGTGGATCGTCTCCGAAGAGAGGCCGCGGTCTCTCGTGGAGTAGATCCGGTATGGATAATGAAGCTCTATCTATGAGCTAAATCAACGCTAACCCTAACTAGGAGGAGGTGGAGGAGTATATATAGTCATGGGCCGCGAAGGGGTAAGTGGAGGATACATGGACTCGGTCCAATACACTGTCTTGTGAGGCGCAGGCGTCGGACGTCCGGAGGGTTCCGGTCGTCCGGAGGCTCGGGAAGGTCCGGACGTCCGGAGCTCTTCGGACATCCGTAGATTCGGCTCGGCTGCGCTTCGGTCGGACGTCCGGAGGCTTGCGGGGTCCCGGACGTCCGGAGTTCTTCGGATGTCCGCAGATTCGGTTCGGTGGTCGCTGGCACGGTCGTCCGGAGGCCGGCCGTCCGGAGCACAGGAGTCGTCAGACGTCCGGTCTGGTCGGACGTCCGGCCGAAGCTTCAGGCAGCTTCTTCTCTTGGTCCGTGTACTTGGTGTCCTCGCCGTCTTGTCCATGGTCTTCCTCCTTGTTCCTGGTCATGCATAGCACATATATTTGAGGTAGTAACCATGTCTCACATGTGGGAAGTGAAGGTTCGTGAGAGGAGCGAGTTCACCTTGTGTCCAATGGCGTTTGTTCGAGGTCTCGTCATATGTCCACTTGGGGCTTGGAGAGTAGTGGGAGTGTACATGGGGATGAACGTGGGATGCTCCGCCTCATCTCCCCCTTGGGAAAGATCCGACCTCGGATCGTGATCCTCATCACCTTGGAAACGGGTGTCGTAGACGGACTTGTAGTTGGACGAAGTTGAAGACATGGAGCAATCCAAGTAGTCCAAGGTGTCGCCGGAGTGATAGACATGCAATAAGTGCATACACAAGCAACACTCGGAAATACACTGGTTAAGCGCACACAAAGTGTCCATCATGTAAGAATGAGTCCGTGAGGCAAGATTGTTCATGACAAAGCACATGAAGCTTAGCAAGATAATATGAAATGAGATGTAAAGCATTCATGGGAACAAATGCAATCATTGTGCGCACAATTGTGTTGTGAATATGATGAATGCAACCACGGTGCAAAATGATGTCATAGTGAGACGGTTTATCAATAGCATGAATATGGCAATGGATGCTCAACATGTGTATGTTATCATGCAATTGATGATTGGCAATATGATAATGATGTATGAATATGCCATCAAGGAAGATCACAACAAATTTGCTAAGAAAATGCACAAGCTCATATATCATGGATGACATGGGAATACAAGATGCAACAAGGCAATCATAATGTGTGTCAATCCATGCATGGGGTGCAAACTTGTGGTGAGTATGATATGTCCATCGAGCATGACATGTATGAGCACAAGCAACAAATATGGATGTGTGGGTACAATGTGTCAAAGGAGTGTTGATGTACCAATGCTCGATGTCGTGGCATGAGTGGAGGTTCGAAAGTGCATCCCATAAGTCCAAGCGCTCCTCAATGTAAAGGTCCATAGAGCCAATCTCCAATGTAGCTCCTCCGTCCAATAGATGTAACATGTACACAACAAGAAGGAAACAACAATGAAAGAGTGACCCATCCAATATGCGTGTTGAGGATGGCTCAAAGAGAAGGAGTTCACCTTATGAATGTTCTCGCAAATGTTGGTGTTGTGCATCGTGTATGCCTTCGCATGACCAAGTTGTCGATAACGGCATCGCCTTGTGTCACCTCCAAAATGAAAGAACATGACAAACACTGAAAAACAAATGAGGTTAGCGGAAATGCAAAACCTATCATTCGAAAGTGGTAAGATACCCAACAAGTGTTCTCATCATTCATATCATAAGAAAGTACAAGGAGGCGTTTCATAGTATGGAGGCATATGATGCAAGAACAACCAAATGCAATAGGCGCAATCAAACAAGCATGCATCACAAGTAATATGTCAAAGTCTCCAAGATCAATAATCATAGTATGGTTGCACTCAATACAAGTGGATATGAGAGAGGCAACTAATGGACACAAGAGACAATGATCAAGATATATCATGTGAGAGGCATGAGCATATATGTCATCAACCCAAGAAAGCAAGTGATAGTGGAACATGGGTGATGCAACATAGCAAGCAATCATAGCGATCAAGTCAAGCAAGCTAGTAGTGCGAAGATGCAACATACTAGAAGGAATCATGGCAAGCATGTCATATGTGCAAATAGTGGGCATGAATAATTCACATGGCATAGCACAAGCATGAAAGCAAGATATGAGAAAATTATCATCAATGTATTGGCGAGAGGTCAGATGTAAATAGCAATGGGACATCATGACTCTCCCAACACAACAATCAACAATAGCATGGGGCACATGATAATCATGGCAAAAGCAACAAGGATCTCCACCAAGCATGCAAATACACATAGGAGTAGCATAATGGTGAATCATGGGTATATGCAAGCAAGGGTCACAATTGCATGGCAAAGGCATAGAAGTAAGCATAACATGCAAAGTGAACACGATAGAATGGGCATAAGGTAACAAGTGGTAAATAGCCCAAAGCCGTGTGAGAGCCAAGTAGAAGAGATGCAGCGTAGTCCTTGCGCAAAAGGAATGGTGGGAATGAAAGTCCACGTGATCCCAAGTCATCGTTGCTCTCAAGAGCTCGTTTAAATCAACTCATGGGGTTGAGATGTTGACGAGTGTATGTGGGTACCTACACAAAACAAAGACAAAGAGAAAATTGTGTGTGCGTGGTAGATGTACACATCATCCATCATGATGCATACGTGCATGTGTCGGTTAGCACAAAATAGCCAATGCTCAAATAAATGAGATGCGTGATATAGAAACATGTCATCCATCATGATAGGTTTGTTATTATGTATGGCATAATGGAGACTCAAATTGTGAAATGCATCATGAGAAATATCTAGAGCATTGTTATTCATGGAATGCATATGGTTCAAGCAATTATGGGAATCATGCAAAGTATGAAATGCATCAAGATCTCCTAATATGTATGAGGAAACTATGGGGGTCTCCTCATGAGCATTAATGGAAACATCACATGGAGAATATTGACAACATCCAAAACAATGCATATTTGGAACAATGTGATCATGGCATGGAATAGTAGACATTGCATAGCGGAAGTAGTGCAATATCATCACAAGAGAAGCAAAAGCCAATGACCATCATCTCGTCATCTATGCCATAAGTGCAAATGGGATTGATTTTAATGGGGCATGCATAGTTACGATGTTGAGATTGTAATGATGCAATATGGGAGATCTCACTCATAGCATATGACAAGGTCAATGGATTGTCAAACATGAAGTGACCAATAGAATTTTCACAAGATATCCTATGAAGCATAGCATCACAACTAGGCAACTCAACATGCTCATCATCATATTCATCATAAATAGGTAAGTCAAGGCATGAAGAAGTTTCACTAGCATGAAGCATGGTAATAGGTGGGTCAACATCATGGGAGCAATCGAAGTCAATAGAGTCCACTAGTGGGACAAGAGAAGCACCATCACCTATGTTACCTTTGGAGCGTCGCTCATGTGTTGTAGGTGAGGTGTTGAAGATCGTTTCGTTGTCATCTTCATCTTGATGGAACCATGTGGGGGTTCATCATCATCCACCATGGCCATAAATCGTCTCCAATGGAGGAATAGACTCGTCAAAGATAGGCATGTCGTCATGTAGGAGACCTAGCACCAAAGAAGAAAACACACTAGGAGTAGAGGTTAAGTCGTTAGAAATCATAGTGGCCTCATGTGCCGTGTCAACTACCTCACTCACTAAGTGTTGTGGCTCACTCACTCCCTCAAGGATGCTCTCACTCGTATGGTGGGTGGAGTCACTCAAATGGCACTCAACCTCACATAGGATGTGTGCCATGCTCTCATGTGTGGGGCTAGTGGTGGTCACACTCATCCTCTCATAGGAAATGCTCTCAATGTCACGTATGGTGGAGTCACTCATGTCACTCATGGGGTGGTGGCTCTCCTCACATGGTAATCGGGGCATCTCGGCGGATGTGGGTGTCGGAGAGATGTAGGTGCAATGTCTCCATGCGCGGTCGCGTAGCTTGACTCGGAGTATGAGTCCAATGTGGGCGTCGTCTTCATGTTGTTGAAGAGGTTCAAGGCTGTCAGCCGTGGTCGAAGGGGATGGCCCTTGTTCGACCGTCTTGTCACCGTCTTGGTGTTGGAGGCCCATATGATGTGGCACCTCATAGCTCGTCTCCATGACCGAAGGGAGTTTCCCATGCTCGGCCATCTTCCTTGAGGGGCTTCCGAAGATGGAAGTGTCGCCCTCGCTTGTAGGTGGTCGCCTTGGACTTGATGAAGTCGATGTAGGCGTGCACGTGGGAAGTAGGCGAAGATGCCGTTCGTCCAAAGGCGAAGATGCCTTGAGAACACTTGGCGAAGATGCGAAGTGGTTGATGTTGCCGTAGCACCGTCTTGGTGGTGCTCGTCTCGCGGTCTTCTGTTGTGCTTATGAAGCTTCGACTTGGCGTGAAGTAGGGCTTGTTGGGACTTGTGCATTTGCGCTTGTGGAGCATCTTCATGATGATGATGTCGTTGTAGATGTGGTTTGTCGTAAATGCGTGCACATGATGCTTGGAGGTGACTTGCCCTTCATGACGATATTGATCACGAACGTGATGGTGGTCGCCATGTAGATGTGGACGAGGACGATTTGCACTTGCATTTTTTTCGCATTCAAGACTTGTGGCTTGAATGTCGCCGCCTTGAAGATGACGAAGGGAAGAAGACTTGATCAAGGCCGAATCTCCTCCATTCTTGCATCTTGCTCCTCTTTATGTGCGGCAAGCTTCTTGTCGAAGTAGTCCCTTCTCCTTGCTTCGGAGTGACAAATGTCGATGGAGATGTTCTCGATGCGCTCTCGCAATCTTGATTGTGTGCCTTGCACTTGTCGTTGTAGATCGAAGATATACGCTTTGGTGATGTAGTTGTTCACGTCGTCGTTGTTGTTGAAGACCGGAGATGAAATGCCTTGCCTATCCATCACAAGACTCGAACAAATATGAGTGGGAGGAAGAGAAGAACTTATACCAATGTACCTTGACCGATGTTGACAATGAACCAAGTTCACTCAAATGCGGACAATGAAATAGCACTATTGGTACCAATCCTTGTCGGTTCTCACACCTACACAAGTAAAGCTTATGGAGGAGCTCGGTGAGGATAGTGGCACAAAAATTTAATGCAAAATGTTAGCAAGAGTCAATAATGTTGAAAGAGATTCACAAATTCATAAGCGAAACAAATGGACCAATAGCAAAGAATGGCACACGTAAAGACACACACGGATAGATAAATGGGGTCGTGCAACCAAGGAATGAGCACAAAATGTGGAGTCCACGGAAACGCTCGTGTTGCACAACTCAAGAGAGACGCTAGCACGATTGCTCAATAGGCGGATACGACACTTGTGCACAACCTATGATATGCAAAATGGACAAACTTCTATCCCAAGCCTGCTATGGCAGTAATGGTCCCGGTGTTTCTCTCAAGATGAACCAAGATGATCGGATATGACAATCTTATATGCAATGTGGTATGATGCTATGGCACTTGCTTACAAGCTTCTTTGCTCTCTTTCTTTTGCTTAAAAGCTTTATTCTCTTCTTTTTTCTATGGCCACTTTGCACAATGCACAAACCAAGATAGCAATTGTGTGTATGCGGAAAAACTTGTGACACAAGATATGATACCAATATATGCACCACAATGATATGGTATATATGCTATGGGAAGTATGATCACTAATGTGCACAAGTAACGTTGCCGCAATACTCAAATGGCTAGTCTCGATAGGCAAGTAACGCAAAAGTAAGGCTAGGGGTTAACAATGCAATGGCAAGGGAATATACAATGGAGGGATACCACGATACCAAGATGATATGGAGGTTACCGTCCGGCGATGATGAGTAGCGGTGTTCTTGATGTAGATACCAAGACGATGGAGACTCGTCCCTAAGTAGCCGAAACACCTTAGGAAACGGAAAAACCGCGAACTCAAAATCTCAAACGTCAAATGTCAAAATGGTGGTAGCGGGAATGCGGTGGTGGTTTGCACTTGGCAATGCGTAAGTGGAATGATGGGCTATAAACGTGTCGGAGTTGAAGTTGCCGTCCCTAAGTAGCGAAACACCTTAGGAGACACAAGTCACAACTCGAAAAGCTCAATCAACAATTGGGTTAAGTTGGGGGTGGTTGAAGTGTATGGTGGGCAAGGTTATGTGGAAGTGGTGGTGGTGGTTGATGAAGAAGCAATCGTCCCTAAGTAGTCGAAACACCTTAGGAGACTCGAATCACTACTCAAGCAACCACTAATGTTATGGGGAAGAAAATTGGTTAGGTTGCGGAAGTCGGTGGTGGTTATGCGGAGGATGTGGCGGAAGCCCTAGGAAAAGATGCCAAAGTTCACAAAATTTGATGGAGTCAAATGATTTTGGTGGTATTTTTGTTGGAAGGGGATGTCAAGAGCTTTTCAACGAGCTAAAGAACGTCAAAATCGGAGTTCGGATGAATTAGTTATGGACAAAACAAAAATCAGCGAAGTCTGAAACTACAGGTTACGGACGTCCGGAAAGGTCGGATGTCCGGGCGTCGGACGTCCGGAAGGTCGGAATCCGTAAATTCGGTGCGGGTTAGGGGTTCCGGTCGTCCGGAAAAAGGTCGAACGTCCGGTCGTTCCTGGGGCTCGGACGTCCGTAAAAAGCGTCGGTCGTCCGGTGGGTCGGGTCAACGCAAGATGCGAAGTTTGGACGCGATTTTGGGCGGAATTTTGGGATTTTGGGGTCAAAATTAGCGGGATTTCGTGGATGAAAGACGGGGAAAATTGGGAAAATGCTAGATCCACTCGAAACCAAGCAAATCCATGGATCAAAATCAACAAAACATCATCACACTAACAAATCACAAAAAAAATTGGGGCTATTTTTGGTGGGGATTTTCGAAATTGGGGAAGAACGCAACAAAATCAAGCTAGAAAACACGGGGTAGGGGCTCCAAAAACGTGATCAACCTTGCTCTGATCCATAGATGATAGGGCGGAACCCTACGTGGACGATCTTTCACGTTGGAGCGGATCCTACGGGGAATCACGAAGAACACGCGGAAGAACAAGAGGGAAACACGGAGGAAACGAGAGAGAAATTACTAAACCGACAAGGGATCAATCACACAAATGCTAGATCACCGATCACATAGAGTGGCACAAGATTCAAGATCAACAAAGGTAAGATACAAACGGTAGCCGTTCTTCTCCGTGAGGAGGTCTTGATGATGGTCTTCTCCGCAAAGGGAGGTCTTGAATCCAAGGTGGATCGTCTCCAAGAGGGGCCGCGGTCTCTCGTGGAGTAGATCCGGTATGGATGAGCGGCTCTATCTATGAGCTAAATCAACGCTAACCCTAACTAGGAGGAGGTGGAGGAGTATATATAGTCATGGGCCGCGAAGGGGTAAGTGGAGGATACATGGACTCGGTCCAATACCTTTGTCTTGTGAGACAGGCGTCGGACGTCCGGAGGGTTCCGGCCGTCCGGAGGCTCGGAAGGTCCGGACGTCCGGAGCTCTTCGGACATCCGTAGATTCGGCTCGGGTGCGCTTGGTCGGACGTCCGGAGGGCGGTCGTCCGGAGGCTTCTTGGGTCCCGGACGTCCGGAGTTCTTCGGATGTCCGCAGATTCGTTCGGTGGTCGCTGCACGGTCGTCCGGAGGGGCCCGGCCGTCCGAGCCTGGAGTCTTTGACGTCCGGTCCTGGTCGGACGTCCGCCGCCAGAAGCTTCGGCAGCTTCTTCTCTTGGTCCGTGTACTTGGTGTCCTCGCCGTCTTGTCCATGGTCTTCCTCCTTGTTCCTGGTCATGCATAGCACATATATTTGAGGTAGTAACCATGTCTCACATGTGGGAAGTGAAGGTTCGAGAGAGGAGCGAGTTCACCTTGTGTCCAATGGCGTTTGTTCGAGGTCTCGTCATATGTCCACTTGGGGCTTGGAGAGTAGTGGGAGTGTACATGGGGATGAGCGTGGGATGCTCGCATCATCTCCCCCTTGGGAAAGATCCGAGCCTCGGATCGTGATCCTCATCACCATGGAAACGGTTGTCGTAGACGGACTTGTAGTTGGACGAAGTTGAAGACATGGAGCAATCCAAGTAGTCCAAGGTGTCGCCGGAGTGATAGACATGCAAAAAGTGCAAACACAAGCAACACTTTGATCAATAAATTTTTCCTCTTAAATTTGCAATATCCAGATTGCAATCTCAGTTTCTTGCTTATTCTTCATTGAAAATTTGTGTGTTTTTTCTTGAACCGTACGAGATGAAATTTTCATATACGGCTCTTAGAGGGGGGACTCGGGTTAGTTACCTGTCTCAATAAAGTATATGATTGGTTTGAGGAACGTCTTGAGATTCAGGCAAGTGCAGATGATATAACTAGTGAATATGTTCCTCCCCGCGTCAACATATTTTATTGTGCTCCGGTGTAACATCCCAAATTTTCAAATTTGGTTTGTTAATAGTATCGTTCTTTTACATCATGATTTCTATGCATATTTGAATTTTCTGAATATTCCTATCATTATTGCAACTTAAGGCAAATTGTTGGAGTGGAGATAACATGACTTCTCCCCTGTTATAAAAATTTCACAATGATCAAAATATTATTTGGAGTCCACCTGATGTATTTCTGCAATTTTATGAACTCCAAATGATTTTTAGATTTGTTTTATACTGTGTGTGTTCTTTATTGCATAAATATTTTTACAAAATTGCATTGGTGCTGGAATTATATTATATATCAGCAGTAGTATTTTACTGTGTGTATTAGAATTTTTTTTGGGGAAGTAGTCTGGTATTTAACTTTTAGCCAAAACTTTTGCTCTGTAAAAATTATTTTTGCCAATTACTATTCACTGGACTGCACAGCACAGATGTAGCCCAAGTAATTTTCCTCGCCCGCGCGCGCAGCCCACCAAGCAGGCCGGCCCGTTTTGGCTTAGCGAGCAGCCCAGCACCGCAGCGCACTTTTTTTTTCTCTTTTCTTCTCTCTTCCGCTGACAGGGAAGGCCCGCATGTCATCCCCTTCCTCCACCCGTGTTCGTCATGGAGACCACTCCCGAACCAGATTCGATCGATTGGATCGATCTATCCCCGCCCCCCTAGACCATGGAATCCACCTACAAGTGATTGCCGAGTCCTCCTCTGCCGATTTTTCTCCAAAATCGCAGTCTCCCGTGCCCTAGGTTGGTTTCGCGATCTCGCCGGAGTTCCACCGCTGCTGACCTCCGCCGTCGTCGTTTCCGTCGCCTACAGTGGGTCCCAGCACCTCCTCTTGCTCCTGTTAATTTCGCCTTGATCTCCTCTCTCGCCTTGACCCACTATCTCGCGCAGGGGAGTACCGAACCGAGCGCAAGAACCTCCATCCGAAGATCACAGCCACCGCCCGAGCTCCAGCCATCCTCTCCGTCAACGCCGTTCGCCACCGACGCCGCTGAGGACTTCTGCGAGACCGCAGCAGAGCTCCGCGTCCCTTACGCTACCCGCCGGAGTCTGGAGACCACCGGAGCAGGCGCCACCATCGCCACCCGAGCCGCCACGTCGCCGTTCTGTCCAAGTCCGGCGGCTTTCCTCTGTTCTTTCTCCGGTGAGCATCTCTCGTCCGTCCGATCTCTCCTGGATGATCAAGATTAGATCTATTTTTTTCTTAAAGATGAACCGTTTTCCTCTAAATAGCGACCGTTCGTTGGTTAAGACTAGCAGCAAACACCCTACGGCCACTCACACCTTGCCACGTGGCACATCCACAGCCGCAGCAGTTCTTCGAAGAAATCTATTTTAACACAATTTATTTTGGCAGATTCCATATCAAATGTTCATTTAGGTATATCTAGAGATCCGTATGTCCAAATCCATCGATTCTTTTTCCTGTGTACTCACATTGATCAGGAGCATCTGGTAGAACCAAAATTTCACATTTTTGAACTGTTTAAATTTAAAATTGATCAAATTTGAATCTAACCTTCCGGAGGCCATATCTTTCAAACCGTTGATCCAAATTAATTGATTCTTTTTGCATTGTGATCCTACTAGCATGTAGATAATATATACCTACTGATATGTTCTGTTAATTAAGTTTTTATTTGAATTCTTTGATGTTGGTTTTATTGTGGGTTATGTGAGTACGGTTTATTTATTGGTGCCTTCGTTGTCGTATAGATTGTCCGGAGTGTGAAGCGGATCAGAATTAAGTGTTAGAGTACTTCAACAACGTTCAAGGCAAGTTTCACTTTTGATTATGCTCATCCTATATTTCTGCTATGCATGTGTAGTTGTTGTGATATGTTATATGTTTGATTTCGTGTTGTCATGTTTTGGTATTGATTGTATTGCGTGATGGTGTGAGTAGCTTGCGATGGTAGATGTGGGTATTTGTCGAGTGATGCATGGAAGTGGTGAGTCTTTATAGCTGTAGGCTCAGGACTTTTTCTCAGGTGAATGCGTCAATGGCTGAGCGCTATATTGTCCCTAAAGAATGCGCCATGGCTGAGCGCACTTGAGGTTTCGGGGCTTAAATCAGGTGAATGCATTGATGGCTGAGCGCACTTGAGGTTTCGGGGCTTAAATCAGGTGAATGCATTGATGGCTGAGCGCTCTATTGTCCCTAGAGAATGCGCCACGACTGGGCGCACTTGAGACTTCTTGAAGATCTTTGTCATTCTTTTCTGCGGGTAATTGGTTGTGGTGTGTGAACCTTGATCAGTTAGTGGAGGTAGGTGAAGACATTCTTCCACAAACCAACTTGAGTGTTTTGTTTGTCATACTTTGCTTGTGGATGTAGGTTAGCTTTATCATATTGTGTGATTTGCCAATACATTCAATGTATTGACCCTTGTGGCTGCAACTTATCATGTTGTAGGATTTCCAGATGATCAGTGAGATACAGTAGGGTTGCGAGTCTTCACTCAGCATTTTCGCCAGTGGGCATTGATGGGATTCATCGTTTATTATGCTACATTTCCGCTGTTATTATTGAATAAGTTAGCCATGTGCTATTCAGTTTGTAATACTTTATAAATTCTGGATCATACGTTGTAGTAAATGATGCATTGTTATTTGATATCCATATGTACTGTGTGTGCTAGCGAGTCGATACAGGGACTAGCACAGTGAGCACAGAGACATCGAATCTTATCAGATTCGGGTCGTTACATCCGGCGTGGTAAATAATCTCTCGGGGTTGGTTTAGCGATTGCTAAGGCGCGACATCTTCAGATACGTTAAGTAGTCGGATCGTCAAAGTCGACTTCCACCAAAATGATAGCTACCATCTCATCGAAGGCAGGGCACCTTTGCCTCTATCACACTGCCTATGCTTCCTCAAAGCTTTGATCGGTGCCTCCAAAGCAAGGGGGAACTACCATCTATGCTCCCCGTAAACCATATGGATGTGCTCCGAAGTACCCCAGATAAGTGCCCCGGGAAATTTTAACCAACACACGCTTCGACCTATGCCCCCCGCCCCCCCCCCCTTCAAGATGTATATGAAATTTAACGAGCTGGAGCCACGCCATAGGCACTGTAATATTAATAGTAACTTCATTTTTCTTAGTTGAAAGATGACATTTGATAGTGTTGGAAGCCCCCACCCATAATTACTCCATAAAACTCCATTACCCAAAAATATAATTAGAACAAAGGGGGAGGGGGAAAATTCGTACCTACAGACAAACTTTGTTCTTAGCGCGCCTTTTTCATGTCAATTTTCTACCATTTTCACGTCAATTTTCTGCCGGTGTCATGCAAAAAAGGAAAAACAAAAAATCTAGATAGTAAGAAGGTTGAACTACAAAAAGTGTGAACAAAAAACCGGAAAGGAAAAACAGAGAACAAAACCGCTTCGACTGATTTGCCTGCGTGGGAGCGCTCCGCGCGTGAAGTGTTCCTTGGTTCCCTTTCATAAGTGGTACCTCTTAACTAGCTGCTCTCCGGAACAGGAGCTCTCCACGAACGCGAGCAAGCGTAGGAAGCGCCATCGCGTTTTATTGGGCCAACTTTGCACAAACAATAGTTTTGGACACCTCATGCGACCCATCATTTTGTGCATAGCTACATCAAAGAGCTACAAGCATGTAGACCAAAGAAGGGCACTGCCGTGCCCGCTACACCTACCGCAGTCGATAGGCGATTGTGGATCCCCCCTGAGCAAGGTTTTGCCAAGATCAAGGTTGATGGGGTCGTGGCCCAGAACAATAATGCAGGATCTTTTGGCGCGGTTCACAAGGACGATTCAGGTGCATACTTGGGAGCGTCGGTTTTCAAATGTCCGGGGATCTTGGACCCAGCAATACTGGAAGGTTGGGCTTGCCGTGAACCATATCTCTTTACTTGGATCTCTCCCTTCCACATGTGATCGTGGTGGATGACAAGTCACGGGAGGCAAATATGCAAGCATTATCAAGGAGATTATAGCAACATCAAGGCAATTTGAAGATGCTCCTTCATCTTTGAAGTACGTGGCTCCATTATTGAGGCATATAGCCTCGCTAAGCATGCTCTAGGACTTTTGTTGGGGGCTGCACTAGGTATCAGACTATTAATGTTTTGCTTCCTATCAGATTAGTTGGAGATCGTTGGATGCAACCTCGATGAGTGGTGGATGAGGCATGGTTGCATGCAGCCCATCCGATGTGAAGGTTACCAATTGAATTCAATCACCATAATTACTGTAGTGGCGTTTGACTGTGTTGCATGCTCTTCCGATAATGGCTCGAAATTGCTAGTTTTTTGGAAACTAATTATTATAGATTTTAGGCAAATAAATTAGTTACCTTAGCACAATGATTTTCAAACATCGGGAAGCACACGTTGTTTCTATTATTTATCGACATTGCTTTCAACACAGCTAAGGTTTGCTTTTATCTAAAGCACGGTGAATGAAATTTGCTTCCAAGTATATTCACAAACTTTATTTAATTATGTTGCTTTCATATATGATTTTCACTCCAGGACTCTATAATCACGTGCTTCCTTTCATTCCAGACTTGTTTCCATCGTAAGATAAACATGCTTGCAATGCTACAAGCCATGCTTCATAATTTTTGCTACGAGGCATGTGTGGTTGTATTTTGAAGCACAAGTTTATGACGGTTGAAATATGTCACATGTAATATTGATGTATCTCATGCGTTGGTGAGCCATTGTTGAAGCATGAACAAATTAGTACGGACGCATTGCAGTGTTTGTATCTCATGCGTTGGTCAACCATTATGCAAGACGTCATATGTAGACATTGTGCAAGGCGTTGGATCCTCTGTCAAAATCCAACGGGAGCCAAGAGGTGTCTGATCGCCATTGTGGGATCAGACTTGTGATATAGAGCGTTTTCCTTAGTGGGACGACATATGTGGCTTCTTAATCCTTCGACATAAATTGAATCCCTATGAAGCTTGTTTATGATCATTAATAGTGTGGTTAGACTTAAAAACATTTGTGCAAGGACTCGTTTTGAAGCTCCATGGAGGCATTAACTAACGGTGGTGGTAAGAGCATCTCTAGCAGACTCCTTATATCCTACGGAACTGTAAAATAACCGTCAGTTCTCAATTTCGGGCAGAAAAAGTAGCCCGAACAGACCCTTTATATACCTGCAACCTGTAAATTATTTTAAGGGGTGCTGTAAAAAACTTGCCCCTATCTGCAAAAACACAGTTTTCGCGTCCGCTTCTACATGCCATGTATCGAAAAAAGCAGTTGGCGGGAGCCCAACTGCTATGGAAACTTCCACGTTTGCCGTCCGCGTCCGCCGTCTGTGCCGCCCCGCCCGTCCCTAGACACCGGCAACCCGTCTGCATCCGCCCGGTCCCCTAGCCGCCGGCCACCTGTCCGCGGCTGCGACGACGAAGGAGCTAGCTAGCTAGCTCGCTCCAATTCGAGCTGAGCTGGCTCGCTCCTAGATGGATTCGAGCAAAGCTAGCTAGCTAGCTCTCGATTGATTCAAGCATAGCTAGTTAGCTCCCTCTGGCTACCCCGATGGAGGAGCTAGCTTCATATTTGGTCGCCTGCGGCTTCGTTTTTGACCAATTCGTGTGTTATTCATCAGTTTTGCAGGAACAAGCTAACCAACCATGGACAGACGAGAGGAAGAAAACGACGTGGAGAAAGAATATAAGCGAATGTTCTGTTTTACAGTTTAAATTTTAAGGGTCTGTTCTGCTACAGCTAAAACCGATCCTTAAAACGCGTTTTCCGCAAACTGCAAACGCATTTTGCGGGATGCAAGGTCTGCTAGAGATGCTCTAAAAGTGCCCCCAGGCCCAGGCAGCAACCTCAGATTACGATGAAGTGGAATCTCAGGGTGGGGTGGGCAGCACGGCAGGAATGTCATTTTGAAGCTGCAACTGCATGGTGGGGTCACGACAGTGGTTGCACCAATACTGTTGATCTCATGTCATGTGAAGCGGCCAATTCTTTCAGCCAAATGAGAAGGCAGAGCTCCTTCCGGTTGCTTAAGAACACTTCTATTCAGGATGTCTCAACGTTCGTCAATTCTGAGGATGTTCTTTTGTCAAATTTTATGTACAAAGACTTCGGTACTTTACAACGTCTATATAGTATTATAAATAGGGAGACGCAGGTCACGGCAGGGTATTGACTTTTACACGCTAACATCACCTCAGCACCAAATGTGTACTGCCTTGGTCCGGCGGTATTATCTGCAGGTCACGGCAGGGTATTATCTGCAGTACCAAGGCACTTATCTATTTGTCAGCAGAATGGAAAACAGTATGTCCAGCGGTATGAGTGAACCAAGTTGGTTGCAGAAAACCTCAGTTCAGCGCATAGTGGACCCGCTCCAACATTCGCATGACCTGGAAAACTGAGATAGACCTGCGTGGTGCCTTTACTGAAGATCCATCATCAAGAACAGTTTGCTGTTGCTCACTGGTGAGCTCTAAGAATTGCACCAGCATGTCACCATCCAGAATTGAAGGCACTCCCGACTGTAAAATCAACGGCGCACGTCACTAAAGGCTTTCAGAACAACTTTGTTACGTAGAATTAGCAGTATTTTGTACAATTGTTCAAAGAGTAAGGATAATTGTCCTACCGGGATACCACGTCGACGAAACTCTGCATGGTCATTTCCCAAGATTGGAGCAGTCAACGGGTGAAGTGAAAGTCTTTCTTGGACATCTTGCAACAGTTGATGCTCCTCACTGCATTATCAGTTCATAAGCTTCAGAAACTGGATCAGAACTATTAACAGGTGTGTATGAAATATCACTTCAAAAGGTAGTTACACAGCTCTATGTTAGATGAGAAGACATTAAACAGAACTCCAGTGTAGTACAGTGGCAGGTTAATCAACTTAGCAACAGTGGCAGGTTAATGAACTTTAGATCATCTGTTCATGTGAAGGACATTGAGAAAACATGCCCAGAAGTACCTGGTGAGAGGAATCATAACAAAAACACTCCCCAGCAAAGTACTCGCCACAACGCAGTTATAAGCTGATTCCAACACTGGGTCTGTCTCATCACCAATAGGGAGCCGATACTTAAATGCAGCCTACGGTAGATTGCACAAACGAGTTACAACATTCCATTAGTTCTAAATAGTTGGGAAAAGCTAACACTTAGTGTGATTTTTCCAAGTGAAGGAATAGAAACAGGATAAGCCATAACAAAGAAATAAAACCACAGTTAATGGGTGAGATCCTTAAGGACCTGTTGGGTGTTCCCTCATGGGCAAAATTCCTAAACAAATCCCTCCCAACCAAACACTCCTCGGTGTTCCCTCATGGTAAAATTGAACTGATTAGCCCTAAGACCCTAAGCAATAAAAACTCACCTTCTGGATGCTCATAGCTATTTCGCCCATAAAAATGAACATTGTACAGCTAAGTTCTTTTCTGGACTTTCAGAAACTGCCAAGACATATTTAAAAGATGTCAAAGTAAGTCTTAAAAGCAAAGTAAGAATGCGATAATTTAGGAAGCAGCTTTGAACAATGAGAAACAGGCACAAACAATGAGAAACAGGCATATACAAACGAGGAATCCTAAGCTTCTACTTTAGAACAATACCCACAGCAACATGTCCTCAACCAATTTATGTCAACCAATTTTCTGTGTGCTAAGCTAGGATGTGACTTAAATGTTTAGCACATACATAAGACAAGAAAGTGAACACGATAGGCTATGAATAACCACCACAAAAGTATAAGTGAAATACCGCTATCAGACTCATCTACATATACACAAATCGGCTATAGCGTACCTTCCAGTCCAGGGCAGGATAATACAGATATGCTACCACGACGATCTGACACAACAGCAGTTTCACAGTCTAAGAGGACAACATCACCCACCAATCGTTGAGCAGGATCAACATAAATAAGTTCCAACTTCCTAAGATTCTGATATCAATAGAAAAAGAGAAGAGCAGGATCAGAAGCAATTATAAGAGCATTACTCCATAACAAGAAACATCATCTGTGAAGATGCAACATTTAAACTCAATGTTACCTCGTGATAAGAATAGAAGAGAACACCATCACGACAATCGCCCGCTGCAATCTGTGATCCATATGCCTTCAAACAAGTAATAGTAAATCGTGTTCTACTCACGGCATACTTCTTCATACGATGAGGATTTTCATTCACAAAACCAAATACAGAAAGCTATCAAGATAGAGAGAAGATGGGAAGAGTGTCAGGAATGATTCTCCACAATTGATGGTAGTCAAATTAAAACCAAGTTTGAGAAATTTAGCTTAGTAGTATATGAAATAACAACAGATAGGAGTTTGATTGCCAGCTGTTATCACAAAAACTGTTTTGTTGGGGAATATTAACTCTCCCATGGAATATCCCTACAGAAAAATTTAAAATGACACTGTCCTATCCTTTCTGTTCTTCCCCACCCAACCAACCCCCCACTTTCACTGGTCTAGTTGTCAAGCTGGTATTGTCACAAAAATGCCTGCTACTATGAGCGATGAGGCTACTCTGCCTCTGCACCCACCAACACGCACGTTGTCTCCAAATTGTGAGAGAGAGGGGGGGGACCAAGAACGAGAATAAATTGTGATAGAGGAAAGGACAGAACGAGTGTTATGGCTGTCACAAAACCGAGCTCCTTTGCAATGTTACTTTTCTAGTCTTGCTCATTGCTCTGTCGTTGAGCCAATTTCCAAGTAATTTATCAAAAAGTAGAGCCAAAGAAATAACTGATATCATACCGTATTACCAGCTGCTGCCAACACATATCGATCCAGATATGGATATACAGCAAGAACTGCACCAGTGAAGGTAACATGAGTCAGTGATCTCAGGTGTCCTGCTATTTGTTCAAATTGAATCTGATTGTAGCAAATATCATCAGGACTGCTGCACATGCTGTTGCTAGAGAAATCTTCATTTGCATATCCAACAATTTCAGGGAATGAGCCCGTATGAGAAGAGGAACTCAAATTAGAAGTCGGAATAAATGAACTGCACTCATGAGGACTTCCAAGAGTATCCAAACTTAGAACAATTAGGCGTCCTTTGATACTGCTTCATGAGGAGATAATGGTTACAGTTAAAAAACAGTTCAAAGTGACAAGTCATGGAAAAGGAAAAAATAGATTAAGTGCAGCAGCTACAATGATAGAACAGAAGAACAAATCAACATAGCATTAAGCCGCAATCAACTAAATAATGAATGATAAATTGGAACGAAGAACATGTACTAAGCGAGTAATTTGGAAAGGCACCCACATAAAATCATGGCAGGCAATGACCAGGCGAGAACCGACCTGGAATTACAGGCAACAAAATGGGAACTTGCAAAAAGGGCTACGTGTTTCCCTTTTTGTTTAAGAAAAATATTAAGTTTAAATGGGAACTTGCAAAAAGGGCTACGTGTTTCCCTTTTTGTTTAAGAAAAATATTAAGTTTAAATACAAAATGCTTCAAATTTAACAAATTAAAGGTGGCTAGATCGTCGATAGGGTGTCGTGTCATGTAGCTTCGATTATAAGGTGCCGTAATAGCAACCTGGCTAGTGGAAATCATAGTTAAATCAGAACCTTATAGCCTCAAGAGTTGATATCTAATCAACTAATCGGTGCATTAACCAAATGAAATCTAACTTAATTTTAGATACATCAGCTAACCATTGTTGGCTGCTTCTTGAGCCCACACAACATTCAAGCTTGTAGCCTTTGGGAATAGAAAAAGATCAACGTCCATTACAACAGAATTACCTAAGTGCAGATATTTCGAACATGTAGGCATATGCACCGATTTAAAAATTCACAATTATGTACTGTAAGAAAGTCAGGGAATCGATAAAAATTATGCCAGACATATGAATAGACAAAAATAGACAAAATATGGAAACGGTGCACACAAAGTTACGTATTTTGTACAGGTTACAAATGTGTATAGTTTTTTCAGAATTCTTTGCTCGTGCTCTCATATACACATTTGTGAATTTTCCAGATTTTGTTGATATACCCAAATAAAGAAAAATGCAGTGTGGGCATATCCACCCATGCTCACTTGCATATTTTCTAGAACATATAATTGTAGTCTTGCACAGAATTATCAATTACAGGTGGTTGCCACCAGGAGTGGGATGCCTCACAAACAATCAAAAGATTAGTTGTAACTGGACTGTCCTTAGTCCTTACCCATGGTTGAACACCATCCATAATATCAGTAGCACATGTCTTAGACACCATCTACACTATGTTTGTCTTCCCTGGCAAGAGGCAGTTACTTCATCCTATCTATAAGATTTCACGTGTAGCTTTCATGATGCACCTTGCGTATCTAGCATTTCAGAGAATTCTTTAGCCCCTAAGGGAAAAAAGAAAAGAAATTCACGTCCCGATGATTCCTCTTTATGTTCTTATAGTACAACATAAGAAACTAAGAATGAGGGTGCTTAAACATGGTATGCAAAAAAATCATTATAAGATCATTGCAAATGTAAGGTTTTTCATTGCTTGAATGTGCAAAATTATTGGGAATTTAGCTCCAAACTAAAGACGACTTGCTTTGCTGCATTTCTTCGGCCGTAGCTTCCAAAACTACGTGTCAGATGGTGAGGCAAGAGACGAATTCATCCCTACTTTACCTTTATCCCGCTCTTCTTTTTTACATCCACTTTCTTATTCACACTAGGAAATACTAGACAATGCACATGGGTTGTTACCTATGTTTTTAAGGCGTCGCCTAAGCGTCAAGGCGCCCCAGGATGGCAAGGCGTCTACCCTGCCTTAGACAGATATGAAGTGTACGGCTGTGGCTGCCCTAGTTGTGGCTGCTCCTGGGGCTTGGAGATGACGGCCCGCTGTCTCCCGGCACCATGAAGAGGAGGGAGGACTGGAGGCTCCTGGCTGCCCTAGTTGTGGCTGCTCCTGGGGCTTGCTGCTGTGAGGGAGAAGGGTGGGGCCATGAAGAGGAGGGGGGACTGGAGGAGGGAGGACCAGAAGGGTGTGTCGCCGTGGTGGGAAAGAAGTTAAGGAGATAGTGGAATTAGGTCACGGGGGTGTATATGGCCACTAGATGGGCTTTTGGGCCACTGGGAGGTGCATAAGTAGTGGCCCATCTCTCAGCCATTGCTCTTTTTCTAGTATTAATATGTGCAGACCTATCGATAACTCTTTTCCTGCAATGTTTAAGGCGTCGCCTTGCCTCGCCTTGGCGCTTAGGCGTCAGAGCGGCCCTCCTCCGCCTTATGACGCTTTACCGCCTTAACCTATGTTACAAAACTATAAAATATGGGTTCAGTCACTGGCTTAGGAAGTCGTCAAAATATCGTATCCTGCAGCCTTTGCGCGCCGTTCACGATTAAAAAGAACGGAAATACAATGAAAAATCATGCAGCAGGCGTTGGAGAACTGTAAGCGATCATTGCAAGACACAACATTTTGAATGTCGAAACATATGTGTAGGCATTAGTAAGTTGACTGCACGGCAGGACAATGTCTATCGCCGCTTTGGAATTATAATTTATTCACTCTAATTTCTGTGGCTGGAAGAAATTGGTTGGGAAGAAACTGAAAATAAGAGCATTATTTTGAGTTGGAATCGTATTTCTGCATTTGTTATTTGTTGTAACATGAGTTGGTCGCGAGATCTTATGGGTTTCACCTCTAGCCTACCCCAACTTGTTTGGGACTAAAAGGCTTTGCTGTTGTTGTTGTTGTTGTTGTTGTTGATCTCACATAAAAGTAGTAGTGTACTTGTTTTATTTGTGTTAGGTGCCACATGTGAGTGGAAGTACATTTATTTATTTGTTGATCTCACATAAAAATATGAGAAGGACTGCCAATGAGCAAACATACAGGCCAGAGGTAAACAGATCAATAATAACTGGAACACTGAAATTGCAAGTTGAATAAAGAAATATTGCTAATGGATCAAAGATATCTGACAGGACAGCAGCACTTAATTAGCAAGAATAGATGAGATGTTAACCTTTCTGCTTCGCCATTTGGCATCATTGGCCGGTCAGTAGATTTACTTGTCCCAACAATTAACACTTGCTCACTTCCTATTTTCGCAATCTGGATGCATTTTGCAGTTTCACCAAGTTCACACTTGAATCGGGAAAGCAAGATCCCATTATTAGGATCTATTTGGACAATATCTGAAGAACATGATGCACCAGTTAAACCAGTTCTCATAACCAACAGTGTACTACTATCGCTGTGGTATAGCACTTTCCTTGGAGTCCCTCCAATTGAAAACTTTTGTGCATTTAATCTTTTGCCATGAACCATTTCAACCTGACAAAAAAACGGTTTAGACTAGAAAAACTGTAATGCACATGGCGCAAACACTCGTGGGACACATACGCATGTGCAAGTGAAAAAAATAAAAAAAAATCACAATAACAGCTACGGCAAAAGCCCCAAAGAAAAGTGGTATACTTTTGTCTGAATTACCTCATACCATATGGCAGACCTAACTGACAGCCTGGAACAGATAGAAGTCTACTAGTAATATTAGCACAGTAACCTAACAGGGCATGGTTCCGATGGGACAGGCAAAACTAAGAGGTCTGACTTGGCCAACATTACCTGTTTCAATATTTGAAACGTCTGATGTCACACACAAAAAAGGCGCATGCAGTATAAAGAAGTGATAACTGCTAAAGACCCAGGTTCCCTCCAGGTCTCCAACTACTAACTGACAAAACAGAGTTACGTTAGAATATTTTTAGCAGAAACTATTACCAAAGGTTGATATGGTCCAGCTTGCAAACTGGCTGCGAACCTGCAAAGAAAACTGAACTATGATCTGCCCTAGATACTGATTAGCGGACGCTGTTTTTGCCATGAAACCGTTCGGTGTCCTGGAAACAGCATTAAGCTAGATATTTTATTATTTATGTAAACCAGAAAATCATAAAGATAACAGAGATACTAATCAAGTACTTTGTAGTAATTCAAGAATTACTGATTTAACTAAGTGTTTGCGCAGGTGATAGTGAGACCAATACCTTATTAATTACGATAGGACTAGAACAAGGATCAGCATTTAGCCCATACATTTTTGCCATATTGATGGAACGGGGTCGCAAAGGATATACAAGGAGATATCCCTTGGTGATGATGTGGTCCTAGTTGACAAGACTAGATTGGGCATCCATATGAAATTATAATTGTGGAGACAGACTTTAGAGTCCAAGGGTCTTTAGCAGGACCAAGACCGAGTATATGAGGTGTGACTTTAGTGCTGCTAGGGGTGAGGAGGGAGAGATTAGCAAGGACATATAGTGCCTAAGAGGGACACTTCCCGATAATTGGGTTCAATGCTACAAAGCAACGGTGGTATCGATGAGGATGTTAGCCACAGGATCAAAGCAGCATGGATGAAGTGGCAGCAAGCATCTGGCATCCCAAGTACAAGAAGGTCCCATAAAAGCTCAAAGATAAGTTCTACATGATGGCGATCAGACCTGCGATGCTATATGGAGCGGAGTGTTGGCCTACTAAGAGACAACACATCGAACAAATGAGTATCGCCGAAATGCAGATGCTAAGGTGGATTGTGGACATACAACAAAGGACCGAATTAGGAACGAGGGAATACGTGACAAGGCATCTCTAGCCTACCCCAACTTGCTTGGGACAAAAGGCTTTGTTGTTGTTTGTTTGTTTAACCAAGTGATAAATTAGGAACGAGGGAATACGTGACAAGGCATCTCTAGCCTACCCCAACTTGCTTGGGACAAAACGCTTTGTTGTTGTTTGTTTGTTTAACCAAGTGATATCTGCATACAGTACTTGCTGGCCAGCAAAACATAACTTGTCATGGGACTATATTTGGTTCTTTGGTTAGCCATGGAATTAGCCACCGCTGTAGTTGTTTGGGACGTGAGCAAAGACAGAAAAACACTGTTTCTTCACTCCCAATCCCAGGAAATTATCTCATGCAGGACACGAAATGGGTGTAAGATAGAAAACAGGAGTCGGAGAGGGAAGAAGTATAGATCCCTCAATCTTGGCGTTCACTCCAGTTAAAGCATCTCCAACAGACTCTAATAATGTTCCCTTTCTCGGTATTGGGGGAGTTGGGCCAAAAAATCAGCTCCAACAGATTCCCTTTCCCCAAGAAGTTTTCGGTGAATCACCAATAAATAAACCCAACTCCCCCAATATAGAGGGAGAGTTGCTTCTCCCCCCATATTTCAGCCACCCGCCCTCCCACCAGACGCCGCCCACGCCGCCGCTGCCTGGACCTGCCCTGCCGCCACCGCCTCCAAACACCGGATCACTGCACCAACACCACACCACCTCCACCGACCACCGCACCACCATTCTGAGAGAGAGAGAGAGAGAGAGAGATCATTGACAAAGTGGGGCCCATATGACAGTTTGAATAGGGATGGGGTTATTTGGGATCTGCAAAAGCAAGCATCCCCAATGATCTGAAAAACTGTTATTGGGGATCTGTTGATGATGCTCTTACAGCCTATCATGGAAATTTGCGTCATCTCCTGACATGGTCCCCAACACAAGAATTCTACCATTACATCTCTCTATTTATGTGTCAGGAAAAATTATTTGAAAAATGATTGGAATTTCTCATTGTCATAAATCTACAATCATTTCCATCTGTCAAATTTAACTACTAGTGTCTATACGAATGGTAAAAGGCAAGCCTGACGCAATGGTAGAGTGTCTCGACTTGTATCTGGAGGTCCTGGGTCAAAATTTCAGAAATAAACCCCATGCTAGACATTGATTGAAGAACAGAGGTAGTATACATTTTTCTACTTAATAGGCATCAAACAACAGCAGTAATTTCTAATTTGACAGTTGAACTTAATATGCACTATACAATCGTATTATCAATCTATCAATCTCAGTGACTTCCCCTGTTTTCGAGTCGAACGACTAGTCGCGACTAGTCAATGAGTCGTAACTGGAAGTCAACTCAAAACACCTCGACTAGTCGAGACTAGTCGATCGGCACGGCACGAATCGTCAAGAGTCGCTACCCCAGAATGACTCGACTCAAAACCTTGTCTGACTACGTAACTCGAGATATGCATTATGAGCAATAACGCAATCACCCTGATCCCTCACAAGAGAAGGTGTGCACACATGTTTTGCTTTGTGGATTCAACCAGGTCCTAGTAACTTACCAAATGTAAACAGTTCTCTGCAACAAATAGCAGACCGCTGGGGCAATCCACAGAAGATACTGGAGTCACATGGGACGCAGGCAGAAATGAGATGGATGAATATGCCAAGCTGTGTCTACTAGCATATAATAGCCAAGACCTATCACTGAGAACAATGATATCAGAATTAGCTGAATCATGCAATGGTACCAAGCCTACAGGGGTAATTCCAATATGCCTTATAGCAACCAACTGAAGGAGAGCACTAAGAGAAGGTGCAAAAGACTCCTTGTAAAAGGAACCAGGGAGATACTGGTCTTTGCTTGTTCCTGACTCAAACCTGAGTAGCATGCCATTTCTTAGACCTGCGAGAATGTAGAACCTCTCAGATGCTACAAACCGAACATTTTCAGGTATACAGCCACTAACTGGAGCACCGAGCGCATTGTTCACTGATATAGACCCAATAGAGAGCAGCCTAAATGCTTCATCAGGTTCCAATGAGATGACTTCCACAGAAGGTTTATGAGTTCCAATGACAGCAAACATGCGAACATCAACTTCAGCAGCAGAATTATTCACTTTTCTCTTCCTAAAATCACCACCAAAAGCAGAACATGACGTTCTAAGTCTCAAGTCCTCCTCCGGAATGGATATGCAAGATACTTCATATTGCAATTGGACATGCTGTGTCTCATACAACTCGTACTGGAGTGAAGATAATGGTCTGACCTTGAGAATATATAGGCAACAAGGATTTGATGTAGCAACAGCAACAACATCATGTCCAACAGCACCAACACTGATAGTGACATCAGGATACCAGTCAACACAAACTGGAGAAGTTAAGGTGGCACCCTCAGGGTGAGCATGTGATGTAGGCAAACAAAGCTTTACACCTTTGCTATGAATTTGCACAAGTAAACCATCAGCTATTAAACCACATGCCAAAGTGCAAACCTCAGGCTGAAATCCCACAGCATCACTGATGTCATTAAAACTCAGTCCAACTGATAGTATTCTTGTTTCCTCAACAAATGCCAATACAAGAAAAGAGTGATATGTATCAGTTCTCTTCATTCTCAATGTCCACAAACCAGTAACACCCTGATAAATAGGTTCAGTCCTCAGAAGTTTCTCCACATTGACACCATTCCTTATAACACGCAATGATCCCTCAGGGCACATTCCACAACATGAAAACAACTGATCCTGCTTCTCACCATGGTAGTCAGCAATTGCTAAATCCAATATTGGTCCTACATTCTGAACTGTACTTCTATGCACCAGTCTACCATGTTCAAGATGAAGGATCATTCCATCTCCCATCTCTACAAACCCTGCTATCATTCCTCTGTCCATCCATAAAAGAGGTTTACAAGGCAAACCCCTATGGACACGCTCAGGCAATACCTTCAATCCTTCCGTATCCCAATTAAATTCCAGAATATGAAATTCTCCATCATCCAAGCAAAAGATCAGCCTCGGTTGTCCTCGCATGGCATCCGGCTCCCAGCTCCATGAGCAAATAACCCTTGATTTCATGCTTCCTGGGTTATCAGCACCATCAATAGCCATGCAACTGTCGTCCATCATTATGTTATTCCCAGAATCTCTCAGTTCTAGCAAAGCACAAGCAGCAACATCGTCATCAACATCTAATCCTCGACATGAATCTTCAACACTGATTTGTTCTCCAACCAGACTGCCTGTCATGCTTATTCTAATGGTACAACAGATGTCCTTTGGGTCCCTAAGATCCACAATTAAAATATCACCAGCACGAAATAGAAGTCCAAAGCCATCCAGCTGAGGAATTTCAGCGATCTCAAGCGCCAAAGGTCCAGGTTCTGAGTAACCAGATAGGTACTGGATGCCACCATCGTTGGCAGCTAGTGCATACATTGACAAGTCATTCGCATCAGAGCCCTTCCTGAAACAAAGAAACTATGCCACTTGCACAACCATACTGGGGAACTGAATAGCAACTGATGGTACAAAAAAATCAAATAGCAGCTGCATGTAACGAGCCAAGAGCAAACCTGTTAATTATCATTGCCACAACTGGGTAATATTCATCCATCGAACAGCGAGTCCTCATGAAGCACATGCTCCAAACCGTACCGCGGATATCACTGGTCTTATATACAGCATGGACGATTTTTGCCTTCTCTACAATTTCTGGTGGATAAAAATATTTCTCAAATTATGACATGGAAGATCTTCAAATCTGGAATAATGTACTAGATTAGATTGGGCTTGAGCAACAGAAGTAGGAAAGGCACTATTTATATTTAATAGCCACCTTGTCAAAGAAATTACCTTTATTTGGACCATAAACATGCTGAGTCCTTCCAACACGCACAACAGCAAATGCATCCTCGTACGCACTAATAGCAACCCAAGCAGAGCTGATAACAAAAGACACAACAAATGTCAATAACTTGATGACAAGATCCATTTTCCAAGCGTTCAAAAGGCCGTGCAAACATCATCATCAACAACAACAACAACAAAGCCTTTAGTCCAAAACAAGTTGGGGTAGGCTAGAGGTGAAACCCATAAGATCTCGCAACCAACTCATGGCTCTGGCACATGGATAGCAAGCTTCCACGCATCCCTGTCCATAGCTAGCTCTTTGGTGATACTCCAATCCTTCAGGTCCCTCTTAACGGACTCCTCCCATGTCAAATTCGGTCTACCCCGCCCTCTCTTGACATTCTCCGCACGCATTAGCCGTACGCTATGTACTGGAGCTTCGGGAGGCCTGCGCTGAATATGCCCAAACCATCTCAGACGATGTTGGACAAGCTTCTCTTCAATTGGTGCTAAAGGTCGTGCAAACATCATTTAGGAAAATTCATTCATGACTGCAGTCTACAGTATCATGTTCATATGCACATGAAAGCTTTGCACAATTAACAAAGCTTCCTAATGAAGCTATATATCGATAATCAGAATCAAAAGAGGACACCCGTAAAATGCCTCACAAGTCACTGAAGGACCATTTTACATAGTTCAAATATTTTCTTGGATTACATCCTCCAAATATAAGGTCCATAGGGGTTTGCCTATCAATATTGTAAACTGATTAGCAGAACGTTGCATTAGGAATGCAGTAGTATTATTTCTGGAGTCAAAGAAGCGTCAACTATCAACCCTCAAGACGCGAACAGGAAGTGTAGCGTCAAAAACTAAACAGATATTTCCTCGTGCCACATAATCAAATACTCCCACCTAATAGACAGACACCTGCAAAATAAAGCCTGTACTGCAGATAAAGACAAATAATAGGCCTAAAATCTTGCAAAGATGTTCTGTGCACAAGTGCACTATAATAAATTCCAGTGATTGAGTCAATTCATAACAGAAGACGTAAAGAAAATAATTGCTCTAAAGGAAGTTTGAGTGGTGTAAGGGTTAATATATCACTGACTGATAACAGAATACCAGAGCTCTGTTGTAAGAAGCATTCTGTGAACATAAGATTCAGCACAAGAACTTCTTTCACTCACTCGTGGTCTATAGCCAAAATTCTTCCCAGTTGATCCCTCATATTTCCTGGTTTAGATAACTCGATATTTCCAATTGGAATAAACCTACAAAAAATCCATGCCTATCAATAATAGTTATCTGAATAGTGGACAAACAATCTAAGCAACTCCAATCAATCTCAAACACAACGACATATGTGCAGAATGAAACTTCCATGCCTAAATACCACCAACTAAGTTCACGTTAGGTTTGATTAAGAACCAGCAGATAACATGCTTCCATAAATACTGAACCAGGTTAAAGGACAGACCCAGTGCATAGAAGCTCCCACACAAGGTGGGGTCTGGGAAGGGATTATGGAACCTAGTCTTCCCCCTGCAAAGTCCAATGCAGAGAGGCTGGTTCAAACCCAGGACCTCTTGGCACAAGTGGGGAGGACTTCACCACTGCGCCAGGCCTGCCCTCAAATACTGAACCAGGTTATTAAATTTATTTACAGGAATCGCCTCACTCTGTTTATTTCGTCTGGAAAGTGTAGAGCTGGAAGCATCGAACCATTGTTATGAGCTCTGTTCCCACTTGCTACACTAGAAGCCCATAGGGGAATGTGTAAAAGTAACTTAAAAAATTGCAACAATAGGCAACAAACCAAGGTACTTTGTAAAATTGGTAAAGGACTGTGCTAACCACCAGTCGACTGGTGGTTAGCAACAGATCCGGACGACCTTCGATCGCTCGTCCCGCTGCGTCGTTCCTCCCGCTTCCCCGATTTTCTTTCTTCTAGATTTTCTTCCCACCGATTTTTATTCTCACCTCGGTTCACAGACTTTTCTCACTTGTCTGGTTTTATATCAACTAGTCTAGATAGCGGAGAAAAAGAAATAAAGTGCTTAAAAGGGGACTTGAACTTTGGTCTCCTGAGTAGCTACTACAGCCACCAACCAACTCACCCGTATTTTTTTATTGTCCACAATACATAAACAGGGGTATTTGAACCCTTTTTCTTTCTATCATATTAGCAAAAAAACAGTCTTGATAACTTGGAATAAGCAGTGTGATAACTATGACATGACCATCATGGTAACTTCACATAACGCCCTGATAACAAATAACATAACAAAGGTTGACAACTCTATCATTATAATGCTGATAAGCGTGAGAAGCATGCTAAGTTTAGCATGGGCAACATGAAAACTTTACACGAAGATTATCAGGATATATTTCAACAACTTTTCTTCCAGTAAAAATTTACTATGGTGTTTGAGTCTACGTTATTAGCTACGAAAAATACCACTCTTTTTGCACACAAGTTATGAATTTTGGTTACCGGGGTATATTTTCAACAACGAAAAATCGTCTGGTCGAGGTTACCACGGTGTTTGTATGTAAATTATCAGGTGTGGATGCGTATATTATCATGTTATTTACACAGAAATTATCGGGCGTATGTTTTCAACAATTTTTTCACCTGGTTCAAAGTTATTGTGGTGTTCGTACCTAAGTTATCAGATATATAGTGCTTAAATGATCATGTTATCTACACAAAAATTACCGGGGTATATTTTCAACAACAAAAAGCGTCTGGTCAAGGTTACCGGGGTGTTTGTATGTAAGTTATCATATATGGATGTGTATATTATCATGCTATTTACATAAAAATTATCGGGTGTATGTTTTCAATAAATTTTCACCTGGTTCAAAGTTACCTTGGTATTTGTACCTGTTATCAGGTCTACAGTGCTTAAATAATCATGTTATTTACACAAAAGTTATCGGGGTGGTTTCAATAACAAAAAGAAAACGGCTGGTAAGGTTAGCACGGTGTTTGTATTTAAGTTATCATGTGTGGATGCATATATTATCATGATATTTTCACAAAGTTATCGGGTGTATGTTTTCAATAATTTTTACCTGGTCGAAGTTATCGCGGTGTTTGTACCTAAGTTATCAGGTCTACGGTGCTTGAATGATCATGTTATTCACACAGAATTTATCGGGGGGTATGTTTTAACAACAAAAAATCATTTGGTAGGGGTTACCACGGTGTTTGGATTTGAATTATGAGATTTGGATGTGTATATTATCATGATATTTACACATAAGTTATCGGGTATATGTTTTTAATATTTTTTTCATGTAGTCAAAGTTACCGCGGTGCTTATACCTAAGTTATCAGGTATATGGGGCTTAAATAATAATACTATTTACAAAAAAATTACCACATTTTAGTAAAAAAAATCTGAGTCAAATTTCGTGTAGATATGAAAAGCACATTGCCTTTTAGTTCTTCAGGAAAAAGAGACATCAGTGAGATGGTTGCTTAGTTAAATTAACTACTACATCATGCACGGTTCGAATCACTTGGTTGGCAAAAAGCTTGTCTGAATTTGATTCTACTGTTCGTTTGGCACCTAGGAGCAGAAACTCCATCTTAAAAAACTGTCTTTCTTATTATTTACGTAGAAGCTGGGCTAGCTCAGTTGGTAGAAGGACCATGACTTATCTTTGATGGCTTGGGTTCAAATCCTAGGATTGCATTTTATTTTATTTCTTCTTCTTTGAAAGAGAACGGTTGTGCGAGAGAAAAACGGGACGGGGAAGAGAACTGCGAGAGAAAAACGGGATCGAGAGAAAATATCGGCGAGAGAAAGACGCGAGGATAAGAAAAAACGGGTGGTTCGCTCGCGAACTATCAGGTACCGTTCGATCCAGAATAAACGGAATCCATGTCGTGCGGATCTGTTGTAAATTTCCTGCCGGCAGGAAATTAGCTTTACCGATTAGTAAAAGAGTATCGCAATCTGCTCAAATTCTTGCTACTGTTTGCAGTATAGTATGTACATGCTTCCAGATTCTGAAATTCTAGTTGCTATTTCTGCAGGTGAGTTGGATGCTGAAAGTGATATATTTCGCAAAAAAAAAGGATGCTGAAAGTAATATGCATCCTATCCTATATACAAAAATACACATTTCCCCCTATCTCTAAATTGCATGCTATCTTCTAACTTCTTCAAGTCTCAGAAGGACCCGGTTACCTATAATCAGAATACTGCTAGAGTACAACGTACTAATTTGCAACAAATTGTTTGCTGCATAATAAGGAGCTCAAATTTGCATCGAAGAAAAGAGCATTGATAAACTAACAAGGACCAGGACTGACCTATGCATCTGACAACAGAAGTAAAGAAGAGAAAGCTTTCCAGAATCAGAGAGTAGAACCAGAATTTCTTTCCCTTCAATCTGAAAAATACAGCAATTAAATATCATTCAACATGTGAACACCTCAAAAAGCAATTAAAACAAAGACGAGCACAAGAAGAGATGCAAAGTATTATGCTTTGTTGCGAAAATGGACAGAACCTCAGGCCAGATACCGAAGTGTTTAAAGCGCCAGTCCAAGACACCAACATCTTTTACAATCCCAAATGTATTTTGCTCGCAGATTGACTGTAAAACACCATCCTCACCAACCACAACTAATTCAAGTGAAGTTCCCTGCAGCAATAATCAACTTTTCAGTAAAATACAATTAATAATAAGCAAGAAGCAACAACAGCATCATGCACAAATAATACATCAGCCTTACAACAAGAGATTGATATGTACAGCAGTTCTTTTGTTGGATACACTTCCCTGTTGGTGACATATGTAGCGTTAAAAACATTTCTACGAGTGTCCGGCCTTCTGATTCAGGTTTTACCATGACCATACTCCAAGTAGATTGAGAAATGGAGAAAGAAGACGCCACATTACCGAGATAAAATGTTTCAATTTATTACGCTGCTAGACAGTGTTAGCCAACCCAATTGATTGAATAACCACGATCTGTTTGTGTCTACAAGTTCCCACAAAACCGGCGACAAATTCCTCACCTATTTACTTCTAGTACTACGAGGGGAGCAATAAGCAAACCCGCCTGGATCCAGACCTCCAAACCCAAACTGTGCGGCACACAGGGGCACCCCTTCCCACTGGACTGACAAGGAAACCATGACCGAGCCTTTCACGTATCGAAGCTCTCCACTACAGCCCGTGATTAGGCAAGCAGGGTCGGGGAGGGGAGAGGAGGAGGAGCCGACCTTGCAGAGGACGATCTCCCAAAGGTGCTCCGAGCGGAAGTGGCCCCGGGCGACGTGCTGCACGGCGCTGCCATGGAGCACGCGTTTGGCGAGGTAGTGGGTGGCGCTTGCCCCACCAGAGACACCGGCGGAGAAGGCGGAGGCAGAGGTGGAGGGGCCCGATGAGGACGACGCCACCGCTGCTGCCGCAGCAACAGCAGCCGTCGTGGCAGAGGGGCCGTCGCCGGAGGCGGAGGACTCCATGCGCGCCGCTTCTGGAAGCTTCGGGGAGAGGAGAAACGCTTGCTAGGGTTTGGGAGGGAAGTGGGTGCGGTTGGCTCGTGCCCGACCGGCTGAGGAGAAGAGAGGAGGCGGCCCAGGGGCCTTTCGGTTTCTCGCGTCCGATATTCACACTAGAACGTTTATGGCACGCGTTGCCGCGTCCGTCCATTTTAAGGATTGGATTACAGAGTCATCAATAATTATTATTTTTTATAAATAATTGTTTGGAGTCAAAGAGAAGGAATTTAAGATAAAAATCACACATTATGGAGCATGCAGCTAAAAGTTTGAAAGATAGTGTCATCAATATGTTTAGAGTGCATATACATAATTTTTAAATGAAGGCCTTGAAATGCATGTAATGACAAATTCTTACATGCACGCAAGTTTATGAAATTAAACTAATTAACTCAAACTAAGAACTCAAGGTGATGTGAACAGAGCAATAGCAAACATGTTTAGTTTTCTTTTTCACCCTTATTCATGATAAGAAGGAAAGATACTTCCCTACTATCATTGAAGGAAATATAAAGTGGAGATGTCGAGAAACGACCGATGTACTTGAGAATATAAAATAAAATCAACAACTATTAGCGGACGTGCTCAAGTTTATGTGTTGATGTACATTAGTATAGGTAGATGAATCAGAACGAAACTTGTTTGAATAATTTGTTGCCAAATGATTCAGTTTTAGAGACAGATATCAAGAAGAAGAGAAAAGACAATTGCAAGTAGTCATACCTAATTCTTTTTTATGTCGTCATCATTTGTATTTGTACAGGCTAGTTGTATTTTTTTCAATTAGAGGAACCTAGGCAGCCTACGCCCAAATAAATACATTTTTTTAGCATCGGCCCAAATAAATACATAAAAAGACCTTGGGGGCTTTTTTTTAGAAACACCCCTCGGGGGCTTGTTAAAAGGTTTGAACAATACTGTGGCTGGGCCTATAGGGCCTACTTTGCGGCAGATCAACCCGAGGAGCAAGGTGATAGCTAGCTCAGTTTACGGAGCAGCGGCCCTTACTACATGTAGCTAATGGATCCTGACGAGGTGAAAACGGCAAGAGCAATATGTTCGTTAATATGTTTGATCGTATGGCTGACGGTGGTAAAACATTGTGGTGGCTCGTAGGTAGTTCCATTTTACTGTTTTGTAATGGTGTAAAAGGGAGTAATATATGTGGTAACATGCAACACTTCATTTATTAGCTATAGACTCATCTTGCATTGATATGTATGATGTTACTCAGGCTAGCTATAGTGAGGGTAACTTAGGTAGTAACTTAACAGATCGCAAGACAATTTTGCTTATGTGGCAAGTATTTAATGAGAAAAGAGGTGTTTGATTGGGAATAAATTATGGAGCGTCAGCGTTCTCGTGTTGACTGACTTTGTGAGGGGGACATAAACACGGAGTTTTTTCACGCCCGATCAGCTAGATATGTTACCACATGTCTCTCTTTCTTCATTTATTGCTTGTCACGTCATTTATTTTATTTGGATATGTGTGATGTTACTACCTATGTTACTCCCACTGCGGGTAGTATAATCGTCAGGGTGCTGATAGTCACATGAAAGTTCGCCTTGACAGAGGTGTCGCCAATGGGGAATTTATGCGGTTATTTGATGGTTGTTACATGGAGAATGTCATCACCACTACCTTTGACCATTACGCAGTTCTGATCCAACTGTCACTAGATAACTACGTGCGGCGGTCTATATCTGTTCAACGGGGTGAGACGGTTCTATGTCCTTACACTCTACCTGGTCAAATCTGAATCGTGTGGCTGATTGCCTACGTACTTGGAGCCGGGACTCCTTTGGGTGTGTTCGCAAGCAGATTCGGCAGTTGGAACAGAGGCTAAATATGATTCGATCCTCTCCTGTTACAGAGGCCATGGGAGCGAACTATTGAAGGTTGCCTTTGCGAGCTGTTTGATTGGGAAGAAATTATGGAGCGTCAGCGTTCTCGTGTGTGACTAGCTTTGTGAGGGGGACAGAAAAATAGAGTTTTTTCACGCCCGGTGCTGCAAGACGTCGAGCTAATAGAATTTCTGCTCTCCTGCGGGATGATGGCTCAGTTTGTAACTCGCAGGGGAAGATCAAACGTACGGTATAAGGTTTCTATGATAAATTTTTCACATCTGAACCTTGTGCTGCGATTGATGATGTTATAGCCTCCATCCTTCGGAAGGTGTCGCGCGGACATGAATGAAGAATTGTGCAGACCCTACACTAATGAGGAAATCAAATCAGCTTTATTTCAGATGGGTCCTACTAAGGCGCCCGACCCGGATGGATTTTCGGCTTTGTTTTATCAAACTCGCTGGGTTTTCCTAGAGGAAGACATTTGTCAGGCTATTCGAGTGGAGGAACGGCCGATTCCGAAGGGGTTTTGTGATTCATTGATTGTGCTTATCCATAAAGGTTGCGAGGCCAAAACAATTGAAGAACTTCCGTCCTATTAGTCTATGCAACATCCTCTACAAAATTGCTTTGAAGGTTTTGGCTAACTGTCTCAACAAAAATCCTGTCGGTGGTAATTTCTGATTATCAAAGTGTGTTTGTCCCAGGTAGACTTATCACGAATAATCCCTTGATTGCCTATGAATGCATGCATACTATTCGTCGTCAATGGGTGAAAAAACCATATTTTGCTCTGAAGATTGATATGATGAAGGCATACGATCGTGTTGAGTGGTGTTATCTTCATGGTTGTCTTTCGAAGCTTGGCTTTGCTCCGGCCTGGATTGACATCGTGATGTGTTGTGTCACTAATGTCCGGTATGCCGTCAGGGTTAATGGTGAACTTACTGAAGTTGTTGTTCCTTCACGTGGTATCCGCCAAGGTCATCCAATCAGCCCCTTCTTGTTCCTTCTTTGCACTGAAGGTTTGTCAAGTCTGTTACTACAGAATGAGAGATGTGGCGAGCTCCAAGGTATTCATAACGGGCGTTCACATCTTCTCTTCGCCGATGGCAGCATATTCTTTGCGAGAAGTGATCCACGGAATGTGGCTGCTCTAGAGGCTACACTGGACATGTACACAGTGGTTCTGGCCAACTCACCAATAAAGAGAAGTCTTCCATGTTCTTTGGAAACCATTGTGATGCAGCGGCTCGAGTCAAATCTCAATTGGGAAACAGTAGTGAAGCACTTTAGAAAACATATTTGGGAATGCACATTGAGGTTGGACAGTCGTCTACGGTCACTTTCAATATTTGGCCCGATAGGGCATGGCAGTGGATGCATGCTTGGTCGGATCGTCCCACATCCCGTGCGGGCAAGGAGGCGCTTTTAAGTCTGTCATTCAAGCATTTCCAGTGCATGTCATGAGCTGCTTTCAGTTTCCAATCGCAACTTGTGGGAAATTTAGACAAATCATCGCGGACCATTGGTGGGGCTGCGAGGTGGGAAGAAAAAACCGCACTGGAGGTCATGGGAATGGCTAACCGCACATAAGTTTCTTGGGAAGATGGGATTTCGCGATATGGTCTAGTTCAATCAGGCCATGCTTGGACGGCAAGGCTGGCGTATTCTCACCTCACTGGAATCCCTCTATGCCCGTATTCTCAAAAGCAGATACTTTCCTCACGGTGATTTCTGGCATGCTGTAGCACCTCGGTCTGCCTCTTACACCTGGCGCAGTATATTATTTGGTCGTGAGCTACTGAAGTAGGGGGTACAATGGGGCATTGGCAATGGATCGGTTGTTCATATTAATGATGACCACTGGATACCGCCCACACCACCGGACCTACTTCAAACAGTGTCTCAGATACCTTCTACGGCTACGGTCAAGTGTCCTCTAGACGAGGACCAAGGTACCTGGTGTGAGGACATGGTTTGAGCGTTCTTCATTGAGAACATTGCCAATGAGATTCTGTTGCTCCCTGTTGGCCGGCATGGTGATGATGATTACGTGAGATGGCCTCACACGAGATTTGGGGAATACTCTATACGCTCAGCGTATAATTTGGCTCGGACTACTCGTTTCCAAAGGGTGCACAATACTTCTGGACATGGAATGGTGTCGGATGGCGCAGCTATTATGAAAACCTAGAAGTCTATTTGTTATAACAAGGTTCCAAACAAGGTGAAGGTGATAGAGGCAAAGGTGTCCCGTCTTTCGATAAGATGGCGATTATCGTTTTCGGAGGAGTAGACTTTGATGATCCGACTACGAACATGCGAGGACGTCGCGCCTTAACAATCGCTAAACCAACCCTGAGAGGTTATTGACCACGCCGGAGCATGATCAACCTGACCATGAGGGTCTATTTCCTGCAAGCAAACGAAGAACAAGCAAGAAACTGAGATTGCAATCTGGATATTGCGAATATAAGATGAAAGCTTTATTGATCAAGGTGGGGTTCTGTGACGTCTTCGTTTGGTCGTTGAACACAAACGAAGTACGCGAAGTTGCAGCTATGGTGATCTTTTAATCTAAACAAAACCCGAAGTCTGAACGACGCCCTAAGGGCTATATATATGGAGGAAGAGGGGGGTTCCGTGGCCCCTTGGAGGAGGGGTCCGAAACCAACCCAAACTTTTTCCCCACACATACGGACTCTAAAAATAGCCTATACTTTAGTATTTCAAAATTACATGGGCCTGGCCCAATAATAAGGTGACGCAACACTTATCATATGAAGGAAATATGCCCTAGAGGCAATAATAAAGTTGTTATTTATATTTCCTTATATCGTGATAAATGTTTATTATTCATATTAGAATTATATTAACTGGAAACTTGATACATGTGTGAATACATAGACAAAACAAAGTGTCCCTAGTATGCCTCTACTAGACTAGCTCGTTAATCAAAGATGGTTAAGTTTCCCGACCATAGACATGTGTTGTCATTTGGTGAACGGGATCACATCATTAGAGAATGATGTGATGGATAAGACCCATCCGTTAGCTTAGCATAATGATCGTTTAGTTTTATTACTATTGCTTTCTTCATGACTTATACATGTTCCTCTGACTATGAGATTATGCAACTCCCGAATACTGGAGAGGAACACCTTGTGTGTTATCAAACGTCACAACGTAACTGGGTGATTATAAAGATGCTCTACAGGTGTCTCCGAAGGTGTTTGTTGAGTTGGCATAGATTGAGATTAGGATTTGTCACTCCGTGTATGGGAGAGGTATCTACAGGGCCCCTCGGTAATGCACATCACTATAAGCCTTGCAAGCAACGTGATTAATGAGTTAGTTACGGGATGAAGCATTACGAAACGAGTAAAGAGACTTGCCGGTTGAGGGAGTCCTGGACTAAGGGGTCCTCGGGCATCCGACCTATTAGCCATGGGCTGGACTGATGGGATGTGAAGACATGAAGACCGAAGACTGCACCCGTGTCCGGGTGGGACTCTCCTTGGCGTGGAAGGCAAACTTGGCGACCGGATATGTAGATTCCTTTCTTTGTAACCGACCTTGTGTAACCCTAGATCCTCCCGGTGTCTATATAAACCGGAGGACTTAGTCCGGAAGGAGGGAGACTCATTACCTTAGTCATACAGGCTAGACTTCTAGGGTTTAGCCATTACGATCTCGTGGTAGATCAACTCTTGTAATACTCATATTTATCAAGATCAATCAAGCAGGAAGTAGGGTATTACCTCCATAGAGAGGGCCCGAACACAGGTAAACATCGTGTCCCCTGTCTCCTGTTACCATCGACCTCAGACGCACAGTTTGGGACCCCCTACCTGAGATCCGCCGATTTTGACACCGACACCGGTAACGAGATTGAACTAGGTATGAGGATACCGACGATCGAATCTCGGGCAAATAACATACCGATGACAAAGGGAACAATGTATGTTGTTATGCGGTTTGACCGATAAAGATCTTCGTAGAATATGTAGGAGCCAATATGAGAATCCAGGTTCTGCTATTAGTTATCTCGCCATGTTTTGGGCCAAATGCCGGCCCATATTTGATCCGGTCCATTAATGGCCTGCCATGTTCCGGGCCTAATAATGGCCCATATGAGATCCGGCCCGTTAAAAGCCTACCATGTTCTGGGCCAAATTACGGCCTATATCGATTCCGCCCTTTAAGAGGCTTTGGGCTAAATTATGGCCCATATCGATTTGGCTCATTAACCGGACGCTACGCTTTTGGGCCCATTTGCTACAGGTCCATTTAGTAATTCGGCCTGATATTAGTTTCGGCCTGTTAAGGGCCCGTTTAACATTTCGGCCCTATATTAATTCCGGCCTCTTAAAAGCCCGTCATATAGTTGGGCCTAACTACGTCATGGTTTGCATCCTACCGCCAGAGTCGATAATCTGATTGGGCCAAACAAGGACCGAGACAATTTTGGCATGTTATAAGCCCATGATTTGATTGGCACATTCATGGGCGGGGTCTATTTTTGGCCTGTCACCCATGAGCTGTTCGACACGCTTGTGCCCAACCTACTTTTCAGCCTCCTAAAGGCCCATTGAGTTTTCTTGGGAAAATAGGGCCGGTGGTTTACTCGGCCTATTAAAGGCCCGAATCTACTAGTGGGCCAGTTTACATTTAGGCGTGTTAGCGGACCAAGATGACGGGGCCCATGATGCAGATCATACATGGTGATTTGCATGACGGCCGGATTATGCACCGTAATTTTACGGTTTGGTCGGTTTACTGCGAAGACAGGATATACATACACTAAATTAACTGCAGCATCGTGAATAAGAAAAAACCTAGACTATACAATAAAGAAATTACGGCATATTACATCCACTGGGCATCAAAGTTCGCCACTATGATAATAAAGCACAAGCAGACAGGAGATTACATACACTGGGCATCAAAGATCGCCACCAGTGCAACTAAACACGTCGACAAAATAATATACAAAACCGACAACCCTTCAATAGAGTTCAAGAAAGGATAGCCGCCGAGTCAGCAATAAGCAAATGAAAGCAAGCCGGTGAGATCGCACTTGTTTAACACTTATATCCTCCTCACTCTGAAAGATAAACAAGCGAATAGATGATGTGTTTTGCACATACAAGTATCAAGGTCTTGACAATTCATCACATTTCTTCTTGACGAATAAAGTGACACAGTTTAAAATAGCATTAACACAATATGGTACTGTTCAGGTCAAGACATGGCAGGAAATGATATTGTGAAGGAGTTGGCAGCTTCACGACACCACTGGATTACATATCAAGAACTCATAAGTACCAATGGTTAGTGTGATGTCAATTTATCACATTTCAGATTGGCAAAATAAGATCACTTGCTCTGTATAGTTTAATTTACATGGTATGAAGAAGGAACTTGGTTGTACAACTGAAAACTTAAATTGAGAAGGACAAACTTTTGTTTATGAACTGGAGTACATAATAAACTTTAAACATGCAATTTGATGCAAACACCAAAATAAATAAACATTGCAGTCATGCCTAACCAAATATACACAACAAAGTTTGAAGGCTTGAGAAGGACAAACTTACATTATTGGTGAAGGCAAGCTCTATAAAGCCCTTGTCCATGCCGATGGGGGGCAATTCAAGAAGTTTACCACGTAATCTTCTTCATAAGCATTGCCTTTATTCTACATTTTGTTAAGAGTAAATATAGATGTGACAATATAAGAAAAAATGGAGAATATTTAAGATAAGATGAAGAGTGATGCTACATAACCAAGCAACCATAAATGTAAGTACAACGATACAGGCAAAAGGTACAGCCAAGAGCAATGCAGAGCTAAACTTCTTCAGTACCATCGGTGTTATCCAACCTTATGGTAAGAGTAAATATAGATCTTATGTGTAGAAAATGGAGGGCAAAGGAAAATAAGCTGCAGAGTGATGGTACATGAACAACTAGCTGTCAATATAAGTACATTGATAAAGGACAACATGTACTTACAAGAACAATGCAGAGCTACAAAATTTCATTTGCATTTAATATATTCTACACTAATGTAAACATTTATACAGATCAGATAATTTGGAGCAAACAATTGATAAGCAAGCTATCATGCATACTGCTGTCACATAATGAACTAGGTATGTATGCAAGTACAGTGATATAGGACAATAGGTACTAACAAGAGCAAATCAGCGGACAACATATTTGCGATATCCTGTCGTTCTTTTCAAACCGGAATTCTTTTTCAAGTAGATTTCCTGCAAAAAAGATCCGTAAGGCACATGCGGAAAAGTAGAAGTTCAAATTGTCATGCGATATCATAGATGTACCTCATCCTCGTAACGAGACCCGATTGCATAACAAGGTTTTTCCATTCAATGTCTTCTAAATTTAGCACAGGAGACTTCACCGTAAATTCGTTTATAGACTTGCCATCAAAGTGTGATTTCCTCGGGTAACACCAATATCTTTGCAATGCTTCCTTGAAAAGCGCAAGCAAGCTTTGCTCGTCATGACTATCCAGATCGACCCTCGCCTACTTACAACAATGTAATGTAAATCATTGATGTGTTCAATCAGCAGAAGACAGGAAAATAATCACCATGAATAATAGCACTTACACGTAAGTGGGACAGGAAGATGTGAAAATGGTGTTTGTCTTCACTATAGTCTTCCAATGATGGGAATATATGCACGTAGTCCCTAACAACATTGAAAGCATTGTATTTTAAAACGGGAATAACTGGAATGGGGTTCCAAACTACAGGAATTGGCCGTCTTTGCAGTTGGGATAGGTCTTCGGCCGGTGGACTTGCTGTACTTTTTTTGAGTGGGATTTTTTACGTAATGCGGTGGTGCTATGGCAACTAAAATCGGCATACCTTTTCTTTGGAGTGCAGGTCCTGTGGTGGGGCTAGTGGTGTGGCCAGTGAAGTATGGGTACAGTCTGCTGGAGTCGGTCCTACGTTTTGTGTCACTGGTTGTACAGCCAATATAAGTGGGGTGTTGTCTGATTTCTCCGCACAATCACGTTTTTCAAGGACTTTGCTGGTGCTCCTTCAGGTTCGGCAATCACCCTCTTCCTTTTTGATGTCTGATGCACAAGAACAACATTTGAGTGGAAAAACATGGTGTGATGACAGATGGAATATGTATTGATAATGGATGGGCATGGCATCTCGACATATATGATGAGTAAAGTAAGCAGATGGCGGTGCAACAAAGTAGAAGAAATGCAAGACAACATATGCAAGATACGCGCAATCAATAAAACCTTGCCAAATTAGAGCAGGCACCTTGATGGGTGAACATGACATGCCATCTGCCTTTGACTCCTCGAGGTTAGAATAGTCATTAGGATCATATTCTGAACAAGAATCTACAGGTGGGGGCGTGTGAGTTTCATTGCATCCAGAATGGCACTCAATGCCTTGGTGCCAATTTTGTAAGTCATTGCAGTGTTCCACAATATTCTTCTGATGCGCGGATTCTGATATTCTCTATAGTTACGTATAATATTTGAGAACCATGAAAACATAAATAGTTGTGAGATTATCTTTGTAATGCAGAGGATATTCTAATATAGGGGCGCCCCTGTAAACACTTGTGTGCTATCACTGGATTCTGATGAGAGAGCTCATGTGTCTTTGTAATATAGTGCGTGGATTTATATAATCGCACAAGTACACAAAAAAATAGGCTCCATAAGTAAGGATAGTTGGCAGATGATAGGTTCAAAATATACTGTATAGAGAGTTTATTGCCAAACCATGATAACAAGAGCACACAGCAACTAGGCGGACCATAGTGTACATAAAAGGGGTACACCATAACCACGATATATAAATCAGGAAAGTGGAACTGGCTTGAAAATACAGTGTTGTATTACCGCTAGTAATTGAAAGCCTATCGATCAAGTATGTGCCAGCTCTATCAGCTGTTGACTGCAGATGTCCCTGCTCCCCTTCCTGACAAGGAACATACTGTACGTACTAAATACAGAATAACAAAAGAGGAACATGATAAAGAACAAAAGAGGAAGCATATTCTTGAGGTTCCGCTTAATTGCATACAATGTTGGTTGCCCACTCATGATGAATCACAACGCCCAAAGAAATGCAATTCCATGTTGTCTCTCTATATGTGGCAATTTTGAACAAGAGTCATTAGGATCATATTCTGAACAAGAGTCAACAGGTGGGGGCGTGTGAGTTTCATTGCATCTAGAATGGCACTCAATGCCTTGGTGCCAATTTTGTAAGTCATTGTGGTGTTTAGCTTCAAGAGTGGACTGCGCTAGTGTGACATAAAGTAGCTACAGATCATAGTGTAGATATAGCAGGGAAAACCATAAGCATCAGAGTAAAATCAGCAAAGTGGAACTTGCTTTGGAATATATGTGCTAGTATTGCCGGTACGGCTAGAAAGGCTTCGGATACCAGCTCTCTTCAACTGAAGGTGCGGTACTGTTAATATCAGTGTAACTCTCAAAGGCGACACAGCTCCCCGTATTTTCTTGTTATTCTTATAGGATTCAAGTGGGCAGGCCACTACAAATCCTATTCCCATGTTTACAAAATCCTACGAATCAAAGAGGCCCGACGAGTTCAAAGTGTCCATACCAACCGAACGTATAGACCTCTACACTGCAAATGTCCCTGCTCATCTTCACTACAAGGAACATACTGTACTACTATCATACTCCCTCCGTTCCAAAATATAAGTCTTGGTAGAGATTTCCACTATGGATCACATACGGCATGTATCCAGATACATTTTAGAGTGTAGATTCACTCATTTTGCTCCATATGTAGTCCATGGTGGAATCTATACAAAGACTTGTATTTAAAACGGAGAGAGTACTTATTAAAGAAGAATGGAAGAGGAACATGGTAACGAAGAGCAAGCAAATTTTGGATAATAAAATGTTAGATTCTTGATGCCCACACATGATGAACCAGGCGCATTAAGAAAGCAACTCTGATGTCTCTGTATATGTGGTGCACGTGCTTTTCGAAGTAAAGTAGGAACATTAGGTGACCGATCAAATGTTATCTGTTTTAGTAATATCAAGATCATATCGATTCAGATTTGAGCAACAAGTTTGGAATTATGAGTGGCATGTTGTTTAGCTTGATGGATTCAGGAGCGGTGCTAGCAGTACGATGATGGTACCGAATATAAAGGCATGTCTACATTTGGGTCACCGACCATTTCAAAGTGATTGGATGAAGATCCCTCGTCTCCTAACCCTTCTTCTTCCTCGTCTCGATTCTTCCCATACAGAAGACCGCAGACGCCACGGACCATCGGCCCCCACCTTTGTGTTCCTCTGCCACCCCCACCCCGCCCACACCAGCGTCGAGTTTTCTTTGTTCGTGAGGCCCCACCACTGCCCACCCCCCAACCAAAGTCCCCACCCGAGCCCCTTCTTTCAAGACCGCGAACTCCCATGAGCTCTGAAAAATCGACTGACCCAATTTTGAAATTTAGTCTACTATGAGAACTAGTGTGGAATATAAAAGGGGAAAACCATAAGCATTGGGAGTATAGTGTTGAGCGTGCCATTGCGGATCTGAAGGTGCAAACCAGACAAAGGCAACTTCGCAACCAATGTTTGCTCTCAACTAGCAAGTAAGTGATGGACAAGAAATTAGAGTAAAGCAGTGGCGATCTATTTCATTGTTGCGATAAATGAGTTGAGTAGATACGAAAGAGTACCGCCTCAGTGCGGCGCTGTATGCATCTCACGAGAATTTGTGATGCTATGGTAGCGATGGTATCGGTGGCGTGGAAGCAGATCTAGGAGGGTAGACGGTGGCGGCGGCGCGGTGGGCCGAGGCATTATGAGGCGGCGCCCGGCAAGAAGGTGGGACGATGGCGGGTATGAAGCGAGAGGACGGGATGCAAGGATCCCGGTCCGAAGCCGTTGATGAGAGAGGTCGATCTCTTGTAATGGATGGCAGCGTCGGGGTATCAGCTCCTGCATGGTGGAGGAGGACGACGGTGGATGGGGTGGCGGACGGAGGAGGCTGGGGTGGAGAGGGTGTTTTGGCGCCACGGAGTATGAATGGGGAAATGAAGGTGGAGAGGAAGGGGGGAACCATGTCTTCAGGGCGCGCTTGTCTCAAATGCAAGGAAATTTACAAACTTAGCTCCCGTTTCAAATTTCCTACATCACAACAATATTAGTCGGTTGGGGATATGACGGTAATCTCGCATACACCGAATATTTGCCGACGAGAGTTTGTTTTTGGCGCCCACCGTGTATGAATCGGGGAGGGAGTTGACTTCGGCCGAGGACACACTATGTTTTGGCGCCCACCGTGTATGAATTTGGGTGAGAGGCGGTTATGTCACATTCGAGTGAAATTACAAACCTACCCCTATCGAAACCTATAGAAATCTAGCAGATAGGCTTTGCGTGGCAGGGATAGGCAGTAGTAATTTCCATCTCGCAGCTTTTGGTTTAGGGCGGTTACTGCGACTTTCACGTCGGGGTATCGTTCAAATTTTGCAGAGTGCACGTTTATCATGCCAACTCAATTCGAATCCCGTTTGTATTCTATTTTTTCGGGCGGGATCCATTTTTGATTGGAATAAAATCTATATACATCATTTTTTATATATACTTTCAAAAGCACAACACCCTTTATACATAAATATAGTTTACAAATGGCATGATCTCAGATTCATAAGGTTGTATCAATCAATTTGGATTTCAAATATTTGAAACCACTTTATGTTGAAATCCAATGTATGCATTCCTCGCTAACTGTCTCTGTCGGTGTCAAAACCGGCGGATCTCGGGTAGGGGGTCCCGAACTGTGCGTCTAGGCGGATGGTAACAGGAGACAAGGGACACGATGTTTTTACCCAGGTTCGGGCCCTCTCGATGGAGGTAAAACCCTACTCCTGCTTGATTAATATTGATGATATGGGTAGTACAAGAGTAGATCTACCACGATGATGCGGAGCATCCTACGGTCATCACCATGTCAAGAGTCCGTTTGGCAAGTGACACGTGCGACCTCTACTTCTCATACATAAAGGTGAATCTTCTCCTTTACACGTGCTCACTTGACCCCTTCGAGGATGGTATACTACTTGACACTCCACTCGTGTGCATGCATAGGTATTGCTGGAGCTTCACGGACGACGAGGAGGAGTGCAAGCGCCAAGGAACACCTACACCATCCGCGAGGGAAGCACAGAAACGAAGACGGAAGAAGAAAGTCTTTGCGGAGTCTCGACAGCCGGACGACCGGAAGCCTCCGGACGTCCGAGCCCTCTACATGGCCGGATGACCGACCAAGGCCGGACGTCCGACACCTCCTGTGCCACTTGACGACCGAAGCGCCTCCGGACGACCGGTGCTACGGCGACCGAACAGAATTCTGAGATGTCCGAAGACTTCCGGACGTCCGGACCGTCCGAAGCTTAGGACATCCGACCCCTTCCGGACGTCCAAGCGCTGTGTCTTGTGGCCATGCCTTTGGCCTTGTATCCCTCTCCCACTTACCCCTTCGTGGCTTAGACTATAAATAGACCACCTCCACCTCCTTTCTAAGGTTAGCAAATATGATAGCTCATTCTTAGGTGAGCTTTGCTCCTACCTCTTCTCTTGAGAGAGAGAGACCACTACTCCATTGGAGGCCAAGACCTCCATCTAGGAGAAGATCCTGCGGGATATATCATCAAGACCCCCTCTTGGGCGGCCCCCTTCAAGACCTCCTCACAGAGATGAACTCTACCTTGTATCTTTCCCTTTGTTGTTCATGTAACTTGTGGATCTTGTGTGTTTGATTGTCTAGTGGATGTGTGATCGGACATGTTCTTGAGTGTTTCCCCTTGTGATTTCTCTCCGTTCTTTCCCGTGTTCATCGTGTTCTTCGAGGGATCCCACTCCAAACGTGAAAGATCGGCCTACACCGGGTTAGCCCCGTATCATATGGTATCAGAGCCACGTTCATCACGTATTTGGAGTCGCTCCCACTGTTTTCTAGCCTTCTTTTGTTTGATTTCGTCCTAAATTTCGAAAATCCCCACCAAAAATAGCCCCAAATTTTTTTGTGATTTGTTGGTTAGATGAAGTTTTGTTGATTTTGATCCATGGATTTGCTTGGTTTCGAGTGGATCTAGCATTTCCCCAAGTTTCACCATCTTTCATCCACAAAATGCCGCGAATTTTGACCCCGAAATCCCCAATTTCCGCCCAAAATCGCGTCCCGGATCTGAAATTTCGTGTTGACCCCGACCCACCGGACGACCGACGATTTACGACGTCCGGACCCCCACGAAGCACCCCTAACCCGAACCGAATTTACGGATTTCTGACCTTTCCGGACGTCCGACGCCCCGGACATCCGACCTTTCCGGACGTCCGTAACCTGTATTTTCAGACTTCGGCTGATTTTTGTTTTGTCCATAACTAATTCACCCGAACTCCGATTTTGACGTTCTTTAGCTCGTTTTGAAGCTATTGACATCCCCCTTCCCCAAAAAATACCACCAACACCATTTGGCTTCATCAAAGTTTCCAAAATTTGGCAAGTTTGCCTAGGCCCTCCACCATATCATCCGCATAGCCACCACCGACTTCCACAACCTAACCAATTTTGTTCCCCATTGTATATGTGGTTGCTTGAGTAGTGATTCGATTCTCCTAAGGTGTTTCGGCTACTTAGGAACGATTGCTTCTTCTTCAACCACCACCACCACTTCCGCATAGGCTTACCCATCATACACTTCCACCCCAACTTAACCCAATTTTGTTTGAGTTTTTTGAGTTGTGGCTTGTGTCTCCTAAGGTGTTTCGGCTACTTAGGGATGGCAAATTCAACTCTGACACGTGTATAGCCCATCATTCCACTTCCGCATCGCCAAGTGCAAACCACCACCGCTTTCCGCTACCACCATTTGACTTTTGTCTTTGAGATTTTGAGTTCGCGGTTTTTCCGTTTCCTAAGGTGTTTCGGCTACTTAGGGACGAGTCTCCATCATCTTGGTATCTACATCAAGAACACCGCCACTCATCATCGCAAAGGACGGTAACCTCGACGACACCATTGTATATTCCCTTGCAATTGCATTGTTAACCCCTAGCCCATTTTAAGGCCACTTGCCTATCGAGACTAGCCATTTGAGTATTGCCGGGCCACGTTACTTGTGCACATTAGTGATCTACACCATCCATTGCATACATACCATATCATCTTGGTATCATCATATCATCCATTGTGTCACAATATCGTTCCCGCATATACACAATTGCTATCTTGGTTTGTGCATTGTGCAAAGTGGCCATAGAAAAAAAAGAGAATAAGCTTTTAAGCAAAAGAGAAAGAGCAAAGAGCTTGTAAGCAATTGCCATAGCATCACAATATATCATATGGTATCATATCCGATCATCTTGAGAGAAACACCGGGAACCATACATACATAGCATACTTGGGATAGAAAGTTTATCCATTTTGCATCTTATAGGTTGTGCACAAGTGTCATATCTGCCTATTGAGCAATCGTGCTAGTGTCTTTCTTGAGTTGTGCAACACGAGCGTTTTCCGTGGATTCCACATTTTGTGCTCATTCCTTGGTTGCACGACCCCATTTATCTATCCGTGTGTGTGTTTCCGTGTGCCACATATTGCTATTGGTCTACTTGTTTCGCTTGCGAATTTGTGAATCTCTTTCAACATTATTGACTCTTGCTAACATTTTGCATCAAATTTTTGTGCCACTATCCTCACCGAGCTCTACCATAAGCTTTACTTGATAGGTGTGAGTGAACAAGTCCGTACCAATTCCACTATTCTTTCATCTCACATTGAGTGAAACGGGATACATCCTCAACTTTGGGAAAAGGTAACTTGGTATTGTTTATCTCATTTCCTACTCACCTCTACTCGAGTCTTGTGATGGATAGGCATGGCATTTCACCCTCGGTCTACAACAACAACGACGAGTTCGATGCCACAAACAACAACTCCGACGCCAAGATGCAAGCTCAAATGGAGGAGATCAAAGCCCTCATCAAGTCCTACAAGCGATCTTCCTCATCTTCGAGAAGACGCTCAAGAGCACATGCTTCCAAGCTACCATCTCTGGCAAGATCACATCGGCATCGACACCATAACCACCAAGAACGTGAAGGTCATGAGCTCAACATCAACTACCGCTCAACGACTTCACCATCTCCCTTGGCATCTTCACCAAGCGACTTCAAGGCATCTTCGCCTACGGACATACGGCATCTTCGCCAACAAGCACCCCATGACTACGCTCAAGAGAAGCTCCCCAAGCTTAAGCCCGCAACTTCCACGAGCTACTACGACCTTGACATCGACCACGCGATTCCTTTCTATGGGACTCAAGAACCCGAGGAGTACCTCGAGTGGGAGCTTTTGATGGACGACTACCTCAAGCTACATCAAGTTCGTCCCGAAGATCAAGTGAAGTGCGCCACAAGAAACTTCCACGACTACGCCTCGTCTTGGTGGCTTCACACACCTTTGGAGTACTATGACATGAGTTGGCCCAAGACGAAGAGAGCTTTGCGGCGAGAGTTTGTGCCTCCAACCTACACGGAACAACTTCTTCGCCAATTGGAGAACACCATCCAAGGATCCAAGTCCATCGACGAGTACTTCAAGGAGATGAAGATTGCCTTTATGACGAGCCGGCATGGACGACCCCATTTCGATGAAGTTCCACTTCATGATGGGATTGAACAACGACATCTCCAAGACTATCTTCCTCGAGAACTACAAGTCCATCGATGACTACTACATTGGTGCTCTCAAGGCGGAACAAGAACTCATGAAGGCCAAGGCTTCTCCACCCCAAGCACACTTCGCGGCGACCAAGCTCTACGACAAGCATGAGGCTAGTACCACCATGATGTCCGAGCACGACAAGCTCCAAGACGATGCTCCCAAGTGCGACTTCACCGCCATCCCTCTTTGTGGCATTGATGATGCCGAGTCTACCTTGACTCTTTTTCAAGATGGCGCGGCGACAAGTACGACTACGGAGACCTTCAAGGACCAAGCTTTGGAGGCAAGCAACAAGGTGGCGAGCAAGGATGATGCTTCCATCTTAGGAGGCGAGAGTGATGCTGTGCCATCTTCGGCCTTCATCCACGGCAACGATGACGAGATGATCGAGCATGGGATTTTCCCTTCGGTCATGGAGGAGAGTGATGATGTGCCATCTTCGGCCTTCATCCATGGCGACAGCGATGAGATGGTTGAGTATTTGACCTCGACCACGGCGACGTATGATGACTTGAGTGACTTGTGCCACCATATTGAGAGTGAGAGTGACTTCACCACTAGCCCCATATATGACGAGTTGCCCCAATTCTCATGTGAGGAGAGCCACAACCCCCACCACTTGAGTGACATGAGTGACTCCACCATATGTGAGATTGAGTGCACCTATTTTGAGGGAGTGAGTGAACCACCACATAGAGAGAGTGAGATAGTTGATAGGTCTAGTGAGGCCATTTGCATTTCTAACAACTTGACCTTTACCTCTATTGTGTCTTCTCATTTGGTGCTAGGTCCCATTTATGATGACGTGCCGATCCTTGATGACTTCGTCCTCCCTTTGGACAAGACGATGGCCATGGTGGACTATGATGCACCCCCCACATGGTTCCATCAAGATGAAGATGACCACCATTTGGTCTTTCCCACCTCACCTACACCACTTGAGTGGAATGACAAAGGTAACAAAGGTGACGGTGATGCTCTCGTCCCACTAGTGGACTATTTTGACATTGATTGCTTCCATGATGTTGATCACCCTAATGACATGCTTCATTCTAGTATGATTTCCCCATGTGATGATTTGCCCATTTATGATGAATATGATGATTCTCATGTGGAGTCTATTAGTTGTGATGCCATGTTACATAGGATTTCTTGTGACAATTCTTTAGGTCACATCATGTTTGTTAATCCACTTGACTTGTCATATGCTATGCATGAGATCCATCGTATGTCTTATTTGCAATCTCTTCATAGTGACTATGCATATGCCATTAAAATAATCCCAATTTGCACATATGGCATAGATGACAAGCCCATGGTTATTGGCATTTGTTTTTCTTGTGATGATATTGATATGCTCCCTTTGCATCATTTATCTCATATGCCATGCCATGCCCACCTAGCTTCGGATATGCATTGCTTTGGATGTTATCCATTTTCTCCAAAGGATGTTTCCAATATTGCTCATGAGGAGACCCCCATAGTTTCCTCATACATGTTAGAAGATTTTGATCCATCCCATCCATTGCATGATCCCAATAATTATGTGCACAATATGCTCCCCATGCATCATAATGATATTGATGTGCCATATACTTGTATGCTAAATTTGCATCCCCATCGTGTCATACATAATAACTATTCTTTCATGATGGATAACATGTTCTTATACCATGCATCAAATTTCTTTGAGCGATGCTTATCTTGTGCTAACTCACACGTGCACATACACATCATGATGGATGATGTGTACATTTACCACGCGCACAATTTCTTTGTTTGTGTCTCTTTTGTGTAGGTACCCATGAATACTTGTCAAACTCGCAATCCCATGAGTTGACAAAACGAGCTCTAGAGAGCAACGATGATTTGGGATCCCATGGATTGCCTTTCCCATCGCTCTCTTCACGCGAAGTCTTCACGCATTTCTTCTACATGGCCCTCACTTGGCTATGGGTTGTTGTCCATTACATATTCTATGCCCATCTTGCCATGTTCACTTTGCATGATATGCCCATTCCTATGCCTTTTCCATGCATTTGTGACCCATGCTTTGCTTTACACATGATGATTGACTCTCATACTTTTATGTGTATTTGCAAGCTTGGTGGAAATATTGCTTGTCCTTGCCATGTTCCTTTTGTGCACCATTCCTATGATGATACTATGATCTTGATTTGTGTTCGTGCTTGTGATATGTCATGTGCATTGTCTATGCCTATTATTTGCTCACGTGACATGATTGCCATGATTTCCTCTAGTGTGTTGCATCTTCGCTCCACTAGTTTGCACGACATGATTGATATGCTTGCTTGTGTTGCATCAACCATGATTCATACTTGCTCATTTCACGTGGTTGATGACAACCATCTACATGCTTTGCACATGATTGTTGTTGCTTCTTGTCATATATCTCTATGTGTTGCCTCTCTCATGCTAGATGATTTGCCATGTATTGAGTGCAACAATGATTCTCTTCTTGCTCATGAGATTGCCCCATAGCATTCTCCCATATATTTGGAGATTTTGACATAATTCTTGTGAAGCATGCTTGTCTTACTTCTTTGCACCATATACCTAGTGCCATGAATATTGCCATTGTTGCATCATATTATTCATGCACTTATGCTTCTAATGGTTATGTGCAAAAGATGAGAACCATCATGATGGATGATGTGTCCATCTACCATGCGACACGTTCTTTGTTTTGTTTTGTGCATGTGTAGGATACTTGGACTTTGTGTCGACTTCCACTTCACGTGAGTTGACCATTCGAGCTCTTGAGAGCGAGACTCATACATTCTACCACGAATCGCTTCTACACCGCATTTGCTTCCACTTCGGCATTGTGAAGAATGCACAAGGACACGCCTTCAAGGTGACATCCTTCTTGAGCTTGGATATTGTGGATCATACTTCATGTGTTGCTTGCACCATTTGCACGCATGCTCGAGATATTGCTTTCACCCATGATTGCCACATTTCCATGCTTCATGACATATATACCTTGTGTGTTGCATCCAATTCGCGGACTTCTTGCTACTATCATATGGTTGGTTGCACCAAGATCATTTCTTCACATATTTGCATCTCTACCTCCCATTTACGTGCTTGTCCCCATGATATCTTTGATTGTGTTCAATTTATGCGCTTACATGCCATGTCACAATCCTTTGTCACACCATTTGCTATGCTTGATGACGACACTTGTTTGGTGAATCGCCTCTTCAATGCTTGGTTTTGCACTAACGCTAACCACATTTGTTTTTCCAAGTGTTTGTCCTATTTGCTCCTTTTGAAGGAATCACAAGACAGTGCGACATTGGAGAGTGCCTATTTCGAGATTCAAGATGATGATTGCTTGGTGGTCGACCGCTTCGACACGGCAACGCCATCTCTTTCCCATGGTGATTTGGTTTTTGATCCGAGGTCGGATCTTTTCCAAGGGGGAGGGGATGATGCGGAGCATCCTACGGTCATCACCATGTCAAGAGTCCGTTTGGCAAGTGACACGTGCGACCTCTACTTCTCATACATAAAGGTGAATCTTCTCCTTTACACGTGCTCACTTGACCCCTTCGAGGATGGTATACTACTTGACACTCCACTCGTGTGCATGCATAGGTATTGCCGGAGCTTCACGGACGACGAGGAGGAGTGCAAGCGCCAAGGAACACCTACACCATCCGCGAGGGAAGCCTGGAAACAAAGACGGAAGAAGAAAGTGTTGCGGAGTCTACAGCGACCGGACGACCGGAAGCCTCCGGACGTCCGACCCGCTACAGCGCCCGGACGACCGACCAAGACCGGACGTCCGACACCTCCCAGGCCACGGACGACCGAGTGCCTCCGGACGACCGGTGCTACGGCGAATAGAATTTACTTGATGTCCGAAGACTTTCTGACGTCCGGACCGTCTGAAGCTTCCGGACGTCCGACCCCTTCCGGACGTCTGACGCCTGTGGGCAGGGCCGCTGGCCTTTGGCCTTGTATCCTCTCCCACTTACCCCTTCGTGGCTTAGACTATAAATAGACCACCTCCACCTCCTTTCTAAGGTTAGCAAATATGATAGCTCATTCTTAGGTGAGCTTTGCTCCTACCTCTTCTCTTGAGAGAGAGAGACCACTACTCCATTGGAGGCCAAGACCTCCATCTAGGAGAAGATCCTGTGGGATATATCATCAAGACCCCCTCTTGGGCGGCCCCCTTCAAGACCTCCTCACGGAGATGAACTCTACCTTGTATCTTTCCCTTTGTTGTTCATGTACCTTGTGGATCTTGTGTGTTTGATTGTCTAGTGGATGTGTGATCGGACATGTTCTTGAGTGTTTCCCCTTGTAATTTCTCTCCGTTCTTTCCCGTGTTCATCGTGTTCTTCGAGGGATCCCTCTCCAAACGTGAAAGATCGGCCTACACCGGGTTAGCCCGGTATCACACGAGATCAGAGAGGCTAAACCATAGAAGCTAGCCTATGGTATGATTGTTGTTCGTCATACGGACTAAAACCCTCCGGTTTATATAGACACCGGAGAGGGTTAGGGTCACATAGAGTCGGTTACAATGGGAGGAGATCTACATATCCGTATCGCCAAGCTTGCCTTCCACGCCAAGGAAAGTCCCATCCAGACACGGGACGAAGTCTTCAATATTGTATCTTCATAGTCCAGAGTCCGCCAAAGGTCATAGTCCGCCATCCGGACACCCCCTAATCCAGACTCCCTCAAGAGCCCCCGAACCAAGGCTTCAATGACGACGAGTCCGGCGCATGATTGTCTTCGCATTGCAAGGCGTGTTCCTCCTTCGAATACTTCATAGAAGATTTTGAACACAAGGATAGTGTCCGTCTACGCAAAATAAGTTCCACATACCACCGTAGAGAGAATAATATTTGCACAAATCCAATCTGTGACGTATTCGCAAAGGCGACATCACACCACGGCCAAGCCTTTATTCGAATCGCTTTTCTTGTCCCACCTCGGTAGCGTTTAGCGAGGCGGTTTCCTTGGCACGTCTTGTCAAAGCAGAGATCATGTCCCCTTATTCCGGGTTTCTCATTAATACGAGCGTGGGTAACCCAACGTGCCCGTTGGCACGTCTCCTCCATCGAAGGCGAGTCCCAAACGATCACGGGCAAGGCTCTTGGTATTCAACCTCTTTATAAAGAGACCAAGGCTCTACTCCTTTCTTTCAATCTCAATCGAATCCGCCCCTCGCCTCGAGTTCCAACACCCAAAGCTCTAGATTCAGGCGCTTCAGACCTTCAATGATGTCCGGTTCCGACCTTCAAGGCCGATGGATGCCTTCCTCCGTTATGGAAGAAGACGTGCTAAAGCTAAGAGATGCCAGGTATTTAACCGGTGAAATCTCGCATAGGCTGCCTGCTCAAGGGCAGGTTATTCCCGCTCCCAAGCCTGGTGAGAGCGTGGTGTTTGCGTCTGACTTCCTTCGGGGGCTAGGCTTCCCGACGGACCACTTCGTGAGGGGGCTCATGTTTTATTATGGATTGGAATTTCACGACTTGGATCCGGAGTCCATCCTCCACATCTCATCGTTCATTGTCGTGTGCGAAGCCTTCCTTCGCATTACCCCTCACTTTGGATTGTGGCTTAAGACCTTCAAAGTGGAGCCGAAGATGATCAAGGGGCAGCAAGCGGAGTGCGGAGGGGTTGTTATAAGCAAGAATGTTGACACTCCATGGCCCGAGGGCTCTTTTCAAGAGGAGTTCAGCTTATGGCAATGAGAGTGGTTTTATATCACAGCTCCCAGGGGCACCAAGTGGGTGGCGCCACCTGCCTTTCGCTCGGGTCCTCCCCGCGGTGGCGTCATGGGTCAATAAAGGGCTCGACTGGGGCCTTCCAAGGACGTGCCCTTGTTGCAGGCCGCATTCAAGATCTCCGGAAAGAGACATCAACCTTGCCGTAGTGACGCAGTCATGTTGATTCGCCACACTTTGCCTCGCAAACACCGCCTCCAATTGTGGGAGTTTAATCCGAGGGACCACAAGCTCTCCAACACTTTTACGGCGCGACGCCCATGGAGATGTACAAATTGTTCTTCGGATCACAAGCAATGTGTCCGGACTCGACCGAGGACGCAGTTCGAGCTGCAATCACCCGGATACTCAAGTAAGTAGCCCTGCATCTTACACGCCATCCGTGATATTTATCATAAAATCGCCCTTAAAAGAGTTGTCCCTTAAACAGGAGTGGATAGCGAAAGCAAAGCTAATCAGTGTTCGCCCCCTCCACGAGACCACGCCGGGATCCCGTGTTAACCAGATCTTTGGAGGTCGCGCCTTTGGAAGAAGGCGAAGGAGGGAACAAGGAAGCTACCGCCTCCCCGAAGGAGGCTATCAGGAAAGGAGGAATCGAGAATCCCTCCATCCAGGGGAAGAAGAGGACCGCCTGTGAAGACCCGGAGACCATGATCTCAAAGCGGGGGAAGAAATCTTCGTCAGAGGGTCCTGCGCCTGGAGGTGCCTCGGCCGCACTGTGCCCTCAAGGGGATCGGCCCTCCAGCGAGCCGTAAGTAGAGAGGGGAGTTTAAAATAAGAGACATCCCTATTCTATTCCTGAGAAATATAACAGAATTTTTACCTTGTAGTTCGGATCTCAACCCTTCTCAGCAGAGCTCATCTTCAGGGGAATCTTCATCCGGAGATGATGGAGAGCGGAACGCCTCCCCCTGCCGTACCGCCTTGCGACGCGAGCGACCCTGAGGTGTCGTCACTGAGGGTTTCTCCGAATCCGGCAGGGCCGGAAAGCAGCCATATGGCTCCCCAAAGCCCTCCGTGTCCGGCCTTCGAAAAAGGCCCTCGGACGAGTCCGGCACCGTCCGGTGCACGGTCGGAGGAGCTGAAGGATCTGCTCGGGTGAGCGTCTATCTCAGAAGAACACCGTGCATTGATGGGCACGGTGATTGAAAGGATTTCATCTGCGGAGAGGTGGTTGCACGAGGCCGTCAGGAGTTTATTGACAGGTTTTGAGGTACGCGAAATGATGTACCTTTTGACAGTTCCACATATAAAAGATGCGCCCTGTATAGATAGTAGCCCCCGAGACTCGATGCGTTGTCAAAAATGACGGCGCGCCGAGGATCATAGTCCCAGGTATAACATGTCGCCGTTCCTACGTAGGTGGCAAAGTGTCCGGTGGCTAGCCGGACTTATGAAGTTGCCGAGCTAAAGCGGCAACTTGACGTGGCAGATGCCGACATCGCGCTTGTTAACAAGCGGCTTGATTTAATCACAAGGTATGCAATTTCTCCGCGGACACACTGGTAAGGGGCTTGATGCCCGTGCCATACAACATGTATGCTTGATGCGACGGTGCCGCTGCCATGGAGAACCTTCGCGGAACTCGCCCAAGCCAAGGAGCAAAGCTAGAAAAGTGATGCGGCTGCCTTAAAGGCGCATCAAGAGCTGAAAGCCAAACAGGCTGCTCACTGCCGAAGCAGGAAAGAAATGGCCGAGATGGCTGTGAAGTTGAAGGATGCTGCCGACTGCCGCAAGCTTCTTGAAAAAGAAGATCGGGCGAAACAAAAGGACCTGGAGAAGGCCACTACCGAGGCCAAGGATGCTCGCTCTGCAATGAGAGCCATGAAGCAGGAGCTACGTCAGGCCGGAGATATCGCGGCTGGAAAGCCCTTTATGCTGCGGATGAAGTACGTGGATCCTAAATATGCTCAGTTGGACCGGCTGTGGAGTGTGGCGGATACTTATCTAGACTTGGCGGCAAGTGCGGACGCGTCAACACTTCCGAGATCAACAGGATCACGAAGTGGAAAAGCTTTTTGGTCGCAGCCCACAATCCAGAGCACCCACTTCCATTAACCGAGCGTTTGGCCGAATGGGCGGAGCTGAATAGGTTATCCAGACTCGCCATGAAGGATGTCGTGAGTCATCTGTGGCCGGAAAGGCCCGAGCCGAAGAGTTATTTTAGTTTGGTGCAACAGTTCCTTGGTGCGGTGCCGCATATCAATGCAATGAAGAGGTCAGCATGCATATAGGGTGCGCGGATGGCTCTTGCCCGTGTCAAGACATACTGGGCGGAGATAAAGGCCATCGACGTTGCATCCCAAGATTCGGACGGGAGCCGAGTACCTGCCGAGCACTATTTTCAGGAAGTTCTGTAGGGCGCTCGTTTAATAGAGACGCAGTGCTCGAAGGATATCATGTTTGAATAGCATGTATTATTGTAAAACAATGTTTCAATGGAATACAAAAACTTTTTATACTTGTGCCTGCAAGAATTAAAATACCTCCTGTGCGGCCGTTAATGTATATGTGTATATAACCTGAAAGATGGCAGTCTTCGGCTTCATCCCCCACGCATATAATGCGGGGGTGTTCGCATGACGCATTTTCACACTTGATCCAACGTCTTGGTCCTATAAAGGAGGTGATAGCGCAGCGAACTAGGCAAACTGCACTATAATGCTTTATCACTTTCACTTAGCCATAGGAGTTTGACGGTGGGGCTACTATATAGCCCCTAGGGGCACCGCCGCCTCGAATTGGCGCTGCGTGCGTGCCTGACCGGGAAACGACCCTTCTTTAATGCGGAGGAATCCTAAAGATTCTGGTGGGTCATCGAGTGGTTGCCAGTCTCACGCTATATCATGACAGTCAGTTTTCGGCTTTCTCTACTGAGGTGCTCGCCTGGCCGAACCGGGGCACAATCGCAGTAGTTCTCCTGGTGCCGCCTTAGCCGATAGAGTGAAACGTAAGGCAGCAAAACACAGGAGCCGGGTGAGGGAGTCCTGGATTAGGGGGTGTCCGGATAGCCGAACTATAACCTTTGGCCGGACTCCTGGACTATGAAGATACAAGATTGAAGACTTCGTCCCGTGTCCGGATGGGACTTTCCTTGGCGTGGAAGGCAAGCTTGGCGATACGGATATGTAGATCTCCTCCCATTGTAACCGACTCTGTGTAACTCCTAACCCTCTCCATTGTCTATATAAACCGGAGGGTTTTAGTCCGTGGGACTAACAACAATCATACCATAGGATAGCTTCTAGGTTTAGCCTCTACGATCTCGTGGTAGATCTACTCTTGTACTACCCATATCATCAATATTAATCAAGCGAGAGTAGGGTTTTACCTCCATCGAGAGGGCCCGAACTCCGGTAAAAACATCGTGTCCCTTGTCTCCTATTACCATCCGCCTAGATGCACAGTTCGGGACCCCCTACCCGAGATCCGCCGGTTTTGACACCGACATTGGTGCTTTCACTGAGAGTTCCTCTGTGTCGTCACCTTTAGGCCCAATGGCTCCTCCGATCATCAGCAATGATGCTGTCCAGGGTGAGACTTTTCTCCCCGGACAGATCTTCGTATTCGGGCTTTTGCTGCGGGCCAATTCGCTTGGCCATCCGAGCAGATCGAAGCTACGCCCACAGCCATCAGTCGATTTGGAAGTTTGAACTACACGGCCGACGTCGCGGAGACTTGGTCTTCGACGGGTTCGAGCCACCTGTTTGCCACAGATCACACGATGGGCATGATCTAGCTCTGCCACGAGCAAGGCCTCGAGGTCAAGACCGATGTCCGCTCCGACCCTTAGCTCGGAGCCGATTACGCTTAATCGAGGATGTGGCTAGACACCGCCTGGGCTGCAATCTTTACGGCGATCGAGCGAACACCATACCTGTCCTTTGGCGGCTCGTGACTCAAGGTGCCGGACTCCTCTGGGACTCCGAACCTTCCGCCCGCTAATCGAATCCGATTGGGCGCCGATCATGGAGTTCACCGCCCGGACATCTTTTCAAAGACTCGCCCTTCGGCGACATCCTGAATTCACTAAAGTCTCTCTCTCTATCAGAAGAGCCCTGGACGGATTATGGTCGGCAAGGTCGGGATGCGGACGGCAAAGAAATTCAAAGCCCACCCACCACCCACTTTGTAGCCACTGTCGATGATTTAACCGACATGCTCGACTTCGACTCCGAAGACATCGACGGTATGGACGACGATGTAGGAGATTTAACGAGAACCAGCGCCTATAGGCCACTGGACAACCACCCCATCTCACGATGTATACATGGTGGATACACCTAAAGGAAATGACGACGAGGAACAAAGGGACGCAACGAGGGACCGTTCCCTCGAAAAGCAATCAAAGCAACGGCGTAAGCGCCGCTCCAAACCCCACCTCGACAGAGAAAGCAACCATATAGACCCAGCCATAGAGCAGGGCAAACCGGCGGACGACGAACATGCCATCGAGCAACCGTTCGAACAGGGCAACTTGGATAAACAACCCGTCCCCGGCGAAGACAACAGTCCGGACGACCTCACGCCGGACAAGTTCGGAGCAGAAGAACCTCCACAAAGGCTCACGCCATCGCACGTAGCCCTAAAAAGCGTAAGCGGAAGCTCAAAACAGCGGAAGATGCACTCGTAATTAGATGGAGCAAAGTACTCAACACCGCAGACAAATACAAATGATACGCCACACAAAGAGCTATCCGAAGCGAAGATTACTGCCGGAATTTGATGATGAGGCCTTAGAGCCTCCACAATCAAAAAATAAGGAAGCCACCCGGTCGGGTAAACGACCCCATGGCCAACACAGTGCGGCAAAGTACGCCGCACACAAGCCGGAACGCGATCCGCACAAGGATTCGCATCAAAAAGATGGCCCAGCCGGATCTATCTATGGGCAAAGAAAGCGAGCTCTAGTAAGCAATGCAACACATCAAATATCCGAACATCACGGTACACCCAGATATAGGGGTGCCGCACACCCCCTATGTTTCACCGATGAGGTGCTGGATCAGGAATTTCCTGCGAGATTCAAGCCCGTAAACATAGAGGCATGCGACGGAACAACAGACCCTAGAGTCTGGATTGAGGATTACATCCTCCACATACACATGGCTAGAGGAGATGACCTCCACACCATAAAATACTTACCCCTCAAGCTCAAAGGGCCAGCCCGGCATTGGCTTAAAAGCCTTCCCGAAAACACCATTGGAAGTTGGGAAGAGCTCGAGGATGCTTTTCGCAAATTTTCAAGGGACCTATGTCCGACCTCCGGATGCGCGATTTAAGTCACATAACTCAACAACCCGAGAGTCACCGAAAATTCTGGAACAGATTCCTTACTAAAAAGAACCAAATAGTCGATTGTCCGGACGCCAAGCCTTAGCAGCTTTCAAACACAACGTCCGAGATGAATGGCTCACCGTGACACCTCGCCAAGAAAAGCCAAGAACAATGGCCGCATTAACAAGCCTCATGACCCGCTTTTGTGCGGGAGAGGATAGCTGGATGGCAAGATGCATCAAAGAACCCAAGTACATCCAAAGTTAGGGATGGAAGCGGAAACCGCGACGCAGGACCAGCGCCTTGACCAAGGGAAACAGCCCAAGAGCACATCACCAACGCCGGATTCAAAAGCTCGGCGAGAATCGTAAAAGCTGCCCCTCAAGGATAACAGGACGAAGCTATCTAACCTAAACAACATCTTGGACAAGATATGTCAAATCCACAGTACTCTGGAAGCACGCAAACCATACCCACAGAGATTGTTGGGTCTTCAAGCAATCCGGCAAACTCAACGCCGAACACAAGGGGCTCGACACACCAAGCGAGGACGATGACGAACCCCACAAGCAGAGCATCGGAAAACAAAAGAATTTCCCACAAGAAGTCGAAAAAGTAAATTCACTTCACGTGACAAAAGGGAAGAACAGAGTGGTGCCCTTAGAGATACGCGCCATATGGCCTATCCCAGAGGAGTCCCGCCACTTAACTATCAAGCACTACTGGGACGCGAAGCTTTCGCCCGCTTTAACGCAATACCGCATTATGCATCTCTTATACTTAAAATGCCCGGTCCGCGAGGCATCATCTCATTAAAGGGAAATATCGAGTGTTCCTTGAGCGGAAGATTGTGCGCTGCCTTGTGACAGCCCACACACTAAGCCGGGCTTCACTAATCAAAGCACCTAAACAGGTTGTTCAGACTCCGGACATGGCTAGACGAGTCCCACAGTAAACATACAAGGGCTTACTAGCCGCATACCCCCGTTCAAGGGGCTCCGCGCATGTACAACAAGAGACAATAAAGCTCAATTTTATTCATTTTTTAAATTGTACTTTGTTTATTTAATATAACGTACATTTCGCATGATCCTTCTCAACTAAGTTCCTCTCTTTTACAGATGAACACCATGCTACACCCGTCTAGGATACGACACAATGGGGACACAGGCACAGACGTGCAGTAGGGACCCGTTCCAAGGATTCTTTTCAGATTAAGACCCTGCGTAAACCTTTTTTACTGTCTCTTATTGATACACATCCCTCGGTTTCTTGATATAACCAAGGTGGAGGCTGGCGTCTTGGCATTGGCCACGTCAGGATCTTGCGCGTACCTGGACACCAGGGGCTTATTACTAAGGGCGTTGTTCATCCCGTTTTCATAAAGACCGAATACCTTAGGGAGTGTTCGCGTCATGAAGTTTGGCCTTATATGCATCAGCTCGAATCATGTCTTTGGTCAAATGTTGGGTTTGCCCGGCTCCTCGTGTTTTGTTGCCTTACGTTCCGCTTCCATCGGCTAAGGCGGCACCGGAGAACTATCTGCGATTGTGCCCGGTTGGCCAAAGTAGCACCTCGATGAGAGAAAGCCTAAACCGGATCATTCATGATATAGCGTGAGACCGGTCAACCACTCGATGACCCACCGGAATCTTTAGGATTCCTCCACATTAACGAAGGGCCGCTTTCCGGTTAGGAACACAGCGCCTGGCCCGAATTGAAGCGGTGCCCCTAGGGGCTATGTAGTAGCCCCACCGTCAAACTCCTATGGCTAAGTGAAAGTGATAAAGCATTATAGTCCGGTTGCCTAGTTCATTGTGCTATCACCTCCTTTATAGGACCAAGACATTGCATCAAGTGTGAAAATGCACCTTTCATTTAACACCCCGCATTATATGCGTAAATTTGAAGCCAAAGACCGCCATCATTCAGGTTATATACACATATACATTAACGGCCGCACAGAGGTATTTTAACTCTTGCGAGCACAAGTATAAAAAGCTTTTATATTCCATAGAAACATTGTTTTACAATAATACATGTTATTCAAACATGATATCCTTCGAGCATCAAGGTCTCTACTAAACGAAAGCGCCTGCGAGAACTTCCTAAAAATAGTGCTCGGCGGTACTCGGCTCCGTCTCAATCTTGGGATGCAACGTCGGTGGCCTTCATCTCCGCCGTAATGTCTTGACACGGGCAAGAGCCATCCGCGCACCCTCTATGCATGTCGACCTCTTCATTGCATTGATATGCGGCACCGCACCAAGGAACTCTTGCACCAAACTAAAATAACTCTTTGGCTCGAGCCTTTCCTACCATAGATGACTCACGACATCCTTCATGGCGAGTCCAGATAACCTATTCAGCTCCGCCCATTCGCCAAACGCTTCGGTTAATGGAAGTGGGCGCCTGGATTGTGGAACTGCGACCAAAAAGCTTTTCCACTTCGTGATCCTCGTTGATCTCGGAAGTGTTCGGCACGTCCATGCAGACTTGCCGCCAAGTCCGTGATAAGTATCCGCCAGACTCCACAAATTCGGGTCCAACTGAAAGCATATTTAGGATCCTCGAACTTCATCCGCAGCATAAAGGGCTTTCCAACCGCGATATCTCCGGCCTGACGTAGCTCCTGCTTCATGGCTCTCATTGCAGAGCGAGCATCCTTGGCCTCGGTAGTGGCCTTCTTCAGGTCCTTCTGTTCTGCCTGATCTTCTTTTTCAAGAAGCTCGCAGCGGTCGAGAGCATTCTTCAACTTCACAGCCATCTCGGCCATTTCCTTCTTGCTTCGGCAATGAGCAGCCTGTTCGGCTTTCAACTCTTTAGTCGCCTTTAAGGCAGCCGCATCGCTTCTCCTGGCCTGCTCCTTGGCTCGGGCAAGTTCCGCCCGAAGGTTCTCCAAGGCAGCGACACCATCTGCATCAAGCACACATGTTGTAAGGTACGGGCATCAAGCTCCTCTTACCGGGTGTCTTCGGAGAAATTACATACCTTGTGCCTCGTCAAGCCGCTTGTTAACAAGCGCGATGTCGGCATCTGCCACGTCAAGTTGCCGCTTTAGCTCGGCAAATTCTTCAGTCCGGCTAGCCACCGGACACTTCGCCACCTACATAGGAACGGTGACATGTTATACCTTGGACTAGGATCCTCGGCGCGCCGTCATTTTTGACAATGCACCGAGTCTCAGGGGCTACTATCTATACAGGGCGCATCTTTTATATGCGGAACTGTCAAAAGGTGCATCATTTCGCGTACCTCAAAACCTGTCAGTAAACTCCTGACGGCCTCGTGCAACCCGCTCTCCGCTGATGAAATCCTTTCAATCACCGTGCCCATCAATGCACGGTGTTCTTCCGAGATTGACGTCAGCCTCGAAAGCAGATCCTTCACTCCTCCGATCACAAGACTGGATGGTGTCGGACTCGTCCGATGGCCTTTTTCGAAGGCCGTACACGGAGGGCTTTGGGGAGCCATACGGCTGCTTTCCGGCCCTGCCCGATTCGGAGAAACCCTTCATGACGACACCTCAGGGTCGCCCACCTCGCAAGGCGGTACGACAGGGGGAGGCGTTCCGCTCTCCATCATCTCCGGACGAAGATCCCCTGAAGATGAGCTCTGCTGAGAAGGGCTGAGATCCGAACTACAAGGTAAAAATTCAGTTATCTTTCTCAGGAATAGAATAGGGATGTCTCTTATTTTAAAAACTCCCCTTACGGCTCGCTGGAGGGCTGGTCCCCTTGATGGCACAGTGTGGCCAAGGCACCTCCCGGCGCAGGACCCTCTGACAAAGATTTCTTCCCCCGCTTTGAGACCATAGTCTCCGGGTCTTCAGAGGCGGTCCTCTTCTTCCCCTGGATGGAGGGATTCTCGATTCCTCCTTTCCTGACAGCCTCCTTCGGGGAGGCGGTAGCTTCCTTGTTCACCCCTTCGCCTTCTTCCAAAGGCGCAACCTCCAAGATCTGGTTAATACGGATCCGGCGTGGTCTCGTGGAGGGGGGCCGACACTGATCAGCTTTTGCTTTCGCTATCCACTCATGTTTAAGGGACAACTCTTTTAAGGGCAATTTTATGATAAATATACGGATAGCGTGTCCGGGTACAGGGCTACTTACTTGAGTATCCGAGCAATTGCAGCTCAGACCTGCGTCGTCGTTCGAGTCCGGATACATTGCTTGTGATCCGAAGAACAATTTGTACATCTCCATGGGCGTCGCGCCCGTAAAGTGTTGGAGAGCTCGTGGTCCCTCCGGATTAAACTCCCACAGACGGAGGGGGCGGCGTTTGCAGGGCAAAGTGCGGCGAATCAACATGACCCGTGTCACTACGGCCAGGTTGATGTCTCTCTCCGGGAGATCTTGAATGTAGCCCTGCAACAAGGGCACGTCCTTGGACGGTCCCCAGTCGAGCCCTTTATTGACCCATGACGCCGGCCGCGGGGGAGGACCCGAGCGAAAGGCAGGTGGCGCCACCCACTTGGTGCCCCTGGGAGCTGTGATATAAAACCACTCTCGTTGCCATAAGCTGAACTCCTCTTGAAAAGAGCCCTCGCCATGGAGCATCAACATTCTTGCTTATAACAGCCCCTCCAAGACTCCGCTTGTCGCCTTGATCATCTTTGGCTCCACTTTGTAGGTCTTAAGCCACAATCCAAAGTGAGGGGTAATGCGGAGGAAGGCTTCGCACACGACAATGAACGATGAGATGCGAAGGATGGACTCCGGATCCAAGTCGTGAAATTCCAACCCATAATAAAACATGAGCCCCCTCACGAAGGGGTCCGTCGGGAAGCCTAGCCCCCGAAGGAAGTGAGACGCGAACACCCTGCTCTCACCAAAGCTTGGGAGTAGGAATAACCTGCCCTTGAGCAGGCAGCCTATGCGTAAATTTCGCCGGTTAAATACCGCATCTCTTAGCCTTAGCACGCCTTTCTTCCAGAATCGGAGGAAGGCATCCACCAGCCTTGAAGGTCGGAGCCGACATCATTGAAGGTCCGGCGCTGAATCTGGAGCTTTGGGTGTTGGAACTCGAGGCGAGGGCGGATTCGATTGAGATTGAAAGAAAGGAGTAGAGCCTTGGTCTCTTTATAAAGAGGTTGAATACCAAGAGCCTTCCCGTGACCGCTTTGGGACTCGCCGATAGAGGAGACGTGCCAATCCAAGGCACGATTGGGTTACCCACGCCGTATTAATGAGAATCCTGGAATAAGGGACACGATCTCTGCTGACAAGACGTGCCAAGGAAACCGCCTCGCTAAACGCTACCGAGGTGGGACACTAAAAGCGATTCGAATGAAGGCTTGGCCGTGGTGTGATGTCACACCGCTAATACGTCACAGATTGGATTTGTGCAAATATTATTCTCTCTACGGTGGTATGTGGAAATTATTTTGCGTAGCGGACACTATCCTTGTGTTCAAAATCTTCTATGAAGTATTCGAGGAGGAACCCGCCTTGCAATGCGTCAAGACAATCTGTGGCACGGACTCGTCGTCATTGAAGCCCGGTTCAGGGGCTACCGAGGAGTCCTGGATTAGGGGTGCCCGGATAGTCGAACTATAACCTTTGGCCGACTCTGGACTATGAAGATACAAGATTGAAGACTTCGTCCCGCTTCCTGGATGGGACTTTCCCCGTGTGGAAGTCAAGCTTGGCGATGCGGATATGTAGATCTCCTCCCATTGTAACCAACTCAGGTAACCCTAACCCTCTCCTGTTTATATAAACCGAGGGTTTTAGTCCGTGGGACGAACAACAATCATACCATAGGCTAGCTTCTAGGGTTTAGCCTCTCGATCTCGTGGTAGATATACTCTTGTACTACCCATATCATCAATATTAATCAAGCAGGAGTAGGGTTTTACCTCCATCGAGAGGGCCCGAACCTGGGTAAAAACATCGTGTCCCTTATCTCCTGTTACCATCCGCCTAGACGCACAGTTCGGGACCCCCCACCCGAGATCCTCCGGTTTTGACACCGACACCAGGCAAACCCAACATTTGACCAAAGACATGATTCAGAGCTGATGCATATAAGGCCAAACTCGCGACGCCGAACACTCCCTAAGGTATTCGGTCTTTATGAAAACGGGCTGAACAACGCCCTTAGTAGTAAGCCCCTAGTGCAGGTACGCGCAAAATCGTGACGTGGCCAATGCCAAGACGCCAGTCTCCACCTCGGTTATAGCAAGAAACCGGGGGATGTGTATCAACAAGAGACAGTAAAAAAGGTTTACATAGGGTCTTAATCTGAAAAGAATCCTTGGAACGGGTCCCTCATCGCACGTCTGCGCTGTGTCTCCGTTGTGCCGTATCTCGACGGGTGTAGTACGGTGTTCATCTCAGTAAAGAGAGGAACTTAGTTGAAAAGATCGTGCGAAAATGTACGTTATATTAAATAAACAAAGTACAATTTAAAAAATGAATAAAATTGAGCTTTATTGTCTCTTGTTGTATATGCGCGGAGCCCCTTGTACGGGGGTATGCGGCTAGTAAGCCCTTGTATGTTTACGCCGGACTCGTCTAGCCATGTCCGGGGTCTGAACGACCTGTTTAGGTGCTTTGATTAGTGAAGCCGGCTTAGTGTGTGGCTGTCACAAGGCAGCCGCACAATCTTCCGCGCTCGAGGAACACTCGATATTTCCCTTTAATGAGATGATGCCTCGTGGACCGAATTTTAAGTATAAGAGATGCATAATGCGGTATTATGCGTTAAAGCGGGCAAAAGCTTCAAGCGTCCCCAAAGAGTGCTTGATAGCTACTTGTAAATGGGGCGATGTGGAAGGTTAGCTTTTCAGCGGAAGTTGCTCGGGTGAGCGAACATAACTTCTAGCAGAGAGAGCCCGTACAATGGCCATCTGGGCTGGCGTTACCCTTGAAAGGAAGTGTTGCTATGGCGAATTGTTGTTGGGTCTATCCCCATTTTGCGGATTGTGTCCTCGATATAGCAGGTTTAAATCATCGCCGCCGTCCATTAGGACTTGTGTAAAGTGGAGTCCATCAATTATCGGATCTAATACCAAGGCAGTCCAAATTGCATTCCGGATACTTCTAGAGTAATCCCGTGGTCGAAGGTGATTGGTTTTAACAACTAGTGGCGGGACTCCTCCGATAGGCCGTATGGCGCGTATCTCTATGGGCGCCACTCTGTTCTTCCCTTTTGTCACGTGAAGTGAATTTACTATTTTGACTTCTTGTGGGAAATTCTTTTGTTTTTCGGTGCTCTGCTTGTGGGGTTCGTCATCGTCCTCGCTTGGTGTGTCGAGCCCCTTGTGATCGGCGTTGAGTTTGCCGAATTGCTTGAAGACCCAACAATCTCTGTGGGTATGGTTTGCAGGCTTCCCGGGAGTACTATGGATTTGACATATTTTGTCCAAGATTTTGTTTAAGTTAGATAGCTCGTCCCTGTTATCCTTGAGGGGCAGCTTTTTCTGATTCTGGCGAGAGCTTTTGAATCCGGCGTTGACTGCCGTGCTCTTCGGGCTGTTTCCCTTGGTCCGTATTTGGTCCATGTTGCGTCGCGGTTTCCGCTTCCATCCCTAACTTCGGATGTACTTGGGTCGCTGGTACTGCATCTTGCGAACCAGCTATCCTCTCCTGCGCAAAAGCGGGTCATGAGGCTTGTTAATGCGGCCATTGTTCTCGGCTTTTCTTGGCCGAGGTGTCTGGCGAGCCATTCCTCTCGAACGCTGTGTTTGAAAGCTGCTAAGGCTTCGACGTCCGGACATTCGACTATCTAGTTCTTTTTAGTAAGAAATCTGTTCCAGAGTTACCGGGCTGACTCTCTGGGTTGTTGAGTTATATGACTTAAATCATCTGCATCCGGAGGTCGGACATAGGTCCCTTGAAAATTTGCCCGAAAAGCATCCTCGAGCTCTTCCCAACTTCCAATGGTGTTTATGGGAAGGCTTTTAAGCCAATGCCGGGCTGGCCCTTTGAGTTTGAGGGTAAGTATTTTATGGCGTGAGATCATCTCCTCTAGCCATGTGTATGTGGAGGATGTAATCCTCAATCTAGACTCGAGGTCTTTTGTTCCGTCAGATGCCTCTATGTTTACGGGCTTGAATCCCGCTGAAATTCATGATCCAAAGACCTCATCGGTGAAACATAGGGGTGTGCGGCACCCCTATATTTGGGTGTACCGTGTTGTTCGGATACCGATGCTTTGCATTGCTTACTAGAGCTTGCTTTCTTGGCCCGTAGATAGATCTAGCTGGGCCATCTTTTTAATCTGAATCCTTATGCGGATCGCGTCTTGGGATTGTGTCTTGGCGCCATTTGCCGCACTATGTAGGCCATGGGTCGTTTATCCAACCGGTGGCTTCCTTATTTTTTTATTATGAGGTCGTAAGGCTTCTTCATCAAATTCGCAGTAATTTTCGCCGGATAACTCTTTGTGTGGCGATCGCCAGATTCATCAAGGGTTTTGAGTATCTCCATCTAATTCGAGTGCATCTTCCGCTGTTTTGAGCTTAGTTACGCTTTTTCAGTTACGCGATGGCGATGAGCCTTTTTTGGAGGTTCTTCTGCTTCCAAAGAATATGTCCGGCGTGAGGTCGTGCAATTTTATTATCTTTGCCGGGGACGGGTTGTTTATCCAAGTTGCCCTGTTCGGACGGCTGCTCGATGGCATGCTCGTCGTCCGCCGGTTCGCCCTGCTCTATGGCTGGGTCTGTATGGCTGATGTCTCTGTCGAGGTGGGGTTTGGAGCGGCGCTTACGCCGCCGTTTTGACTGCTTTTCGAGGGGACGATCCCTCGTTGCGTTCCTTTGTTTCTCGTCGTTGTTTCTTTTAGGTGTGTCCACCATGTATACATCGTGAGATGGGGTGGTTGTCCAGTGCCCTGTAGGCGCTGGTTCTTGGTCGTCTCCTGCATCGTCGTCCATACCGTCGATGTCTTCGGAGTCGAAGTCGAGCATGTCGGTTCGATCATCGACAGTGGCTACAAAGTGGGTGGTGGGTGGGCTTTGAATTTCTTCGTTTTCCGCATCCCAACCTTGCTGACCATAGTCCGGCCAGGGCTCTCCTGATAAAGAGAGAGACTTTAGTGAATTCAGGATGTCACCGAAGGGCGAGTGCTGAAAGATGTCCGCAGCGGTGAACTCCATGATCCGCGCCCAATCGGATTCGATTGGCGGGCGCTGAAGGTTCGGAGTCCGGAGAAGTCCGGCACCTTGGAGTCACGAGCCGCCAAAGGACATGTATGGTGTTCGCCTCGATCGCCATAGAGATTGCAGCCTCCGGCGGTGTCCAGCCACCCGTCCTCGATTAGCACGATCGGCTCGAAAGTTAAGGGTCGGAGCGGACATCGGTGCGGCCTCGTGGCATTGTTCGTGGCAGAGCTAGATCATGCCCATCGTGATAGTGCGGCACGCATGGTCAGGCTCGAACCCGTCAAGATCAAGTCTCCGCGACGCCACCGTGTAGTTCAAACTTCCAAGTCTAACTCGATGGCGGGCGTAGCTTTCGATCTGCTTCCAGACGGGCTGGTTAATTGGCCCGCAGCAGTAAAGCCGCCGAATCATTTAAGATCTCGTCTGGAGAAAAGTCTCACCTGGACAGCATCATTCTTGATGATCGGAGGAGCCATTGGGCCTAAAGGTGACGGCATACGTAGGAACTCTCGTGAAAGCACCAATGTCGGTGTCAAAACCGCGGATCTCGGTAGGGGGTCCCGAATCTGTGCATCTAGGCGGATGGTAATAGGAGACAAGGGACACGATGTTTTTACCCAGGTTCGGGCCCTCTCGATGGAGGTAAAACCCTACTCCCCGCTTGATTAATATTGATGATATGGGTAGTACAAGAGTACATCTACCACGAGATCAGAGAGGCTAAACCCTAGAAGCTAGCCTATGGTATGATTATTGTTCGTCCTACGGACTAAAACCCTCCGGTTTATATAGACACCGGAGAGGGTTAGGGTCACATAGAGTCGGTTACAATGGGAGGAGATCTACATATCCGTATCGCCAAGCTTGCCTTCCACGCCAAGGAAAGTCCCATCCGGACACGGGACAAAGTCTTCAATCTTGTATCTTCATAGTCCAAGAGTCCGGCCAAAGGTCATAGTCCGGCCATCCGGACTCCCCCTAATCCAGGACTCCCTCAGTCTCTAATTAATGTGTATTTCATGCGGGTTTTTTTTACTTCTCAAACTTGTATAATGTGTTTCACACACGCAACATCTAGTGTATCCCGTTTAGACATTAATTGCATATGAACCATGCATTGTTTCTAATTAAAGAATCTATGGATCACTAATATTAATAAACTATATAACATTACACGTGTCCCGAAATTCAAATGAATATGCATGTTTGATACACCAATTTGCGTTATGATATTATCGATGTCGTGATCTCCAGTTTAAATATTTGAATCCCATTTAATCCAAATATTCGTTTCATATAACTGTCACTCATGCTTATATAGGACTATCTCTCTAGACCTATACGCGTTCATCGTCTCTCGGGTATCTCTCGTACTACAGTATGTCGACAATGATCTTTTATCTTCGTAACACGCTGACGGTACTCTCTCCCTCGACCTTCATCACTCTATCTCTCTCTAAGTATATCTCGCTCCCTGCTATGTGTCTCTAACTATGATTTTCCATGTGGAATCTCTTTCTCTCACACAAACACAAAACTTTGTCTTCCGGGGTCTATTTCTCTCTACTATTCCCCTGTGTGCATCTCGCACACCCCTAATACAGAGATGTCTTTCGCTCCTTAGGTATGAGAACCTACGAATCTTCCTCTTAAATATCTCTTTCTCACACACAAACACAAACTATGTCTCCCAGGGTCTCATATTTCTCCACTGTTCTCTTGCATGTCGCTCACAACACTGTCTCTCCCTAGAGATATCTTGCGTTCCCTCATATGTTTCTCTAGCTATCACTCCCGTTTTGAAATATCTTTCTCTCTCGGAGACACAAAACTCCGTCTCTCGGGATCTCATTTCTCTCCGATATTTGTTTGTATGTGAGTCACATGCACCCTTTCTTCATCTCTCTCACACCCACACCCATAACTCAGCCTTCTGATCCACTCGACTCCTATCTCTAACGCACACTAGCTAGCATCTTTATCTTTCTATTTATCTGTTTCTCCGTCAACCTTCTTTCATTTATAGGTTGGTCTCTTTTGCACAATCATTGTGCCTCACTCCCTCTGCTCGCCATAGATGCATGCTCCAGCCCACGCCACTATCTCTTAAAGACAAAAACACATGCTCAATTGTCGGGCCTTCTTCCCTGCATTCTCGCATGCATGCATATTGTCATACCGATTCGTCTCTCCCATGTCGTTAATATTAGCTTATGACTTATGTCTTCTTTCTTTTATCTCGATCATGCGCGCGCACACACACACACATCCCACGTATACATGTATACCTCTCACACATGCACGTTGAAGGTCTCTATGTCTCCATACGTAGTTAATTACCCTCAAACCTAACGCCACATCGAATCATTCTCTTCTTGTGTGCACATAACTTCCGCCTGGATGGGTAAAGCACACACTCACACTTAACAATCTCCTTGTAGCTACCCCCCTCTCACTCTTCCGCTATATCCCCGAAACCAATAAGACCATCCCTTCGTTTAATTCCCACCTACATGCACCATCGATATATAGTAGTTTTCCTCGGTGTCTCTCGAACAAACACGTTCTCTCGATGTCGACTACTCTCACGCGCACACACCGTCTCTTCCCTCTCTACGGGCATTTTCTCTCTCGCACCCCATCGTTGGTGGCCTCTGCCATACACATCACCTCTCTATGATGAAGCCATGCACACTTAAATTACATCCGCCACCAAAGACACCGCGACACACACACACACACACACGCACACACACACACACAAACAAACACACACACACACACACGCACGCACGCACGCACCCACCCACCCACCCACACACACACAGTAAGACTCCATCACACATACACGCACACACACACACACACACTAAGACTCCATCTCTCTCTCTCTCTCTCTCTCTCTCCCCATACACACACACTGAGACTCCATCTCACACACACATGCTCTAGGCGGAGCATTTGTTCCTACCACCCTTCATCCACCCTTACCCGTATGATAAACAATCACCTTAGTTTACTTGTATAACATGGACAAATTCCACTTTACTTTAGTAGTTAGCAAACTTATCATTTGTACCCTTACAAAAAACCGAGTTGGCGATGATGGTGTACTGCCATCTTGTAATATAGATCGTCTGATCTATATCTGACGGATAGAAAGCAAACTATGATAATTTTACAAAAGATAGCCGCACCTCTCTCCACATCCTTATCTCCCACATCTCATTGCTGAGCAATTAAAAAAGAAAGTCTCCGGAACAATCAAGCATGGTGGCTGCCATTTGCCACGTGGCCCCATCCCCATGCCTACGCCCATTCCGACCACCAGTCACCACCAGGCTCCACTCCACCTCACCTTATCTCTCATCTTTCATTTTTTTTGATGACATACTTGAGATACCAGTTTTCTGATAAAATTCTCGAAATATCATTAGTTTTTCATCACGTTCATATGATTCATGTTCTGTACTTTGATAATTTGATATGTGGGTGGACCGGTGCTTGGGTGTTGTTCTTACTTGAACAAGCATCCCACTTATGATTAACCTCTATTGCAAGCATCCGCAACTACAACAAAAGTATTAAGGTAAACCTAACCATAGCATGAAACATATGGATCCGAATCAGCCCTTACGAAGCAACGCATAAACTAGGGTTTAAGCTTCACACTCTAGCAACCCATCATCTACTTATTACTTCCCAATGCCTTCCTCTAGGCCCAAATAATGGTGAAGTGTTATGTAGTCGACGTTCACATAACACCACTAGAGGCTAGACAACATACATCTCATCAAAATATCGAATCTAATACCAAATTCACATGACTACCGATAGCAAGACTTCTCCCATGTTCTCGTGAACAAACGTAACTACTCACAAAGCATATTCATGTTCATAATCAGAGGGGTAATAATATGCATAAAGGATCTGAACATATGATCTTCCACCAAATAAACCAACAAGCATCAACTACAAGGAGTAATCAACACTACTAGCAACCTACTAGTACCAATCCCGGACTTGGAGACAAGAATTGGATACAAGAGATGAACTAGGGTTTTGATATGAGATGGTCTTTGGTGAAGATGTTGATGGAGATTGCCCTTTCCCGATGAGAGGAGGCGTTGGTGATGACGATGGCGATGATTTCCCCTCCGGAGGGAAGTGTCCCTGGCCCGGAACAGCTCTGCCGGAGCCCTAGATAGGTTTCGCCAAGGTTCCACCTCGTGGCGGCGGAGTTTAAATCCCGAAAGGTTGCTTATGATTTTTCCTTGACGAAAGACCTCATATAGCGTAAGATGGCCATCGAGAGCCAACAGGGGCCCACGAGGCGGCGCATACAGGGGTGAGGCGCCCCCCATCCTCGTGGCCAGGTGGGCCCCCCTCTAGTGAACTTCTTCCGCTCAATATTTTTTATTATTTCCATAAATGACTTCCGTGGAGTTTTAGGACTTTTGGAGTTGTGCAGAATAGGTCTCTAATATTTGCTCCTTTTCCATTGAGAATTCCAGTAGGCATTCTCCCTCCTTATGTAAACCTTGTAAAATAAGAGAGAATAGGCATAAGTATTGTGACATAATGTGTAATAACAGCCCATAATGCAATAAATATCGATATAAACGCATGATGCAAAATGACGTATCAACTCCCCCAAGCTTAGACCTCGCTTGTCCTCAAGTCGAAGCCGATAACGATAAATATGTCCCCATGTTTAGAGGTAGAGGTGTCGATAAAAATGAAATACGGACATGAAGGCATCATGATTATTCTCATAACATCAGCTTAGATGAATATTGTCATATGATTTCTTATGCTCAATTAATAATCTATTCACAATGCAAAAGTATGAATCATAAACTTTATTGAGAACTAACAAACTATAATCTCAGTCATTGAAGCAATTGCAATTTATCATAACATCAGAAAGAGTCTATGTCGGAGCTCTATAGCAAGTCCACATACTCAACTATCATTTAATCTTCATAATTGCTAACACTCGCGCGATACTTGTGGTTACGGAGTTTTAATCGGACACAGAGAAAGATAGGGGCTTATAGTTTCGCCTCCCAACCTTTTACCTCAAGGGTAATGTCAACAATAATAACTCATGCTCCCCTACATCCAATTAGATATATCTATCAGGATCTTTCCAACATATTGTGCTTGCCAAAGGATAAAATGAAAAAGGAAAGGTGAAGATCACCATGACTCTTGCATAAGGTAGAGGATAATAAATAAAAGATAGGCCCTTCGCAGAGGGAAGCAGAGGTTGCCATGCGCTTTTATGGTTGGATGCACAAAATCTTAATGCAAAAGAACGTCACTTTATATTGCCCCTTGTGATATGAAACTTTATTATTCAGTCTGTCGCTCTTATTTCTTCCACATCACAAGATCGTATAAAGCTTATTTCCTCCACACCAATCAATCATACATATTTAGAGAGCAATTTTTATTGCTTTGCACCAATGAAAACTTACTTGAAGGATCTTACTTAATCCATAGGTAGGTATGGTGGACTCTCATGGCAAAACTGGTTTAAGGGTTTTTGGAAGTACAAGTAGTATCTCTACTTGGTGCTGAGAATTTGGCTAGCATGAGGGGGAAAGGCAAGCTCAACATGTTGGATGATCCATGACAACATACTTTATCTCGATATAAGAAAACATAACCCATTACGTTGTCTTCCTTGTCCAACGTCAACTCTTTAGCATGTCATATTTTAATGAGTGCTCCCAATCATAAAAGATGTCAATGATAATATATTTATATGTGAGACCTATCTTTCCTTATTACTTCCTATTAATTGCAACGATGACCAAAGCTATGTCTGCCAACTCCCAACAACTTTTAATCATCATACTCTTTCTATGTGAAGTCATTACTCTCAATAAGATCAATATGAACTCTTTGTTTCTTTTTATTCTTATTTTCCTTTTCTTTTATTCACTCAAAATCATAGCAAGAAAATCAAGCCCTCGACTCAACACTAATCTTTATTATATATAGCTCACGGACTCGATTACATAGAGAGATCATAAAGCAAAACTCAAAACTAGAACATGCCATAAACTTTATTCTACTAGATCTAGATACTACTAATAGGATCGAACTAAGAAAAACGGTAAAGATAGGAGTGTGATGGTGATACGATACCGGGGCACCTGCCCCAAGCTTGGTAGTTGCCAAGGGGAGTTCCCATTCCCATGTGATTATGTCTCCTTTGTTGTTGGTGAAGAAGGTGGAGGTGTTGTTGATGATGCGGGCTTGTCGTCCATCTTCCATGGCATAGGCTCACCATCATAGAAGGATGATCGAGTCTTCAGGATCCTCAAATCTGCAGCCAAACTCATCCTTTTGAATCTATATTCATACTCACAGTTTTGGTTTGCAGGTCATAGATTTGGGCTTGAAGGTGCTCGATCTTCTCATGAAGCTTGAAGATGGCCTCCCCGATGTTGTCGGCATCCAACTTGTGGTTGCTAGTGAACTTCGCGATCATCATGTGGTTGGAGTTGAGTCCGCGTTCCACCATCCCCTGGCACTTGAAAACGTGTTGCTCCACTGCTTCGAGGCTCGCTTCCACGCTTCTGGTCCCCTTCGGTCCCTCAGCATCGCGGATGTGCAGCAACCCATCACGCATCTCAATGGTTTGAGGGTGTCGCAGCACCTCCGCGAGGTAAGGGTTGATGACCTTCTCGAAGAACTTGTCCTTGGAGGCACTTGGGGACGTCATTGATAATCTAGATCTGTCAGAAAAATAGCTCGAAACAAGAACATAGGATAATTGCGTGATACAGGAGTCAAATCCTTCGGGAGAATATATAATGAAATTTTACCGACCAAAATACATATTGTGCAAGAAAACGGAGTCCGGAAGGTACACGAGGTGCCCACGAGGTAGGGGTGATGAAGTCATATACCTAGGGTAGGGTCATGGACCTGTCCAAGATACCCTCCCCAAGGTCATCCTTAGAGAACTGCCTACCAGTCGACCTGGTAGGTTTCCACTCGACAGATTCAAAGACACTCGACCATGAAGACCCACTCGACCACCAGGAGTCCAAGAGCCACTCGGTGTCCAAACGGTGCATAGATTAAGTAGTCTTTATGGTCATGATGACACTTTATGTAAGGCGTTACCGATGCGCCTAGTCTTAATGTACCTTAAACCCTCCGCTACATGGGCTGGCTGGGGTCTGGCGCACCTATATAAGCCACCCCCTCCACAGTGCGTAAGGGTTCGCACCCACTGTAATTCATACGCATATAATCCGATCGACCGCCTCCCGGGCTCAGGGCGTCAAATTACTTCCTCCGAGAAGGGCCTGAACTCGTAAACTCGTGCGTACCAACTACTCCATAGCTAGTACCTTGCCTCTCCATACCTACCCCCATTCTACTGTCAGACTTAGAACCACAACAGTTGGCGCCCACCTTGGGGCAGGTGTTCTAGCGATTTGTTGGAGAAGTTGGGATTCTTTCGATCTCCTACATCATGGTTTCAGGTGGAGTTTTGGTCGAGGGCCGCGAGATCCGTCTCGGTGCGTTCATGTTCATCGCCGACGACTCCGCTTGGCTTCAGGAGGCTCCTCTCGACGTCGACGCGCTCCCCGTCATGCGGGCAACGCACTTTCACAGGCGTCGTCCATGGCGTCCTCCTGCGGCAACCGTCGACCCAGTATGGGTTGGTTCTTGTGCCGTCCTCACTCCCAGTATCCCGCCGGCGCAAGCGCTCCGGTCGGTCGAGGCTTCAGCGGTGGGTGAGACATGCGGTGGCTCGCCAGTCGGCCACGTCCCAATTCGCGGCAATCGAGCCCGACGAATCTCTCTACTACTGTTCGATCATCGGTGGCTCCACAGAGATTGCATCCGAGTGCGATAGCAGCGATCCGTGGCGAGAGGTTACGATGGTCGATGGACCACGCGGTCCTCCTGGATACCCCGCACCGATGGAGGCGGCGGTGGAGGTGATCTGCGCCAAGATCACGAAGAGTACCAACCCGAGCCCCTCACTTCACCGCAGAGGGAGGAACTTCACCGCCCGAAACATGGATGCGCTTCACACTCCAATCGTTGGAGAAACCCCGAGGCTCGTGCCTTGGAGGATGCGCTTGGCCAATAACTTGGCTGAGCACACTGACCGAGAACCTCCGGCGAAGTTCTCGACGAGCGCCGCGACCACGGGTTCCGGAATCCGGTCGGCGTCGGCTCTTTCCACCACCAACTCAGGTATATCGAACTCCGATTCAGAATTTAGCAGCTGCAACCCGTATTGCAGGAATCAATTCAGCCTTCGATCGAGGCGGGTAGAGGTTTGCAACAGATCGTAGATTTACTCCGGGCAGCAGGAGATCAAAACTCAGTCATATCACGATCCGCGGAACAGGATTCACAGCAGATCCGTTGCTGCGAATTCAGTCCAGTCGGCCCATAGTCCAAGATCGCCCCCGTGGCGTGAGGAACGTGGAGGCCGGCGTGATGATCAATACAGGAATCGCGAGCCGTATGAGCACCGATTCAATCGCAATGATCGACGTCGAGTGTCCACCCCTCCCCCAAGGGGTGGATCATACACTCCTCAACAACAAGATGACAGACGCCAGCACAGTGCTGGGCGAAGGGTTCCAGTCGACCCTAGAGAACCAGGCTTTGATGCAAGATCCATCATCGTTCAAGGCTTGGTCGACAGGAATAGAGCTCACCGAGAAGGTCATGACAGAGATGTTCCCTCAAGCAGCAGAGTTCATGTCTCATGGACAGAGTGTTTTAGAAGGGCCATCGAGCCGCAGTGATTCCTCCCAACTTCAAAGTTGGCGATCGAGTCGATAAGTTCCTTTGGTGAGTCCAAGCGACACTTGGCTTGAGGACTACCGAGTGGCTGTTCAGATTGGCGGCGGCAACGATGAGGTAGCTATGAAGCATTTGCCTTATGTTGGAGGGTTCGGTAGGAGCATGGTTGAATCAGTTAGAACCCGTGATGATTTACACTTGGGAAGATCTGGTAGCGAGTGTTTGTCAGACATTTGAAGGGACTTGCAAGCGACCGGCCAGGATTATGAGCTGCGATCGTGTGTGCTGAAGTCGAATGAAACTTTGAGAGATTACATCCAGAGATGGATAACCTTGCACCACCACAGTTGAAAATGTGTCCGATCACCCGAGCGTTATGTGATTTCAAGGAAGGTGTCAAGAACAGAGAGTTGAGTTTAAAATTCGGTCGGACATGAGATATGACCTGAGTCGGATGATGGAGATTGCCACCAAGTATGCTAATGGTGAAGAAGAGGATCGGCTCGGAGTGGTAAGTACAAGTCAGCCGCTAATGAAGCCGGCGGAGGAAATTCGATCGAGCGAAGCGCAAAGCCAAACCGGCCGCTCCGGAGAAGCCTTGGGCTGTGACCCGAGAAAGTTCAAGGGGAAACCCAAGGGTCCATGGAACCCCAAGAAGGTGAAAGACCAAGATGGGAGTGATGTGTTAGACTTGCCATGTCACATTCACCACGAAGAAAGATGAAGAGGGTAAACTCATTTACCCAAAGCATACCACTCGACAATGTCGGCTCTTGATTCAGCGGTTCAAGGGAAGCAGCCCAAGGATAAGGAAAAAGGTCGCATAAAGTTGAGGACAAAGAAGATAGTGATGGTGGATACCCCGGTCAATTGCACCACGATGATTTTTTTCTTGGCGTTGAAAGCAAAAGTCGATGAAAAGTTATCAACCGAGAAGTGAACATGGTCGCTCGTGACGCCCAATTATCTGAAATGGTCCCGGACCGCCATCACATTCGGCCGGTCCGATCATCCGACACACATTGCCACCCACAGGAGGCAAGCGTTGATGGTCGACCCGGTCGTCGAAGGCACTCGGTGACCAAAGTTTTGATGGATGGCGACGATGGCACGAACATCTTGTATGCGAGAGGCGTTGAAAGGGATGGGCATTCAGATGTCCGGACTCAAGACCGATAACATGAGTTTCCGGAGTCATTCACGGAAAGAAGGCTGAGTCACTTTCGGTCAAATTGCTCTTGATGTGGTTTTTGGTGATTCAAGCATTTCCGCAAAGAAAAGTTGACCTTTGAGGTCGTGGATTTCGAGGCGCTTATCACGCTTATTCGGGAAGGCCGGCGTATGCCCTTTTCATGGCCCGACCATGTTATGTGTACCTCAAGCTGAAGATGCCCGGCCCCAAGGGTGTGACCACTGTCACCGGCAATCGGAAGAAAGCGGAAGAGTGTTTCCAGAAAGGCTCTAAGATTGCTGATGCTCAGATGGCAGTGGTAGAATTGCAAGAATATCAGAAGACTGCGGATCCGAGTGATTTGTTGCGAACCAAGAAGCCCGCTATGGAGTCGGCATTTCAGTCGTCCGGTGAGACGAAGCAGGTTCATATTCACCCGACCGACCCCAATGCTGCTCCGACCAACATCTCAACAACACTCGACTCCAAATAGGACGAAGCGCTCATCCAGTTCCTCCGTGAGAACTGGGACATCTTTGCATGGAAGCTTCACGACATGCCGTGTTCCTGTGGAGCTGGCTGAGCACCGCCTACTGATCGACTCAAAAGTCAAACCTGTCAAAGAACATCTTGACGGTCCGCCGTCTAGAAGAGAAAGGCCATTGGCGAGGAGGTGGCTCGACTCTTAGCAGCAGAGTTTATCTGAGAAATTTACCACTCCGATTGGCTCGCCAATGTGGTCATGGTCCCTAAGAAGGACAATTCACTGCGCATGTGCATCGACTTCAAACATATCAATCGGGCCTGCCCGAAAGATCATATTCCTCTCCCCCGCATCGACCAAATAGTCGACTCGACTGCAGGATGTGAGCGGTTGTCTTTTTTGGACGCATATTCCGGGTACCATCAAATCCGTCTATATGGACCCGACGAGATCAAAACAGCTTTCATCACTCCATTCGGGTGCTTCTGTTATGTCACCATGCCATTCGGCCTCAAGAATGTCGGAGCCACGTTCATGAGGATGATTCAGAAGTGTTTACTCACTCAAATCGGTCGAATGTGGAAGCATACATGGATGACATTGTGGTCAAGTCACGGAAAGGTTCCGACATGTTGGTGACCTTGCTGAAACATTTGCCAATCTCGTGGAGGTATGATATCAAGCTTAATCCATCAAAGTGCACATTCGGAGTTCACGGTGGAAAGTTACTCGGTTTTCTCGTTTTGAGCGAGGAATCGACGCTAACCGAGAAAAAGTTGGCGCTATTCTCCGAATGAAACGCATACTGTGCGTGCACGATGTCCGAAGCTTCTTGGATGCTTGGCCACTTTAAGTCGATTCATCTCTCGCCTCGGTGAAAAGGCATTGCCTCTTTACCTCTTGATGAAGAAGTCGGACAAGTTCGAGTGGACTCCACGAAGGCGATGTAGCGTTTGCGAGCTCAAAGCTCTGCTCTCCACTCCAACCGGTGCTTGCTGCCCCAATCAAGAAGAGCCGTTGCGCTTTACATTGCAGCCACAGGACAAGTCATCAAGATGCAGATTTACTTACGATTCGGCGAGAAGAGGAAGGAAAAGCCTTCAAAGTTCAAATACCAAAGATATTATCTTTTGAAGTGTTAACCCGTCGAAGCAAAGATACCCTCATTATCAGAAGCTTGTGTATGGGATTTATATGACCGCAAAGAAGGTTGCTCACTACTTCTCTGATCATTCCATTACAGTCGTCAGCGACGCCCCGTTATCAGAGATTCTGCACAACAGAGACACAACTGGTCGAGTGGCGAAATGGGCGATTGAACTTCTTCCCCTTGATATCAAGTTTGAGGCAAAGAAAGCCATCAAGTCCCAAGCAATAGCAGATTTCATCGCCGAGTGGATTGAACAACGATTCTACCGACTCAAGTTCACTCGAGCACCTTTGGACTATGTTCTTTGATGGTTCCAAGATGTGGAATGGTTCGGTCTTTGAGGTAGTATTGGTTTCCCCTCGAGGAGATAAGCTCGAGATATGTGCTCGAGATTCACTTTGATTCTTCCAACAATGAAGCGTAATCTGAAGCATTGTTGTATGGGTTGCGTATGGCCAATTCACTTTCGGCGTCCAAATCGCCTCATGGTCTATGGCGACTCGGACACTGTGGTTAATCGGTGATGAAGGAGTGGGACGTCGAAGTCCAAATGGCCATGGATATTGTAATGCAAAGAGGAAGCCGGAAAACAAGTTTGAGGGTTAGAGCTCCATCACATACCCATTGAAAAATCAAGTCTTGATGATTTGGCGAAAATAGGGTCCAAGAGGGAAGCCATTCCCAGTGATGTGTTTTTGGAGCACATCCGCACACCGTCGATTCAAGAGGATCCTTTCACCGAAGAAGTTCCACAGCCAAAAAGTGCCACTGATCCGACTGAATTTGAGGTCCCAGCGGTGGTCGACCTGGTCATGGAAGTCGTGGTCATCACTCCCGACTGGACAGTACCGTACATCGCATACATCCTGAGGAAAGAGCTCTCGGAGAATGAAGAAGAGGCTAGACAGATTGTCCGTCGATCCAAGGCCTTTACTGTGATCAAGGGACAGTTATTCAGAGAAAGCGTGGTCGAGTCGACCGAAGTGCATAACGCCGTAAGAGGGTCGATAATCCTTGATGATATCCACTCGGGGACCTGTGGTCACCATGCGTCCTCTCGGACCATCGTGGCTAAAGCATACCGGCGAGTTTTATCGCCAAAGGCAAATGAAATGGCAAAGGAAATAGTCGACAAATGTGAAGGATGTCGGTTCTACTCCAATATGTCACACAAGCCCGCCTCGGCATTGAAGACCATTCCACTCGTCGGCCTTTCGCTGTTTGGGGGTTGGATATGATTGGACCGCCGAGAACTGGCAGGAGTGGTTTCACTCATTTGCTTGTGGCGATCGACAAGTTCACGAAGTGGATTGAAGCTAAACCTATCAAGAATCTTGATGCGTGCCTTCTTTGTCGGTTTAAATCGAGAATTGATATTCAGATATGGAGTTCCGCACAGCATCATCACGGACAATGGGTCAAATTTCGATTCTGACAAGTTCAAAGTCTTTTGCACCTCTCAGGGCACGCGGGTCGACTATGCTTCAGTTGCTCACCCCCAGTCGAATGGACAAGCTGGACGAGCAAATGGTCTAATTCTCAAAGGACTGAAACCTCGACTGATGCGTGATCTCAAGCATGTAGCAGGAGCGTGGGTCGACGAACTTCCGTCGGTTCTTTGGGGATTGAGGACCACTCCTAATCGTTCGACTGGGAGAACTCCATTCTTTATGGTCTATGGAGTCAAGCGATTCTGTAAGTGACACTGCTTCACAATGCCCCCGAGTCGAACTCTACTCAAGAGCTGAAGCGAGCAAAGCTTTGTCAAGATGCAATCGACCTCCTTGAAGAGGAGAGAGAGATGGCCCCTGATCCGCTCGACCATCTATCGCCAGGACTTGCGTCGATTCCATGCCAGAAATGTGAAGAGCCGAGCCTTTCAGGAAGGAGATCTGGTCCTCCGAGTGGATCAACAGAAACCACACAAGCTCGCTCCCACTTGGGAAGGCCCCTTCATCGTCACCAGAGTTCTTCACAATGGGGCTTACCATCTTTACAACGTCGAACGCCAGGTCGATGAGCCTCGGGCATGGAGTGCGGAGCTGCTCCGCCCCTTTTACACTTAAGAGCTCACTCGGGTGAGATGTAATAAAAGTACTTCTGTAGTTTGTCTATCTAAATCAAGAAGATTATAATTTTCCGAGTGATTGTTATTACTTTTTGTTAAAATTCCCCCCCAGTGGGTGACTTAGCTGCGAATCCGTTTCGCGTAAGTTTGTAAAAAAATCCTTACCGAATGTCGAGCCAGCCTCTCACTCGGGGTTTAGCAATAATCTGTTTAGCCTAAGTGTTTAAAATCCCACCGAGTTGTGAGCCAGCCTCCCACTCGTGGGCTTAGCTGCAGTCCAAGTACTCGCCTAAGTGTTTAAAATCCTACTGAGTGGTGAGCCAGCCTCCCACTCGGAGGCTTAGCCGCAGTCCAAGTACTCGCCTAAGTGTTTAAAATCCTCACTGAGTGGTGAGCCAGCCTCCCACTCGGGGCTTAGCCGCAGTCCAAGTACTCGCCTAAGTATTTAATACAATGTGCACTTTGCAAGGACGACGAGGTACATGTCGACTGTTGCCTTCCCTTCAAAGCTATGACACAAAATCCTCCTTGGAGGCTTAGGCTGCAGTCCAAGACTAGCCTAAGTTTGAAAAATCCTACCGAGTGGAGAGCGAACCTCCCACTCGGAGGCTTAGCTGCAGTCCAAGATGCTAGCCTAAGTTTGAAAAATCCTACCGAGTGGAGAGCAAACCTCCCACTCGGAGGCTTAAGCTGATCCAAGACTACCTAAGTTTGAAAAATCCTACCGAGTGGAGAGCAAACCTCCCACTCGGGGGCTTAGCTGCAGTCCAAGACTAGCCTAAGTTTGAAAAATCCTCTACCGAGTGGAGAGCAAACCTCCCACTCGGGGCTTAGCTGCACCAAGAGACTCGCCTAAGTTTTAAAAATCCCTACCGAGTGGAGAGCAAACCTCCCACTCGGGGCTTAGCTGATCCAAGACTCGCCTAAGTTTGAAAAATCCTACCGAGTGGAGAGCAAACCTCCCACTCGGGGGCTTAAGCTACTTGATCCGATTACTGCGCCTAAGTTTGAAAACATACCGATCCGCAAGGGACGACGAGGTGCAGGTCGATCGCTACCTTCTCCTTCGAGCTACGCCACAAGTACAACGTGCGCTCCATCCCGATCCGCAAAGACGACGAGGTGCAGGTCGACTGCTACCTTCTCCTTCGGAGCTGCGCCACAAGTACAACGTGCGCTTCATCCCGATCAGCAAGGACGATGAGGTACACGTCGACTGCTTCCTTCTCCTGCACCTGCAAGAGCCACAAAGTGTAGGTCGACTGGATCCACCTCAGAGCTGCATCTCAAACATTGAAGCATAATCCGGTGAAGAGCAAAGTTCACTCAAGGCAAACAAAAGCATATTTTGACGAAAAGTAAAAGTTCGGATAGCATCCTAAGGATGCGAAGTACCTGTGCCTCAAGCCCGCTAAGGTTTATCGGTTACAAAAATCACTCGGCATTCCGAGGCAAATTTAAGGTAGAGCATAAAAGTTTTTTACTCCTCAGGTGGAGGACTGGAAGGAGCCACAAACTGGTCAAGGTCGATCCCATCGGCGATCCGGGTGGCAACAGCGATGAAAGTTTCCATGAAAGATTGGAAATCATACTTCTTAGTGTTCGCAACTCTGAGGGCCGCCAAATTGTCCTCCCCGCTTCCTTGCAAGTGGACACGAACCAGAGATGAGCAACATCAAGACCGCACCGCGAAGACTTCTTCCATTCTTGCACTCGACTTGGAACCTCATTCAGTCGAGTCATTAAGGACTCAAGGTCATTCTGAAGCGTCTGGTCCGGCCAGAGGGTTGAGCCGATCCGTGACACCCCATCTTTCAGTCAAGCGAGATAGTCCACCACTCCAGCTATGCGAGACTCCAGTTGGAGCACGTTCATAGCGGCTTCATCCTTCACGGGAGAGTTGATGGGGTCCAGGCTTGTCTCCACTCGACTGGTCTCTTCTTCAAGTTCGGCGAATTCTGCAAATCGACTCAAGTTCAAGATAATGGTTCTATGGTGAGTCGATGATGACAAGTCGACCGGGTAAGAGGATTTACCTTCAAGCATGAGGAATAGCTTCTTGGCGAGCCCTCCCAGATAAACCTCCAAATCGTTCCTCCTCCTGCCCGGTTCTCCAACCTTGTCGATCGAGCAACTTTGTCATTCTTCACCGGCTAGCCTCCTTGTTGGCCGCGTCGAGAGCAGCCTTCAGGTTGGTATTCTCCTCTTCGAAGTTTTCCGACCGAGGCCGGTTTCTCTTCCATGAGCTTTGTTTTCTCCAAAGCCGCCTTACGTGCCTCTCTGCAAGGTCTTGGTCTTTCTTCTTGAGCCTCCTCCGGTTTGTCCGCAAAATAACAATAAATCCAGAGTTGAGAATGGGTAGAAAGACAAAGACAACGTCAAGTTCTCACCAGCCATACCTTTTGCTTCGTCTCTCGCCTTTTGCAAGTTCTCCTGAGCGAGCTTCAAGTCAAGGTTGAGCTGGATCTTCTTGTTCTCCAATTCAGTATAGCGGGCCACGAGCTCGCAAGATTTCTGCGAAGAGTCAATCGACAAAACGTCAAAGACAAGTCACTTCCGAGTGACTTAAGAAAAATCGTAGCATTTCTAAGACTACAGTCGAATCAAAACATTCGACAGTAGTCTCGGGGACTACACCCAGTGGGTGCACTCAGCGTGCCCACTGGTTTTTACTAATTCGGTTCGACCCGGTCATTGAAAGAGGCAAAAGGTTATGATCCTAAAAACATAGCTAATCGCCGTGATCGGTGTGTTTAAAAAAAGAAAAGAAAAAAAAAAGTTCTTAGACTATAGTCGATCGCTGCAGCCCACCATAGTCTCGGGGACTACACCAGTGGGTGCACTCAGCGATGCCCCACCGGGTTCCAAAGATCCATTCGACATGGCCGGACTGCATCGAGTGAAGAAATTCAAAGTATAAAGACTATAGTCGACTGCCCGCAGTCCACCATAGTCTCAGGGACTACACCCAGTGGGTGCACTCAGCGTGCCCCCACCAGTTCAAAAACTCAATCGACACACCCACCAACACCCAGTGGGTGTACAGATGCAAATATGGAAATCTTCAGAAGAAGAAATTTGGTAGCATATCCTAACAGAACAAGCAACTTACTTGGACATTGCTCTGAAGAGCCGAGCTTGCATCATAAGCCGCCTGGCTGGCCTCCGGACCACCTTCACTTGCTCCATCATGATCCCTGCCTGGCGTATGGCCTCCTTGGCAGCACTCACTTGGTCTTCCGGGACGTGGTGTGTGGCAAAAAGGGATGGCGGGTCAAGAATGACGACGAAGGCCGGACACTCGTCAAGAACAGACAAAGAAAGGACACAGAAGTCCGAGTGGTGTCACCTCCCTCGTGAGCTAGCGTCTCAGGAAGTGATACAACTGGAGTAGCCTTGCCAGCAGGCACCTTTTTGTCCTTCCTCTTCCTTAGTGGTGTTTCATCGTCGTCATCAGGAAGATCAATGACATGAGGTGGAATTACAAGCAAGGTTCAAAGGTAAAAGCAAAAATCCAATCGACCGCAAAGCAAAACTGCAGAGATCATACCAAGGTTGGAGGTGGCGACATCTTCCATTTCCTGATCCTCGCGCTTAGCTGAGGTCTCGGAGGTGGCAGCACTGCAGATTTAAGAAGTCAATGGATCACCAAAGCAGGTCGACCAAAAGTGCACTCATGGTAGACAGGAAATCACAAGTTCTGCTGATTACCACGAAATGGTGGGAATGACCATCCTCATCTTGGGCAAGGCCTTCACGGCTTTGATGACGTTGCTCGGGTTGCTTTGGCGGTTTCTCGATCGGCCTTTGGAGAAGTCGTCTGAAAGTGCGCCGTTGAACACCCGATGGGCGCGATAGCCTTACCTCGCCGACCACCGGATCATGCGTCGCCTTGGATCGCCTTCCGAGTGGGGTGGATTCACGTCTCCCTCCTCTTCCTCATCCTCCTCCTCCTCTTCATCGAGCTGCTGCTTTCGTCAGACTCCCATTCCTCCCGGCTTTCGCCTCCGCTTCCTTCTTCTTCTTCTTCGACCGTTCTTGCGCCCGTTGGGCATCAAGTACATCTCGGTGGTGACCTAGAAGACAAAGAAACAAGACGAAAGTCGACCGGCCGATTCACGCTGAATAGAGCAAATGCAACAGGATCACGATGGAGATCGGTGGTCATACCTTGTCCGTTCAGAAGTTTGGTCGAGTGGTGGGAACCTCCTAGCTCCACGAGGGTTATCCTTGTTCCCCTGTGATGGCGGTCATCCACCTCTCCAATGTGGCGTCGTCGACCTCCTCCGGTGGACCCGGTGGTGTCCTCGTGCGGAGTACATCCACATCGGGTGACCTCGGTGTTGGAGCGGTGAATCTTGCCGTCGAAGGAAAACCTCTAGAAGATCCATGCCGTCACTCCGTCATGAATGAGCTGAACTACACGCTCCATCAACAACTTAACTGGGCCTTCTCCTCCGGAAGCACCTTCAGAGAGGACGGCTTGTTCACTCGATCCATGGAGAAAGGAGGGAGTCCAATGATCGCCTCAAGGCGTCGGGGTCTTGGCAGTAAAACCAGGTAGACTGCCACCCCCTGACTGAATCGGGAAGAATCATGGCTGGAAAGGCACTTTTACCCCTCATCTTGACCCCAAGACCCCCACACATCTGGATTACTTGGGTTCTTTCGTCATTCGGACTAGCCTTTTTCACCGCCCCGAGAGAGACAAGTGAATATGTGTTTGAAGAGGCCCCAGTGTGGTCGACAACCCAAGAAGTTTTCACACAAAGACACGAAAGCGGAGAGATAGGCAATGGAGTTGGGTGTAAAGTGATGGATTGTGCTCCGAAGAAGTTTAGAAAACCCCGAAAGAAAAGATTCGGCGGAAGAGAAAAGCTGCGATCCACATGTGTGGCTAGGAGGACGCACTCACCCTCTTGAGGCTGCGGCTGCCACTCTGTCCCCGGAAGCCTTGCCGACCCGTGGGGGATCAGTCCCTCGTTGCCCAGGTCGTTGAGGTCTTTCTGGGTGATGGTCGAGCGGATCCAATCTCCCTGCACCCAACCTTGCGGTAGGCTGGACCACGACGAGGATCCGCCACGACTGGGCGCTCTCCCCTTCGCCTTCGCCGTCGCCTTCTTCGCCTCTCCAAGGCCGCCGTCTTCTTCTTCACCATTATCGCCGGCGGGACAGGAGCGGGGCAGCGGCGCTGAGCAGGTTACGGGCGCGGCGGATGAATCTGAGGACGGAGGAGGGGAACATGAGGGCGCACTGTTCAAAATACCCCCGCCCGGCGCCTTATATGAAGACGCTTCCGAGTGGCCGATCGTAGGCCCGGCAATCTGTCCAAATCCGACCAGCAATCGCGCGCGATGCGTGGCGAAAAAGGTGGCGCGGAGATCGAGGCATCCTTGCCTTATCCATCCGAATGCCGCGGCCTTCTCCGCTTCACGCGCTTCTCAAAATTCGGATCCCACTAAATCCGCTAACAACAGAGCAACTTGTCAGACGGCAGATTCCCTCCGATCCGTCGCTCGGAAATCTCCAAGTTCATAAAGTTCACTCGACGGATGTAGAGAATGGATCAAGGCGACTGAAAGAGAAGTACACCGTCACTGAAAGGTCACTGATCCAGAATAAAGCACACTCGCAGCGTGAAAAGCAGATCGGAAAGATTATCAACTCCTTCCTCACTCAAACCTCGATCCATTCGGGGGCTAATGATGAAGTCTATACCTAGGGTAGGGTCATGGACCTGTCCAAGATACCCTCCCCAAGGTCATCCTTAGAGTAAATTGCCTACCAGTCGACCTGGTAGGTTTCCACTCGACAGATTCAAAGACACTCGACCATGAAGACCCACTCGACCACCAGAGTCCAAGAGCCACTCGGTGTCCAAACGGTCTCAGAGATTAAGTAGTCTTTATGCTCATGAGGACACTTTATGTAAGGCGTTACCAGTAACGCCTAGTCTTAATGTACCTTAAACCCTCCGCTACATGGGTTGGCTGGGGTCCTGGCGCACTCTATATAAGCCACCCCCCTCCACAGGCAGAAGGGTTCGCACCACTGTAATTCATACGCATATAATCCAGTCGACCGCCTCCGGGCTCCGAGACGTAGGGCTGTTACTTCCTCCGAGAAGGGCCTGAACTCGTAAACTCGTGCGTACCAACTACTCCATAGCTAGTACCTCGCCTCTCCATACCTACCCCCCAATCTACTGTCAGACTTAGAACCACGACAAGGGGCGCGCGCCAGGGGGGTAGGGCGCGCCCTCCACCCTTGTGGGGCCCTCGTGTCCTTCCCGGACTGCTACTTATTTTTCTATTTTTCTAAATATTCCAAAACGGAGAAATATTGCCTTAAAAATTGTTTTGAAGTCGGTTTACTTACTGCATTACATACCTATTCCTTTTCGAAGTCCGAAACGTTTCGGAAAGTGTCCCTTATGTATTCCTCCGGGGTTACGGTTTCAATAACATTGGTTTCAACATTTATAGGATTACCTGAGATATAGTGTTTAATTCTTTGACCGTTCACCACCTTCGGATTTGTGCCTTCGAAGTTGTTGATTTTTATGGCATCGGAATGATAGACCTCCTCGATAACGTAGGGACCTTCCCATTTAGAGAGAAGTTTTCCTGCAAAAAATCTTAAACGATAGTTGTATAGCAATACATAACCACCTACACTAAACTCACGCTTTTGTATTCTTTTGTCATGCCATCTTTTAACTTTTTCTTTAAACAACTTGGCATTTTCACAAGCTTGGGTTCTCCATTCATCAAGTGAGCTAATATCAAATAACCTCTTCTCTCCTAAGAAGTTTGAAATCATAGTTGAGCTCTTTAATAGCCCAATATGCTTTATGTTCTAGTTCGAGAGGTAAGTGACATGCTTTTCCATAAACCATTTTATACGGAGACATGCCCATAGGATTTTTATATGCAGTTCTATAGGCCCATAATGCATCATCAAGTTTCTTGGACCAATTCTTTCTAGACCTATTGATGCCTTTTGCAAAATTAATTTGAGCTCTGTTGCTCAATTCTACCTGACCACTAGACTGTGGGTGATAAGGAGATGCAATTCTATGATTAACATCATACTTAGCAAGCATTTTACGGAAAGCACCATGAATAAAATGTGAACCGCCATCTGTCATTAAATATCCAGGGACTCCAAACCTCGGAAAAATAACTTCTTTAAGCATCTTAATAGAAGTGTTATGATCAGCACTACTAGTTGGAATAGCTTCTACCCACTTAGTAACGTAATCAACAACAATTAAAATATGTGTATACCCGTTAGAGGCAGGAAAAGGTCCCATATAATCAAGGCCCCAAACATCAAATGGTTCAATAACAAGTGAATAATTCATAGGCATTTCTTGACGTCTACTAATATCACCAATTCTTTGACATTCATCACAAGATAAGACAAACTTACGGGCATCCTTGAAGATAGTAGGCAAATAAAAACCGGATTGCAATACCTTATGTGCAGTTCTGTCTCCAGCGTGGTGTCCTCCATAAGCTTCGGAGTGACACTTGTGTAGGATCTGTTCCGGTTCATTCAGGTACACAACGTCTAATAACACCATCTACTCCTTTATAAAGACGTGGGTCATCCCGAAAGTAATGTCTCAAATCATAGAAGAACTTTTTCTTTTGCTGGTATGTGAAACTAGGTGGTATGAATTTAGCAACGATGTAATTAGCATAATCAGTATACCATGGAGTACTACGAGAAGCATTTATGATAGCTAATTGTTCATCAGGAAAGCTATCATCAATAGGTTGTGGGTCATCAAGAACATTTTCTAACCTAGACAAGTTGTCTGCAATGGGGTTCTCAGCTCCTTTTCTATCAACAATATGCAAATCAAATTCTTGTAGCAGGAGAACCCATCTAATAAGTCTAGGTTTAGCATCTTTCTTCTCCATAAAGTATTTAATAGCAGCATGATCAAGTGTGAATAGTTACTTTAGAATCAACAATATAAGGTCCTGAACTTATCACAAGCAAATACAATCGCTAAGAGTTCTTTTTCAAGAGTAGCATAATTTCTTTGAGCATTGTCCGTAGTCTTACTAGCATAATGGATAACATTTAATTTCTTATCAACTCTTTGCCCTAGAACAGCACCTACAACATAATCACTAGCATCACACATAATTTCAAAGGGTAAATTCCAATCGGTGGCTGAACAATAGGTGCAGAGATCAATGCTTTCTTAAGTATTTCAAATGCTTCTACACAATCATCATCAAAGACAAATGGTATATCTTTTTGTAATAAATTAGTCGGAGGCCGAGAAATTTTTGAGAAGTCCTTAATGAACCTCCTATAAAAACCGGCGTGACCAAGGAAACTTCTTATACCTTTGATGTCCTTGGGACATGGCATCTTTTCAATTGCATCAACCTTGGCTTTATCAACTTCAATACCTCTTTCAGAAACTTTATGCCCCAAGACAATACCTTCATTAACCATAAAGTGGCATTTTCCCAATTCAAGACAAGGTTAGTTTCTTCACATCTCTGCAAAACTCGATCAAGGTTGCTCAAGCAATCATCAAATGAGGATCCATAGACGGAAAAGTCGTCCATGAAAACCTCACAAATCTTTTCACAAAAGTCAGAGAATATAGCCATCATGCATATTTGAAAGGTAGCAGGTGCATTACATAAACCAAAAGGTATACGTCTATAAGCAAAAGTACCAAAAGGGCAAGTAAAAGTGGTCTTTGATTGATCTTTAGCTGACATAGGTATTTGAGAGAAACCAGAATAACCATCTAGAAAACAATAATGTGTATGTTTGCATAATCTTTCTAGCATTTGATCGATAAAGGTAAGGGGTAATGATCCTTTTTAGTAGCCTTATTTAATTTACGAAAATCAATTACCATCCTATAACATGTAATAATTCTTTGCGGAATCAATTCATCTTTATCATTAGGAACAACAGTAATACCTCCCTTCTTAGGGACACAATGGACATGACTTACTATCAGCAACGGGATAAATTATACCTGCCTCCAGAAGCTTTAGTATCTCTTTTCTTACCACTTCTTTCATCTTAGGATTAAGCCTTCGTTGATGATCACGGACTGGTTTGGCATCTTCTTCCAAATTTATTTTATGTTGACATAGAGTGGGACTAATGCCCTTAAGATCATCAAGAGTATATCCAATAGCAAAGACGGTGCTTCTTCGTAGTTTTCAATAATCTCTCTTCTTCATGTTCTGAAAGGTTAGCACTAATAATAACAGGATATATCTTCTTTTCATCAAGATAAGCATATTTAAGATTATCAGGCAACAGTTTAAGCTCAAACACGGGATCACCCTTGGGTGGAGGAGGATCCCCTAGGATTTCAACAGGCAAATTGTGTTTCAAAATAGGTTCCTGTTTAAATAATACTTCATCTATTTCCCTTCTTTCATTCATAAACATATCATTCTCATGGTCTAGCAAATATTGTTCTAAAGGATCACTAGGAGGTACGGCAATAGAAGCAAGACCAATAATTTCATCCTTACTAGGCAATTCTTCTTCACGGTGTTGTCTACTAAATTTAGAGAAATTAAACTCATGAATCATATCACCCAAACCAATAGTAACAACATTCTTTTCGCAGTCTATCTTAGCATTGATAGTGTTCAAGAAGGGTCTACCAAATATAATGGGACAAAAGCTATCTTGTGGGGAACCAAGAACAAGAAAATCAGCAGGATATTTATTTTTCCCACACAAGACTTCAACATCTCTAACAATTCCCATTGCTGATATAGTATCTCTATTGGCAAGTTTAATTGTAACATCAATTCCTTCTAACTCAAAGAAAGTGCAATTTCATGCTTAATTTCTTCGTATAAAGTATGCGGTATAACACTAGCACTAGAACCCATATCACATAAGCCATGATAACAATGATCTCCTATTTTAACAGAAATAACAGGCACGCCTACCACAGGTCTATGTTTATCTTTAGCACCAGGTTTGGCAATTCCGGTTTCACCGCAGAAATGAATAACATGCCCATCAATATTATCAGACAAGAGATCTTTAACAATAGCAATAGTAGGTTCAACTTTGACTTGCTCAGGAGGTGTATAAGTTCTAATATTGCTTTTACGAACCACAATTTAAGCTTTAGCATGATCCTTTATTCTAACAGGGAAAGGTGGTTTCTCAACATAAGAAGTAGGAACAATAGGATCATTATAAGTGACAGTCTTTTCTTCAACTTTAGTAGGTGCAGCTACTTTTACTTCTACGGGAGGATGATATTTAAACCACTTCTCCTTGGGGAGATCAACATAAGTAGCAAAAGATTCACGTAAAGAAGCTACTATCTCGAGTCAAGTCCATATTTAGTGCTAAATTTACGGAAAACATCGGTATCCATAAAAGATTTAACACAATCAAACTTAGGTGTCATAATTCGACTCCTTACCTTCATCGAGATCCCAATCTTCAGAGTTGCATTTAATTATATCCAATAAATTCCATTTGAATTCAATAGTCTTCATCATAAAAGAGCCAACACAAGAAGTATCGAGCATGGATTGATTATTATGAGAAAGCCGAGCATAATTTTTTTGAAGAATTATTTCTCTTGAGAGATCATGATTGGGGCATGAATATAACATTGATTTAAGCCTCCCCCAAGCTCGAGCGATGCTTTCTCCTTCGTGAGGCCAAAAATTATATATATAATTGCGATCACGATGAACAAGATGCATAGGATAGTACTTTTGATGAAATTCCAACTTCATTCATTTATAGTTCCATGATCCTGTATCATCACATAGCCTATACCATGTCGATGCATCTCCCTTCAAACATAAAGGGAAGACATTCTTCTTAACAACATCATCAGGTATACCTGCAAGCTTAAATAATCCACAGACTTCATCCACATAGAGTAGATGTTCATCAAGATGCTTTGTTCCATCTCCTGTAAAAGGATTATCTAGCAGTTTTTCTAACATACCCGAAAGAACTTCAAAGGGAATAATTTCATTTTCAGTAGGTTGAGGAGCAATTCTTTGCTCTACCGGTCAGGGTGAAGATACCCCGAACAAGCCCCTCAGAGGATTACTTTCCATAGTAACAAGTGACAGTAAATTTCAGCACACTATATAAATTATTCCTTACCAAATTCCACCTACCAAAGGCGTTTCACTCCCCGGCAACGGCGCCAGAAAAGAGTCTTGATGACCCACAAGTATAGGGGATCTATCGTAGTCAGTACTGAAATAAGTGGTAACAGATAGTTTTGTGATAAGATAATTAGTAACGAGCAACAAGTAACAAAAGTAAATAAAGTGCAGCAAGGTGGCCCAATCCTTTTTGTAGCAAAGGACAAGCCCGACAAACTCTTATATAAGGAAAAGCGCCCGAGGACACATGGGAATATCGTCAAGCTAGTTTTCATCACGTTCATATGATTCGCGTTCGGTACTTTGATAATTTGATATGTGCGTGGATCGGTGCTTGGGTGCTGTTCTTACTTGAACAAGCATCCCACTTATGATTAACCTCTATTGCAAGCATCTACAACTACAACAAAAGTATTAAGGTAAACCTAACCATAGCATGAAACATATGGATCCAAATCAGCCCCTAACGAAGCAACACATAAACTAGGGTTTAAGCTTCTGTCACTCTAGCAACCCATCATCTACTTATCACTTCCCAATGCCTTCCTCTAGGCCCAAATAATGGCGAAGTGTTATGTAGTCGACATTCACATAACACCACTAGAGGCTAGACAACATACATCTCATCAAAATATCGAATCTAATACCAAATTCACATGACTACTAATAGCAAGACTTCTCCCATGTCCTCGGGAACAAACGTAACTACTCACAAAGCATATTCATGTTCATAATCGGAGGGTAATAATATGCATAAAGGATCTGAACATATGATCTTCCACCAAATAAACCAACTAGTATCAACTACAAGGAGTAATCAACACTACTAGCAACCTACTAGTACCAATCCGGACTTGGAGACAAGAATTGGATACAAGAGATGAATTAGGGTTTTGAGATGAGATGGTGCCGGTGAAGATGTTGATGGAGATTGCCCTCTCCCGATGAGAGGAGCGTTGGTGATGACGATGGCGATGATTTCCCTCCCGGAGGGAAGTGTCCCTCGGCAGAACAGCTGCTGGAGCCCTAGATTGGTTCCGCCAAGGTTCCGCCTAAATGGCGGCGGAGTTTCATTCCGAAAGGTTGCTTATGATTTTTTCCTTGATGAAAGACCTCATATAGCGTAAGATGGCCATCGAGAGCTAACAGGAGCCCACGAGGCGTGGGCGCGCCCCACCCTCGTGGCTGTGTGGGGCCCCTCCGTGAACTTCTTCCGCTCAATATTTTTATTATTTCCAGAAATGACTTTCGTGGAGTTTCGGGACTTTTGGAGTTGTGCGAATAGGTCTCTAATATTTGCTCCTTTTCCAAATTCTGAATTCCAAATTTCGACATTCTCCCTCCTTATGTAAACCTTGTAAAATAAGAGAGAATAGGCATAAGTATTGTGACATAATGTGTAATAACAGCCCATAATGCAATAAATATCGATATAAAAGCATGATGCAAAATGGACGTATCATCCCACATGTCGGCGAAGTAGTACGTAGTAGTAAGAAGAAGCAAAGAATCATGCGGTATACTAGAGATTCCAACAAGTGACTAGAGTACACCGCGTGCAGTATCTCAAATCTCAAATCTCCCTTCCGGTTTATAGGGCTCAAATCTCAAATCTCATCAACCAAGGCATTTTGCGATTGGAGGAATGTATCTCGTACTTTACAAAACTACCCTAATTAAACTCATGCATTAATTACGTAGTTTTCTCAATTTCCTCTTCGCCTTGGTCACGGTGCACAATATTGACTAGTCCTATATGACTAGCCGCTCTATCTACATGCGGGACATCAAAGCATCCGGGCCCGCATGCCATCCACCAAATCACAGCGAGGTGCTACAGTCGAAACTCACCGGTCACCCCGATGTGGCCGTCATGACCCGTCATATCACAAAATCCACACCTTTACCAAAGGTGGTAAAGTGGCCTCGAGTTGGACCGACGAAGCAACCATCATTTCACCGAACGCTCGTTGAAGCCCCTTCTCCCTTTCTTGAAGAAAACCTCACTCCGGGATACTCACTTCTGCCATTTTTCTTCCGTATCAAGCGAAGGAAAGGTGGGCGAATCGGTGATGTCGCTATATTTTCATTCCAAGAATCTTCTTTTGCGTAGCACCGACCGATTCGCCGCGATCCGTCGGGCGTGAATGCGGACGCCGCTTGATGACTTAACCACGGTGCTTTGTCTCAGCGACATGTGGGCCCAACGGGCATCGTGCCGCATGTCGCTGACACACCAATCGCACTGTAGTTAAGGCCGATGAATGCGGCATTGACGTTCTGGAGAGACGGTGATCATTTCAGGCGGGAAGCGCGCTAGCGATGGAAGGGGTTTCGGTAGGCCAGGGCAGTCAGACGCTGGCGTGGTGGTAAAATGTGAACTCATGGATGACGAGCCTTTGAAATGTATGCGGCACGTATTGACAACCAGGCGTCCATGCAACCGCTCTTGTCGCCCGGCTAGCATTCGGCGACCACCATTAGACACCACACAACCATACATAACTTACGAATAATGGATTTAATCGATTAGACACACACTGCAGTAATGCGGTGGCACTGTGATCGGTTGCTCACGATAGTACATACTCCGCACCATAGTACCCTCTCTAGCTAGGCTGTTTTATAGATTGTCGTTGTGATGGACGATATACATGAGCAAGGCGCCGAGTCACGAGTATGGCCGTTGGTGTTGATCCAGGTGAATACATGCTCGGTGTTCGCGGAGGCCTCCAAAGAACGCCTAAACAAAGAATGTCACATACGCATAATTTTGGTTTTATTTCTTTCTCCAACGATGTGTAGGCCCACATAGATAGATAGATAAAGAACACGAGTTGATGAGGCGCATGCGGACTGTTTGGTAGTCAACCGGACAAATACATAGCTATATACCGAGCCGGTGACCGTGATAATCACCATATCTCGTATACAATGATCAAAGTGAGCTATCAAGACAAGTTCAATGACCGCCAATGCATTTTACTCGGTAATAAATGACCAGGATTGAAGGGGAATCCAAATTTCTTTCGTCTTCTGTCCTTGATCTCTTGACAAACCAATGCACTTTTACGGTTGTCCGGCCACTCCACCCCAGAGCTATCACCAAGCGTCGTTCATGCCACCGCGCCGCACACTAACCGGTAAGGAAGTGATGGCATCCCGCCGCGCCGAGTTCCTCGCCGCCCACGACCGAACAACATGTAATGGTAGGCAGCGGCGGCATCCCGCCATGCCGAGTTCATCGCCGCCGCGACCTCACACCTATGTGGGCGGAATTTGAAGCTGCCAAGGCCGAATGGGCGGTAGAGCAAGGCGGCCAAAGCCGCCTGAGAGGGAGCGGAAAAGTCAAAAAGCACTCAAGAAAAGAGAGGCCCGCCAAGAAGAAAGAAGAGGACGCCGCAGCGCTGCTGGAGAGGTCGTGAGGGATCCAAGCACGGTGGGGTGTCGCCGACAAAGCCGGGAAGGAGAACGACGACGTCTGGCCAGCATGTGAGCAGTAGTAGTACTAGTACTTAGTGTGTGTGTCTTTGTCACCCGTACGTCTGTTTAATTAATTACGAGCATGTAACGGTACTACTAGTTACTACTGTAGTATTTAGAGCAAATTACCAAAGACATTAGCCTAGACTCAATGGAAAATTCCTATCCTATGCATCAAATGGCATATCTTTCTCTATAGGAATTGAGATGCATGTCATCTCACTTCCTATGATTTTCATATTCCTATAAAATTCCTATCGTATGAACCAAAGGAGGCCTCTGCTGGAGTAACTACTGTAGCTAGTAGTACTGCCGGTACATTAGTTTTCTTCAAGAAGCGGAATTCAAAGTCATGATGGTTCCTTCATCCGAGCAACTTCACAGTGGGTAAGGTTGGGCATATGATTTGACGGCTCATTAGTAATTATCGCGCGGTGACGATCGGGTAAGTCTCCCTTGAGTTCTGGGTATGGCAAGTGGACCGGGATGGTTGGCGTCCCACATGTCGGCGAAAGCGGAAGTATTCTTTCCGATATCTAGGAGCAAGGAAACCGCGTGGTATAGTATCACTGGTGATTTATAATTATTTTTTATTTCTAATGAATGCTAGCGTTTCAACTCTTACGACGAAGGAGTGCCAAACACACGGCACATGCTGGATGTCACACACGTTAGCGAAAGGAGTGGGACATGAACAGCGTGGTAGAGCGTCTCCACTTCTAGGTCGGAGACCACACGTAGTAGTACTACTGTACTAGTGGTATGAACGATACAAAGTGCGACCCGGAGAGAAAGACACGTCTAGTTGGAAGGTCTCGGGGCATACACGTAAACAAATATAAAACCTAATATGTGCCTCCAATTAATATAGTAGTAGTAGAGTACTTAGTCAATGCATCTCCATAACATCACCGGGCATTGCACGTACAACATTTAGTGGTAGTAAGAGACAAATGCCTATATGCCATGCATGTTCATACTATTTGTGCCTTTCTACTTCACTTAGTGCACTACATTACACAGGTTCGCACGTCCACTCCTGGGTACATGTCCGTATCGTAGTTCCAGTCCCACGTGTTCTTCGTATAGATGGAATGATCCTTGCATGACACGTGCACCTTCATGCTAGATGTGACGCGTGTTGGCAAAAGGATGAACAAAGCTCACGTAAAAAAATAAGAATGGAAGAACATACATTCCCGACGACCGAGAAGGAGCAAGGAACCTCGGGGTGGAGCGTCTGCACTCATAATATTTTATATTATTCAGTGATATAAAATCAACCAATCATCTCCACAGTGGACTTGAAGAGTACGAAACACGGCAGCCCAGTGTAATTACATCATACTAGTACATGGCTAACCCACGCTATCACCATATTTCTTGGCTTCCGTGCGACACCTATCTCTAGTAATCCGAGAACTCAGATCGCTTCTCCCTCCCTGCCTCTCTCAAAGGCCCTGTTTGGATACTCTAACTCGATTAAAGGTTAGAGTTAGATTCTAATCTGAACTAACCTCAAGTAACTCTAGCAAAAGAGGTGTTTGGATGACAGGGTTAGATGGAGCGCGGATACGGCGAGGTGCCTTCATGGGCGGTGCGAGAGGGAGGGAGAGGACGAGAAGCTTCGAGGAAGTGGGGAGGGATCTGCTGCGGGGAGAGCGAGAGAAAATTGTGTTTTTAGTGTCCCGAGAAGAACTAACCCAAATAAGCATCTCTTGGGTGGGTTAGATTCTTTTTGGGTTAGTTGAGTTCAAACTAACCCAAACTAACTCTAACACGTGGATCCAAACAGTAACCCAAACTAACCCTCCTGTTTGGATATTTTTAGGTTAGTTGAGTTCAAACTAACCCTCCTGTTTGGATATTTTTGGGTTAGTTGAGTTCAAATCGCACAGCCCGACCTTTCCAGTAGTAAGTAAGTTGAATCCGCTACTCCCTCACCCTCCTCGTCCCTCTGTCAAACCGCCTACGCGAAAACTGCCGCACGTACTACACGGGAAGAGCCCCGCCCTCAACTTTTAACTACGCGAAAATAGTTCGAGCTTGTTTGTTCTATATAAATACTAGTACTGTATGTTTATTCACCCATGGGTTCGTTCAATGGATGGAGGGCCGGGGAGCACAAGTGAACAATACTACTACTAGTAGTAGTAAGTAGGAGTCGTACAGGTAGTCACCTTAAATAGAGAGTTTCTTTTCTTTAATGCCACGTACACAAATTGAGACACTTGTTGTGTAGAGAAAAAGATAATCACTCCACTATATATGTACGCAGGGGCCTGAGCGCTTGCTTTACTAGGGTTGCTCTCTTCATTCTCTCATTCTCTCCAGATATAAACAAGACAGCGGTAGCGACATTTTCTCTCTGCTCACCGCTGGTCATAGATCCGGCTGGATCCCTTCGGCTGGTGTGTGTAGAGGACTAGGTGCATCGTTCACGCGGTCATCGCCGGCGAGGGAGGAAACCCACAACTGCTGGACGGACCCGATCCTCTGCCTGCGCTGCTCTTCTCCAACACAAGACTGCTCGGGAGGTCCTCCGACCCTTCTTCCTCCCTGTCGTATTGTCCACAGATCTGACCTGCCGCCGCCGACATCCCGACGACCCTCAGGTATAAGTTCTTCGAAAGCGGCCTTGCTCTACTGCCACTGAAAGGACATGCGGTGCCCCCATGTGTGGTTTTGGTAATTGATGACATTCTCTATGGACTAATGGTTGCATTGAGTTACATTTGAAGGATTTGTCCATAGGCTTTTCTTGAAGTCCATGTGTTGGTTTCAAGGAGTTTATGTGTTGACCAAGGTGCTATTAAGGAATTATCCAAAGATTGGTCATGTGAGTGTTGAGCTTATTGCAAGCATGTCTTGAAGAAGAAGATTGTTTGATCATTCATGTTTACCTTCAAGACATCATCCATATGAAGAGAGTTGGAAAGAATCAAGGTTGATCAAGAATAAGTCAAGAGTGAATCAAGTTGATCAACACACAAAGCGCATAAGATGTACAGAGGGATCAAGTGATCCCATGGTATGGTAAGCATTGTCCATTACGCTTTGTGTACTAACCCATGGTCTTCGTGGAGAGTTCTCTGTGGGGTTAGGGTGCGGTGTGCAAATTCAAGTGAAGCATCACGAAGAGATCAAATGCTTGAAACTTGCCGTCCATTGTGGTGACAATGGACTTGTGAAGATGTGCGAAGAGTGGCTCACCCATAGTGGAGTATGGGGAGCAATCAACTAGTCTTCTTCGAGCCAACGCAATCAAGAAAGGTGGTCCAACTTGAGGGAGTCAAGATTGTCATCGTCTAGCTCAAGTGGACCATGTGCAAGGCAAAGGTTTGCCCTTGATAGGTTTTCTATTTTACCGGTCTCATGATGGTAGTTGGGAGACCGGGTTATAGGATCGATTGCCGTACTATCAAGGGGGGCTCTCGATGAGTAGCTTGATCGTATCATTCATAGAGAGCTCAAACCATTGCATCCTTGCATCATCTCTCTTGGTTCTTGTTTGGTTCTTCTCCTTGAAGTTTTGGAGCTTATGGTCATTTTTATGACAAGCTCGAGTTCATCGAAAACGGAGTTCACATGCGTCTTCTATGATGTTTTCGATGTTGGAGGATATGCCGGTTCTTCTCTGTTGGAGTTTCACTCTTTTGCTTGTTAGGCATACCTCCCCTGCCTCTTCTTATTATATCCTACTCGTTGTCTTGTTTCCAACAAGCTTGAGTTTGCTCAATTCGGAGCTCATTTGTAGAAGTTATGGCAGTTCTGGTTTTATTGTTTCCCTCTGTTGTCTTCTCTGCAAAATGAAGGACTCCTAGTGTTGCTAATCTGGGGCATGCGGTAGTCTTGCTCTCCGGAGGCGGTAGTACCGCAGGCCCTCTTGATAGTACCGCAGTCCACCATGTAGTATGCGAGTGCTCACGGCTGTACCGCTCTGTGGGAGCGGTAGTACCGTGGCCTCGGCAGCGCAGCTACTCGGCGGTAGTAGGGGCGGATGTAATTTTTACATCCGTGCCCTACGTGGTAATCCGTGCCTTGGCGCGGTAGAACCGTGGGCTCTGGCCAGGCTTAGCAGCATGAGCGGAAGTAGGGGCGGATGTAATTGTTACATCCGCGCCCTACGCGGTAGTACCGCTCTTCATGTGCGGTAGTATCGTGCTGGATTTTTGCACAGGTCCTCCCTCGGCGGAAGTAGGTACGGAAGTAATTTTTTACTTCCGTGCTTTCTCTGCGACTAGTGTTGCCTGCCTTACGGTAGTACCGTAGGGGCGCGCGGTAGTACCGCTCCGGCGGTTCTACCGTTCGTTGCCATGCTTATGTGCCTTCATCGGCGATCTTGCACTTGCGGTAGTACCGCAACTGCAGATAGTACCGCTGACCGACCGTGGTAGTACCGCAGCTCCGTCTTGATAGTACCGCGTCGTCTGAGCTGAGTGAGGGATAACGGTTGGTTGTTCTCCCCACCTATAAAAGGGGGTCTTCTTCCCCATTGAGACCGAATTTTTTTGAGCTCGTGTTCTTCCCCCATTGTTGACCTTCTTCGAGCTTGCTAACTCTCTATCACTCCAATGATTCTTGCTAGTTCTTGAGGGAAAAGAGAGGAGATCTAGATCCACGCTTCCACCAATCACTTTCTCCTCTAAGTGAGGGGAACCCCTTGGATCTAGATCTTGGAGTTCTTCGTGTTCTTCTTTCGTTCTTCCTCTCATTTTCCTCCCTAGCATTAGTTGCTTTGGTGGGATTTGGGAGAGAAGGACTTGGGCACTCCGTGTGCCCTTGCCATTGCATTTGGTGCATCGGTTTGAGTTCTCCACGGTGATACGTGGAAGTGAAGTTTGAGAAGCTCATTACTCTTGGGTGTTTGGGCACCCTAGAGCTTGTTCCTCTTGGGTGCCTTGGCGCCCTAGACGGTTGGTGGTGTTCGGATCTCAATCATTGTGGTGTAAAGCTCCGGGCAAGCGTCGGGGTCTCCAATTAGGTTGTGGAGATCGCCCCGAGCAATTTGAGGTACCGTGACCGCCCCAAGGGTTGCCAAAGTGTACGGTTCGGTGACCGCCCCAAGGGTTGCCATTTGTACGGGTTCGGTGACCGCCCTCAAGGGTCCCTTAGTGGAATCACGGCATCTTGCATTGTGCGAGGGCGTGAGGAGATTACTGGTGGCCCTAGTGGCTTCTTGGGAGCATTGTGCCTTCACACCGCTCCAAACGGAGACTAGCATCCGCAAGGGTGTGAACTTCGGGATACATAAATCGTCTCCGCGTGCCTCGGTTATCTCTTACCCGAGCCCTTTACTTATGCACTTTACTTTGTGATAGCCATATTGTTCTTGTCATTTATCTTGCTATCACATAGTTGCTTATCTTGCTTAGCATAAGTTGTTGGTGCACATAGGTGAGCCTAGTTGTTGTAGGTTTTGTGCTTGACAAATTAACTGCTAGGTTTATTCCGCATTTGTTCAAGCCTCAACCGTAATTATTTTAAAGCGCCTATTCACCCCCCCTCTAGGCGACATCCACGATCTTTCAGCCACAGCTCCCCACGTGTCTGCATGTGCATCTTTTTCTACTCCCATCAGCTCTTCCAAAGCCACCTAAATTTTTAGTATTATTAGAGGTAAAGCTACTTCATGCATTCAAATCTAGGGCTTTGTTCAAACAAGAAGAAAGGGGGGAAAGTTGTAGCATGAATCTAGGACTTGATTCAAAGAGGAAATAATATGGTGAAAGTAGTAGAGATCGGATACCCAACCGGTCTCTTGGTTGAAAAGGGAAATAATGGGAAAACGCAGTACAAACTGGATAAGGAACAAATCTATTATTGGTTGAAAAAAGGATAGAAAGTGGCGGCTGGTGGACAAGTCAACAGAGTATGTCCAGGATTAGATTTCTTGCCCTCACATAGTAAAAGGTCTCCAGGATTAGAATTGCCGCCCTCACATAGTAAAAGGTCTTAGGATTAGATTTGCTGCCCTCACATAGTAAAGGTCTCCGAGATTAGATTTGCTGCCCTCACATAGTAAAAGGTCTCGAGGATTAGATTTGCTGCCCTCACATAGTACAAGGTCTCCGAGGATTAGGTTTGCTGCCCTCACATAGTAAAAGGTCTCTGTGATTAGATTTGCCGCCTCACATAGCATGAACAAACTCTGCATCACCACTTTATGCCTCCTTGTAGGTACATTGTCTTGATCGTCCCACCGTCGCATGTCCTTATACCAACCTTATGTCGTTGTTAATGTAAGGGCGCATGTAAAATGAAGCGATCACACTGTTACCTTAGGGACATGTCTAACCAAAGTGTTATTGTTAATCTAATGCCTCCAAAGTGATAAGATGCAATTAAACTATGTTACAAATGGCACTCTGTTGTTTTCCCCAAAGATGATAAGTAAGTTGCTCCTTTACGCTGCTCGGTGTCCTGGTGTCCCCACGGTCCCATGCCCTTAAACCAACTCTTTAGTCTTTGTTGATTTATCAGACCGTAAACAAGCAATGCCACCATTAAAGTAATCCCATATTTGAGGATTCTCATTGTTGATCGTAATGCTTCTTGTAACATGAAGCATTGCTGACGTTTTAAAATTTCTATTGTCCTCGCGTGATTGCCATGAACATAATTAAGATGCTTCTTTTCATTTCGTATATGTTTCGTATATTCTTATTGACCAGCAACTGTTTACTTTCTATCTTTATGTGCAGATAGGGATATCCATTTCACCTTGTTGCTATTGTGACCTTTTGGTGAACTGCACAAAACACTTTTTTTGAATGAGTGTCTTGTGCAGTTCAACTAAAATGTCAGTGGGCAACATCTCTCAATTTTGGTGGAACTGCACAAAATGGTGATTGGAGTTTCCAAAATTTTCTCGTGCAACATTTTATTAGCCTTTGCAAGATGAGCCGTCACTGTCACCACAATGGCACTTTATTTTAGTGGAACTGCACAAAAGGATAAGAAAATTATAGTTGCACCTTACATGAGCCGGACAACCAACCTTAATGTTCCTCAATTTTAGTGCAACTACTAAAGAAGAACCTCGACTCACGAGAGCAAGTACTTCTTGCTAGCTGAATGATGCAATCTATGCTTCATTTCAGGTGAACTACAGAAAAAGGCGCATGAATTGAATCATGGAACTCCAGGCAGGCCTCATCCTAGTGGAGTTGCTGGTTGAGTAAAGGAGGCCCCTATTAAAGTGAAATAATGCTCTCCTAGTTTGTGGTGTGCAAACAGGAATACTCAACTACAGATGTTGTGATGGTCAAGAGCATTCGCCAAGTTCTTCGGTGTATGACATGGCTAGCCAAGATGGATTTAATCCTGTTATTCACTTTATCGAAAGGCTCTAATGGGTTGGTTCTGAATCTTGCAAGCTGGGAATCAATGAGATGTGTAGGCATCTTTGTTGTACTTATTATTTGAATCTTATTTGTTGGTTCTGAATCTTGCAAGCCGGGAATCAATGAGATGTGTAGGCATCTTTGTTGTACTTATTATTTGGATCTTATTTGTTGGTTCTGAACCTTGCAAGTCGGAAATCAATGAGATGTGTAGGCATCTTTGTTGTACTTATTATTTGGATCTTATTTGTTGGTTCTGAATCTTGCAAGCTGGGAAACACGACATGATGATGCAGAGGACAACAACCATAACAAACAGTTCAAACTTGGTTGTATTATCTTTGTGAAAGTGCAACAAATGTGCTAATCGTGTGCGTCCTAAGAATAATAATTATAATTGTTGTGCATGTTGATCCTATGGCACTGATAGAACGAGCCAATGCATTGCTTGTTTTAAGTATAAATTTCTATTAAAGATAATTAAATTTAAGTAAAGTGACCACTAACTCCTGTTATTACAGGACCAATACAGACCCGCTTGTGAACCGACGTGTGGCCGGAGTAGGTTTCTTAATGGAGGCGTTTGAATGCGCCGAGGGTGCATCTTCTGCCGGGCGGCAATGGACAAGGGAGGGGTAGTAATGCTTGTCGCTGTACACACTCGGGCCATCGTTGAATCCAGTTCCCCAAGAGCTGAAAACGAACTTCGCCGCCGTCTACACACTCGTTCACTTGAAGAGACTCTAATGGTGATCCGAGGGGTGAGCCTCTTGGATATGGACTTGACAAGGAGTTCCCTTTGAGTTCGCCGTTCAGTCCTATGGCTGCACCAAGTTGAATGTGATGTACACCAATGATCCGGACTCGGTGAAGCTCTGCCTCGCCGAAGTTCAAGCAAGACTCTACAGACGAGAAAGCACAAGGTTGCAGGATTACACCTTGTGCCCATCCATTCGTCTCCTGACAGGGACTAGCGGATCACTGTCGCCCAGGTATGTGTGCGGGATGAGGTTCTCATCTACCACTTCTGTAGGGCCATCAGAGGTTCTGGAGCATTCGCCTGTTTCATTGGCAGCGCCGACTACACCTTCGCTACGGTTGAGAGAAGGAAGAACGCGACGATTCGGCCATCTGGTGCAACAAGCTTGTCGACATCCAGAAGCAATACAAGATCATCAGCAACGGGTAGGAGAAGGACTCCGTGGTTGACCTCGCCGAGACCATCATCGACCCCTGATACGCCAACATGAAAGAAGACAACGATACCAAGGACCTAAACACGTGGGAGGCACCTCTGAATCTAGCCTACATAACCTATGCCGCCAAGGACGCATACGCATGCTACGACATGTATAGGCAGATCTTGGACATGAGGGCGGTTCCGCTTCCAGAATCGACGAGTACACAGACAACCGCAGTCATGATCAAGCGTGCGGGAAGGTCTAGATGTTGTACTTTATCTGCTTATAAGCACCTTTATCATCCGAGTGTTTCATGCATTAGCCTAAGTGTCGTAATTACCTGCTTTTGTCCGAAATATTTCTTTTAAGAACCCATTAACCTGTTTGCCTTTTTAGTGGCTATTTGCTTATGTATGTAACTAGTTCACTTGTCCGTTAAAAAACTAGTTCACTCGGCTGCCGTGCTTTGAATCTCCTTCCTCCCAACATATTCCCCTCCTCAGGTGGACCCAGCAAGTCTCGTACACAAACATATGGGACCAACCACCTATCCATTTGTATTTCTTTATTTTGTTCAATCTTTCGTCCTCTTCCTATACAACTCAGTTCTATTTTTCGTTTTCATTAATCCTAGATCTGAATTTTCTCCCACTTTCTTCTTCGATGTAAACTGAGTTTTCTCCTAGTACTTTTCCCTAGAACCAACTCAACTGTCCCACGTCTAGCCTAAAAAATAATAATATCCCACATACTATTAACTCATCAAATTTAAATGATATTTTATTTCGTAAGTTGAAAGTTCTTACAAAATAATAATAATAATTGTTTATATATAACTTGGCAATTTAACTCCTAGTGATTGCGTACATAAGCTTGCGAAGATTTTACTGACCAATGCAGTAATAGACGTGCAATCATGTGTTTATGTTTTTATAACATTTCTTCGTCTAGCCCAACATGATATTTTCACCCAGCCCACAAGTCCATGGATTTTAGAAAAATGCAAATGGGCTTTAAATTCTACCATACATATAAACGGGCTGCATAGATGCTACATCATTGTTTCATCCAGCCCACCAAATGGACTAAAAAACAAATGGACTGGCTGACATGTGGGCCGGTAGATCGAAGCCTAAGAAGGCGTTGGATTTACATCCAACGGCCGACATTCTTCTTCAATCTCTCGTCTTCTTCCCCTAGCGCTGCCGGGTCCGCCTGCTCCAGCCTCCGGCGTCCAGCGTCGTTGTTTTGCGCTCCTCAGAGAAATGCTACCCCGCCGACAGCCAGGCCATCCCTCCACTCGACACCTCCTGTTATTCTCTGCCGAGTGTAGGCCCACACCGCACCCGAACCAGTCAAGTTTCCCACTCCTCTCCGCCTGCGACTCCACTGCCGCGTCTTCCCCATCTCTGGTTCGTTCGATGCAGGGCCTCGCCACCGTCCATCACGCCTCGGTGCGCAAGCGTGGTCAACATCTGAGAGTCATTGAAAGAGGATCAGACGTGGAGAGCCTGACGGCTGGGACCCACGAGGTCCATGGTCGCACACAAGGAAAGTTCCTCCTTATTACGCCATGCGTGGGAAGGGCTTCAGTATTTTCTTGAAAAAACGCCCCCACGATGTCGGACCCACCAGCTATATCTTCGCACGCAAGGAAGTGCCTCCTTATTGCGCACAAAAAAATGAATATCCCCCTGCTAGCTGGGACCCACCATAGTGGGTGGCGGACTTGTGGGCCTACTAAGTTGACGGGGACGGAGGGCTTTGTCAACTTAGTCAATCTGAATGATTCTAGTTCCAGTGACCGTACGATGTCCATCCAACGGCCATAGTGCTTCTTCAACCTCTCGTCTTCTTGCTCCAGCCACCCAAAGCGGTCACGGCCGTGTTGCCAGGTGCTCCTGCCACTCCATGGCCGGGTCAGGATGCCGCTGGAGGCCTCGGCGCCCCTACTACTCCCACCGCCAGCTGTGGCATCCTCTACTCACCCACACCCCTCGTTATTCTGGCGGCCAGCGGCCTCACGCCGTAGCCGAACCAGTGAACCCTCATACTCCTCTCTGCGTGGGCATCCACTACTGCGTCTTCCCCGGCTCCGCGTCGTCCCCTTCCTAGGCCTCACCATCGTCCACCGCCTTGGTGCTCTCGGCGCGGCGTGGTCAATGTGGTCAACGACCGACTTCCATCGGAAGAGTACTGTACGTGGAGAGGCTGACAGCTGGGTCCACGGCCACAGCTGGGTCCATGGCCACAACCCAGTTTTTTTGTGATTTGCCAAGTAAGTCGCTTTGTCAGGCCTGTTGGGCTGTGATACGTCTCCATCGTATCTACTTTTCCAAACACTTTTGCCCTTGTTTTGGACTCTAACTTGCATGATTTGAATAGAACTAACCCGGACTGACGCTGTTTTCAGCAGAATTGCCATGGTGTTATTTATGTGCGTAAACAAAAGTTCTCGGAATGACCCAAACTCCACCGAACTTATTTTTGAAAAATATTAAAAATATTGGTGAAAGAATCAAGGCCGGGGGCACACCACCGCCCACGAGGGTGGGGGCGCGCTGTCCCCCTGGCGCGCCCCGCCTCGTGGGCCCCTGTTGCTCCACCGACCTCAACTCCAACTCCATATATTCGTGTCCGGGAGAAAAAATCAGAGAAAAGGATTCATCGCGCTTACGACACGGAGCCACCGCCAAGCCCTAAACTCTCTCGGGAGGGCTGATCTGAGTCCGTTCGGGGCTCCGGAGAGGGAATCCGTCGCCATCGCCATCATCAACCATCCTCCATCACCAATTTCATGATGCTCACCGCCGTACGTGAGTAATTCCATCGTAGGCTTCCTGGACGGTGATGGGTTGGATGAGATCTATCATGTAATCGAGTTAATCTTGTTAGGGTTTGATCCCTAGTATCCACTATGTTCTGAGATTGATGTTGCTATGACTTTGCTATGCTTAATGCTTGTCACTAGGGCCCGAGTGCCATGATTTCAGATCTGAACCTATTATGTTTTCATGAATATATGTGAGTTCTTGATCCTATCTTGCAAGTCTATAGTCACCTACTATGTGTTATGATCCGGCAACCCGGAAGTGACAATAATCGGGACCACTCCCGATGATGACCGTAGTTTGAGGAGTTCATGTATTCACTATGTGTTAATGCTTTGGTCCGGTACTCTATTAAAAGGAGGCCTTAATATAGTTTCCATTAGGACCCCGCTGCCACGGGAGGGTAGGACAAAAGATGTCATGCAAGTTCTTTTCCATAAGCACGTATGACTATATTCGGAATACATGCCTACATTACATTGATGAATTGGATCTAGTTCTGTGTCACCCTATGTTATGATTGTTACATGATGAACCGCATCCGCATAATTCTCCATCACCGATCCAATGCCTCACGAGCTTTTCACATATTGTTCTTCGCTTATTTACTTTTCCGTTGCTCTTTGTTACAATCACTACAAAACCCAAAATATTACTTTTGCTATCGTTACCGTTACTTCCATACTACTTTGCTACTAAATACTTTCTGCAGATACTAAGTTATCCAGGTGTGGTTGAATTGACAACTCAACTGCTAATACTTGAGAATATTCTTTGGCTCCCCTTGTGTCAAATCAATAAATTTGGGTTGAATACTCTACCCTCGAAAACCGTCGCGATCCCCTATACTTGTGGGTTATCAAGACTATTTTCTCAAGGCCATGTCTTGGGAGCATAGCTCTATTCTTTGAGTCACTTGGGATTTATATCTGCTGGTCACTATGAGGAACTTGAAAGACAAGAAAACAAAAATTTATCCCTCAACTACGAGGGAGGTAAGGAACCGCCATCTAGCTCGCACTTGATTCACCTTCTGCTTTTAGTAAGCTTGCGACACCTAAACCTGCTTCGCTATTCATTCCGATATGTCGCATGTTATTGATGATGCCACTTCTGCTATGCATGATAATTATGATGAAACTACTTCTATGCTTGATACTACTGTGCCACTTGGTGAATTTCTTGATGAACAACTTGCTAGCGCTAGAGAGAATGAAATTATTGAAACTTATAATATTGATGAAAGTGATGATGAAGGCTCTTCCAATAAATATGAATTGCCTGTTGTGCCTGAGGGCTATGTTATGGATGAAGAAACTAAAAGAGACTTTCTTGCTTGCAATGGTAGAAGTGATCTTAAGAAATTATTAGCTAATCTTAAACAAAAAACTCTGAATGCTAGAATGAAATATGATCCTGCTTATGCTACTTCACCTATCTTTGTTACTGATAAGGATTATGAATTCTCCATTGATCCTGATATAATTACTTTGGTTGAATCTGATCCTTTTTATGGCTATGAATCTAAAACTGTTGTGGCACATCTTACTACATTAAATGATATAACCACCCTCACTAATGATGAGAGAACTCGCTACCTTTACATCCTTAAAATATTTCCATTCTCATTAAAGGGTGATGCTAAAGATATGGTTTAATTCTCTTGATCCTGGTTGTGTGCGTAGTCCCCAGGATATGATTTATTATTTCTCTGCTAAATAGGTCCCTGCTCATAAGAAACAAGCTGCTTTAAGGGATATATATAATTTTGTGCAAATTGAAGAAGAGAGTCTCCCACAAGCTTGGGGGAGGCTTCTCCCATTACTTAATGCTTTGCCTGATCATCCTCTTAAAAAAATGAAATACTTGATATCTTTTATAATGGACTAACCGATGCTTCCAAAGATTACCGGATAGTTGTCTTTGGTTACATTTTCGGGGAAAGGACACCGGATGTAGCTGAAATTCTATTGAATAATATGTTGACAAATGAAAATAATTGGACACTTCTGAGCCAACTCCCTGAGCCTATTCCTAAACCAACTCAAGAAGAAGAGGGGTGTTCTATTTCCCAGTCCTGAAGATATGCAAGAAGCAAAGAAATCTATGAAAGAAAAGGATATTAAAGCTGAAGATGTTAAGAATTTACCTCCTATTGAAGAAATACATGGTCTTAATTTACCGCCTATTGAAGAAACACATGGTCTTGATAAACCGACACAGGTAGTAAAGGTAAATTCTCTCTATAGATATGATAAAGCTGAGATCCCTCCTACTAAGTTTGCTAGCCAATGTTTGGATGAGTTTGATAACTTTATGGTTAAGCAAGAAGATTTTAATGCTTAGTTTGGTAGACAATTAAAACGAAATGCTTATATGATTGAACACTTGGGTGATTATATGTCTAGAGTTAAAGGTGAACTTAAACTCATTAGTAAACATGCTTCTATGGTTACCACTCAAGTAGAACAAGTACTTAAAGCTCGTAATGATTTGCTCAATGAATTGAATAATAAGAATAATGACTATGTTGTTAGAGTGGCTACTAGAACTGGTAAAATGACTCAGGAACCTTTGTATCCTGAAGGCCACCCTAAGAGAATTGAACAAGATTCTCAAAGAAATAATATAGACGCACCTAGTCCTTCTAAAAAGAAGAAAAAGAAAAATGATAGGACTTTGCATGCTTCTAGTGAACCTATTGCTGAACCACCTGAGAATCCAAATGATATTTCTATTTCTGATGCTGAAACACAATCTGGTAATGAACATGAACCTAGTAATAATGTTAATGATGATGTTCATGATGATGCTCAACCTAGCAATAATAATGATGTAGAAATTGAACCTGCTGTTGATCTTGATAACCCATAATCAAAGAATCAACGTTATGATAAGAGAGACTTTGTTGCTAGGAAACATGGTAAAGAAAGAGAACCATGGGTTCAGAAACCCATGCCTTTTCCTCCCAAACCATCCAAGAAAAAGGATGATGAGGATTTTGAGCGCTTTGCTGAAATGATTAGATCTATCTTTTTGCGTATGCATTTGACTGATATGCTCAAAATGAATCCTTATGCTAAGTATATGAAAGAATTTTTCACTAATAAAAGAAAGATACGAAAAGCTGAAATTTCCACCATGCTTGCTAATTATACTTTTAAGGGTGGAATACCAAAGAAACTAGGAGATCCAGGAGTACCCACTATACCATGCTCCATTAAAAGAAACTATGTTAAAACTGCTTTATGTGATCTTGGAGTCGGTGTTAGTGTTATGCCTCTCTCTTTATATCATAGACTTGATTTGAATAAGTTGACACCTACTGAAATATCTTTGCAAATGGTCAATAAATCAACTGCTATGCATGTCGGTATTTGTGAGGATGTGCCTGTTGTGGTTGCAAATGTTACTATTTTAACAGACTTTGTTATCCTTAATATTCCCGAGGACGATAGTATGTCTATTATTCTTGGAAGACCCTTTTTGAATACTGCAGGGGCTGTTATTGATTGCAACAAAGGCAATGTCACTTTTCATGTTAATGGTAATGAGCATACGATTACACTTTCCGAGGAAACAACCTCAAGTCCATCAGATCAATTCTATTGGAAAAATTCCATCGATTATTTTTGGAGGTTTTGAATTTCCTCTTCCTACTGTTAAAAAGAGATATGATATTCTTATTATTGGGGATGTGCATATCCCCGTTGAGGTAACATAGTGTTATTCGAAATTTCTCCGGTTCCATGTTAGTCGAAATGAGTTTGTTAACAAGACTTGATCAACCTTGTTAGTGGATTCCTTTTGATGAGCATGAGATGGATGAAGTTAGAAAGCACAACCTTCTGTACCCTTTCTCTACTTTCTGTTATTTAGTTGAAATAAAGTAAAAATAGTATTTTTCCGTCTGTTTTCTGATTTATTCGTGCAATATAAAAATACCCCGAAAATAAAAGTTCTCCAAATGCCCTGAAATTGAAATATGTTTTTTTCTGGAATATTTGAGAATATCTAGCATTGAGAACACAACAGGGGGAGCTGGCACCTGGCCACAAGGGTCCAGGGTGTGCCCACCCCCTGGGCGCGCCCCCCTGCCTCGTGGGCCCCCGGTGGCCCCCTCCACTTATGCCAACCACCACACACTTCTTCGTCCTCCCAAAAAATTCACCATCCAGCTCAAGCACGAGTTCTAGCTCATTTTGCTGCAATTTTCGATCTCATTGCTCAAAGCACCTCTCACAAAACTGCTTGGGGGGATTGTTCCTTGGTATGTGACTCTTCCATTGGTCCAATTAGTTTTTGTTCTAGTGCTTTATTCATTGCAAATTTGTGCTGCCTAGGTGACCATGTTCTTGAGCTTGCATGTCAAATTTATATGGTTCCAAGTAGTTCTAATGCATGATATAGTCTCTAGGCACTTGTAGGAGTAGTTGCTATCAATTTTGTTGAGTTTGGTTTACTTTTATTTGAAGTTACTAAAATTTTCAGAAATTTTGTAGAGGAAGAAATATGGTTAGGAAAATGTACCAAGGTGGTCCTTCAAGGAAGCAAGGACCCAGGCTTGCAATGCGTGATGCTGATGATGAACCACCAAGGACGCCCAAAGGCGGCCTTGTGAATGGCCTTCAGAAGACTTTATGGATCGAGCGGGAATCAAGGAAGAATCTAATGCATATTTGCGTAACGCTGATCTTGTGAGCTTCGAGGCAGAAAAGTGCCGTCAGTACCACTATCTCACTAGTTCCTTTGTGAGGAGGTTTGAATTTTCATCTTCACGCAATTCTCAAACTGTCCTGTTTGATCTTTATGAAAATTCTTATACTATGGACTTAGAAGATTTTACCACTGCTTGCAAACTTCCACAATGGGGTAGCACTAGTGAGCCTTGCAAATCTGAGTTTAGAGATTTTCTTGCTAGTATAACAGTGGGAGAATCTAGAGATATAACACAAGCTACCATAGGGAGTATTCATTTTCCTGCTATACATTATTTTGCTCTCTTCGTAGGTAGGTGCATAAATGGTAAGGATGAAGCATGTCACATGTGTGTCCCTGACCTCAGTGTTCTCAGGAGTGCTGTGTTAGGAGATAAAGATTATAATTTAGGAGCCATTGTCGCACGTAGGTTGCATAATAATAAAATTAATGGAGATTTCTTTGGAGGAATTTATGCAACCCATCTAGCCAATTTTCTTGAGGTACCTATACGTGAGTATGATGTTGAGTTGCCTAATGTTTATTTAGATTATAATGCCATGGTTCATCATCGTTTTCTTGAGAGGAACGAGCAGTCCCTCCAGTATCGCTTAATCTTTGACAGATGTCGCGCTGTCCATATTACTCTCCCTGCTCTTGCCTTCTTTGATTACCAGGCAAAAGGAAGACATGTTATTACCAGAGAGGAGGCAGATGAGTACAAGAGGAGGGCGGAGGCAGCTCGCCGCCACGCTGCAGCTCACGAGGCAATAGCCGCTGCATCTCAGTACGACCCCGGCTACAACTATGGATATCCGCCAGGTCATCCATGGCAACAAACCAACTTAGGCCAAAAGCCTAAGCTTGGGGGAGTACGTATTTCCCACCGACATTACATTTATGTTTGCACACTCATTGCTAGATGTCGGTGCTCATACTTTTTCACTGTAATATCCATGTTAGTTTATTTTCTTTGTACGCTTTCTTCTTGTGTATTTAATAAACCTTAAGAAAAACAAAAAAAATTAGTAGTAGCTTTTAGTTAGCTTACTTTTCTTGCTGTAGTAATAATTGAAAAGAAAACCCAAAAAGACTTCTCGTTCTTCTTTTGCTTGTTGGGAGCTTTCCCGTGTAAATAGTTTTATTTCTTTTCTTTTCTTTGGGGGTCGATAGGAGAAGACCATGATTAAATTGTTGAAGTGGCTCTTATATGCATTATTGTTGATTTAACCAAGAGTCCATATTGCCTTGTCTTCTCCTATTTATTGAATGCTCGCAGATTCCAGCTTAGTCCAATGCACGTGCACTATTATTATTATTCACATCATTCGGTCGTGTAAGTGAAAGGCAATTATGACGATATATGATGGACTGATTGAGATGAGAGAAGTTGGTATGAACTCGACCTCTCTTGTTTTTGTAAATATGATTAGTTCATCGTTCCTGATTCAGCCTATTATGAATGAACATGTTTGCAATGACAATTAGAGATCATAGTTGCTCGTGCCATGCTTGGTTAACTATGAGTTATAATGGTTTACCTTGCATGCCAACATGCTATTAAAATGGTTGTGATGTGGTATAGTGGGGTGGTATCCTCCTTTGAATGATTTAAGTGACTCGACTTGGCACATGTTCACACATGTAGTTGAAACAAATCACCATAGCCTTCACGATATTTATGTTCATGGTGGATTATATCCTACTCATGCTTGTACTCAATGTTTATTAATTTTAATGCATGTTCAGGACTATTGTCGCTCTCTAGTTGGTCGCTTCTCAGTCTTTTGCTAGCCTTCACTTGTACTAAGCGGGAATACTGCTTGTGCATCCAATCCCTTAAACCCCAAAGTTATGCCATATGAGTCCACTATACCTTCCTATATGCGGTATCTACCTGCCGTTCCAAGTAAATTTGTATGTGCCAAACTCTAAACCTTCAAATGAAATTCTGTTTTGTATGCTCGAATAGCTCATGTATCAACTAGGGTTGTCCTTATCTTCCTTGCTAGGCGGGTTATTCTCAAGAGGAGTGGACTCGCTCCTCACTCACGAGAAAATGATCGGTCACCGGATGCCCAAATTCCATGCTTTATGCAAATCAAATCAAAATAATTGCAAACAAAACTCCCCCTGGGACTGTTGTTAGTTGGCGGCACTCGTTGTTTCAAGCAAGCCATGGATTGATGCTTGTTGGTGGAGGCGGAGTATAAACTTTACCATTCTGTTTGGGAACCGCCTATAATGTGTGTGGCATGGAAGATATCGCCATCTCTCAGTTGTTATGTTGACAATGAAAGTATACCGCTCAAAATATTATTTATCTCTGCTTTAAAATCAAGCTCTGGCACCTCTACAAATCCATGTTTCCCTCTACGAAGGGCCTATCTATTTACTTTTATGTTGAGTCATCACCCTCTTATTAAAAAGCATCAACTGGAGAGCACCGCCGTCATTTGCATCAATTACTATTAATTTATATTGGGTATGACTATGACTGGATCTCTTTTACCATGAATTACAATGTTTAGTCAGTCCTTGATCTTTAAAGGTGCTCTGCATTTATGTTTTGCGGTCTCAGAAAGGGCTAGCGAGATACCATCTTGTTATATCATATCATGATTGTTTTGAGAAAGTGTTGTCATCCGAGATTTATTATTATTGCTCGCTAGTTGATTATGCCATTGATATGAGTAAACATGAGACCTAAGTGTTATTGTGAATATGGTTAGTCATAATCTTTGCTGAAAACTTGAATGCTGGTTGTACATATTTACAACAACAAGAGCAAACAGAGTTTGTAAAAGTTTTTCTTTATCACTTTCAGTTTATCAACTGAATTGCTTGAGGACAAGCAAAGGTTTAAGCTTGGGGGAGTTGATACGTCTCCGTCGTATCTACTTTTCCAAGCACTTTTGCCCTTGTTTTGGACTCTAACTTGCATGATTTGAATAGAACTAACCTGGACTAACGCTGTTTTCAGCAGAATTGCCATGGTGTTATTTGTGTGCAGAAACTAAAGTTCTCAGAATGACCTGAAACTCCACGAAACTTATTTTTGGAAAATATTAAAAATATTGGCGAAAGAATTAAGGCCAGGGGGCCCACCACCTATCCACGAGGGTGGGGACGCGCCTGCCCCCATGGGCGTGCCCCCCTGCCTCGTGGGCCACCTGTTGCTCCACCGACCTCAACTCCAACTCCATATATTCGTGTTCGGGGAGAAAAAAAATCAGAGAGAAGGATTGATCACGTTTTACGATACGGAGCCGCCACCAAGCCCTAAACTCTCTCGGGAGGGCTGATCTGGAGTCCGTTCGGGGCTCCGGAGAGGGAATCCGTCGCCATCGTCATCATCAACCTTCCTCCATCACCAATTTCATGATGCTCACCGCCGCGGCGTGAGTAATTCCATCGTAGGCTTGCTGGACGGTGATGGGTTGGATGAGATCTATCATGTAATCGAGTTAGTTTTGTTAGTGCTTGATCCCTAGTATCCACTATGTTCTGAGATTGATGTTCCTATGACTTTGCTATGCTTAATGCTTGTCATTAGGTGTAACGCCCCGAGACCGACGCTCCAGACGCCTTCCATATTTTTTGTTGCTGTCGTGTGTTTTACTGTTGTTTGTTGCATTTCTTCATGTCATCATTTGCATTGCATCGGCACTCCGTTGTCGTCATGTTTTTAAAACTTGCATCCGTTCGTAGTTGCCGCTTCCTCCACCGATGGGTCCGGATCATCCCCAAACATCTATAAAACATCTTCGTTTTCTTAATTGAATTTCTTAACCTATATTTTTCTCGACCGTCCGATTTAAATTGGAGGGTCCTAACCTAATTCTATTTCCATTTATATAGTCCACCCACCTACCAAATCAGTCTAACCCTAGCCTAACCCTATTCCCCCTTGCGCCGCCACCCACTCTCGGATGTTCCTCGGGATCCTTCCCTGACCAGCCTCCACCTTCCTCGGGATCCCTCCCGATCCAACCAGCGTAGCCGACCACGGCTTCCCTCCTTGATTTCAGCCTTGAGCCAATCCCTTCGCCCGTCACCTCTGCCTCGATCCACTAGGCGCCCAGCTCGCACAGGAGAGGAGCTCCTCGATCCCCTTGACCCCGGCCTCGAACTCGACCCCGCCCATGGCCTTGTGCCCCTGCCGTCCTAGCAGCAGCAGCAACAACCTCGCCGTCGCCGCCTCAGATGAGCACCGCCCTGACCCGGCCTTCTCTTGTGCCTCCTCTTCCTTTTCTCTCTCCGTTCCATCTTCTCCGGATTCTCTCTTTCTCACATCTCTCACTCTCTCAGGAACCCCACGCCATGGATGGCTGAGCCCCTCGCCGAGCTCCTCAAGTTCCTCGCCGGCGGAGTCCCCAGCGCCACCGCGACTGCCGCTTGCCTCGCCCCGGCGTTGCTGATGTGCAGCCGCGCCGTCAGCCCCTGCTCGGTCCGTCGCCTCCTTTGCGTCGCGGCCTCCCCTGCTTCGGCCTCCAGCCTTTGCCGTTGAGCGCCACCTCCGCCTGGATCGTCAAGTCCCTTCGCCTCGCCAAGTTCCGCCCGTCGTTCCTCACCTGCCGGAGGGCACTGTCGTTCCCCCGTTCCAGCGCAGCCGCTGTCGACCTCGTCTCTCTGCGAGGAAGACGAGCCCTCGCTCGTTGACCTCGGCCTCCTCAAGACCTGCGCCCTCCCGGTGATGCGCCATGGACACGAGCCCCTCCGCGTCAAGTCCCCGCTGCCAGCGCCCTGCTTCCTCTGCTTCGTCCCGGACGACGCGACCTGCTTCGCTCGATTCAGCCGTGCGTTGACCGGGTCGCTGCCTCAAGCCGCCGGCCCAGCGCTGCTGCCTCGTCCCGATCTCAAGGCCCAGCTCCTCCCGAGCCGGCCCCTCTTGGGCCTCCTCCACCGACTCGGGCCAAGAGCCCATGGTGAGCCACCGCTACGCCCCCTTCCACTGTTGGCCCAAGTGCAGATTCGGCCCGTGGATGTTTTTTTAGTCTCTGCGAATTTAGCATTTACCAGAAAAACTGCATATTTACAGATTTTCCCTTGTTGTTCATGCATATAATTAATCACAAACCGTGCATCGGATTAAAATGTTTTATATATGCAAAATGCTTAGAATTTCATCTAGTTTCATAATATGCAACTTTCATCCATGTTTAAAATGTTTAAACTAGATGTTTGTTTAATTTTGCATAAATGCCATGTTAAAATGATTTATTTCATAACTAAATAATCGTAGCTCCATTTTAAATAAACTTTATATGTAAATGGGGTGGAAAATGCATAGATTAACTCAGTGCACTTTGTTTTACTGTTTAACAATATTTAAACATGTTTTAGGGCAGAACAATAGCTAATTCAAAATATGCACATGGGGATTTTCCGGAATTGTTGTTTGTGGTTCCGGCCTCACTTGCCTAGATAGGTAGTTTTACTTATGCTTCACCCCTTGCCATGTTTAATAATATTTAATATTGTTGGGTAGATAACCAAGAGAGAACTAAATGAGTCATGTGGTGTTTCGTCAATATGCAAGTCGTTGCATATTGAGCTCCACTTAATTTGTAGTGTTGTTTGTGCACTTTGCCATGCCATGCCTTTTTAAACCGGACGTGCATCATACTTGATTGTGCATCATGCCATGTTTATGTGATGGTTGTTTACCATGATGTTTCCTTCTTTCCGGTTGCGCTTCTCCTTGATAGTTCCGGTTGCGTCGCGATTGTGAGGATCCGTTCGAGTACGTCCATTTGTCTTCTTCATGGACTCGTTCTTCTTCCTTGCGGGATTTCAGGCAAGATGACCATACCCTCGAAATCACTTCTAGTTTGCTTGCTAGTTGTTCGCTCTATTACTATGCCGCGCAACCTACCCCTTGCTATATCATGCCTCTCATATTGCCATGCCAAGCCTCTAACCATCCTTCCTATCAAACCATTGTTTGGCTATGTTACCGCTTTGCCCAGCCCCTCTTATAGCGTTGCTAGTTGTAGGTGAAGATGAAGTTTGTTCCATGTTGGAACATGGATATGTTGGGATATCACAATATCTCTTATTTAATTAATGCATCTATATACTTGGTAAAGGGTGGAAGGCTCGGCCTTATGCCTGGTGTTTTGTTCCACTCTTGCCGCCCTAGTCATACCGGTGTTATCTTCCTTGATTTTGCGTTCCTTGCGCGGTTGGTTGTAATGGGAACCTCTTGACAGTTCGCTTTGAATAAAAATCCTCCAGCAAGGCCCAACCTTGGTTTTACATTTGCCTAACAACCTATTACCCTTCCCTTGGGCCGGCCAACCTGAGGGTCATCTTTATTTTAACCCCCCCCCCCCCCGGGCCAGTGCTTCTCTAAGTGTTGGTCCGAACCGAGCAGCCTGCGGTGCCACCTCGGGGAAATTTGAGGGCTAGTTTTACTCGTAGCTTGTCTCATCCGGTGTGTCCTGAGAACGAGATACGAGCAACTCCTATCGGGATTGTCGACACATCGGGCGCTTTCTGGTCTTGTTTTACCATTATCGAAATGTCTTGTAACCGGGATTCCGAGGCTGACCGGGTCTTCCCGGGAGAAGGAATATCCTTCGTTGATCATGAGAGCTTGTGATGGGCTGTTGGGACACCCCCGCAGGTATAAACTTTCGAGAGCCGTGCCAAGTTATGTGGCAGATGGGAATTTATTAATGTCCGGTTGTAGAGAACTTGACACTTGACTTAATTAAAATACATCAACCGCGTGTGTAGCCGTGATGGTCTCTTCTCGTCGGAGTCCGGGAAGTGAACGCGGTTCTTGTGTTATGGTTGTGCGTAAGTAGTTTCAAGATCACTTCTTGATCACTTCTAGCTTCACGACCGATGCGTTGCTTCTCTTCTCGCTCTTATTTGCGTATATTAGCCACCATATATGCTTAGTGCTTGCTGCAGCTCCACCTCACTACCTTCTCCTACCCATAAGCTTAAATAGTCTTGATCTCGCGGGTGTGAGATTGCTGAGTCCTCATGACTCACAGATTCTACCAAAACAGTTGCAGGTGCCGATGATACCAGTGCAGGTGATGCTACCGAACTCAAGTGGGAGTTCAACGAGGAACTTGGTCGTTACTATGTTTCGTTTCCTGATGATCAGTAGTGGAGCCCAGTTGGGACGATCAGGGATCTAGCAGTTGGGTTATCTTCTTTTCATTTGGTTGTCTGTAGTCGGACTATGTGTGTATTTTGGATGATGTATGATTTTGTTAATGTATTGTGTGAAGTGGCGATTGTAAGCCAACTCTCTTTATCCCATTCTTGTTCATTACATGGGATTGTGTGAAGATGACCCTTCTTGCGACAAAACCTACAATGCGGTTATGCCTCTAAGTCGTGCCTCGACACGTGAGAGATATAGTCGCATCATGGGCGTTACAAGTTGGTAATCAGAGCCATCTTAGGATTATATATATATATCGGAGAGTAGGAGCCCCCTGCTTGATCGAATCACTAACGTTGTTGAGTCTAGAATTTTTTTGAGTCTTAGGATTATATATATAGGAGAGTAGGATTCCTTTTACTCCTCAGTCCCTTCGTCGCTCTCGTGAGGCCTCCTGACATAGATGTTTTGACTTTCCTCTCCTCAAATTTCAGTAAATTTTTTTTAGGATCACATGGGTATCTTGGAATTGTTCCGATAGTCTTGTGACGAGAACATTGTTCTTGGTGCCTCCTGACATTTAGGGGTTGTGGCAGTGTCCCGGGGAGTTGAGCTCCGAGGTGTTGTCGTCACAATATTATCGTTGCAGTTCTGGAATACATGAGTTTCGCCGATATCGAAAATCTCTTTTATGCAGTTTGTTGGTGAGATCACCTCGACACCACCCAGTACTGGGGCAGGAGTTCGGGAGTATTGCCATAACTCGTATAATGGATGCTTTTCGAAGGTTGAGGTACACGATTTCCGGAGTTTTCTTGGTTATGTGTTGACGGATGGATACAACTAGATCTAGGGATTGTTAGTTTGGGTGAGATATATTGTGTCCCGTGTGTCCCGACATCAGATTGCATAACCAGAAAGCTTCGGGAGTTTATAAGTGGAAATTCAAGTAGCTCCTAGATTATCTTTCCAATAGACACATGATACGATATGGGATCTATCATATGTTTGTTTCCGGCTTATTCTGCAAGCCAAATCTTTGCTTTGTTTTGTTTTGTGGTATTCGAGTTGCTTCAATGCCAAGTGTTGATTCCATACCTTTCCTAAGCGGTGTTCTCATACTTCTATGTGAATACCAATCCTTCTTGGTCATCAAGAGTGTCATCCCAATTCTATTTCCATCCGGTGCGCTTCTCTTCAAAATGAGCCCATCATTCTCCCCATCAGCAAGATCAATTCTATTTTTTCTCAATGATGTCTGTTTCATTCGTCCCAAGTTGCCTTTGTTTTTCCCTCCCTCCCACCCTTTTCTACAAGGATTCAGATTTCTTAATCAAGTATCCTTTTATTGATGGGAAGTCTCTCCATTCTTTTCCGCCAATGTTCTTATTCGGTGATTCTCAGGAAGATACTAACGGAACTTCAAGTTCATCATTCTTCATTCTCTTTCTTCTCCAGTGGTTTAAATTCAAGCTTTGTCGATCATATCTTTTCCTCGTTTCAAATGTTTTTCTCGTACCGGTGCACCTCTTAATCATCCACTTCTCGCTATTCAATTGTTCCGGAGTGATGAAGATATCTCAGAAGATTCAAGTTTCCATTCTTAGTTCGCTCAAGTTCTTTTGAGGATGCTATCTCATTCAAGCCATTTAATTCAACCGGTGCAATCTCTTTTTTCAAGTAATCGTTCAACGGTGTTTCTTTTGAGTGGGCCCTAACCCACAGGTCTTTTCCAGGATCTTACCTGACTCTTCTAATTTCTCCGGAGCGATTCCCAAATTCTTTCAAAGTTTGACATAAGAATGATTTCTCATCAGTCAAATGTATCCTCCAAGTTCGCTTTCATATTCTTTTCATCGTTAGTTCAACCTTTCTAATTTTCATTACGGAGTGCCTCAACAATTCATGGTGGTGTTTCTCGTCGTCATTCTCGGATTTTGAAGACCGAAGAAGATTTTCTCTTAAATCTTGCTCCGTTCTCTTGAAGATTCGTAGTTCAAGCTTGATGCCATCTTCTCATAATTGTTTTCGATTGTGAGAATTCTTTTCACCCATCCGGAGCATTTCATGAGTCTTTTCAGTTTGATTCTCCGGAGCCCATCATCTCAGAATTATTCATTCAAGCTTTCAGCTATCATTCTCCAAATCATACCAGTGCATCATTCAAGTATTTATCTAATCAGCTCGGGATCTCTGTGTTCACTTGTATCTAAATTCTCTCAAGTATCTTCGTTCATTTCCTAATTCTTCCGGATGTTTCTTTATCTTTTCTTTGTTCATTTTCAATTCTTACGGTGGTTCGTTCAAGAGTTCTCTTCCTTCGTTATCATATAGATCCATTCGTTCTTTCCAATCCTACCGGTGGTTCGTTGAAGACCTTCCCAAGTTGGGCCATATCTATCTTAATCCTTTCTACGAGAATAAGTAGTATGCCAAATCCATTGCTTGTCATCAATTTAATTGGTGAAGGATGAGCATAATGTAATTCTTATTCTTGTTTCATCGAGTAAATTCAATACCTTATTCCGGAGGTTCATCAAAATTCTTGATTTCATTTGTTCATCTTTCTTTCTGGAGTTCCAAGTTTTCTCGGTTATATCATTTCAAAGCTTCATCTTATCATTGCAAGGCTTCACCTTGTGTTTTCAACTTCTCTTTCTTTCTATCATCCTTTTATTACCGGAGTTCTTCATGGAGGCTCTACATGGTGGTTCATCAAGGATTCTTTTCATTCTTCAATTGTTCTTCAAGAATTTCTCTCGAAGTTATGATCCGCCAAGCTATACTAAAAACTAAACATGGTGCTTAACATATGTTTTGTTTTGAGGAGTTCAAGCATTCTTCATCTTGCATTCCGAAGTGCAATTCTTTCTACCTTATTTTGAGATGGTGATATGTCATTCTTGACAATTTCTTTTTATGTTTCATGATTCACAAGTTATCAAGAATGAGATATTTAAACCCATCATATTTTCTTCGTTCATGGTATCTTTTCAACCCAAAAATTTCTTCGTTGATGTTATCTTGGTATAGATTTCACTTAAAGCCTTCTCGAAGGAATGTTGCTAATTGTGGTGCCTATCAATGATCCAAGTTTTCTCCTATTCTCTCGGCGAATCAAGTTTTCATCTCCGTGTTGCTTTCAAGCAATCAATTGTTTTCCGTAGTGGCATGTATTCACCTCTAAGTTTTGAGTTGTTTCCATAGGCCCGCTACAAGTTTATTCTTTTTTGGTTTTCCAACAACTCCGTTCTATCCTTCTTTTTAAGGATGCTATATCAAATCATTTGAGGTAGAAGATGTTATTGTCTTCTCCGTTCTTTTCATTCCATTCGTTCTTTTGTTCCGGAGGCATTGTGTTGTTGCTCTCGTCAAGTATCTTCCCAACTTGTCAAGTTATTGTTCTATTCATTCCATGTTCAATCGGAGTGCTGTCAAAATTATGTCATTCTTGTTCCTTGGCTATCCCGTTATACCGGTGTGGCTCCATATTCTTTTGGTCCGTTGAGCTCTTGTTTCATGTCTTTCAACCTACAAGATTCTCGTGATGTTCCTTGTTCCTCTTTGCTAACAGAGTGTTTGCAATCAAGTTCATCTCCATTATATTCTTTCTTTTAATTTGTTCAACTTCTCAAGGTTTGTGGTTTCACTCGTTTGTCAAAGAAGCAACTTGGTTTACCTATTGCTCTTCTGCTTCTCTCCGGTGCCATCCTAGATCTCGGGACGAGATCCTCTTGTAGTGGTGGAGTGTTGTAACGCCCCGAGACCGACGCTCCAGACGCCTTCCATATTTTTCGTTGCTGTCGTGTGTTTTACTTTTGTTTGTTGCATTTCTTCATGTCATCATTTGCATTGAATTGGCACTCCGTTGTCGTCATGTTTTTAAAACTTGCATCCGTTCGTAGTTGCCGCTTCCTCGTCGCCTCTGTTGATCTTTCTCAGCCCAACCACACACTTGACTGCGTTCGCCTAACCCCTCTTTGCATAGTGCATCGACCCCTCGCCCGTGTCCAAAACTTCCCCGAACCCGAACCGGACTGGACTGTCGTTACCGATGGGTCCGGATCATCCCCAAACATCTATAAAACATCTTCGTTTTCTTAATTGAACTTCCTAACCTATATTTTTTTCGACCGTCCGATTTAAATCGGAGGGTCCTAACCTAATTCTATTTCCCTTTATATAGTCCACCCACCTACCAAATCAGTCTAACCCTAGCCTAACCCTATTCCCCCTTACGCCGCCACCCACTCTCGCATGTTCCTCGGGATCCTTCCCTGACCAGCCTCCACCTTCCTCGGGATCCCTCCCGATCCAACCAGCGTAGCCGACCACAACTTCTCTCCTCGATTTCATCCTCGAGCCAATCCCTTCGCCCGTCACCTCTGCCTCGATCCACTAGGCGCCCAGCTCGCACAGGAGAGAAACTCCTCGATCCCCTTGACCCCGGCATCGAACTCGACCCCGCCCATGGCCTTGTGCCCCTGCCGTCCCTAGCAGAAGAAGAACAACCTCGCCTGTCAGCCTCGAGATGAGCACCGCCCTGACCCGGCCTTCTCTTGTGCCTCCTCTTCCTTTTCTCTCTCCATTCCATCTTTTCCGGATTCTCTCTTTCTCACATCTCTCACTCTCTCAGGAACCCCACACCATGGATGGCTGAGCCCCTCGCCGAGCTCCGCAAGTCCCGTCGCTGCCTAAAGTTCCTCGCCGGCGGAGTCCTCAGCGCAACCGCGACTGCTGCTTGCCTCGCCCCGGCGTTGCTGATGTCTTGACAGCAGTCGCTTTCGGTCCGTCGCCTCCTCTGCGTCGCGGCCTCCCCTGCTTCGGCCTCCTGCCTTTGCCGTCGAGCGCCGCCTCCACCTAGATCCGTCAAGTCCCTTCGCCTCGCCAAGTTCCACCCGTCGTTCCTCACCTGCCGGAGGGCACCGTCGTTCCCCAGTTCCAGCGCAGCCGCTATCGACCTCGTCTCTCTGCGACGAAGACGAGCCCTCGCTCGTTGACCTCGGCATCCTCAAGACCTGCGCCGTCCCAGTGATGCGCCATGGACGCGAGCCCCTCCACGTCAAGTCCCTACTGCCAGCGCCCTGCTTCCTCTGCTTCGTCCTGGACGATGCGACTTGCTTCGCTCGATTCAGCCGTGCGTTGACCGGGTCGCTGCCTCAAGCCGCCGGCCCAGCGCTGCTGCCTCGTCCCGATCTCAAAGCCCAGCTCCTCCCGAGTCGGCCCCTCTTGGGCCTCCTCCACCGACCCGGGCCAAGAGCCCATGGTGAGCCACCGCTGCGCCCCCTTCCACTGTTGGCCCAAGTGCAGATTCGGCCCGTAGATGCTTTTTTAGTCTCTGCGAATTTAGCATTTTCCAGAAAAACTTCATATTTACAGATTTTCCCTTGTTGTTCATGCATATAATTAATCACAAATCGTGCATCGGATTAAAATGTTTTATATATGCAAAATGCTTAGAATTTCATCTAGTTTCATAATATGCAACTTTCATCCATGTTTAAAATGTTTAAACTTGTTGTTTGTTTAATTTTGCATAAATGCCATGTTAAAATGATTTATTTCGTAACTAAATAACCGTAGCTTCATTTTAAATAAACTTTATATGTAAATGGGGTGAAAAATGCATAGATTAACTCGGTGCACTTTGTTTTACTGTTTAACAACATTTAAACATGTTTTAGGGCATAACAGTAGCTAATTGAAATATGCACATGGTGATTTTCCGGAATTGTTGTTTGTGGTTCCGGCCTCATTTAAACTTGCCTAGATAGGTAGTTTTACTTATGCTTCACCCCTTGCCATGTTTAATAATATTTAATATTGTTGGGTAGATAACCAAGAGAGAACTAAATGAGTCATGTGGTGTTTCGTCAATATGCAAGTCGTTGCATATTGAGCTCCACTTAATTTGTAGTGTTGTTTGTGCACTTTGCCATGCCATGCCTTTTTAAACCGGACATGCATCATACTTGATTGTGCATCATGCCATGTTTATGTGATGGTTGTTTGCCATGATGTTTCCTTCTTTCTGGTTGCGCTTCTCCTTGATAGTTCCGGTTACGTTGCGATTGTGAGGATCCGTTCGACTACGTCCATTTGTCTTCTTCATGGACTCGTTCTTCTTCCTTGCGGGATTTCAGGCAAGATGACCATACCCTCGAAATCACTTCTATCTTTGCTTGCTAGTTGTTCGCTCTATTGCTATGCCGCGCTACCTACCACTTGCTATATCATGCCTCCCATATTGCCATGTCAAGCCTCTAACAATCCTTCCTAGCAAACCGTTGTTTGGCTATGTTACCGCTTTGCTCAAATTTCTCTTATAGCGTTGCTAGTTGCAGCTGAAGTTGAAGTTCGTTCCATGTTGGAACATGGATATGTTGGGATATCACAATATCTCTTATTTAATTAATGCATCTATATACTTGGTAAAGGGTGGAAGGCTCGGCCTTATGCCTGGTGTTTTGTTCCACTCTTGCCGCCCTAGTTTCCTTCATACCGGTGTTATGTTCCTTGATTTTGCATTCCTTACGCGGTTGGGTGTTATGGGAACCCCTTGACATTCGCTTTGAATAAAACTCCTCCAGCAAGGCCCAACCTTGGTTTTACATTTGCCTAACAACTTATTACCCTTCCCTTGGGCCGGCCAACCCGAGGGTCATCTTTATTTTAACCCCCCCGGGACAGTGCTTCTCTAAGTGTTGGTCCGAACCGAGCAGCCTGCGGGGCCACCTCGGGGAAATTTGAGGGCAGGTTTTACTCGTAGCTTGTCTCATCCGGTGTGTCCTGAGAACGAGATACGTGCGACTCCTATCGGGATTGTCGACACATCGGGCGGCTTTGCTGGTCTTGTTTTACCATTATCGAAATGTCTTGTAACCGGGATCCCGAGGCTGATCGGGTCTTCCCGGAAGAAGGAATATCCTTTGTTGACCGTGAGAGCTTGTGATGGGCTAAGTTGGGACACCCCTACAGGGTATAAACTTTTGAGAGCCGTGCCCGCGGTTATGTGGCAGCTGGGAATTTGTTAATGTCCGGTTGTAGAGAACTTGACACTTGACTTAATTAAAATACATCAACCGCGTGTGTAGCCGTGATGGTCTCTTCTCGGTGGAGTCCGGGAAGTGAACACGGTTCTTGTGTTATGGTTGTGCGTAAGTAGTTTCAGGATCACTTCTTGATCACTTCTAGCTTCACGACCGTTGCGTTGCTTCTCTTCTCGCTCTTATTTGCGTATGTTAGCCACCATATATGCTTAGTGCTTGCTGCAGCTCCACCTCACTACCTTCTCCTACCCAAAAGCTTAAATAGTCTTCATCTTGCGGGTGTGAGATTGCTGAGTCCTCGTGACTCACAGATTCTACCAAAACAGTTGCAGGTGCCGATGCTACCGAACTCAAGTGGGAGTTCAACGAGGAACTTGGTCATTACTATGTTTCGTTTCCTGATGATCAGTAGTGGAGCCCAGTTGGGACGATCGGGGATCTAGCAGTTGGGATGATCAGTAGTGGAGCCCAGTTGGAGCCCAGTTTCTTTTCATTTGGTTGTCCGTAGTCGGACTATGTGTGTACTTTGGATGATGTATGATTTTATTAATGTATTGTGTGAAGTGGCAATTGTAAGCCAACTCTCTTTATCCCATTCTTGTTCATTACATGGGATTGTGTGAAGATGACCCTTCTTGCGACAAAACCTACAATGCGGTTATGCCTCTAAGTCGTGCCTCGACACGTGAGAGATATAGCCGCATCGTATGCTACAAGTTGGTAATCGAGCCATCCCGACTTAGGAGCCCCCTGCTTGATCGAATCGCTGACGTTGTTGAGTCTAGAAAAAAATGTTTTGAGTCTTAGGATTATATATATCGGAGAGTAGGATTCTTCTTACTCCTCAGTCCCTTCGTCGCTCTGGTGAGGCCTCCTGACGTAGATGTTTTGACTTTCCTCTCCTCAAATTTCACTAATTTTTTTTAGGATCACGCGGGTATCTTGGAATCGTTCCGATAGTCTTGTGACGAGAACATTGTTCTTGGTGCCTCCTGACATTTAGGGGTTGTGGCGGTGTCCCGGGAGTTGAGCTCCGAGGTGTTGTCGTCACAATTTTATCGTTGCAGTTCTGGAATACCTGAGTTTCACCGACATCGAAAATCTCTTTTATGCAGTTTGTTGGTGAGATCACCTCGACGCCACCCAGTACTGGGACGGGAGTTCGGGAGTATTGCCATAACTCGTATAATGGATGCTTTTCGAAGGTTGAGGTACACGATTTCCGGAGTTTTCTTGGTTATGAGTTGACAGATGGATACAGCTGGATCTAGAGATTGTTAGTTTGGGTGAGATATATTGTGTCCCCTGTATCCCCAACACCAGATTGCATAACCAGAAAGTTTCGGGAGTTTATAACTGGGAATTCAAGTAGCTCCTAGATTATCTTTCCAACAGACACATGATACGATATGGGATCTATCATATGTTTGTTTCCGGCTTATTCTGCAAGCCAAATCCTTTGCTTTTGTTTTGTTTTGTGGTATTCGAGTTGCTTCAATGCCAAGTGTTGATTCCATACCTTTCCTAAGAGGTGTTCTCATACTTCTATGTGAATACCAATCCTTCTTGGTCATCAAGAGTGTCATCCCAATTCTATTTCCAACCTGTGCGTTTCTCTTCAAAATGATCCCATCATTCTCCCCATCCGCAAGATCAATTCTATTTTTTCTCAATGATGTCTGTTTCATTCGTCCCAAGTTGCCTTTGTTTTTCCCTCCCTCCCACCCTTTTCTACAAGGATTCATATTTCTTAATCAAGTATCCTTTTATTGATGGGAAGTCTCTCCATTCTTTTCCGCCAATGTTCTTATCCGGTGATTCTCAGGAAGATCCTAACGGAACTTCAAGTTCATCATTCTTCATTCTCTTTCTTCTCTAGTGGTTTAAATTCAAGCTTTGTCGATCATATCTTTTCCTCGTTTCAAATGTTTTTCTCGTACCAGTGCACCTCTTAATCATCCACTTCTCGCTATTCAATTGTTCTGGAGTGATGAAGATATCTCAGAAAATTCAAGTTTCCATTCTCAATTCACTCAAGTTCTTTTGAGGATGCTATCTCATTCAAGCCATTTAATTCAATCGGTGCAATCTCTTTTTTCAAGTAATCGTTCAACAGTGTTTCTTTTGAGTGGGCCCTAACCCACAGGTGTTTTCCAGGATCTTACCTGACTCTTCTAATTTATCCGGAGCGATTCCCAAATTCTTTCAAAGTTTGACATAAGAATGATTTCTCATCAGTCAAATGTATCCTCCAAGTTCGCTTTCATATTCTATTCATCGCTTTCATAAGAGTGATGGTCTCTTCTCGGCGGAGTCCGGGAAGTGAACACGGTTCTTGTGTTATGGTCGTGCGTAAGTAGTTTCAGGATCATTTCTTGATCACTTCTAGCTTCACGTCCGTTGCGTTGCTTCTCTTCTCGCTCTTATTCGCATATGTTAGCCACCATATATGCTTAGTGCTTGTTGCAGCTCCACCTCACTACCTTCTCCTACCCATAAGCTTAAATAGTCTTGATCTCGCGGGTGTGAGATTGCTGAGTCCTCGTGACTCACAGATTCTACCAAAACAGTTGCAGGTGCCGATGATACCAGTGCAGGTGATGCTACCGAACTCAAGTGGGAGTTCAACGAGGAACTTGGTCGTTACTATGTTTCGTTTCCTGATGATCAGTAGTGGAGCCCAGTTGGGACGATCGGGGATCTAGCAGTTGGGTTATCTTCTTTTCATTTGGTTGTCCGTAGTCGGACTATGTGTGTATTTTGGATGATGTCTGATTTTATTAATGATTGTGTGAAGTGGCGATTGTAAGCCAACTCTCTTTATCCCATTCTTGTTCATTACATGGGATTGTGTGAAGATGACCCTTCTTGCGACAAAACCTACAATGCGGTTATGCCTCTAAGTCGTGCCTCGATACGTGAGAGATATAGTCACATCATGGGCAATTACACTAGGGCTTGAGTGCCATGATTTCAGATCTGAACCTATTATGTTTTTCATGAATATATGTGAGTTCTTGATCCTATCTTGCAAGTCTATAGTCACCTACTATGTGTTATGATCCGGCAACCCCGAAGTGACAATAATCGGGACCACTCCCGGTGATGACCGTAGTTTGAGGAGTTCATGTATTCACTTTGTGTTAATGCTTTGGTCCGGTACTCTATTAAATGGAGGCCTTAATATCCCTTAGTTTCCATTAGGACCCCGCTGCCACGAGAGGGTAGGACAAAAGATGTCATGCAAGTTCTTTTCCTTAAGAACATATGACTATATTCGAAATACATGCCTACATTACATTGATGAATTGGAGCTAGTTCTGTGTCACCCTATGTTATGATTGTTACATGATGAACCGCATCTGGCATAATTCTCCATCACCGATCCAATGCCTACGAGCTTTTCACATATTGTTCTTCGCTTATTTACTTTTCCATTGCTCTTTGTTACAATCACTACAAAACCCAAAAATATTACTTTTGCTATCGTTACCGTTACTTCCATATTACTTTGCTACTAAATACTTTGCTGCAGACACTAAGTTATCCAGGTGTGGTTGAATTGACAACTCAACTGCTAATACTTGAGAATATTCTTTGGCTCCCCTTGTGTCGAATCAATAAATTTAGGTTGAATACTCTACCCTCGAAAACTGTTGCGATACCCTATACTTGTGGGTTATCAGGCTGCAAATCTTTCAAGACGAGGAGAGCTTCATTCGGCTGGCCGAGAAAATGGCCTACCAGTAATGAGAAATGGGATGTACATTTTTAAAACACATCAAACCGGCAATTAGTTTTAAATTTCTTTTTTTCATTTCGAGATTTTAAATTGCATTGATTTCTATGCGTGGACAATTTGTTGGATTTTATATTGATATACATTTATTTTTAAAATCAGTTTGAATGTGACTCAAAATTTCGAGATTAAAAACAGTTCGGACCGCACCGAAATATGCAAAATTTCGTATAATTTTTTAACCGTGGCCTCAATATGGGCTGTAATGCTAACAAAAAGAATATGGGCTCCAAAAAACCTTAAGAATTAGCAAATGGGCTGTAAATTATTAGAAATAATGGCAGATGGGTTGTATGCTATTTTCCACAGATTTGAGGCTTTCCTAAAAAAAAGGTTGACGCACAAGCAGTGATTGTTGGATTTCCATCCAACGGCCGTCGTGGTTCTTCAATCTCTGCTCTTCCTGCTCTAGCCGCTCAAACAAGCGCCGACGGGATTGCCTGCTCTCTCCTCCCCGCGGCCGACTGTGTTGCCGTGCAGGCCTCACCGACCCACCGTACTCCCATCGCTGGCCTAGCCATCCCTGTACTCACCCACACCTGCTGTTATTCTCCGGTGATGGCAGACAAACCAGTAAACCCTCAGATGCAACGTACCCCCCTCCGCGTGGGAAACAACTGCCGAGTCTTCCCTGCCTCCGTGTCGTTCCCTTCCTAGGCCTCGCCGTCGTCCACCGCCCTGGTGCTCTCGGCGCGGCCTAGTCAACGTGGTCAACAACCGACATGCATCTGAAGTGGACTGTACGTGGAGAGGCTGACAACTAAGTCCACGGCCGCACTCAAGGAAATGCCTCCTTATTACGCGCAAAATAATGATTCCTCCACCTGACATATGGGACCCACCGAAAGGGCCTTTGTATTTCACAAAAAACGTTATCAATGACAGCTCGGACCCACCAGCTATATCTTCGCACGCAAGGAAGTGCCTCCTTATTACGCACTAAAAAATGAATACTCCCCCTGCTAGCTGGGACCCAGTATAGTGGGCGGCTGACTTGTGGGCCTACTAAGTTGACAGGGACGGAGGGCTTTGTCAACTTAGTCAATATGCATGATTCTAGCTCCAGTGACCGTACGATGTCCATCCAACGGTGTAGTGCTTCTTCAACCTCTGGTCTTCCTGCTCCAGCCGCCCAAACCAGCGCCGGTCGTGCCTCGTGCTCCTGCCTCCCGTGGCCGGCTGCGATGCGGCGAAGGCCTCACCGCCCCTACTACTCCCACCGTTGGCCAGGCCATCCCTCTACTCACCCACAGCCCCTGTTATTCTGCGGCGACGACAGCCTCACACCGCAGAGAACCAGTGAACCCTCATACTCCTCTACGCGTGGGCATCCACTGCCGCGTCTTCCCCGGCTCCTCGTCGTCCCCTTCCTAGGCCTCACCGTCGTCCACCACCCTGGTGCTCTCGGCGCGGCGTGGTCAACATGGTCAAGGAACGACTTCCATTGGACGTGGACTGTACATGGATAGGCTGACAGCTGGGTCCACGGCCGCAGCAAGGAAGTGCCTCCTTATTACGCGCAAAATAATTATTCCTCCACCTGACAGCGGGGACCCACCAGACGGGCCATCGTATTTTGCGAAAAAAAAATCCCCCTGACTGCTGGGACCCACCAGCTACATCTTCGCATGCAAGGAAGTGCGTCCGGGCAAAAAAAAACGATTCGCCCCCCTGACTGCTGGGACCCACCAGCTACATCTTCGCAGGCAAGGAAGTGCCCGACAGTTGGGACCCACCTGGTCGAAGCGTACATAGCATTGTCATTCTGGTCGCAAACGTGTACGTACATACTGGTCGTTGTAGAGGCGCGCACGTGTCGTAGTAGAGGCGCGCACGTAGCATGTACACGTACGTACAACGACCAGGGTGCAAGAAAGAAAATATGGCCACGTACGTACATACGGGCAGGATCTCGAATGCCTACTCGCGCATACGTACGGCCATGGCTCGTGTACATGTCTGGGTCGGAACGGAGAAACTGCGTCGTCGTCGTGTTCATGGGGAGCCAACCGGCTGGGTCGGAACGGAATGCGTCGTCGTGTTCATCGGGAGGGCTTGGACGGAACAGCCGATGGAAACGAGGCCCGCGTATCAGCAGAATGGAGGAAGCGGCCTTGTGTTCGACCGGCCATGTTCGGAACGGGATCCTGTTCATCGGAGGGGTCTCGCGCATCGCCAAAGCGGAGGAAGCGGACCTCCCTACGTTCAAACGGGGTCCTGTTGATCGGGAGGGTGTGGCGTACCGCCAAAAGCGGAGGAAGCGGACTTGTGTTGGAGCGCCACGGTCGAAATGGGGTCCTGTTCATCAGAGGGGTGTGGCGTACCGCAAAAGCAGGACTCCACGGGATACTGTTCATCTCCACCGTCGACCCCCTCCAGCCTTCACGGGCTACTGTTCATCCACCGTCGACCTCCTCCAGCCTCCACCTGTGACTGTTCATCCACGGGCTCCTGTTCATCCAGCCTCCACCGTGCAATACTCCACCGGCTACTGTTCAACCAACCCTCTCCACGGGCTCCTGTTCAACCACACCTCCACGGGCTCTTGTTCATCCAGCCCTCCACCGTCTACTGTTCATCCTGCCCTCCACGGGGTGGTCCTGTTCATCCTGCCCTCCACGGGGTCATGTTCATCCAGCCCCAATCGGCTCGAACGATCGGGGTCCTGTTCATCCAGAGGCAACGCCACGGGGTCCTGTTCATCCACCCCCACCGGGAATTGTTCATCCAAACCCCCCCAACAACGCTCACTGTTCATCCAGAGGCAACATCGATCGGCTTCAGTTAGCAGCAGTAGCAAAGGAATTGCTCGATCGGGTTCAGTTAACAGCCATCGGTCGATCGCTCGAGTTCAATAACGCGTAACTGCGGTGCAATCGCCGGGTTCGATTAGAGCCCAACGCCTCACTCGGGTTCGCTTAGAGCCCAATGCCTCGCATACACTGCCAGCAGACGAGAGAGAGAAACGCGATCGCTAGGCCCCGACCACCCACCGTGAACCGGGACACCCCGATATTTTCCTCGCCCTCGCTTCTACCACGGTTTTTTCCGTCATGGACGGCCCAAAGAATGTCATGCAGCTGCGTCTCCGGCCCGCCCAGGACGAAAAGCCCAATTTCTGTCATGAATTTTTTTCATAGAAGTAGGACCCCGCCACATCTATGATGATACCATGTTTTGTCACAATTATTTTCATAGAAGTGTCATAAGTATGACATAAAAGATTTTCGTTCGGCCCAAAATGTCACGGATGTGTCTTTTTTTGTGGTGTACACACCTCAGTCATATCGTCGTAGTGCTTAGGCGAAGCCCTGCGCCGGTAACTTCATCATCACCGTCACCACGCGTCGTGCTGACGAAACTCTCCTTCGTCCTCAACTGGATCAAGAGCTCGAGGGACGTCATCGAGCTGAACGTGTGCTGAACGCGGAGGTGCCGTACATTCGGTACTTGGATCAGTTGGATTGCGAAGAAGTCCGACTACATCAACCATGTTACTAAACGCTTCCGCTTTCGGTCTACAGGGTACGTGGACACACTCTCCCCGCTCGTTGCTATGCATCACCTAGATAGATCTTACGTGGTCGTAAGAATTTTTTTGAAATACTACGTTCCCCAACAGTGGCATCCGAGCCACGTCTATGCGTAGATGTTATATGCACGAATAGAACACAAAGAGTTGTGGGTGATTATAGTCATACTGCTCACCAGCAACGTCTTACTTTGATTCACCGATATTGTTGGATGAAGCGGCCTGGACCGACATTACATGACCGCGTTCATGAGACTGGTTCTACCGACGTGCTTCGCACACAGGTGGCTGGCGGGTGTTTGTTTATCCAACTTTAGTTGAATCGAGTTTGACTACGCCCGGTCCTTTTTGAAGGTTAAAACAACACACTTGACAAAAATCGTTGTGGTTTTGACGCGTAGGTAAGAACGGTTCTTGCTAGAAGCGCGTAACAGCCACGTAAAACTTGCAACAACAAAGTAGAGGATGCCTAACTTGTTTTTGCAGGGCATGTTGTGATGTGATATGGTCAAGACGTGATGAGATATAATTTGTTGTATGAGATGATCATGTTTTGTAACCGTTATCGGCAACTGGCAGGAGCCTTATGGTTGTCGCTTTATTGTATGAAATGCAATCGCCATGTAATTGCTTTACTTTATCACTAAGCGGTAGAGATAGTCGTAGAAACAATAGTTGGCGAGACGACAACGATGCTACGATGGAGATCAAGGTTTCAAGCCGGTGCCGTTGGAGATCATGACGGTGCTTTGGAGATTTAGATCAAAGGCACAAGATGATGATGGCCATATCATGTCACATATTTTGATTGCATGTGATGTTTATCTTTTATACATCTTATTTTGCTTAGTTCGGCGGTAGCATTATAAGATGATCCCTCACTAAATTTCAAGGTATGTGTTCTCCCTGAGTATGCACCATTGCTACTGTTCGTCGTGCCGAGACACCACGTGATGATCGGGTGTGATAAGCTCTACGTTCACATACAACGTGTGCAAGCCAGTTTTGCACACGCAGAATACTCGGGTTAAACTTGACGAGCCTAGCATATGCAGATATGGCCTTGGAACACTGAGACCGAAAGGTCGAGCGTGAATCATATAGTAGATATGATCAACATAGTGATTTTCACCATTGAAAACTACTCCATCTCACGTGATGATCAGACATGGTTTAGTTGATATGGATCACATGATCATTTAGATGACTCGAGGGATGTGTATCTAAGTGGGAGTTCTTAAGTAATATGATTAATTGAACTTAAATTTATCATGAACTTAGTCCTGATAGTATTTGCATATCTATGTTGTAGATCAATAGCTCGCATATAGCTTCCCTGTTTTATTTATGTTGCTAGAGAAAACTAAGTTGAAAGATGATAGTAGCAATGATGCGGACTAGGTCCTTGATCTGAGGATTATCCTCATTGCTCCACAGAAGAATAATGTCCTTGATGCACCACGTTATGAATGTTTGACAAGCTCGGTATGATGACTACTTGATAGTTTAGTGCACCATGCTTTACGAATTAGAACCGGGACTTCAAAAATGTTTTGAAACGCCATGGAGCATATGAGATGTTCCAAGAGTTGAAATTGGTATTTCAGACTCATGCCCGAGTCGAGAGTATGAGACCTATGACAAGTATTTTTGCCTACAAGATGGAGGAGAATAGCTCAACCAGTGAGCATGTGCTCAGAATGTCTGAGTACTACAATCACTTGAATCAAGTGGGAGTTAATCTTCTAGATAAGATAGTGATTGATGAGTTCTCTAGTCACTATAACCAAGTTATGGAACTTCGTGATGAACTATAATATGCAAGGGATGACGAAACGATTCCTGAGCTCTTCGCGATGCTGAAATCGGCGAAGGTAGAAATCAAGAAAAGCATCAAGTGTTCATGGTTGACAAGACCACTAGTTTCAAGTAAAAGGGCAAGGGAAAGAAAGGGAACTTCGAGAAGAATGACAAGCAAGTTGCCACTCCCATGAAGAAGCCAAAAGCTAGACCCAAGCCTGAAACTGAGTACTTCTACTGTAAAGGAAATGGTCACTGGAAGGGGAATTGCCCCAAATACTTGGCGGATAAGAAGGATGGCAAAGTGAACAGAAGTGTATATGATATACATGTTATTGATGTGTACTTTACTAGTATTCATAGTATCCCCTGGGTATTTGATACTGGTTCAGTTGCTATGATTAGTAACTTAAAACATGAGTTATAAAATGAACAGAGACTAGTTGAGGGCAAGGTGACGATGTGTGTTGGAAGTGATTCCAAGGCTTATAAGATCACCATCGCACACTCTCTTTACCTTCGGGATTAGTGTTGAACCTAAAATAAATGTTATTTGGTGTTTGCATTGAGCATAATATGATTGGATCATTTTTATTGCAATACGATTATTCATTTAAGTCAAAGAATAATTGTTATTCTGTTTACATGAATAAAACCTTCTGTGGTCATACAACCAATGTAAATGGTTTATTGAATCTTGATCGTAGTGATACACATATTCATAATATTGAAGCCAAAAGATGCAAAGTTAATAATGATAGTGCGACATATTTGTCGCACTACCGTTTAGGTCATATATGTGTAAAGCGCATGAAGAAATTCCATGCTGACGGGCTTTTGGAATCACTTGATTATGAATCACTTGATGCTTGCGAACCATGCCTCATGGGCAAGATGACTAAGACTCCGTTCTCCGTAACAATGGAGCGAGCCACTGACTTATTGGAAATAATACATACCGATGTATGCCGTCCAATGAGTGTTGAGGCTCGCATCGGGTATCGTTATTTTCTGACCTTTACAGATGATTTGAGAAGATATGGGTATATCTACTTAATGAAACACAAGTCTGAAACATTTGAAAAGTTCAAAAATTTTAGAGTGAAGTTGAGAATCATCGTAACAAGAAAATAAAGTTTCTACGATCTGATCACGGAGGCGAATATTTGAGTTACGAGTTTGGCTTTCATTTGAAACAATGTGGAATAGTTTCGCAACTCACGCCACCTGGAACACCACAGCGTAATTGTGTGTCCAAACATCGTAACCGTACTTTATTAGATATGGTGAGATCTATGATGTCTCTTACCGATTTACCACTATCGCTTTGGGGTTATGCATTAGAGACATCTGCATTCACGTTAAATAGGGCACCGTCTAAAAATCCGTTGAGACGACACCGTATGAACTGTGGTTTAGCAAGAAACCTAAGCTGTCGTTTCTTAAAGTTTGGGGTTGCGATGCTTATGTGAAAAGTTTTCAGCCTGATAAGCTCAAACCAAATCATAGAAGTGCGTCTTCATAGGATACGCAAAAGAAACTGTTGGGTACACCTTCTATCATAGATCCGATGGCAAGATCTTTGTTGCTAAGAGTGGATCTTTCTATAGAAGGAGTTTCTCTCGAAAGAAGTGAGTGGGAGGAAATTAGAACTTGATGAGGTAATTGTACCTGCTCCCGAATTGGAAAGTAGTTCATCACGGAAATCCGTTCTAGTGATTCCTACACCAATTAGTGAGGAAGCTAATGATGATGATCATGAAACTTCAGATCAAGTTACTACGGAACCTCGTAGGTCAATCAGAATATGGTTCGCACCAGAGTGGTACGGTAATCCTGTTCTGGAAGTCATGTTACTTGACCATGACGAACCTATGAACTACGAGGAAGCAATGATGAGCCCAGACTCCGCGAAATGGCTTGAGGCCATGAAATCTGAGATGGGATCCATGTATGAGAACAAAGTATGGACTTTGGTTGACTTGCCCGATGATCGCAAGCCATTGAGAATAAATGGATCTTCAAGAGAAAGACAGACGCTGATTGTAGTGTTACTATCTACAAAGCTCGAATTGCGCAAAAAGGTTTTCGACGAGTTCAAGGTGTTGACAACAATGAGATTTTCTCACTCGTACGATGGTTAAGTCTGCCCGAATCATGTTAGCAATTGCCACATTTTATGAAATCTGGCAAATGGATGTCAAACTGCATTCCTTAATGGATTTCTGAAAGAAGAGTTGTATATGATACAACAAGAAGGTTTTGTCAATCCTAAAGGTGCTAACAAAGTGTGCAAGCTCCAGCAATCCATCTATGGACTAGTGCAAGCATCTCAGAGTTGGAATATACACTTTGATGAGTTGATCAAAGCATATAGTTTTATACAGACTTGCGGTGAGGCCTGTATTTACAAGAAAGTGAGTGGGAGCACTACAACATTTCTGATAAGTATATGTGAATGACATATTGTTGATCGGAAATAATGTAGAATTATTCTGCAAAGCATAAAGGAGTGTTTGAAAGGAGTTTTTCAAAGAAAGGCCTCGGTGAAGTCAAGCTTACATATTGAGCATCAAGATCTATAGAGATAGATCAAGATGCTTGATAAACTTTTTCAATGAGTACATACCTTGACAAGTTTTTGAAGTAGTTCAAAATGGAACAGTCAAAGAAGGAGTTCTTGCCTGTGTTGCAAGGTGTGATGTTGAGGTTCTTGCCTGTGTTGGAAGGTGTGAAGTTGAGTAAAGACTCAAAACCTGACCACGGCAGAAAATAGAAAGAGAATGAAAAGTCATTCCCTATGCCTCAGTCATAGGTTCTATAAAGTATGCTATGCTATGTACCAGACCTATTGTGTAACTCACCATGAATTTGGCAAGAGGGTACAATAGTGATCCAGAGTGGATCATCGGACAATGATCAAAATTATCCTTAGTGGAATAAGGAAATGTTTCTCGGTTATGCAGGTGACAAAGAGTTCGTCATAAAGAGTTACGTCGATGCAAGCTTTGACACCGATCTGGATGACTCGAAGTCTCGATCTAGATACATATTGAAAGTGGAAGCAATTAGCTAGAGTAGCTCCGTGTAGAGTATTATAGACATAGAAATTTGCAAGATACATACGGATCTGAATGGATACATACGGATCTGAATGTTGCGGACCCGTAGAGTAAAATTTTTTTCACAGGCAAAACATGATCATACCTTATTACTCTTGGGTGTTAATCACATAGCGATGTGAACTAGATTATTGACTCAAGTAAACCTTTTGAGTGTTGGTCACATGGCGATGTGAACTATGGGTGTTAATCACATAAAGATGTGAACTATTGGTGTTAAATCACATGGCGATGTGAACTAGATTATTGACTCTAGTGCAAGTGGGAGACTGAAGGAAATATGCCCTAGAGGCAATAATAAAGTTGTTATTTATATTACCTTATATCATGATAAATGTTTATTATCATACTAGAATTGTATTAACTGGAAACTTGATACATGTGTGCATACATAGACAAAACAAAGTGTCCCTAGTATGCCTCTACTAGACTAGCTCGTTAATCAAAGATCGTTAAGTTTCCTGACCATAGACATGTGTTGTCATTTGATGAACGAGATCACATCATTAGAGAATGATGTGATGGACAAGACCCATCCGTTAGCTTAGCATAATGATCGTTTAGTTTTATTGCTATTGCTTTCTTCATGCACTACTGTAGGATGGTCCAAACGCGACACTATGATCATAGACCCTTCGACGAAACTGTGTGTGATGCCATAATCGCAAACGTTGGTGTAAAAAAATCGTCAAAAAAGGTGCAAAACGCTTGCGATGACAGATGCATCAAACACGGTTCAGAATTTAGTTGTATGTGCGATGCAGGGCATACGGTTCAGCTCAATTAACTGTTTGGGATGAGGAGGAACAAAAGAAACGGGCAGCCAAATGAAGGCGTGTGTGATATGCAACATACGGTTCACTGGGATGAACTGTGTGTGATTAGGCAACACAATGGAAACGGTTCAACTGAACAAGATGTGTGTGATACGCGACAAACAGGTCCGTAATCATAAATGTGTGCGAATACCAATAATAACATAGACGATTGCTGCTAATAAGCCGCGTGAATTGCTTTGTCTATAGTAGAATAACATGTGTATATATATAACTGAAATAAACATCCAATTACATAAGTGACTATACAGATGATTCACACATACCTCAATAAACAATTTCATGCATTCTAAAGTAGGAGAAACGATCGTCTAGTCATATACTTCTTGTGACGCTCCCGCCACTGCTATGTGGCTCGATCCCTCGTCTGGGTCAGGAAGAAGACAGTTCCTCATGTCAATGATCCGCCTGTACATCTCGTAGCTTGTGTACACGTCCATGGCCGCGTACTTGACATGTTGTTCATCCAGTCTCTCATGCCACACACCGTGCCAGGCGTTCTTGTCCTTATTGCTCTCTTCTTTCATCTTCCCGTAGTAGGGGTTGATGATGGCCCAGACGAGGTCAACCAGGGAGTTCATTTTGTTTTTGTCACTGCCCCAGACCTTGTAGTGGTGCTGGATGTTGACAAGATTCGGTCATTTCAAGTCCGAAACCTTGAGCGCTTTTAGATCATTGGTGGTGTCCACCATAGCCAAACTGTAGTTAGAGCTGTTGAGGGAGTCCTGGATTAGGGGGTGTCCGGATAGCCGGGCTATGACCTTTGGCCGGACTCCTGGACTATGAAGATACAAGATTGAAGACTTTGTCCCGTGTGCGGATGGAACTTTCCTTGGCGTCGAAGTCAAGCTTGGCGATACGAATATGTAGATCTCCTACCATTGTAACCGACTCCGTGTAACCCTAACCCTATTCGGTGCCTATATAAACCGGAGGGTTTTAGTCCGTAGGACAAACAACAATCATACCATAGGCTAGCTTTTAGGGTTTAGCCTCTCTGATCTCGTGGTAGATCTACTCTTGTACTACCCATATCATCAATATTAATCAAGCATGAGTAGGGTTTTACCTCCATCGAGAGGGCCCAAACCTGGGTAAAAACATCGTGTCCCTTGTCTCCTGTTACCATCCGCCTAGACGCACAATTCGGGACCCCCTACCCGAGATCCGCCGGTTTTGACACCGACATTGGTGCTTTCATTGAGAGTTCCTGCGTATGCGTCGCCGTCGGGAAGGATGCCTCATCCTGTCTTTAAAGATGGCACTGTTGCTAAAGAAGCTTTGGCTGTCGGCCAAACTCTCCGGCTAAGCGGTTTTCTTATGACCGCTCGTTGACGCCAGCGCGACGATGACTTCTCGGGTCATCGAAAGCAATCTTCACGTTAACTTCGGGCTCGCGAAAGCGATTAGATCCTATGGAGCTCTCTTCCTTAAACGAGCTCTTGGATCGCATCGCCGCCCTGGGAGTCGCTACAGACTATGATCAGATTGGGCCTAAACTCGATCTGAGAGAGATTAACTCTCCCCAGGTTACCCACCACGTTGTTGTGGTAGAGGAACAATAAGGCGACCCTTCTTCTATCTTAAGGACTAGCTACATCCGGATTCCCGATCCCTCCATGCTGGATTCCCGCGGAGGAGAGGACGTCCACGCAAGCCACGAACCTATGGTCGAAGCGGGCTAGATTCATTGGACAACATCCAAGAGTCCAAGCTTCCAAATTCGGAAGCTCCTTGGCCCTTAAGCCTCAGTTAGGCGCGATTCGGATTTCATTCCACCGCCCACCCAAACATAAGCGACCTATCTCAAATTCGGCAAGAGCCGTGAAAGCGAGACACCATTCTTGGGCGATTCCTCCTGGTTATGGATAGGATAAAGGACTGCCGCGAGGAGGACGCAATCTCATTCTTCTGCAATAATTGCACGGACAATGGGATACTCAACGCTATAAGTCGCCGTGACATTACACGCTTTGCCGACTTGGCGTCCATAGTAGGAAAGTACTGTGCGATGGAAAGCGCCTGGAAAACCGAAGCAAGATTTTGGGACAATCCGGCCTTGAATACAACCCGATCCGAAATAAAAGGGTGCATCATTGCTGGGCACCAGGTTAAATACCAAAAAGCAAAAACCCTCTATAGGGCATGGAACCGTACTGGAGGGATGGCTCAATGGACCTTGTAAAATTCATAGTACAGAGGGCGCCACTCCAAGTCATAGCTTTAGAGCATGTTGGATACTACGGAAGATGGCCAAAAGTGGCGAAGAGCTTCTAGCTCTAGAGCACCAACCCAAGGATACCAGTATGGTATTAACAGTCTTCGAGACTTTCGCATCAAATAATATGCGGAAACGAACACTCCGTAGCCTTGCCGAAGTCTACCAAGTAGCAACAATAAACCCGTGGAGTGACACGGCTATTACCTTCAATGCTAGTGGCGAACCTAAATTTCGAACAGCCCGAGCACCAGCCACATTGGTCCTCAGTCCGATAGTGGACGGCTTTCGCCTCACCATGGTACTCATGGACGGTGGCAGCGGATTGGACCTCATTTACGAGGAAACCCTCCGAAAAATGGAAATAGACTGGAGCCGCATTGAGCGAAGCAACACAACCTTTAGAGGAATAATCCCCAGTCGGAAAGCCTGTTTGTCTGGGAAAAATCACACTGGATGTGGTGTTCGGCACGCCGGATAATTACAGGTCCGAGGAGGTCACGTTCCAAGTGGCCCTGTTCAGCAGCGGATACCACGCTCTATTAGGGCGAGAGGCATTCACAATTTTCCAAGCTATACCCCATTATGGGTACATGAAGCTCAAATGCCCGCCCAACGGAATCATCACTCTTGCTAGTGACCGGACATAGCACTCTGCGCCAAAAAGAAGACAAATGACGGCCCTTGAGGCACTATCCGAAGCCCTAGCGGCCGAGGAACTCAACATCGCATCAAGCGCTCCACGGTGAATAGGGATGATGTGATACTCGATAAGAGATCCAAGTCCACTTCCTTCAAACCAGCGGACGAAATAGTCAAATTCCAAGTCCATCCAACGGACCCTACAAAAACGGCCTCCATCGGGGCACAATTAAATCCTGATGTAGACGCCGCACTAAGAGAATTCCTACGAAAATTGGGACATTTTTTCCTGGCACCCTTCAGACATGCCAGAATCCCACGCCACCGGCCGAGCACAGCCCTAAACATCCTAAAAGGATTCAAGCCACCAAATAGGCTCTTGGCGTTTTAGAACCCAAGAGACAGGCCATGGGAGAGGAGCTAGCCAAACTATTGGAGGCCGGATTTATCGGAGATATAAAACATCGGGATCGCTAGCAAACCTGGTGATGGTACCAAAGAAGGACAAATCTTGGCGCCTATGCGTCGATTTCAAGGACCTCAACAAGGCTTTCCCAAAGGATCCCTTCCCCCTCCCCCGCATCGATCAAATCATCGATGCTACCGCAGGACACGATTCATTGTGTTTCCTCGACGCATACTCCGGCTACCACCAAATTAAGATGGCAGAGCCTGACCAAGCCGCAACGGCATTCATCATTCCATACGGCTCATTCTTCTTCAACACAATGCCCTTCGGGCTCAAAAATGCCGGCTCAACATATCAGCGCATGATTCAGACATGTCTGGCAAACCAGATCGGCAAAACAGTGGAGGCATACGTAGACGATGTGGTCGTCAAAAGCAAGCACGTCGAAACTCTAGTAGACGACTTGAGGCTCACATTCGATAATCTCTGAACATATGACATTAAGCTCAACCCAGGAAAATGCGTTTTTGGCATACCAGCCGGAAAGCTCTTGGGCTTCATTGTATTCGGTAGAGGAATTGAAGCAAACCCAGCCAAGATCCGAGCTCTGTCACAATTGGATATCCCAAAAGACCTCAAACAAATAAAAAATTATTTGGATGCGTGTTTCGGCTCTAAGCCGCTTTATCTCCCATGTGGTAGAAAAGTCATTACACCTTTATCGCCTCCTCCGACGCAACGAACACTTAAAGAGGACGGATGCCGCCACTGCCGGACTCGAAGAAATAAAAGCCATATTGTCAACAAACCCGGTCTGGCGCGCCCAACATGGGCGAACCAATGCTATTATACATCGCGGCAACTCATCAAGTTGTAAGCGTGGTGCTCGTTGTCGAGCGAGAAGCGAATGAACACAAGTTCCCTCTTCAAAAACCAGTTTACTACGTGTCCACCGTCCTAACTCCATGCAAGTCACGGTACCGCATTATCAAAAGATAGCGTCTGGCGGTGTTTATAGCATCCCGTAAGCTGCGACACTACTTTCAAGAGTGTTCAATAACAGTAGCCTCCAGTACCCTTAACGACATTATAAACAACCGCGACGCGACGGGCCGGATTGCCAAATGGGCCATTGAGCTCCTCCCGTTCGACATAACCTATAAGCCACGGAGAGCTATTAAGTCGCAAGTTTTGGCCGACTTTGTCGCCGAATGGACCAAAGCCGAACTCCCTAAAGAGTACGGCGCATGTTCCAACTGGATAATGCACTTCGACGGCTCCAAAATGTTGGCTGGCACAGGAGTCTGGCGTCGTCTTGGCGTCCCCAACCGGAATACAGTTTAATCGTACTCCGGATAATGTATACGGACTCCAACAACGCAGCCGAATCGAGGTCCTTCTACATGGTCTCCGGATGGCGGTCTCCATGGGCATTCAACGCCTAGAGGTGCGGGGATTGAACCTCGCGATATCCCAAATAAATGGAGACTTTGATGCCAAGGATCCGAAAATGGCAGCCTATCGCAATGCCATACTAAAAATGTCATTTCGGTTTGAGGGGCTCGAATTTCACCATATAGCCCGAGATAACAACCGAGGCGTGAGACGTGTTGGCACGCATCGGCGCAAAGCGCGATGCTGTCCCCCCCCCAACATCTTCCTAGAGAGGTTGTTCAAGCCATCCGTATTATGGGAGGGAGAGTCCGGAAATAACATCCCGGACCCAACCGCACTATCGCACACCAAACATTCTGACACAGTTGGTGGTTACGCCGCAAAATAACACCCTCATTACGTAATAATGGCGGTCATTGCCCGTGGACCGAACCATTCCTAGCCTACCTAACCAGGCAGGAACTTCCCGAGGACCAAAACGAGGCCCGCTGCATAGTGCGGTGATCTAAAGCCTATAAAGTCCATGAGGGAGAGCTTTATAAGAAAAGCACAACCGGAGTCCTTCAAAGGTGTATCTCTGAAGAGGAAGGGTGGAATCTTCTAGCTGAAATACATGCCGGACTCGGCGGGCACCACGCCGCAGCCCGGGCCCTTGTAGGCAAGGCCTTCCGTATAGGATTTTATTGGCCGACGGCCCGGCGGATGCTCCGGGACTTAGTCCAACGATGCGTCGGATGCCGCCTCTTTGCTAATCAAAGCCACATGCCACCCACCGCCCTCAAAACTATACCCATCACACGGCCCTTCGCGGTCTGCAGGGGCTTGACATGGTCGGACCCTTAAAGGGGAACCCACAAGGAAAAATACCTACTGGTCATGGTGGATAAATTCACCAAATGGATAGAGGCCAAGCTGTCAAGGCAGTCGAATCCGGACGGTGATAGACTTCATATCGGGGGTGCATTACGATTCACGGTGTCCCCAGCATCATCACCGATAATGACCACGAACTTTACGGCCGGCGAGGTCAAACTACGGTGCAAAACATGGGCATTAAGCTCGACTACGCTTGATCTATCACCCTCAAACTAACGGTCAAGTTGAGCGAGCAAATGGTCTAATTATGAGCGGCATCAAACCCAGATTAGTGCGGTCCCTCAAGGAATCTAACACGCCTTTGGGTAGAGGCTTCGACTCCGTACTCACGAAGGCTGCGGACCACTCCGAATGGCACGACCGGATTCACACCATTCTTTATGGTATATCTGGTAGCGAGGCGATTACGCCATGCGACATAATTCATGACTCACCTCGGCGTGTGCATGTGCGAAGAAAGAGAAGCCGAGCTCGATCGGCGGGGACAGTTGGACGCCTTGGAGGAGGAGCTTGGCGTGGCGAAGGCCCGTTACGCATTCTATCAATAGCGAGCTCGAGGATATCAAAGCGAGAAGTGCAGGCCAAAACTTACAATGTTGGCGAGCTAGTTCTCGCTGCCGGACAAGAAAAGGACAAACTAAAGCCCAAATGGGAAGGTCCCTTTATCATCGACCAAGTCTGACCGATGGAAGCGTCATTCTGCGAGATGCATCGGATAACCGACTCGAGCCGAACCCATGGAACGCAGCACGTCTCCGAAGATTCTACGCCTAGCGCTGGATTCTGAGTTCGTCTCCTTCCTCTGTCCATATTTTACATTTTAGCTGTCTTCTATTTTTCTCCTTCTTCCTCCTTTTTCTTTCAAGCCTTGGAAGGCCCGTTAGCGCATTGTTCGCACACACTTGACGTGCTATCAGCGCTCATTATACCTGGGGGCTTCTTTCACAGAAGCTTAATTATAAGGGCTTCATGCCCAATACATGTGTCACACTTCCGCATGTACCTTTTATTCACCATTATATGCATCAATATGACTTAAGTTTTGGCCAAGCTGGGTTGCACGGCTCACAATGCTTACCCCTACGTTCCCGATTGTTCGGCTAGGTGGTAAAGGGTGCACCTCTGCGATTATTCTTGCCGAGTCATTTGGATGTGTACCTCAGGCCGGGTGACGCCAAAGCTAAGCGTTCTTAAGAGAATATTCGGTCGGTGAACTAAAAGAAGATTTCTTACCTATTTATTTATCTGCCCCAAATGTTTTTCTGCTTTTTTACTTGGTCAGGACATGCACTTTAGGGCATGCCTCCTAGGGAAAGGAACCCCTAACGGAACTATTATCCCTGGAAGATGTTTCTTACTAACCATGTAATATAACATAACTAGTTGTGCACTTGTCTGATAAAGCACTAATGACCCCTACGCTGGTCTCCACTCATGCCCCGGTTTTTATATAACCGCGAGGGTATTCGGACACACTCAGGACTATTGGGTCCCGAGGTTCAAGCGAAAAAGGTCCGCTATGACAAACGATCTACAATCCGGCTAGAAGGCATTTTACATGTCACCTGAAATTACATAGTCAATTCGACTGATTGTATTCCTCTTCAATGCCATCTAACAGGCTGTCTAGTTTACAGTCCTGCTGGGAATACTTTGCGGCCAATTCTACCTGGCCGTACACTAAGCTCACATGGATCTCCTTCCCATCGGGCCCCACAGGTCCGACCTCGGCCATGTGGTTTGGGTCAGCCTTCGTGTACCGCGTCTTCACCATGGCCCGAGCCTCCTGGCGCCTTGGACGGCAGCCGATATCTTCCATAATCGGAGCGCCGCCCGCGCTCCCTAGAGCCTCTCCACAAGCTCCCCAAGGCCTTGAGCAGGGGAGACTGATGGCCACAAGGCACAGGCGACGCCTTTCATCACCTGCCGAACTTCGTTAAATGCGGTTGTAAGACTTCGGGAAGAAGGTCACCCATAGAACCGGGCATTTCCTCTGCAGGACGGCCTGTGAGCATACCTACAGACATAACCCTGTTAGTCGACTTCCTCGCCGAACTCTTTTTTTTTTTCAAAGTTCGTTTAAGCACTTACAAAAAATGCGGCGTCGAAGCCGCCGGTTCTCCTTAATGGAGTCAGACAGCTGGGCACGAACATTTTTTAGTTCCTCACCCAGCTGGGTGTTGGCATCTTGGAGATTATTTTTCTCCTGCCTCACCCTCGTAAGCACGTTCTCGCGGCCTTTAACCAACAAGTAAGAGCTGTTGCTTGTCCGGATCTACCCCGGCGCCATCTGCAATGTTATTATCAGATCTATATACACGCGCACTTCACAACATAGTTATCTTTTAAAAGCGTATGTTACCAGAGGGGGTCTCTTTGGCTGCCCCTGTCGCGGCTCGTGTGACCTCAAGTTGGGCTCTGCACTCTTCAAGCTCTTGGGACAGTTGGGTATTCTTTTCTGTAAGATCCTGCACAATAAATGATCCTTAAATCAGTTATTCTAACTATTTCAAGTCTCGGGGGCTACTGGTATATATAACCATCAAATTTTCTCACCCGTATGTCTTTCACATACTGCTCCGTGGCTCTGGCTAGACCATTTTGAGCGGCACGTAGGTGCATGTCTCCCGAATTGAAGGCATCCAATGCCTCTTGGGAGAAACATGTGTCACGAAGAACGATCCGGTGGCCTTTGTGATTCATGGCACTCTCCACCTCGGAATTGGTGGCGAGATAGTCCGTCGGCATCCTCTATCGGAGGAGCGTCAAGCCTTGACGCCTCGTGTTCGCCTCCGCTTGGACACAGCTTTGGAGCACAGGTGGTGGAGGCTCGATTGGCAGCCTCTCCGGATATAGTCCGGCGAGCGCTCTTTTTCCTGAAGGAAGCACGAGCGTTAGTATACCTTCCGGGAATAAAACCTGGGAATAAGGCGGCATGCCATACCGTGGCGCCGGCGTCTCAATCCGGACCACACTTCTTTTCGGTCTGCTGGGCCTTGCTGCCCCTTGTTGGCTAGCCACCGCAGGTTCGGCCTTCCGCCTCAAGGGCCCCCCTGCAAAACACCATTGATATACGGTGGTCAAAGATAAGCACGGAGGGATCATTTCTAAAGTATTGGGACTTCAGTCTCAATTACCGTGAGGCTGGAAATATTCCGGTAATCGGCCGTAATGGCAACCAAGGCATTGTCGATGCTCAGTTGGTAAAATACCCCATCGATCAGCTCCACAGATATGTCCGGATCCTCTTGGGAGGACGGATCGAGGGACCGTTCCGGATCCTCAGGTTGTGGAGGTGGGCTGTTTATATCCTTTACAGTGGCGCAATTCCTGCATCAAAATCACAAGATAAGGTACTTAACTATGGGAATATGGAACGGATGGGCATAAAGAAGTGTCCGCTTACCCAGCTTGGAGGATCGTACATAGAAAATCCGCCCTGTGGATTGACGCGGAGGACATCCTCCTCTTCTCCCTTGTATAATGCGGACAAGGCCTTCATCAGAACAGCAACCGATCCCGGCCCCTTACGACCGCAGCGGGTGGCATCATCCTCCCCATTGAAATCCCACATGGGGTGGCCTCTATACTGAAGCGGCTGCACCCCCCGCATAATGCATGTGGCCATGACCCTGATCATGGTCAGTCCGGAATGAGCCAACAACCTTATTCGGCTCATCAGGTAAAGGACGTCCCTGTCATTCTCCCTCTGAGGGCTCCGTGGACGCCAGCTTAGGCGTTTCTTCAAAGGAGCATTACTGAACTCCGGGAGGCCGATCCAAACAGGGTCCGGCAGGGGGACATCTTCTATGTAAAACCATTCTGAAGGCCAGTCTTTGTACGCCTTCTTTGGGGATATCCGGTCCCGGCAATGCGCCATATTTCGGCTCCGCCCACTTGATATATCGACCCCTCCTGAGAACGGGGCACAAGGCAGAACAACTTCTTCCACAGCGCGAAATGAGCCTCGACGCCCAAGAACAGCTCGCAAAGGACTACGAAGCCCACAATATGCAATATTGAGGCAGGCGTAAGGTTGTGCAGCTGGAGGCCGTAGAACTCCAGTAGCCCTCGGAGAAACGGATGAATTGGAAATCCGAGACCTCTTATTAAGTAAGGGACAAGGCATACCCGCTCTCCTTTGGAGGGATTGGGGATGCTCTCCGCCTACTTTCCACCATTATAGGTGGCGAGTCCGGCTCGAACCGGGACCATGAATGCTGGGGGAAGAAACCCCTTGGTTTGGAGCGTCACTAGCTCGCTGTGTGGGACGGAGCATCTCTCCCAATCTCGGGCTGAAATCTTTGGGAGGCGAGAGGAGGAGCCACGTCATTATCCATGATGGAATGGGTTTCAATCAGATGCGCTCCGATGAAAGCTCGCGAAGGGAGGATGGTGTGATTCGGATCTAGATCCTCGTCTCTTATATAGGCAGCTCATTTTGCGCAGCTAGGGGGGTAAAAGTAACAATACCCTGGCTTTTCGTATTCGTTCAACACGTGGAAGATGGCCATTATTGGGCGTGGAAGCCAAGGAGTGCGATATTTACAAGAAGGCAGACACTATTCAACAAGTACACATGATTTGGAGAAGAACCCGCCTTGCAATACCGAAGGCAATCTACGCGCTGGACTCGTCGTCATTGAAGCTTGGTTCGGGGGCTACTGAGGGAGTCCTGCATTAGGGGGTGTCCGGATAGCCGGACTATGACCTTTGGCCGGACTCCTGCACTATGAAGATACAAGACTGAAGACTTCGTCCCGTGTCCGGATGGAACTTTCCTTGGCGTGGAAGGCAAGCTTGGCGATACGAATATGTAGATCTCCTACCATTGTAACCGACTTTGTGTAACCCTAACCTTATTCGGTGCCTATATAAACCGGAGGGTTTTAGTCCGTAGAACGAACAACAATCATACCATAGGCTAGCTTTTAGGGTTTAGCCTCTCTGATCTCGTGGTAGATCTACTCTTGTACTACCCATATCATCAATATTAATCAAGCAGGAGTAGGGTTTTACCTCCATCGAGAGGGCCCGAACCTGGGTAAAAACATCGTGTCCCTTGTCTCCTGTTACCATCCGCCTAGACGCAAAGTTCGGGACCCCCTACCCGAGATCCGCCGGTTTTGACACCGACAGCTGTTGATAAACTTGGAGAAACGCTCGCAAGGCTTTGTGGCAAGGTGGTAGTGGTAGACGAGGACGTCATGTCGCACGCACAACTGGGCGATGGCAACCTTCTGATCATGCCCGGCATGACCGATGGTGTACTCGAGGTCGAAGCCGACCACTCGGTACTTGCCTCGGCAAGGAACTGCTCCATAGTTTGGATGGAGCTCTCCACCGAGACCGGATCGTTCGTGTACACCACCGAGAGGGCCTTCCCCCTCACGTGGGTGTCCACTATGTGATGCGTGGTGAACTACCCGCCGTTGTCGCGTCGGCCGCTGGGAGCGCCATTGGAGCCACGGGGAGCGTCATTGGAACCGCTGGATGTCCTCTCTGTATGTGTCCTCGTGGGTGTGCTTATTGTGTCGTGTGAGACGAGAGATGAAGGTAAATGGCCACAGGAATAAAAGGGGGTTGGGCGGCATGGATTCTCGGCGCGTTCGCATGGCAGTTTTTGCAGCGGGTAACTGCATCGTCTCGCCGCGCCCAACGCAACCGCTTGCACAAGAACATGCGTGATCGTGCGCCGGCCCCAAACACTTGCAGCGCGTGTGGAGGGACGAGGGCAGAGCACTCGGAGGGACGCGAGAGCAGAGCGTGCACGGCGGGACGCGAGCAGAGCGCGCCGCGGCCGCCTGAACCGCAAGCAACCACACGCATAGAGCAGTTGAACACGCAGGAAATGGTTGCCTACAAGCCGGCCGACAGTTGCGTCGCTGCTAGAGAGCGGCCGTGTGCTACCACCTCCGTCTAGTCTACAGTCTCCTTTATATTCTGTGCCATACTTTGCCCTAAAATTTAACCAACAAAATGTCAAATACAAATCCAACTATATAATCTTTGGCGACATGCATATGTATTTTATTAGTTAAATCATACTTATAAACCAGGACGGTGGTATAATAGGTAATTAAATCACAAACATATTTTTTATTAACCATATGTGTATGTAGCATTTCGTCCTCCTCTCGCACGTCTTGTCGCCTCGCTGCCGCAGACGGCTTACAGCGCAAGCTTGCGCAGCGCGCGGGGGGCGTTCTTTTGGCCAAACTGTGGCGCCAATGAATCGTCGGTGAGCCCGTTCCCGTGCAAGCTTCCCGGGGACTCGGTGAAATCCCCCAAAATCCCAATGCTTATTGGCCTGCTGTAAAAACCCTCATGGCCGGCGAGTCTTGCGTCACATTTTCCCCTCCATCCCTGTAGCTTATCTCGTCTGCTTCTCCCACAATCTCCAATGCCACCGGCCTGTTATCGTCGCTCAGCCACTCCGCCGTCATCAGAGGATAGCTCCAGCCGGGAGGCTACATTGCGGCGGCGGCGCAGTCCCTGGCGTAGTGTAGTGCGCGTGGCGTCCCTCTTGGGTGTGCGCGGAACACCCACCACACGCTCTGCCGCTGGTGCCCGTCGATAGATGTTGCCAGTCACCGTTGCAGCCACACCACCATCGAAAGCCAGGGCCATTGCTAGCTCCGCCGCCATGGCACGAAGGCGGGAGGTGGCCGTCGTGGCCGCCACCCCACTGTTGGCCACTGTGGCCATCACCCGCTCCGCCACCGCACCCGAAGGCGGGAGGTGGTGGTCATGGCCGCCACCCCGTCGTCAGCCGCCATGGCCGCCAGCCCATCGTTGACCGCCGGGGTCATCACCCGTTGCGCCACCGCCGCCCGAAGGCGGGAGGCGGAGGTGGATGCCTGCACGTGCGTCGGCGACCTTGCGCGCTACACCGAGTTCCTACGGGAGGAGGAGCGCCTCGTCGAGAACACAAAGAGCCTTACCGCCGCCGTGGCCGCGGCACACGCCGCCTCAGAGGCGAGGAATCAGGAGATCTACGAGGAGAACCACCGCTTCGAGAGGGGTCGTCTGGAGCGGCAGAGGGCGTTCGAGGTGAGCATCATGAAGCCTGCAACAGCCAGCAAGCACCGTATTGCGGTTGCCCATCTCGTCGGTAGGCTCCTCCTCCTCCGCCTCTTACTGAGCGTGCTCGGCAGAGGAGAGGCAGCCGGAAGTAGTACAAAGCCCCTCCGCAGTAGTAGCAGTAGTAGTATTTAGGGGCTATTTTGTTAGTTCATCTGACTATAGATGTGGAGGAACTGTACAACATACTTAAAATTAGCTAGTATATATAGTTGAACTAGCTATTTTAGTACGTGGTTGGCAACAATTGGGGAAAAGTTTGGTTGGTTCAGCTATCGAGTTGAACTGTTTGTATAAATTAAGAATGACTGCTTAATCTATGAATGAAATCTATGTTTAATTACTGAATTTTAGTTGCAAAAATTAGATACTGCTAGTGATTTTTAGCTTCATATTTTGACAAATCGCAGTGTTACAAGGATTGAAAAATCTTACCAAATTGTTTGTACGTGGTTGTACACGGGTCATCCAAAACAACCATTTGCGTTGAAGGGATGCAAAAATTCTACACTGCTCTCACTTTGCATACGGGTGTTCTATCTAAAACGTTTGCGATCAAGAGCTGCAGAAATCCTGCTCGTCACATTTTCTCTTGGCTTCCTGGGGAAGCTGTCGGTTTGCATACGGGTGTTCTAACTAAAATGTTTGCGATGAGTGTTTTATATTTAAAAAGTGAATTAAACTGCAGCTTGGGCGCCATTAATGAAGAGGATGCGAGCAAGGTGGGCGGCCATGGAAGTCAAAGGGCTCGCTTCCCAATGAGCCTATGAAGCATACATCTCGCACGCTTCCCGGTGAGCCTACGCATTCGAGGACAGCTTGCATGCCTCTCGGTCAGCCTGCGCATCGGACGACAATCGCACGCCTCCCGTTCAGTCAAGGTCAAGCAGCTGTCCGCACGACACCTCCTACAGCCATTAAAACCAAGACACGTGGCGTCACGTGAATGGTTAACAAAACGCACACGGTTTGAATTATACAAACGTTTGAGATATTAAAGTGGCAGCTATTTTTTCAAAATGCCTTTGTTGGCTGTCATTATTCGAGTGCGCCTTCTCTCAAAATGGACACGAAAAACACCACAGCATGTCGGGTGCCATTCCATGATAGAATGCCAAGTTTCATGAATTTCAGACGACTTTTGGATTTACTAGAATTTAAAAATAAAGTACTCAACGTTTTGCCAACAATCAACGGTGCCCTGGTGTTTGAAATTCATTCCCATTTTTTGCATGGGACCTAAGCATGCACCCAAGGACACATATTTGATTTTTCAACCAATTTATATGCACAGGAGCATGTGCATGTAGTTCAAATTTGAGTTATGCACATAAATGCATTGAAAACTCAGTTAATGCATAAAATGTCTAAACGAACCCCGAAAATCACAAAAATTCACACAACACTCCTGTTGTTCTATGTTGAGACGAGAAAAAAATTGAAAGCAATAAGAGGCAATGGATATCATTTCGTCCCCAAAGGTGGGACGTTCCCTATCGAAAACCATCATGCTTGTTGTGAGAAGCTCCGGTTTGTGAGAAGCATATACCCAAACCTGCCCCAAATGGGACAAAATTTGTACCACGACATGTTGATGCCGCTCCATGATAGCATGCCAAGTTTCTGAATTTCAGACGAGTTTTGGATTTACTAGAATTTAAAAACCAGGCATCTCAATGTTTTGCCGGCAATCAACGGTGCCCTGGTGTTTGAAATTCATTCCCATTTCTTGCATGGGACCTAAGCATGCATCCAAGGACATAGATTTGATTTTTTCAACCAATTTATATGCACTGGAGCATGTGCATGTATTTCAAATTTGAATTATGCACATAAATGCATTGAAAACTTAGTTAATGCATAAAAATGTCGAAACGAACCCCGAAAAATCACAGAAATTCACACAACACTCCTGTTGTTCTATGTTGAAACGAGATAAAAAATGAAAGCAATAAGAGGTAATGGATATCATTTCGTCCCCAAAGGTGGGACGTTCCCTACCAAAAACCATCATGCTTGTTATGAGAAGCTCCGGTTTGTGAGAAGCATATACCCAAACCTACCCCAAATGGGACAAAATTTGTACCCCGGCATGTTGATGCCGCTCCATGATAGCATGCCAAGTTTCAAGAATTTCAGACGAGTTTTGGATTTACTACAATTTAAAAACCAAGCATCTCAATGTTTTGCCGGCAATCAACGGTGCCCTGGTGTTTGAAATTCATTCCCATTTCTTGCATAGGACCTAGGCATGCACCCAAGGACATAGATTTGATTTTTCAACCAATTTATATGCACTGGAGCATGTGCATGTAGTTCAAATTTGAATTATGCACATAAATGCATTAAAAACTCAGTTCATGCATAAAAATGTCCAAACAAACCCCGAAAAATCACAAAAATTCACACAACACTCCTGTTGTTCTATGTTGACATGAGAAAAAAATTGAAAGCAATAAGAGGCAATGGATATCGTTTCGTCCCAAAGGTGGGACGTTCCCTACCGAAAACCGTCATGCTTGTTGTGAGAAGCTCCGGTTTGTGAGAAGCTCCGGTTTGTGAGAAGCATATACCCAAACCTGCCCCAAATGGGACAAATTTTTTACCACGACATGTTGATGCCGCATGATAGCATGCCAATTTTCATGAATTTCAGACGAGTTTTGGATTTACTAGAATTTAAAAACCAGGCATCTCAATGTTTTGCTGGCAATCAACACTGCCTTGGTGTTTGAAATTCATTCCCATTTCTTGCATGGGACCAAAGCATGCACCCAAGGACACAGATTTGATTTTTCAACCAATTTATATGCACTGGAGAATGTGCATGTAGTTCAAATTTGAATTATGCACATAAATGCATTGAAAACTCAGTTAATGCATAAAAATGTCCAAACGAACCCCGAAAAATCACAAAAATTCACACAACACTCCTGTTGTTCTATGTTGACACGAGAAAAAATTTGAAAGCAATAAGAGGCAATGGATATCGCTTCATACCCAAAGGTGGGACGTTCCCTAGCGAAACCATCATGCTTGTTGTGAGAAGCTCCAGTTTGTGACAAGCATATACCAAAACCTGCCCCAACAAAAAATTTACCACGGCATGTTGATGCCGCTCCATGATAGCATGCCAAGTTTCATGAATTTCAGACGAGTTTTGGATTTACTAGAATTTAAAAACCAGGCATCTCAATGTTTTGTCGGTAATCAACGGTGCCCTGGTGTTTGAAATCCATTCTGATTTCTTGCATGGGACCTGAGCATGCACCCAAGGACACATATTTGATTTTTCAACCAATTTATATGCACTGAAGCATGTGCATGTAGTTTAATTTTGAATTGTGCACCTGAAATGGCTAGAAAACCAATTTAATGTATAAAATGTTCAAACGAACCCTGAATAATTCCAATTCTTTTATGACACACATATAGTTGCATGTTCACTCCGGATAAAAGGTCTAGCAATTTAAACACCTTACATTGCCGCTGTGACCCCATTGTGTAATTCAAATCAAGATGAAAAATCAAGTAGATCGCACACAGTTTATTGTCAGCAACCGTGTGAGATGCAGCACAAAATATCCTAGAGCATCGTCGGTGTATAGTACGCCTATGGCTTACGCGAGAAGGTGTGTCGGCTATAGTCCACATCCGGCGTCTGAAGCACACTAGCTCGCTCCCCAAATATCATTTCACTGTCCAATCGTCGCCGGTGAAAGATGAGCATGTGGACCCGCGTCGTGAGGGCAACTTCGGTGGACACTCCAGCGAGAGCGCGGCCGCTGCCGCCATGCGCGTGCTAACAAGGTGCATGAGCGCTGCCGCAATCTGCGACCGAGCGGCAAAGGTAGCCCAAACGACCGCTTTTGCTTCTTAGGTGGCGGCAGCAACATTTGCCTCGGGGATAGCAACTGGCGAGAGCGGCACAACAGCTGTCCGTTCTGCAGCGGCGGCCTTAGCCCTGATGGAGGCCGCCCACGCCCAGCTCCTGGCGGTCACCGCACAAATCGAACGAAGCTTCTCCGACAACGGTCGGCAACCCACGGCCGAAGAGCTGGCAATCGCCGAGAGCGTTCGAGCAGCCATCTGTTCCTCCGCCGCATACCTTGCGACGACAGAGCCCGTCCAAGCCAGATCGCGTCCGCCCACGCACAGCTTGTGGCGGCCTTTTCCAAAGATATGGCGGACGCGGATGGCGAGATGCTTGCCGAGTATGGTGTGATGGATGCCATGGAGCCCCTTCCCTAGGAGACCGTCAGGCGCGAGCCAGACATGGAGGCGGCAGCGGAGATCGACGAGCACCAGCCGTAGTAGTACTCTTTGTTTTGTTTAATTAAGAGCGCAGTTCTTTAATTTGATAGAGTAATGTTTAGGTCAGCTAGCTCTGTTTAATTGCTGAACTTGCTCAATTAAGAAGTGTGGGTGTGCTGTAGCCTCCTTTGTGTACCCAAAATTCTGCAATGACGTGGATGGCCACTGTAACCATGGAAATTCGAACCGAAAGTTTTGATGTTCAAACTCATCACACACGGGTTAAGCTATCTGAATCGTTTGTGATGTCCACATATCGTACACAGTTCTGATGACACTTTGTGCGCCATTTTTTTCGCTGAAGCGATTCCAAATTTTTGGCTTCCGCGGAAATATCTACCTCCCCGCCCTCCCCCTTACAAAAAGCCACATTTCCCCTCTTTCCGCCTTCCTTTCCAAGTTGAAACCTTCACTCCTTGCTTGCACCGCCGCCTACTCGTCGGCGACCCTCCTTCACGCCGCTCGGCCTCGTCTATCCAGGCAGGTAATCCACACCCGACCCCCATCCTCCTCCTCCTTCCACATCCCACATGTCCCGACCGCCGGCGCGAGCGCGACACCTTCCACCCAAATCACTGACCCCTCCACCAAATAAGCGCCACCATTCGTGCGGACCCCCAAGTCTTGGAGGATCACCTTGCCATTTGCTAGCTACGCCGGTTAAGCATGCTCGGTTTACCCGTTGCATGTGCTGCTCCTGCCTTTCCTTCACAAATTCTAGTGAATTGTGCTATCTAATTTTACCATGCAATATGTTGCTCTAGTGTATATGTTTTATATGTCGTGCAGTGTGCTGCTCACTTATTAACTGTTTTGTTAATTAGTTGTCGTCTTCAGTTAACTGTTTGGTTCAATTCTGCAAATGTGATGTTCAATTCTTCAGGCTGCAATTTTGTATTGTCTTCCATGTGAGAAATAAATAAATTTATCTTTACAAAATACATGAGAACGAATACAATTGCTATATTTCCAAGTTGTCAAGCATGCTTGGTTTGGTTATACATTGTGCAATGTGGTGCTTTCGATTAACGTTTGGTTCATTTGTGTTGTGGTGTTTAGTTAACTGTTTGGTTCAATTCTGCATGCGATGTTCAATAGTTGTGGGTGCATTCTGTTATTTTACACCATGTGAGGAATAAATTGAATTTGGCTGTAGTAAATACATGAGAAACAAATACAATTGCTACAATTGGCTGTAGTTAATTGTTTGGTTAACTGTCCGATCTTCTATTAGGAGTATGTTATATTGTGCAATGTGGTGCTCAGTTAATGTTTGGTTCATTTGTTGTGGTGTTAGTTAACTGCTTGGTTCAATTCTGCAATGCGATGTCCAATTGTCGTGGGTAGAATTTTGTATTGTTGTGCATGTGAGGAATAAGTCGAATTTGGCTGCACTTAATACACGAGAAACATATACAAGTGCTATATTTCCTAGTTCTTAATCATGCTTGGTTCGGGTAAATGGGTTTTCCGTGTGGCTTGAATTAATCTGATGAATTTGCAATGTGCTTATTTTTCATCAACATATATTACTGATAGCATGCGAACCCTTACTTAACCTGATGACTAACTACCTTATATGTGTTGCAGGGAAACAATGGGAAGCACTGAGGTTTACAATCGAGGATAACACGTGCATGGTTTGTTCTCTAATAGCACATTATTGTGCAATTGCAGGAACCATTCTAATATTTTGGTTTTAACAATATGGTCTTGCACATGTAGGTCCTGCTGTCAGAGGTTTTGACCCACTGTTCGACCCTTTTTGCATATGGGGAAATGAGTTGTCCATCAATATCAATCAAATCAAGAAACTTGGAAAGATTGTTAGGATAAAGAAATTAGCGAAAAAAAATGACAATATCTTTTTCGGCACAATGAAGAAGACATCAGTTCACTACAAGATGGTACTAACTATTATACCTTGCCTTTTTTATTCCTTTGTCCCATTTCCAATATAGAGAAGATATTTATGCACATCCTTGTTTTCAGGCCTTTCCAAAGCAGTTCACTGATGGTTACCTCACAAACCACCTCTATGGTTAGGAGGTGAGGAAGTTTTTCATACAACACCCACGGTTCAATATTGAAGTGTTCCTGAAGAGGACGAAGTACGAACGGTCAATCATCCACAGGCACTGGCCTAAAGTTGCAAAGAACTTCAACATGAATGAAGGCTCAATATTCGCCTTCCACGTCAGCAATTTTCCAGATGAGATGCATCTGTCTATATACCGTCTATGATGCTAATTTCGAAAGGTTCTACATGTGGCATGTGGAACTTCTTTCTTTGCGATTGTGTAATGGGGTAGCTGAGTCTTTGAAGCTATATCATGTTGTACTACGATGTATTTCAATTATGAAATTCTGCTTCCTTAATATGGAAATGAAATATATTGTGTGCTTAATATGAAATGTCAATTGGATTAATAAATGGATTATGAATAATCAGATAATTAGCCTACTAATGGCGAATTAGCCTGCTAATTGGGTTTTGCTATTGCAAACGGTTGTTGAAAAAATACCGTGGGCGATGACCTCGAACCGCGCACGGTTTACGAGAATAAACCGTGTTGGATCAATGAACGATCACACGACTTTCTCTTGAAAACTGTTTGCGTTAGGCCACCCTGCGCAAACGTTTACCACATAAAAACTGTGTGTGATGGACAGCCTTTGCCACATAGTTTCTTCCATGGACTGTGTGTGATACATTCAATAACGCAAACGATTTAACGGGAAAAATTGTGTGTGATGTACCTGTGAGCGGAAACATTTTCCTTGGAGCGACTATGTGGGATGTACATACGAGCAGAAACATTTAGCCAGGATTGACTGTGTGGGATGTAATTGTGACCGGAAACAATTTCGCCGTATAACTGTATTTTTTAGCTCTACTGTATGTATTTTCGTATTTGAGCGCTCGCCGGTCGCACACGACCTTATTTTGCTGAGCGTGTGTGCCAGGAGGGCATATCCCCGACGGATTCTGGGTCATGTGGGAAGAACCCCCCTATCGCCCACACTCACTTAGCGACGGTTCAAAATGCCATCGTAGACACACTCTCCCCTCTAGTTCCTATGCATCTCCTAGATAGATCTTGCGTGAGCGTAGGATTTTTTTTGAAATTGCATGCTATGTTTCCCAACAGTGGCATCCGAGCCAGATCTATGCGTAGATGATATGCACAAGTAGAACACAAAGAGTTGTGGGCGGTGATAGTCATACTGCTTACCATCAACGTCTTATTTTGAGTCGGCGGTATTGTTGGATGAACTGGCCCAGACCAATCTTACATGACCACGTTCATGAGAGCGGTTCCACCGACAGACATGCAACTAGTTTTGCATAAAGGTGGTTGGCGGGTGTCTGTTTCTCCAACTTTAGTTGAATCGAATTTGACTATGGCCGGTCCATGTTGAAGGTTAAAACAGCAAACTTGATGAAACACCGTTGTGGTTTTGATGCGTAGGTAAGAACGGTTCTTACTAGGAGCCCGTAGCAGCCACGTAAAACTTGCAACATCAAAGTAGAGGACGTCTAACTTGTTTTTGCAGGGCATGTTGTGATGTGATATGGTCAAGACATGATGTGATATACGTTGTTGTATGAGATGATCATGTTTTGTAAAAGTTATCGGCAACTAGCACGAGCCTTATGGTTGTCGCTTTATTGAATGAAATGCAAACGCCATGTAATTGCTTTACTTTATCACTATGCGTTAGCGATAGTTGTAGAATCAATAGTTGGCGAGACGACCACGACGATATGATGGAGGTCAAGGTGTCAAGCCAGTGACGATGGACATCATGATGGTGCTTTGGAGATGGAGATCAAAAGCACAAGATGATGATGGCCATATCATGTCACATATTTTGATTGCATGTGATGTTTATCTTTTATGCATCTTATTTTGCTCAGTACGGCGGTAGCATTATAAGATGATCCCTTAACTATATTTCAAGGTATAAGTGTTCACCCTGAGTAAGCATTGTTGTGAAAGTTCTTCATGCTGAAACACCACGTGATGATCGGGTGTGATATGCTCTACGTTCACATCCAGCGGGTGCAAGACAGTTTTGCACATGCGGAATACTCGGGTTAAACTTGACGATCCTAGCAGGTACAGACATGGCCTCGGAACACTGGAGATCGAAAGGTCGAACGTGAATCATATAGTAGATATGATCAACATAGAGATGTTAACCATTGAAGACTACTCCATCTCACGTGATGATTGGACAAGGTTTAGTTGATTTGGATCACATGATCATTTAGATGACTCGAGGGATGTCTATCTAAGTGGAGTTCTTAAGTAATATGATTAATTGAACTTAATTTGTCAAGAACTTACTACTGATAGTATTTGCATATCTATGTTGTAGATCAATAGCTTGCGATGTAGCTCCCCGTTTATTTTTGATATGTTTCTAGAGAAAAATAATTTGAAAGATGATAGTAGCAATGATGCAGACTGGGTCCAAGATCTGAGGATTATCCTCATTGTTGCACAAAAGAATTTTGTCCTTGACGCACCGCTAGGTGATAGACCTATTGCAGGAGCAGATGCAGACGTTATGAAACGTTTGGCAAGCTCGGTATGATGACTACTTGATAGTTTAGTGCGCCATGCTTTACGGCTTAGAACCGGGACTTCAAAAAATGTTTTGAACACCACGGAGCATATAAGATGTTCCAAGAGCTGAAATTGGTATTTCAGACTCATGCCCGAGTCGAGAGGTATGAGACCTCTGACAAGTACTTTGCCTACAAGATGGAGGAGAATAGCTCAAGCAGTGAGCATGTGCTCAGAATGTCTGAGTACTACAATCGCTTGAATCAAGTGGGAGTTAATCTTCCAGATAAGATAGTGATTGACAAAGTTCTCTAGTCACTACCACCAAGTTACTCTAACTTCGTGATGAACTATAATATGCAAGGGATGATGAAAACGATTGTTGAGCTCTTTGAGATGCTAAAATCGGCGAAGGCAGAAATCAAGAAAGAGCGTCAAGTGTTGATGTCTAACAGACCACTAGTTTCAAGAAAAAGAGCAAAGGAAGAGAAAGGGAACTTCAAGAAGAATGACAAGCAAGTTGCCACTCCCGTGAAGAAGCCCAAAGCTAGACCTAAGCCTAAAACCGAGTGCTTCTACTGCGAAGGGAATGGTCACTGGAAGCGAAACTACCCCAAATAATTGGCGAATAAGAAGGATGGGAAAGTGAACAAAGGTATATTTGATATACATGTTATTGATGTGTACTTTACTAGTGTTCATAGTAACCCCAGGGTATTTGATACTGGTTCAGTTGCTAAGATTAGTAACTCGAAACGAGAGTTGCAAAATGAACAGAGACTAGTTGAGGGCAAGGTAACGATGTGTGTTGGAAGTGATTCCAAGGTTGATAAGATCACCATCGCATACTCCTTCTACCTTCGGGATTAGTATTGAACCTAAATAAATGTTATTTGGTGTTTGCGTTGAGCATGAATATAATTGGATCATGTTTATTGCATACAATTATTCATTTAAGTCAAAGAATAATTGTTGTTCTGTTTACATGAATAAAACCTTCTATGGTCATACACCCAACATAAATGGTTTGTTGAATCTCGATCATAGTAATACACATATTCATAATATCGATGCCAAAAGATGCAAAGTTGATGATGATAGTGCAACATACTTGTGGCACTGCCGTTTAGGTCATATTGGTGTAAAACGCATGAAGAAACTCCATGCAGATGGGCTTTTAGAATCACTTGATTATGAATCATTTGATACTTGCGAACCATGCCTCATGGGCAAGATGACTAAAACTCCGTTCTCCGAAACAATGGAGCAAGCTAATGACTTACTGGAAATAATACATACCGATGTATGCGGTCCGATGAGTATTGAGGCTCGCGGCAGGTATCATTATTTTCTGACCTTTACAGATGATTTGAGCAGATATGGGTATATCTACTTGATGAAACACAAGTCTAAAACATTTGAAAAGTTAAAAGAATTTCAGAGTGAAGTGGATAATCATCGTAACAAGAAAATAAAAGTTTCTACGATCTGATCGCGGAGGTAAATATTTGAGTTACGAGTTTGGCCTTCATTTAAAACAATGTGAAATAGTTTCACTACTCACGCCACCTGGAACACCACAACGTAATGGTGTGTCCGAACGTCGTAACCGTACTTTATTAGATATGGTGCGATCTATGATGTCTCTTACCAATTTACCACTATCGTTTAGTGGTTATGCATTAGAGACAGTTGCATTCACGTTAAATAGGGCACCATCTAAATCTATTGAGACGACACCGTATGAACTGTGGTTTGGCAAGAAACCTAAGCTATCGTTTATTAAAGTTTAGGGTTGTGATGCTTATGTGAAAAACTTCAGCCTGATAAGCTCAAACCCAAATCGGAGAAGTGCATCTTCATAGGATACCCAAAAGAAACTGTTGGGTACACCTTCTATCACAAATCCGAAGGCAAGATCTTTGTTGCTAAGAATGGATCCTTTCTAGAGAAGGAGTTTCTCTCGAAAGAAGTGAGTGGGAGGAAAGTGGTACTTGATGAGGTAAGTGTACCTTCTCTCGAATTGGAAAGTATCTCATCACAGAAAACCGTTCCTGTGATGCCTACACCAACTAGAGGGGAAGCCAATGATAATGATCATGAAACTTCAGATCAAGTTACTACCGAACCTCGTAGGTCAACCAGAGCACGTTCCGCACCGGAGTGCTACAGTAATCATGTCCTGGAAGTCATGTTACTAGACCATGACGAACCTACGAACTATGAGGAAGCGATGATGAGCCTAGATTCCGCAAAATGGCTTGAGGCCATGAAATCTGAGATGGGATCCATGTATGAGAACAAAGTATGGACTTTTGGTTGACTTGCCCGATGATCGGCTAGCCATAGAGAATAAATGGACCTTCAAGAGGAAGACGGACTCTGATGGTAGTGTTACTATCTACAAAGCTCGACTTGTTGCAAAAGGTTTTTGACAAGTTCAAGGTGTTGATTACGATGAGATTTTCTCACTTGTAGCGATACTTAAGTCTGTCCGAATCATGTTAGCAACTGCCCCATTTTATGAAATCTGTCTAATGGATGTCAAAACTGCAATAATGGATTTCTTAAAGAAGAGTTGTATATGATGCAACCAAAAGGTTTTGTCGATCCTAAAGATGCTAACAAAGTGTGCAAACTCCAGCGGTCCATCTATGGACTGGTGCAAGCATCTCGAAGTTGGAATATACGCTTTGATCAGTTGATCAAAGCATATAGTTTTATACATACTTGCGGTGAAGCTTGTATTTACAAGAAAGTGAGTGGGATCACTACAACCTTTTTGATAAGTATATGTGAATGACATATTGTTGATCGGAAATGATGTAGAATTTTCTGGAAAGCATAAAGGAGTGTTTGAAAGGAGTTTTTCAAAGAAAGACCTCGGTGAAGCTACTTACATATTGGGCATCAAGATCTATTAAGATAGATCAAGACGCTTGATAAGACTTTCCATGAGTACATACTGATAACCGACAAGTATAGGGGATCACAACAGTTTTTGAGGGTAGAGTATTCAACCCAAATTTATAGATTCGACACAAGGGGAGCCAAAGAATATTTGAAGGTATTAGCAGCTGAGTTGTCAATTCAACGACACCTGGAGATTAATTATCTGCAGCAAGTAATCAGTAGCACAGTAATATGATAGTTTTGATAGTAGTGACAGCTGTAAGAGTAACAGTAACAGTGATTGCAGTAATTTTTTAGCAAGTGTAACAGTGATGATAGCAGTAGTAACTTAGCAGGGACAATATAAGATAAATTTGTAGGCACTGGATCGATGACTTGTTGGATGATATTCTTCATGTGACAGTTATAACCTAGGGCGATACGGCACTAGCTCCAGTTCATCGATATAATGTAGGCATGTATTTCGTAAATAGTCATACGTGCTTTATTAAAAGAACTTGCATGATATCTTTTGTCCTACCCTCCCGTGGCCGCGGGATCCATATTGGAAACTAAGGGATATTAAGGCCTCCTTTTAATAGAGAACCAAAACAAAGCATTAACACATAGTGAATACGTGAACTCCTCAAACTACGGTAATCACTGGAAGAAGTCCCGGTTATTGTCACTCTGGGGTTACCGGATCATAACACGTAGTAGGTGACTATAACTTGCAGGATCAGATCTAAAACATGGATATAATGATGATAACATAAACGGTTCAGATCTAAGTTCTTGGCACCCGGGCCCAAAGTGACAAGGATTAAGCATAGCAAAGTCATAGCAACATCATTCTAAGAACATAGTGGATACTAGGGATGCTACCTCTTGAGCATGCGTTGGTTTTCCCTTGAAGAGGAAAGGGTGATGCAAGAAAGTAGCATAAGTATTTCCCTGAGTTCTGAGAACCAAGGTATCAATCCAGTAGGAGATAATGCACAAGTCACCTAGTACCTACATAAACAATCAAGAACCTTGCAACCAGCGCGATAAAGGGGTTGTCAATCCCTTCACGGTGACTCGCAAAAGTGAGATCTAATAAAGATAGTAAAGTAAATATTTTTGGTATTTTTGTTGTATAGATTGGAATGTAAAGATTGCAAAATAGTAAAAGAGATGCGATGTAAATAAGAGATGCAATATAATAAGAAAGAGACCCGGGGGCCATAGGTTTCACTAGTGGCTTCTCTCAAGATAGCATGTATTACGGTGGGTGAACAAATTACTGCCGAGCAATTGATAGAAAAGCGCATAGTTATGAAGATATCTAAGGCAATGATCATGAATATAGGCATCACGTCTGTGTCAAGTAGACCGAAACGATTCTACATCTACTACTATTACTCCACACATCAACCGCTATCCAGCATGCATGTAGAGTATTAAGTTCATAAGAACAGAGTAACGCATTAAGCAAGATGACATGTTGTAGAGGGATAAACTCAAGAAATATGATATAAACCCCATCTTTTTATCCTCGATGGCAAAAATACAATACGTCCCTTGCTGCCCCATCACATCGGGAAAGGACACCGCAAGATTGAACCCAAAGCTAAGCACTTCTCCCATTGCAAGAAAGATCAATCTAGTAGGCCAAACTAAACCGATAATTCGAAGAGACTTGCAAAGATATCAAATCATGCATATAAGAATTCAGAGAAGAACCAAATAATATTCATAGTTAATCTTGTTCATAAATCCACAATTCATCGGATCTCAGCAAACACACCACAAAAGAGTATTACATCAAATAGATCCCCAAGAACATCGAGGAGAACTTTGTATTGAGAATCAAAGAGAGAGAAGAAGCCATGTAGCTAATAACTATGGACCCGAAGGTCTGTGGTAAACTACTCACGCTTCATCGGAGAGGCAATGGTGTTGATGTAGAAGCCCTCCATGATCGATTCCCCTCCGACAGATCACCGGAAAAGGCCCCAAGATGGGATCTCACGGGTACAGAAGGTTGCGGCGGTGGAAAACTGGTTTCGTGGCTCCCTCTGATCGATCTAGGGTATAAAAGTATATACAGGCGAAAGAAGTACGTCGGTGGAGCTACGAGGGGCCCACGAGGGTGGGGGCACGCCTACCCCCTGGGCGACCCTCCTGCCTCGTGGCCGCCTCATGGCGTTCCAGACTTCAATTCCAAGTCTTCTGGATTGCTTTCCGTCCAAGAAAGATCATCGTGAAGGTTTCATTCCGTTTGGACTCCGTTTGGTATTCCTTTTCTGCGAACCACTAAAATAGGCAAAAAACAGAAATTGGCACCGGGCCTCCGATTAATAGATTAGTCCCAAAAATAATATAAAAGAGCATATTAAAGAGCATTAAACATCCAAAACAGATAATATAATAGCATGAAACAATCAAAAATTATAGATACGTTGCAGACGTATCAAGGGATCAAGCCCTAACAAAACTAACTCGATTACATGTTGAATCTCATCCAACTCCCCACCGACCAGCGAGCCTACGAAGGAATTACTCACTCCCGGTGGGGAGCATCACATAATTGGCGATGGAGAAGGGTTGGTGATGACAAAGAACGAAGATCCCCCTCTCCGGAGCCCCAAATGGACTCCAGATCTGCCCTCCCGAGGAAGAACATGGCTTGGCGGCGGCTCCGTCTCATGGATCGCGATAATTCTTTCTCCCTTATTTTTTCTCCTAAAATAGGATTTTATAGCGTTGGAATCAGGGTCGGCGGGGCCACCAGGTGGGGACAACCAACCTGGGCACACCAGGAGAGGGGGGCGCGCCCTGGTGGGTTGTGCCCACCCAGGTGCCCCTCTCCGGCAGGTCTTGGCTCCAGAAATTCTTATTATTGATATAAAAAATCCTCGCAAAGTTTCGTTCCATTCCGAGAACTTTTATTTCTGCACAAAAACAACACCATGGTAGTTCTGCTGAAAACAGCGTCAGTCCGGGTTAGTTTCATTCAAATCATGCAAATTAGAGTCCAAAACAAGAGGAAAAGCGTGAGAACAAGTAGATACGTTGGAGACGTATCAACTCCCCCAAGCTTAAACCTTTGCTTGTCCTCAAGCAATTGAGTTGATAAACTGAAAGTGAGAAAGAAAAACTTTTACAAACTCTTTTGCTCTTGTTTGCATAAATAAGCTTAAACAACACATAGGTTTTCAGCCAACATTATAACTAACCATGTCGACAATAACTCTTAAAGATTATAATGACTCATATCAATGACATAATCAGCTAGCGAGCAATAATAAGATATCTTAAACAATAACACGTTGTCAAAACAACCATGATATAATATGACAATAGTGGTATCTCGCTAGCCCTTTCTGAGACTGCAAAACATAAATTCAGAGCACCTCCAAAGTTCAACCAGCGACTAAACATTGTAATTCATGGTAGAAAAAATCCGATCATGATGCATCCAACATTAGCTACACACAATGCATAAATCATGACAACTATGCTCTCTCAGTTTCTGGTGCTTGTTTTAGAAGGTGATGACACAACATGAAAGTAAATAGATAGTCCCTTCGCAGAGGGAAGCAGTGATTTGCAGAGGTGCCAGAGCTCAATTTTTAAAACTGAGGTAAATGATTATTTTGGGACATGCACCCTTCTTATACACTTCACGACCATCAGTTATCAAAATCTTCCATGCTAAGCACGCTAGTGGTGGTTCCCAAGCTATAAAAGTAAAGGTTTAGTCCCCCTCCACCATCAATCACACTCCACGGCTTGTCCGAAACAACGGGTGCTGTCCATACCAACAACAGTCCTGCGGGAGTTTTGTTTAATTATTTGCATTTTTTAGTTCGAGACTGGGAATCCCTATTATCGCCCTTTTCTCGTGCTATGGCGAATGAATAAACACTCGACCTAAGAATAACCCGCTTAGCATGGAAGATACCGACCACCTCCTGTCGTTCCATAAACGATCCAGGCACACAAAACGGATAATTTTTAGAAGTTTTTAGAGGTGGCACATGCAAATTTACTTAGGACGGCAGGGTAATACCGTATATAGGTAGGTATGGTGGACTCATCTGGAATAACTTTGGGTTCAAGGGTTTTTGATGTACAAGCAGAATTCCCACTTAGTACAGGCGAAGGCTAGCAATTTAGATTGAGAAGCGGCCAACTAGAGAGCAACAACGATCATCACCATGCATTATGCATAAGTAACATTGAACACTAGCATGAGTAGGATATGGACACCATGAACATAAATATCATAGAGGCTATGTTGGTTTTGATTCAAGTACATGCATGAACATGTGCCAAGTCAAGCCACTCGAACATTCAGAGGAGGATACCATATCATCATACTACATCACAATCATTTTAACACTATGTTGATATCTAAGATAAATCATTATCAACTCCCACCTACTTATGCATGGCTGGAGAAACTATAATCTCTAATTGTCATTGCAAACATGTTTAATCATAATGGGATGAATCATGGATACTAGGTTAAACATATTTACACAAGCAGAACAAGTCGAGTTCATACCCGTTTCTCTCTGCCATAGCCAGTTCATCGAATGTCGTCATTATTGCCTTTCACTTGCACGATCGAACGATATGAAAATAATAATAGTGCAAGAATGATGTGGGCTAAGCTGGAATCTGCAAACATTTTATTCAACAGGAGAAGACAAGGTAAAATGTGCTCTTTATTAGTTCAACAGTTATTCATATGAGAGCCACTCAACATTTTTATCGTGGTCTTCTCCTCGGTACAACTCGAATAAAAATAAAAGAAATTCAGAGAAACACAGTGAAATATTTTTGGAGTTTTTGGTTTTCTTCAACAAGCAAATAAAAAGCAAAAACGAGAAAAACTATTTACACGGGAAAGCTCCCAACAAGCAAAAGAAGAACAAAGAAATCTTTTTGGATTTTCTTTTTAGTACTACTACTAAGCATGCATAGAAAGTAAATTACTACAACTATTTTTTTGGTTTTTCTGAAGTTTTTCAAACACATAAGAAGAAAGCAAGAAAATAAATCTAAGCATGGATGATACAATGGAAAAGTGTGAACACCGACAAAGGCCTAATGTATAAATACAGAGACAAATTGATAATCTAATTATTCTACCGTACTAGTCTAGAAATAAATATAAAAAAATGAAGAAAGATACCTTTATAAAATAGAGAAAAGACGACTTCACAGAGAAAAGACAATTTCCAGAAGTCCCGCCGGAGAGAAGAAATAATTTTTCTTTAATGAATCTAGTCAAACCAAAATATATTGATTTAACCCAAATCGGATGATTTTCGGAGGCTCTATGGGTCTATATTTATAGGTGGAAAAGAGGCTTAGAGCTCAAAAGCTAGGCAATGTGGGACTAAACGTAGACGAAAATAAATGAAACAGAGAAGAAAAAGGCTAAACGCCTCGCACGGGCCTAAAGGCCTCGGCCGGCCGCGCGCTGTAATTTTATTAACAAAATTCGGCCTAAGTAAAAAAAATATGAAAAGGCTGACTGGGCCTGGCCCATGTAGAAGAGAAGAAAAAAAAATAAAACGATGGGGCGTCGATGCCACTATGCAGCGCACGTGGGCAGCAAATAATTATGGGCCGCACGTACAGTTGTTTTTTTAAATAGAAACATAAAGGAAAACTGAATAACGAAAATAAAGCAAAAAATTTATATAGGCATATTATATATCAAAATTTTCAGAAACAGATTTCCTACAGCATGAACATTTTTCTAACATCAAATAAAATCCATAAAATTCGAATAGTTCAACCAGTGATACCACTATAATAAAATCCAATAAAAATAATTTTAAAAATACCAAAATGATTTCAAATTTATTTCTCTCCAATTTTCTGATGTAGGGAATCATTTTACCCTAATTTCCATATATTTTATTTTTGGAGAAAAATAATTTGAATAAAACCCAAATAACTCCAAATTAAAAATAATTTCAAAGGGACTTTAAATTTGATTCTTTGAAACTTCCAACCCATATTTCATATGTTTTTAAGAAGTCATTTTATCTTCTCTCATGAAAATCATTGAGTTGCATAAAGTTTCTGAATTGGAAAAATATTTCCAAATAAAATTCAAATCTTATCAAAACCCTTTTCATTTATTTAAATGGAAGAAGTCATGTCATCTTCTCTTCAGGGTTTTGTGGTGAAAAGAATTTGAATTCATGGAGATCAGAAAAGCGAAGGTGAAAGTTGGGAAAGTCCTTTTATCCCCTCTCATTTAACTTTCAGAAGTTTCAAATTTCACTCACTTTCAGTCAATCAATCACACAACAATCAAACAATCAACCAAAACTATCTATTTAATCTAACATTCCAAAATTTAGAATTTTGGGATGTTACAAACCTACCACCCTTAAAATGAATCTCGTCCTCGAGATTCGGAGAGGCTAGAAAGAAATAGGTTAGGTTTGGGGTCTTATCAAAATCCCTCGATTGTCACAGGGGGTCTGGGGTGCTACCACCCTTAGAAGCATTGTTACGGTCCCATCAATACTCATATACTCCATCCTTATTCTTGACAGGGCCGGTCTTCTAAGATCTTCAGGATAATTCCTTCTCTGGGCTCTTCCGATAGCGGCATAACCTTTTCCTCAATTCTTCTGTCCTTTCATCTGGGTAAGGTTATTCTGAGACTGGGTCTTCTTAACTGACGGGTCTGGAGCCAATACTAACTAACTATCGATATCTCATGGTGGTCAACAATTTATGGTTTCTCTTGCAAGAAATGGGTCTGGGCTTTATTCTCACCGTATGACCTACGGTTGGCAGCAGCTGCCTTGTACAAGGGAAAAATTGCTACCATTCTAAGGTTTAAACAAGGTTTAATAACGTCGTCTCTCTACTATAGGCAAGTCACTCAAATTTACCATCCCATATAGCAGAGGCGAATAATAAGAGTAAGTCGGTATGGTGATCAATCCATCCCGCACCCAAATCATTACCTTGTATACGGTTTAGCGAATCTCGCATTCTAACACTCGGTCATCCTCACAAGCATTGCAGAATTTCTCTTGTCGATGAACTGGGTCCGGATAAATCCATTGATTCTGCAAGCCAAACAAATATCTATCGTTTCTTCACAACTCTCACGTTTTTGCGTTACTCCTATAAGATCGTCTGTCGATAAAGTCGTAACTTCTTCCAGGGTTTTTCCTTCAGCAAGAGTGTGCTTGCTTCTTGGCAGGTCCTGGGGCATGTGGGTTATGGCCCATCTCATCACTTGTAAACCTTGAACTCATCATCGGGGCAACTGCTCGTTATTCCAACATCCATCTTACTAGCATTCTTAAATCCATCCGATTCTACTGTCTTTCTTCCTTCTATTGGTACCAAACTCAGACGCGATTACTCAGACTCATCATGGAGTTACAATTGCTCCATATTACCAACTTTATCCCTCCTTTATATCCAATAGTATTTCATCCCTTCATACTCTTGGGATATCCCACATATCGAGATAAAACTCATACTTATTCTGTCCGAAGTCCACTTCGTGGAATATCATTATCCTTTCCAAGGGTCAGATCTCCTCACAGGGTGCTACCACCCTTGGAATGCACAATTCATCCATAGACCATATTTCTCATATCCTCGAAAATGGTAAAAAATCTTCCTTCGTAGAGCTACTGCTCATAAAATCCAAATCTTTACCAATGATGCTAACTTTATTGATTCTCAAATGATTACAATCTCTTGCTTTTCCATTACATGCCTTAACTCATTGATACGTCTCCGTCGTATCTACTTTTCCAAACACTTTTGCCCTTGTTTTGGACTCTAACTTGGATGATTTGAATGGAACTAACCCGGACTGACGTTGTTTTCAGCAGAATTGCCATGGTGTTGTTTTATGTGCAGAAAACAAAAGTTCTCGGAATGACCTGAAACTCCACGGTATACCTTAAAATAAATAATAAAAAATCCTTGCTAAAGATGAAGACCAGGGGCCCACACCCTATCCACGAGGGTGGGGGGCGCCCCCCCTAGGGCGCGCCCCCCTACCTCGTGGGCCCCCTGGAGACCCTCCGACGCCAACTCCAACTCCATATATTGGCTTTCGGGGAGAAAAATCAGAGAAAGTTTCATCGCGTTTTTACGATCTGAGCCGCCAAGCCCTAACCTCTCTGGAGGGCTGATCTGGAGTCTGTTCGGGCTCGGAGAGGGATTCATCGCCGTCGTCATCATCAACCATCCTCCATCACCAATTTCATGATGCTCACCGCCGCATGCGTGAGTAATTCCATCGTAGGCTTGCTGGACGGTGATGGGTTGGATGAGATTTCTCATGTAATCGAGTTAGTTTTGTTAGGGTTTGATCCCTAGTATCCACTATGTTCTGAGATTGATGTTTCTATGAATTTGCTATGCTTAATGCTTGTCACTAGGGCCTGAGTGCCATGATTTCAGATCTGAACCTATTATGTTTTCATGAATATATGTGTGTTCTTGATCCTATCTTGCAAGTCTATAGTCACATATTATGTGTTATGATCCGACAACCCTGAAGTGACAATAATCGGGATACTTCTCGGTGATGACCATAGTTTGAGGAGTTCATGTATTCACTATGTGCTAATGCTTTGTTCCGGTTCTCTATTAAAAGGAGGCCTTAATATCCCTTAGTTTCCAATAGGACCCCGCTGCCACGGGAGGGTAGGACAAAAGATGTCATGCAAGTTCTTTTCCATAAGCACGTATGACTATATACGGAATACATGCCTACATTACATTGATGAATTGGAGCTAGTTATATGTCACCCTATGTTATAACTATTACATGACGAACCGCATCCCAAGCATAATTATCCATCACCGATCCGTGCCTCTGAGCTTTCCATATACTGGTTTACGCTTATTTACTTTTCCGTTGCTATTGTTACAATCACTACAAAAATACCAAAAACATTACTTTTGTTGTCTTTACTTTTGTTACCATTACCACCACTATCATATGACTTTGCTACTAAACACTTTGCTGCAGATACTAAGTTTCCAGGTGTGGTTGAATTGACAACTCAGCTGCTAATACCTGATAATATTCTTTGGCTCCCCTTGTGTCGAATCAATAAATTTGGGTTGAATACTCTACCCTCGAAAACTGTTGCGATCCCCTATACTTGTGGGTGTCACTCATCGCCTCACTATAAAGGAAATGTTCCCACTACTACTACTATAGTACTCACAGACACAACTAATTATTATAAGTCTCCTTCTCCTTGGGACAATCCCTGGTAAAGTGCCCTGCTTCATTACAGCGGAAACATACTACTTCTGACAAGTCTCGTGGTTTCCTCATGATTACATAGCCTCCTTGGGTCCTCGGCTTCCTTTTTGGGCAACTGTTGAAGTAGTGCCCTGACTCCTTGCACCTGAAACAGGTGATATGATTCAGGTCCTTCCTGAAATCCAATCTACTGCTCTTCCTAGACTTTTTCGTTCCAATCAGGGCTTCTATTTCCTGTGGGTCATACTCTACTTCCTCTGTCGGGAATTCTACTAGATCCCTATTCAAACAATTCCAGAAGATGTGTCCTTCTTCTCCACATGAATAGCATAACTTGATGCAAGGTCTAATTGGTTCTTCTTTAGGTGTGTCCTCCACCTCTTCATCCATCACAGGTTCTTCTAAAATTTCCATGAGGGCTCCTTTCATTGCTTCTTTCTTCTGCTGGATGGTTCTTTGTACCATGGGGTAAATGTGACACTGAGCAGGGTAGTGGGTAGTTCCTTCACACAAGAAACAAGTAATCTGCCAACTTGGGCATTCTTCAAGTGTGTGACTTCCTTCACAATTAGGGCATTCATCCTTGTGTTCCTTATGGTTGTGTCCTATTTCTCAACAAAGCTTGCATGTACAAGGTTTCTTCATATTATTTCCATAAGGCTTCAATTTCTGGGACACAAAATGATACTTTTAGCAGAGTCAACTTAAATTCTTTCCAAGTGGGTACTCCTTGCCATCCATTGATGTTTTGGTACATCCTCCACCTAGTAGCAGCACCTCTTTCAAAGCACTGAAGAGCATGCTGGGTCATATCCTTTCCGACTATAGGGTTATTCTTCATGCGATCCTCCATGTTCTGGATCCATCGGTCCGTCTCCAATTGACTCATCGGTCCAGAAAATATGGGTTCATCTCCATACATCCTCTATTGGGTCCATGGGTTTTAGGGTGAGATGAGAGAGATAGAGAGGGACACACACAGTACAAACAATAGTTTTGAAAAGATAGATTTTATTTGTGGCTGTCGGAAAACATCAAACAAATGACAGCTCACAATCGTCGCATCTATCATGGGTATAAAACAGGGTTTGGTATTCTAAAGGTCAATAAATCTTCAAAGTCATCAAACTCTTCAAGTCTTGTTCATGTCTCCGATGGCTTCTTCCGATCGTGCTTGTCCTTCTCAGGTTCTTTTGCCAGATCATCTCTGTTGACGCGAAGTCTCTCGTGACGTCCTTTAAGAGTTGTGTTCCAAACTTCTGGATTTCAACATCCCGGGCATGAACCATGGTCCTACTGTCCTTTAGTTCTTGACGAATCTCCGGTATCTTGAGGTTCTGTTCCTCCAGTTTGGCTACTTCAGCTTCTGGGTCCTAAGTTCTTCACCAAATACTTCCTTGTCAAATACGGCTTCCTGCAGGTCCATCTTAAACTTCTTGATGTAATACTCCATATCCTGGTGACACACCAGCTAAGGTTAAAACTGCATCCTTTGCTGATAGATGCTCCATCAGCCTTCTACCATTCAATCCTTCCGACAAAAAGCATGCTTAACTCAGCACGGTGACAATAGCATAAGCGGGCGATAACATCATGGATAGCCGTGTTTCTGCTCTTGTCATTTCCATGATCTATCATTCCATAGTTGATATGTAGCGAGCCGACCTCAAACGGTCAAGTCTTTGTGCTTCAGTGTCATCCCTGGATCGGTAATGCTAACACACACAATACTCGAAGGATTTATAACAGAGTAGCAATCACACACTTATTACATCGAATGTCTCAAAAGAGAACTTATTACAATAAATATGGCTTAAGGCCATCTAATACGATAACAGCGGAACGCTTGGAAGATAAAGTGAGTCCATAAACTACAACGTCATAACATACATTCACGGCAACGACCTAACGAACCTTACTCCTCGTTTGAAAAATCTGCAACATAATACGTTGCAGCCCGAAAACGGGTCAGCACATGGAATATGCTGGCAATATAACACAGTAGAGCAAGAATATAAAATGTTATCACTACATGCATATTTGGCTGGTGGAAAAGCTCTATGGTTATAGTTTTTGCGAAAAGCCAAATTTTGCATACAACAAAGGAATAAATTCTATTTTAACTATCATGGTAGTTGAAACATCATTGAGAAGGTTCCTCCAACTCAATCCCAATTAAAGTAATTATCAACCCAACAATATTAATTTAGAGTGATGAGATACTTAGGATACTCCAAGTACTAGATACTCAAGATTGTCCATAACCGGGGACACGGCTAACCATGATTAGATTGTACACTCTGCAGAGGTTTGCACACTTTTCCCCACAAGACTCGATCTCCTCCGTTGGATTTCTCGCACTACATGGTGTTTGAGAAACGGATGACCGAGACACGCTTCTTCCAAACATTAACTCTTTACTCCGCAAACCATACCAAACCTACAACCCTCTACCTGTGATCCACCTCTTCAAGAGCTTCATGTAACCTACTCAACTATGATAGAGCCCATAATAGCTTGTGGCTGCACACGGAAGTTTCTAGCATGAACATATCTCGCCTCCCTTTGAGCACGGGTGGCGGACCTTAGGATGATCACACTGCACTGGGATATCCTAGGAGAACACTGGATTCTCCAGGTGCCCGACAAGCAATCCACCCAGATGTGTATTAAAGTTGCCACCTTAAGTTGAACCATTAATTTAACAATCTCACATCTGTCATGGATTTCACTCATCCAAACCACGTCTACGAGAATAGCATAGCAATATAAGCAAAACATAGAAGTAACTCCCAAGGTTTGAATATAACAGGGCAATAGGTTCTACCTCATCAACTACTTCCCAACCCACAAGTTTAATCACATCCTAATCATGCAATGTTTGAGGGTTGAAAGTAATGCATAAAAACTGGGTATGGAAGGAGTATGATCAATGTGTTACTTGCCTTGCCGACGATCCACAAAACCTAGGGACTCGTAGTAGCACGCTTCGCACTCCGGGAATTCTATCGCAAACAAACAATAGCATACATAAGCAATCAAACAAAGATGCACGGGCAAAACTGAAATAAGAAGAATTGACCAGAAAGTTTAACTTAAGAACTCCGGTTTGCAAAAAGAATCAAATTAAACGGAGTAACGAAACTCAAACTGCAAAAGAAACAAGATCCATTTACTAATCTGAACTAAAGTCAAATTTTACAGTACCAAAATCTTGTTCAAGTTGATTAAACAAAAAGAGGGTTTTGAGACGAAGATCTAGGCGCTTGAATCACCTGATTCCGATAAACGAGTGAAAAGATAAACTGAAACGAAAATCGGATCAGAAATCGCGATCGAAAATAATCGCAGAAAATTTGAGAAAAAGAAAACTGACGAACAGGCTAACGAACGAACGTTCGTTGTCTTTAACTATCGAGCGAAAACCGTTCGTTAAAACGAACGTATGGACGAACGTCACCTAAGTAACTAAACCGAGAAAAACCAGCGAACCGATCTAAAAAAACGAACTAGGGTTTCTAAAAAAACCCGGATCGGTTTTCTTACAAAAAACCGGCGGCGGCAACGGCGGCATTACCTCCGGCGAGGCTCCGGCAAGGCGGGCTGCGGCAGCAGGGTGCGAGGGCGGGCGCGCAACAAAGCGGCGGCGGCGACAAGGCAGAGGCGGGCGCACAAGGACGGGCGGCAAAGGTGGTTGGGTGGTGGTGGGGGCTCCGGGGCAGGGTATTTAAGGAGGGGGGCTGCTTGGAGGAGGGGGCAAGGCGGCGGGGGAGGCGGAGTCCCGACCGGACTCCGGATCGGAGCGACGGCGGCCTCGGTCTCCTGGAGGAGGCAGACGGCGCTGAGGCCAGGCGGCCTACTGGCTGGCTTTGCCTGCTGAAATTTTTAAAAAAAATTCACTAACTAAAATAAACCCTAGAAAATAAAATAAAATCTAAAATGCCAAAACAAATTTTCACCGTCTAAATAAAATATTTAGAACGAGATGAACATTTTCTTGGCCCTAAAATGCAATTTTGAAAACATGCAATTTTTCTAATGCAAATAAAATAGCAATAAAATCCAAATAAAATCAAATATTTGATTTTAATATTTTTTCCTCCAATATTTCAATTATTTTGGAGAAGTCATATGATCTCCTCTCATATATTTTAATATGAAATATTTTCGAAGAGAAAAATAATTAAAACCAATAATCGTCGTTTCAATATTTGATAAAATTCAAATATGAAAACAGGAAAATCCCCAACTCTCTCCGAGGGTCCTTGAGTTGCTTAGGATTTCTAGGATCGTGAAACGAAATGCAATAAAATATGATATGCATGAATGATCTATGTATAACATTCCAAATTGAAAATTTGGGATGTTACATGATATCTCCTGCCTTAGGGTTTTCTTGACAAAACTTTGAGTTCTAATGCTCCATGTTCCGGTCTTCTTCCGATACACCTTGATCTCGGTTATTGATAGCTTCCATAGTCTGACAAATTCCATAAGGGTAGCCTTCCTAGGTCATACAAAATCTGGGTATTCTTCAGAGCCTTCAAATTCTCCTAGTCTTCGGAGTCTTCAACCATTGTAGTTTCCATTATTCAGATGCACGGTAGAATCCTCTTCATTCCGAAGTGGTTTCTAATTGTCCGATATCTTGTACTTCTTGGAATGGACTCATCAGTCGAATCTTCGAGTGGTCAAAAGGGAAAAGGGGTATGGTCTCACTAGAAGGGAGTATTTGAATAAGCTCGGAAGAGAAGAGAGGTAAAAAATCTTTTTGAAAAGAAAGTTGTAGAGAAAAATATTTCCTATGGGCTTGCCAGTTTCTAGGGGTCACGTCCTACAGTCAACATGTGCTCTGATACCGTATTGTAGCGACCCGACCTCAGACGGTCAAGTCTCTACGTGCAGTGTCATCCACGGATCGGTATCTTTGACACACACAGTACTCGAGGATTTATAACAGAGGTAAATCACATGTATAAAGTAACGTAAATACTATTACATCAATCCAAATGTGGAAGTAACAACAAGGTTGTGGGTTCCCATCAACACCAATGGCAAGGTTGAGTGTAGAAATTGTAATCCTAACGTATCACTTACTCGTCGTAAGAAATCCTGCAACATGAGACGTTGCAGCCACAAAGGGTCAGTACATTACGAGTAAGAAATCCTGCAACATGAGACGTTGCAGCCAAGTTGCAGGATATCTTACGATGAGTAAGTGATATGTTAGGGTTACTATTTCTACACTCAACCTTGCCGTTGGTGTTGATGGGAATCCGCCTAGTGGTGGGAAGGGGCTGATGCCTTCCCACCCACCCAGGTTCAAGGCATGGTATTTGCAATTTGGGTTTGTTGCACCAATTATACTGTAAGGGGTTCCCTTACAGTCTTTCTGTCAAAAAAAACACAACCTTGTTGTTAATTCCGCTATTTGGATTGAAGTAATAGTATTTACGTTATTTTATACATGTGATTTACCTCTGTTATAAATCGTCGAGTACTGTGTGTGTCAGCATACCGATCCAGGGATGACACTTAAGCACAGAGACTTGACCACCTGAGGTCGGTTCGCTACACATGAAACTTGTCATCTCGATCTTAATTTTCAATCACATGATAGTTATTTTGTTGAGATTGCTCCCACTTTTATTCATGAGAAGAAATTTGCTTATGTGGAGAGTAATAAAATTTCTATGCTTGTGGATCATGAAAGGAATGCTTTATGTGATGGTTATATTTTTGAATTCATTCATGATGCTACTGAAAATTATTATGAGGGAGTAATATATGCTTGTAGGAGTTGCAATAATATCAAGTTTCCTCTCTATGTGCTTAAAGTTTTGAAGTTATGCTTGTTTTGCCTTCTTATGCTAGTTGATTATTGTTCCCATAAGTTGTTTTCTCACAAAATCCCTATGCATAGGAAATGGGTTATAATTAAATGTGCTAGTCAAATTCTTCATGATGCTCTCTTTATGTTTCAATTCTTATCTTTTAGGTGAGCATCATTGAAATCATCATGCCTAGCTAGGGGCGTTAAACGATAGCGCTTGTTGGGAGGCAACCCAATTTTATTTGTGTTCCTTGCTTTTTGTTCCTGTTTAGTAATAAATAAATCATCTAGCCTCTGGTTAGATGTGGTTTTATGTTTTAATTAGTGTTTGTGCCAAGTAAGACCTATAGGATCTTCTTGGATGATAATTATTTGATCTTGCTAAAAAAGACAGAAACTTTCTGCTGACGAAAACAATTGTTAAAAATCACAAGAAAGTGATAAAATACTGATTCCAATTGCAGTAGATCAATAATCAAATTATATAGGTCTTACTATTTTGGCAGAATTTTTGGAGTTCCAGAAGTATACGTTTGATACAGATTACTACAGACTGTTCTATTTTTGACAAATTCTGTTTTCTATGAGTTGTTTGCTTATTTTGATGACGCTATGAGTAGTATCGGAGGGTATGAACCATAGAGAAGTTGGAATACAGTAGATATTACACCAATATCAATTTATAAACAACAGTACCTAAGTGGTGATTTATTTTCTTATACTAACGGAGCTTACGAGTTTTCTGTTAAGTTTTGTGTTGTGAAGTTTTCAAGTTTTGGGTAAAGATTCGATGGAATATGGAATAAGGAGTGGCATGAGACTAAGCTTGGGGATGCCTAAGGCACCCCAAGGAAATATTCAAGGACAACCAAGAGCCTAAGCTTGGGGATGCCCCGGAAGGCATCCCCTCTTTCGTCTTCGTTCATCGGTAACTTTACTTGGAGCTATATTTTTATTCACCAAATGATATATGTTTTGCTTGGAGTGTCAATTTATTTTGTTAGTTTTTCTTGCTGTTATTTAGAACAATGTTTGCATCTTTTATTTCAATAAAAGTGGCATTGATAGCCTTTACTATGCCTATTTTACAAGTCTACATGTTGCTGTTTGAAAACAGAAAGTTTACCGCTGTTGCAAAAATTCCCTAGAAAAGTCAGAATGTGATAAAATGTTGAAACCTTTTGCATAATAAGATATGATAAATTTAATACAGTGGGAATTTTCTTTCATAATTTTTGGAGCTAGGTAAGTATGGATCTTGCTGCATTCTTTACAGACTGTCCTGTTTAGGCAGATTGCTGTTATGTTTGCATTGTTTGCATATGTTTGCTTGTTTAGTGATTCTATTTGAGGATAGGACTATTAAATATGCAGAGGCATTTATTATGCAATGTTGAATAATAATTTTAGTGATTTGCTACAGTAGAAAATGATAAGGTTTTTGCATTGGTTTATACTAACTTATCTCACGAGTTCTTGTTGAGTTTGGTGTGGAAGCTTTCGAGATTTAGGAAACCGTGATATGAGAGGAATTAAGGAGACACAAAAGCTCAAGCTTGGGGATTCCCAAGGCACCCCAAGATAATATTTCAAGAAGTCTCAAGCATCTAAGCTTTGGGTTGCCCCGGTAGGCTTCCCACCTTTCTTCTTCAACAATTATCGGTTAGTATCGGTTGAGCCTAAGTTTTTGCTTCTTCACATGATGAGTGCTATACTTGAAATGTCATTTTATTTTGTTTTGCTTGTTGTTTGAATAATATCCCAAGATCTGAAATTCTTAAATGAGAGAGAGTCTTCACATAGCTACATAATTATTTAACTACTCATTGATCTTCACTCATATCTTTTTGGAGTAGTTTGTCATTTACTCGCGTGCTTCACTTATATCCTCTGAGTAAATGGTTGAATGATTTGAATGTCAGAAATCTGAAATTATATATGTTTCATATGCCTTTCCCATGGGGAGTAATGCCTTCACATATAAGAAGTAGAGGTGGTAAATTTTTTGAAGGTTAGCAAACATTGTATTGGTCACTTGAACGATTCATGAAAGAATATTGAAGGAAGAGAGATTTCACATATAAATATACTATCTTGGACATCTTCTATGATTGTGAGCCCCATTAATTATTTTCAAACCTGAGCAAATTATTTGAAGTTGGACAAGGAAGACAACATAATGAGTTATGCTTGGGTATATTTGTATAGAAGTTATATTGTTATGGATCCTCTAACATGTGGTGCTTGCTATTTAGAATCCTTTGCTAGCCAAAATATCCGTACTAAGTGGGAATACTGCTTGTGCATCCAAATTCCTTGAACCAAGTTTATTCCATAAGTGTCCACCATATCTACCTATATGCGGTATTTACCTGCCGTTCCAAGTAAATTTGCATGTGCCAAACTCTAAACCTTCAAATAATAATCTGTTTTGTATGCCCAAATCGCTCATGTAGCGACTAGGGGCTGTCAGTATCTTCCATGCTAGGTGGGTTATTCTCACGATGAGTGGACTCCGCTCATCATTCACGAGAAAATGGCTGGTAACTGGGATGCCCAGTCCTATGATCAAAATATCAAAAACAAATTAAGAATAATTTAAACAAACTCCCCCAGGATTGTTGAAAGTTGGACGGCACCCGTTGTTTCGAACAAGCCATGGAGTGTGATTGTTGGTGGAGGGGGAGTAAAATCTTTACCTTTCTGTTTGGGAACATACTATAATGTATCTAGTATGGAAGATATTGGGAACTCTTGGTCGTTATGTTGACAATGAAAGCATACCTCTCAAAATTATTTTTATCTCTGTTTTAGCTTCGAGCTCTGGCACCTCTGCAAATCCCTGCTTCCCTCTGCGAAGGGTCTATCTTTTACTTTTATGCAAGAGTCAGTAGTATTCCTTCTCATTCCAACCTACTCTTTAGTTGGCAAGCATCATGCGGTGGAGAAAGATCTAAGCATATATGGCCACTCAAATATATTTGATCATGAATTATTATTGTTAACAATTATCTATATGATAAATAAGTTGGGAGGCGAAACATTACGCCCCTATCTTTCTCTGTGTTTGATCGATGCTATTTGTTCCAAAAATATGCTTTGAGTGGTAGCAATCATGGAAGACTATATGATAGTTGAGTATGTGGGGTTTGCTAAATCAAAGCTCTTACATAGACCCTTCCTGAAAATAAGATGAATTGCAATTGTATGATGACTGAGAACTGTTTGTTAGTTTTCAAGAAAGTTTATGATCTATACTTTAACATGTGAATAGCTTGTTACTTGATCATGAGAAGCTTTATGATATGAGCTACTGTTATGCTATATAATGATGCTAGAAAAAGTGATTGGAACTATCATTGATCAAACTTATGCACTTGCTAGCATTCACACTTCATAAATTATTTCTTTTATCATTTACCTACTCGAGGACGAGCAGGAATTAAGCTTGGGGATGCTGATACGTCTCCAACGTATCTACAATTTATGAAGTATTCATGCTATTATATTATCCTTCTAGGATGTTTTATATGCATTTATATGCTATTTTATATGATTTTTGGGACTAATCTATTAACCTAGAGCCCAGTGCGGTTTACATTTTTCCTTGTTTTTGAGTTTCTGAGAAAAGGAATACCAAACGGAGTCCAATGGACGTGCCAATTTTTGACGATTTTTTATGGACCAAGAGAAGACCCCGGAGCAAAAGAGTTGGGCCAGGAGAGTCCCGGGCTGCCCACGAGGGTGGGGGCGTGCCCACCCCCTGGGTGTGGGCCCCTGCCTCGTGGACAACCTGGAGACCCCCCTGACGTGAGACCAACGCCAAAAATTCCTATAAATACTGAAACCTCCAGAAAATAACCTAGATCGGGAGTTCCGCCGCCGCAAGCCTCTGTGGCCACCGAAAAACTATCTAGACCCGTTCCAACACCCTGCCGGAGGGGGGATCCCTCACCGGTGGCCATCTTCATCATCTCGGCGCTCTCCATGACGAGGAGGGAGTAGTTCACCCTCGGGGCTGAGGGTATGTACCAGTAGCTATGTGTTTGATCACTCTCTCTCTCTCTCTCTCTCTCTCTCTCTCTCTCTCTCTCTCTCTCTCTCTCTCTCTCTCGTGTTCTTGATTCAGCACGATCTTGATGTATCGCGAGCTTTACTTTTATATTTGGATCTTATGATGTTTCTCCCCCTCCACTCTCTTGTAATGGATTGAGTTTTCCCGTTGAAGTTATCTTATCGGATTGAGTCTTTAAGGATTTGAGAACACTTGATGTATGTCTTGCGTGTGCTTATCTGTGGTGACAATGGGATATTCACGTGATCTACTTGATGTATGTTTCGTGATCAACTTGCGGGTTCAAAGGACCTTGTGAATTTATGCATAGGGGTTGGCACACGTTTTCGTCTTGACTCTCCGTAGAAACTTTGGGGCACTCTTTGAAGTTCTTTGTGTTGGTTGAATAGATGAATCTGAGATTGTGTGATGCATATCGTATAATCATACCCACGGATACTTGAGGTGACATTGGAGTATCTAGGTGACATTAGGGTTTTGGTTGATTTGTATCTTAAGGTGTTATTCTAGGACGAACTCTTGAATAGATCGATCCGAAAGAATAACTTTGAGGTGGTTTCGTACCCTACAATAATCTCTTCGTTTGTTCTCCGCTATTAGTGACTTTGGAGTGACTCTTTGTTGCATGTTGAGGGATAGTTATATGATCTAGTTATGTTATTATTGTTGAGAGAACTTTCACTAGTGAAAGTATGAACCCTAGGCCTTGTTTCGAAGCATTGCAATACCGTTTACGCTCACTTTTATCGCTTGTTACCTTGCTGTTTTTATAATTTCAGATTACAAAAACCTATATCTATCATCCATATTGCACTTGTATCACCATCTCTTCGCCGAACTAGTGCACCTATACAATTTACCATTGTATTGGGTGTGTTGGGGAGACGAAGAGACTCTTTGTTATTTGGTTGCAGGGTTGTTTGAGAGAGACCATCTTCAACCTACGCCTCCCACGGATTGATAAACCTTAGGTCATCCACTTGAGGGAAATTTGCTACTGTCCTACAAACCTCTACACTTGGAGTCCCAACAACGTCTACAAGAAGAAGGTTACGTAGTAGACATCAGGGCTTCACCTAAGCACGACGACAATATGACCACATGAGTAAATGGTGGAGGGGGCACCGCACACGGCTAAGAACAATTGATGTGCCTAGAGGTGCACCCCCGCCCCCTTATATAAAGGGGAGAGGGGAGGAGGCCGGCTAGGGCGCGCCCCAAGTGGGGGGGGGAGTCCTACTAGGACTCCAAGTCCAATTTGGACCCCCCCTTCCTTTTACCGGAGAGGGAAAGGGGAAGGGAGAGGGAGTAGGAGAAGAAAAGGGGGCCCGCACCAATTCCCCTTGTCCAATTAGGACTCCCCATGGGGGGGGCACGCGCCACCCCCTCGTGGGCTACCTTGCCTCTCCCCTCCGGCCCATGTGGCCCATTACTTCCCCCGGGGGGTTCCGGTAACCTCCCGGTACTCAGATAAATACCTGAAACACTCCGGAACCATTCTGGTGTCCGAATACTATCGTCCAATATATCAATCTTTACCTCTCGACCATTTCGAGACTGATCGTCATGTCCATGATCTCATCTGGGGCTCCAAACAATCTTCGGTCACCAAAACACATAACTCATAATACAAATCATCATCGAACGTTAAGCGTGCGGACCCTACGGGTTTGAGAACTATGTAGACATGACCGAGACACCTCTCCGGTCAATAACAAATAGCGGGACCTGGTGTTGGGGAACGTAGCAGAAATTCAAATTTTTCCTACGTGTCACCAAGATCTATCTATGGAGAAACCAGCAACGAGGGGAAGGAGAGTGCATCTACATACCCTTGTAGATCGCTAAGCGGAAGCGTTCAAGAGAACGGGGTTGAAGGAGTCGTACTCATCGTGATCCAAATCACCGGAGATCCTAGTGCCGAACGGACGGCACCTCCGCGTTCAACACACGTACAGCCCGGTGACGTCTCCCATGCCTTGATCCAGCAAGGAGAGAGGGAGAGGTTGAGGAAGGCTCCATCCATCAGCAGCACAACGGCGTGGTGGTGGTGGAGGAGCGTGGCAATCCTGCAGGCTCCGCCAAGCACCGCGAGAGGAGAAGGGAGAGAGGTAGGGCTGCGCCAAGAGGGAGAAGTTCTCGTGTGTTGGGCAGCCCCAAAACCCCACTATTTATAGGAGGAGGGAGGTGGGCTGCGCCCCATCTAGGGTTCCCACCCAAGGGTGCGGCAGCCCTAGATGGGTCTTGGGGCGCACCAGCCCACCTGGGCTGGTCCCTCCCACACTTAGCCCATGCAGCCCTCCGGGATGGTGGCCCCACTTGGTGGACCCCGGGACCCTCCCGGTGGTCCCAGACGATCACGATAAAACCCAAACTTTTCCGGTGACCAAAACATGACTTCCCATATATAAATCTTTACCTCCGGACCATTCCTAACTCCTCGTGACGTCCGGGATCTCATCCGGGACTCGAACAACATTCGGTAACCACATACAAACTTCCTTTATAACCCTAGCGCCATCGAACCTTAAGTGTGTAGACCCTCTTTGGTTCGGGAGACATGTAGACATGACCGAGACGTTCTCCGGTCAATAACCAATAGCGGCATCTGGATACCCATGTTGGCTCCCACATGTTCCACGATGATCTCATCGGATGAACCACGATGTCAAGGACTCAATCTATCCCGTATACAATTCCCTTTGTCTAGCGGTATTGTACTTGCCCGAGATTCGATCGTCGGTATCCCGATACCTTGTTCAATCTAGTTACCGGCAAGTCTCTTTACTCGTTCCGTAACACATCATCCCGTGATCAACCCCTTGGTCACACTGTGCACATTATGATGATGTCCTACCGAGTGGGCCCAGAGATACCTCTCCGTTTACACGGAGTGACAAATCCCAGTCTCGATTCGTGCCAACCCAACAGACACTTTCGGAGATACCAGAAGTGCATCTTTATAGTCACCCGATTACGTTGTGACGTTTGGTACACCCAAAGCATTCCCTACGGTATCCGGAGTTGCACAATCTCATGGTCTAAGGAAATGATACTTGACATTAGAAAAGCTTTAGCATACGAACTACGATCTTTGTGCTAGGCTTAGGATTGGTTCTTGTCCATCACATCATTCTCCTAATGATCTGATCCCGTTATCAATGACATCCAATGTCCATGGTCAGGAAACCGTAACCATCTATTGATCAACGAGCTAGTCAACTAGAGGCTTACTAGGGACATGGTGTTGTCTATGTACCCACACATGTATCTGAGTTTCCTATCAATACAATTATAGCATGGATAATAAACGATTATCGTGAACAAGGAAATATAATAATAACTAATTTATTATTGCCTCTAGGGCATATTTCCAACAGTCTCCCACTTGCACTAGAGTCAATAATCTAGTTCACATCGCCATGTGATCAACACTGATAGGTCACATCGCCATGTGACCAACATCCAAAGAGTCCACTAGTGTCTTAAACTAGTTCACATCACCATGTGATTAAGTCTCAATGAGTTCTAGGGTTTGATCATGTTTTGCTTGTAAGAGAAGTTTTAGTCAACGAGTCTACAGTATTCAGATCCGTATGTACTTCGCAATTTTCTATGTCATATTGTAAATGCTGCTTCCACGTTCCACTTCAAGCTATTCCAAATGGTTGCTCCACTATACGTATCCGGTTTGCTACTCAGAGTCATTCGGATAGGTGTTAAAGCTTGCATCGACGTAACCCTTTACGCCGAACTCTTTATCACCTCCATAATCGAGAAATATTTCCTTATTCTTCTAAGGATAATTTTTGATCACTGTCCAATGATCCGTTCTGGATCATTCTTGTACCCTTGATCGACTCATGGCAAGGCACACTTCGACGGTACACAACATAGCATACTATAGAGCCTACGTCTGAAGCGTGGGGACGGACTTCGTCCTTTGTCTCTCTTCTGCCGTGGTCGAAGCTTTTAACTCTTAACTTCATACCTTACAACTCAGGCAAGAACTCCTTCTTTGGTGATCCATCTTGAACACCTTCAAGATCATGTCAAGGTATGTGCTCATTTGAAAGTATTATTAAGCATTTTGATCTATCTTATAGATCTTGATGCTTATTTTCAAGTAGCCTAATCCGGGTTTTCTATTGAAAATCATCTTTCAAATAACCCTATATGCTTTCCGGAAATTCCACATCATTTCGATCATCAATATGTCAACAACATATACTCATCGAAATTCTATAGTGCTCCCACTCACTTCTTTGGAAATACAAGTTTCTCATAAACTTTGTATAAACCCAAAATCTTTGATCATCCTATCAAAGTGCATATTCCAACTCCGAGATGCTTACTCCGGTCCTTAGAAGGATCATTTGGAGCTAGCATACCTTTTAGCATCCTTAGGATCGACAAAACTTTTCTGATTGTATCACATACAACCTTTCCGTATGTAAACTGGTAAGGAAACTCGTCTTGACATCCATCTGCCAGGTTTCATAAATGCAGCTAATGCTAACATGATTCCGACGGACTTAAGCATCGCTACGGATGAGAAAATCTCATCGTAGTCAACTCCTTGAACTTGTGAAAAACTCTTCGCCACAAGTCGAGCTTCATAGACGGTGACATTAACGTCCACGTCCGTCTTCTTCTTAAAGATCCATTTATCTCAATGGCTTGCCGATCATCGGGCAAGTCCACCAAAGTCCATGCTTTGTTATGATACATGGATCCTATCTCGGATTTTATGGCTTCTAACCATTTGTCGAAATTTGGGCCCACCATCGCTTCTCCATAGCTCGTAGGTTCATTGTTGTCTAGCAACATGACCTTCAAGACAGGATCACCGTACCACTCAAGCAAAGACGCATCCTTGTCACCCCTCGAGGTACCAGTAGTGACTTGATCCAAAACTTCATGATCACTATCATAAGCTTCGACTTCAATTGGTGTAGGTGCCACAGAACAACTTCCCTGTGCCCTTGCTACACACTTGTCAAGTGACGGTTCAATAACCTCATCAAGTCTCCACCATCCTCCCACTCAACTTTCCGAGACACACTTTTCCTCGAGAAAGGACCCGATTCAAGAAACAATCCCTATTGCTTTCGGATCTGAATTAGGAGGTATACCCAACTGTTTTGGGTGTCCTATGAAGATGCATTTTATCCGCTTTGGGTTCGAGCTTATCAACCTGAAACTTTTTCACATAAGCGTCGCAGCCCCAAACTTTTAAGAAACGCACAACTTAGGTTTCTCCAAACGGTGTCGCCTCAACGGAATTAGGTGGTGCCCCATTAAAGTGAGTGCGGTTGTCTCTAATGCCTAACCCATGAGCGATAGTGGTAATTCGATAAGAGATATCATGGTACGCACCATATCCAATAGAGTGCAACTATGATGTTCGGACACACCATCACACTATGGTGTTCCAAAGGTATTAATTGTGAAACAATTTGCACAATGTCTTAATTGTGTGCCAAAACTCAGAACTCAGATATTCATCTCTATGATCATATCATAGACATTCTATCCTCTTGTCACGAAGATCTTAAACTTCACTCTGAAATTACTTGAACCATTCAATAATTCACTCTTGTGTTTCATCAAGTAAATATACTCAACATCTACTCGAATCATCTGTGAAGTAAGAACATAACGATATTCATCAGATGCCTCAAAGACTCATTGGACTGCACACATCAAAATGTGTTACTTCCAACAAGTTGCTATCTAGTTCCATCTTCTTGAAACCGAGGCTTTTCAGTCATCTTGTCCATGTGGTATGATTTACATATCTCAAGTGATTCAAAATCAAGTGAGTCTAAACGATCCATCTGCATGGAGTTTCTTCATGCGTATGCACCAATAGACATGGTTAGCATGTCTCAAACTTTTCAAAAGCGAGTGAGTCCAAAGATCCATCAACATGGAGCTTCTTCATGCGTTTATACCAATATGACTTACATGGCGATTGCCACAAGTAAGTGGTACTATCATTACTATCTTATATCTTTTGGCATGAAAATGTGTATCACTACGATCGAGATTCAATAAACCATTCCTTTAGGTGCAAGACCATTGAAGGTGTTATTCAAATAAATAGAGTAACCATTATTCTCCTTAAATGAATAACCGTATTGCGATAGACATAATCCAATCATGTCTATGCTCAACGCAAACACCAAATGACAATTATTCAGGTTTAATACTAATCTTGATGGTAGAGGGAGCGTGCGATGTTTGATCACATAAAACTTGGAAACACTTCCAACACATATCGTCACTCACCTTTAGCTAGTCTCCGCTTATTCCGTAGCTCTTTTATTTCGAGTTACTAACACTTAGCAACCGAACCGGTATCTTAATACCCTGGTGCTACTAGGAGTACTAGTAAAGTACACATTAACATAATGTATATCCAATATACTTCTATCGACCTTGCCAAACCTTCTCATCTACCAAGTATCTAGGGTAATGCTTTGCTCCGATTGGCTGTTCCCCTTATTACGTAAGCACTTAGTCTCGGGTTTGGGTTCAACCTTGGGTTTCTTCACTAGAGCAAAGAACTGATTTGCCGTTTCATGAAGTATCCCTTCTTGCCCGTGCCCTTCTTGAAACTAGTGGTTTCACCAACCATCAACAATTGATGCTCCTTCTTGATTCCTACTTTCGTGGTGTCAAACATTGCGAATATCTCAAGGATCATCATATTTATCCCTGATTTGTTATAGTTCATCACGAAGCTCTAGCAGCTTGGTGGCAATGACTTTGGAGAAACATCACTCTCTCTGGAAGATCAACTCCCACTCGATTCAAGTGATTGTTGCACTCAGACAATCTGAGCACAAGCTCAACGATTGAGCTTTTCTCCCTTAGTTTGCGTGCTAAGAAAATCATCGGAGGTCTTATACCTCTTGGCGTGAGCACGAGCTCGAAATCCCAATTTCAGCCCTCGAAACATCTCATATGTTCCGCGACGTTTGAAAAACGTCTTTGGTGCCTCAACTCTAAACCGTTTAACCGAACTATCACGTAGTTATCAAAGCGTGTATGTCCGATGTTCGCAACATCCACGCTGCATTTACGATTGGGGTTCAGCTCACTAAGCGGTGCATTAGGGACATAAGCTTTCTCTTGTCTGCATAATCGCCATCGTCATCTTTCAACTATATTTTCTCTAGGAACATATCTAAACAGTGGAACTAAAGCGCGAGCTTCTGACATAATTTGCAAAGGTCTTTTGACTATGTTCGTGATAATTAAGTTCATCTTATGAACTCCCACTCGAATAGACATCCCTCTAGTCATCTAAGTGATTACATGATCCGAGTCAACTAGGTCGTGTCCGATCATCACGTGAGACGGACTAGTCATCATCGGTGAACATCTTCATGTTGATCGTATCTACTATACGACTCATGCTCGACCTTTCGGTCTCTGTGTTCCGAGGCCATGTCCGTACATGCTAGGCTCATCAAGTTAACCCTAAGTGTTTCGCGTGTGTAAATCTGTCTTACACCCGTCGTATGTGAACGTAAGAATCCATCACACCCGATCATCACATGGTGCTTAGAAGCGACGAACTTTAGCAACGGTGCACAGTTAGGGGAGAACAGTTCTTGAAATTGTTGTAAGGGATCATCTTATTTACTACCGTCGTTCTAAGTAAACAAGATGCATAAACATAATAAACATCACATGCAATTATATATAGTAGTGACATGATATGGCCAATATCATATAGCTCCATTGATCTCCATCTTCGGGCTCCATGATCATCATCGTCACCGGCATGACACCATGATCTCCATCATCGTGTCTTCATGAAGTTGTCTCGCCAACTATTACTTCTACTACTATGGCTACCGGTTAGCAATAAAGTAAAGTAATTACATGGCGTTGTTTAATGACACGCAGGTCATACAATAAATAAAGACAACTCCTATGGCTCCTGCCGGTTGTCATACTCATCGACATGCAAGTCGTGAATCCTATTACAAGAACATGATCAATCTCATACATCACATATCATTCATCACATTCTACTTGGCCATACCACATCACATAGCATACCCTGCAAAAACAAGTTAGACGTCCTCTAATTGTTGTTGCATGTTTTACGTGGCTGCTATGGGTTTCTGGCAAGAACGTTTCTTACCTACGCAAAACCACAACGTGATATGCCAATTGCTATTTACCCTTCATAAGGACCCTTTTCATCGAATCCGTTCCGACTAAAGTGGGAGAGACTGGCACCCTCTAGCCACCTTATGCACCAAGTGCATGTCAGTCGGTGGAACCTGTCTCACGTAAGTGTACGTGTAAGGTTGGTCCGGTGCGCTTCATCCCACAATACCGTCGAAACAAGATTGGACTAGTAACGGTAAGCATATTGAACAAAATCAACGCCCACAACTACTTTGTGTTCTACTCGTGTAAAGAATCTACGCAATAGACCTAGCTCATGATGCCATTGTTGGGGGCGTGGCGAGAAATTCAAATTTTTCCTACGTGTCACCAAGATCTATCTATGGAGAAATCAGCAACGAGGGGAAGGAGAGTGCATCTACATACCCTTGTAGATCACTAAGCGGAAGCGTTCAAGAGAACGGGGTTGAAGGAGTCGTACTCATCGTGATCCAAATCACCGGAGATCCTAGTGCCGTACGGACGGCACCTCCGCGTTCAACACACGTACAGCCGGTGGCGTCTCCCATGCCTTGATCCAGCAAGGAGAGAGGAGAGGTTGAGGAAGACTCCATCCAGCAGCAAAGACAACGGCGTGGTGGTGGTGGAGGCGTGGCAATCCTGCAGGGCTTCGCCAAGCACCGGAGAGAGGAGAAGGGAGAGAGGTAGGGCTGCGCCAAGAGGGAGAAGTTCTCGTGTGTTGGGCAGCCCCAAAACCCCCACTATTTATAGGAGGAGGGAGGTGGCTGCGCCCCATCTAGGGTTCCCACCCAAGGGTGCGGCAGCCCTAGATGGGTCTTGGGGCGGCCAAGAGGGAGAGAGGCGCCCCTAGGGTGGGCCTTTAGGCCCATCTGCGCCTAGGATTTCCCTCTCCCCACCTAGCTGCGCCTTGGGCCATGTGGGGCGCACCAGCCCACAGGGCTGGTCCCCTCCACACTTAGCCCATGCAGCCCTCCGGGATGGTGGCCGCACTTGGTGGACCCGGGACCCTCCGGTGGTCCCAGACGTTACCGATAAAACCGAAACTTTTCCGGTGACCAAAACAGACTTCCCATATATAAATCTTTACCTCCGGACCATTCCTAACTCCTCGTGACGTCCGGGATCTCATCCGGAGTCCGAACAACATTCGGTAACCACATACAAACTTCCTTTATAACCCTAAGCGTCCATCGAACCTTATGTGTAGACCCTACGGGTTCGAGACATGTAGACATGACCGAGACGTTCTCCGGTCAATAACCAACAGCGGGATCTGGATACCCATGTTGGCTCCCACATGTTCCACGATGATCTCATCGGATGAACCACGATGTCAAGGACTCAAATCTATCCCGTATACAATTCCCTTTGTCTAGTGGTATTGTACTTGCCCGAGATTCGATCATCGGTATCCCGATACCTTGTTCAATCTCGTTACCGGCAAGTCTCTTTACTCGTTCCGTAACACATCATCCCGTGATCAACCCCTTGGTCACATTCTGCACATTATGATGATGTCCTACCGAGTGGGCCTAGAGATACCTCTCCGTTTACACGGAGTGACAAATCCTAGTCTCGATTCGTACAACCCAATGTACACTTTTGGAGATACCGTAGTGCACCTTTATAGTCACCCGATTCGTTGTGACGCTTGGTACACCCAAAGCATTCCTACAGATCCGGAGTTGCACAATCTCATGGTCTAAGGAAATGATACTTGACATTAGAAAAGCTTTAGCATACGAACTACGATCTTTGTGCTAGGCTTAGGATTGGGTCTTGTCCATCACATCATTCTCCTAATGATGTGATCCCGTTATCAATGACATCCAATGTCCATGGTCGAAGCCGTAACCATCTATTGATCAACGAGCTAGTCAACTAGAGGCTTACTAGGGACATGGTGTTGTCTATGTACCCACACATGTATCTGAGTTTCCTATCAATACAATTATAGCATGGATAATAAATGATTATCGTGAACAAGGAAATATAATAATAACTAATTTATTATTGCCTCTAGGGCATATTTCCAACACCTGGATGCTCATATTGGTTCCCACATATTCTACGAGGATCATTATCGGTCGAACCGTTATGACAACATACGTTATTCCCTTTGTCATCGGTATGTTACTTGCCCGAGATTCGATCGTCGGTATCCTCATACCTAGTTCAATCTCGTTACCGGCAAGTCTCTTTACTCGTTTCGTAATGCATCACCCCGCAACTAACTCATTAGTCACATTGCTTGCAAGGTTATCATGATGTGCATTACAGAGAGGGCCCAGAGATACCTCTCCGATACTCAGAGTGACAAATCCTAATCTCGATCCATGTCAACCCAACAAACACCTTAGGAGACACCTGTGGAGCATCTTTATAATCACCAGTTACGTTGTGACGTTTGATAGCACACAAGGAGTTCCTCCGGTGTTCGGGAGTTGCATAATCTCATAGTCAAAGGAATATGTATAGAAGAAAGCAATAGCAATAAAACTTAACGATCATTATGCTAAGCTAACATATGGGTCTTTTCCATCACATCATTCTTCTAATGATGTGATCCCATTCATCAAATGACAACTCATGTCCATGGTCAAGAAACTTAACCATCTTTGATTAACGAGCTAGTCTAGTAGAGGCATACTAGGGACACTATGTTTTGTCTATGTATTCACACATGTATCAAGTTTCGGGTTAATACAATTCTAATATGAATAATAAACATTTATCATGATATAAGGAAATATAAATAACAACTTTATTACTGCCTCTAGGGCATAATTTCCTTCAGTCTCCCACTTGCACTAGAGTCAATAATCTAGTTCACATCGCCATGTGATTTAACACCAATAGTTCATATCTTTATGTGATTAACACCCATAGTTCATATCGCCATGTGACCAACACACAAAGGGTTTACTAGAGTCAATAATCTAGTTCACATCGCTATGTGATTAACACCCAAAGAGTACTAAGGTGTGATCATGTTTTGCTTGTGAGAGAGGTTTAGTCAACGGGTCTGGCACATTCAAATCCGTATGTATTTTGCAAATTTCTATGTCTACAATGTTTTGCACGGAGCTGCTCTAACTAACTGCTCCCACTTTCAATACGTATCCAGATTGAGACTCAGAGCCATCTGGATCGGTGTGAAAGCTTGCATCGACGTAACTCTTTATGACGAACTCTTTATCACCTCCATAACCGAGTCATCTGGATAATTTTGACCCCTGTCTAGTGATCTACTCCTGGATCACTATTGTACTCCCTTGCAAAATTCATGGCAAGGTACACAACAGGTTTGTTACCCAGCATGGCATACTTTATAGAACCTATGCCTGAGGCATAGGGAATGACTTTCATTTTCTCTCTATCTTCTGTCGTGGTCGGGCTTTGAGTCTTACTCAACTTCACACCTTACAATACAGGGCAGAACTCCTTCTTTGACTGATCCATTTTGAACTACTTCAAAATCTTGTCAAGGTATGTACTCATTGAAAAATATTATCAAGCGTCTTGATCTATCTCTATAGATCTTGATGCCCAATATGTAAGCAGCTTCACCGAGGTATTTCATTGAAAAACTTTTATTCAAGTATCCTTTTATGCTATCCAGAAATTCTATATCATTTCCAATCAACAATATGTCATCCACATATAATATTAGAAATGCTACAGAGCTTCCACTCACTTTCTTGTAAATCAAAGGGCTTCTCCGAAAGTCTGTATAAAACCATATGCTTTGATCACACTATCAAAGCGTATATTCCAACTCCGAGATGCTTGCACCAGTCCATAAATTGGATCGCTGGAGCTTGCTCACTTTGTTAGCACCTTTAGGATCGACAAAACTTATGGTTGCATCATATACAACTCTTCTTTAAGAAATCCATTAAGGAATGCAGTTTTGACGTCCATTTGCCAGATTTCATAATCATAAAATGCGGCAATTGCTAACATGATTCGGACAGACTTAAGCATCGCTATAGGTGAGAAGGTCTCATCGTAGTCAACTCCTTGAACTTGTTGAAAACCTTTTGCGACAAGTCGAGCTTTGTAGACAGTAACATTACCATTAGCGTCAGTCTTCTTCTTGAAGATCCATTTATTCTCTATGGCTTTCCGATCATCGGGCAAGTCCACCAAAGTCCATACTTTGTTCTCATACATGGATCCCATCTCAGATTTCATGGGCTCAAGCCATTTTGCGGAATCTGGGCTCATCATCGCTTCCTCATAGTTCGTAGGTTCGTCATGGTCTAGTAACATGACTTCCAGAATAGGATTACCGTACCACTCTGGTGCGGAACATGCTCTAGTTGACCTACGAGGTTCGGTAGTAACTTGATCTGAAGTTTCTTGATCATCATCATTAGCTTCTTCACTAATTGGTGTAGTCATGACTGGAACTGATTTCTGTGATGAACTACTTTCCAATTCAAGAGAAGGTACAATTACCTCAATTTCTACTTTCCTCCCACTTACTTCTTTCCAGAGAAACTATTTCTCTAGAAAGGATCCATTCGTAGCAACAAAGATCTTGCCTTCGGATCTGTGATAGAAGGTGTACCCAACAGTTTATTTTGGGTATCCTATGAAGACGCACTTCTCCAATTTGGGTTCGAGCTTATCAGGCTGAAGCTTTTTCACATAAGCATCACAACCCCAAACTTTAAGAAACGACCGCTTAGGTTTCTTGCCAAACCACAGTTCATACGGTGTCATCTCAACAGATTTAGACGGTGCCCTATTTAACGTGAATGCAACTATCTGTAATGCATAACCCCAAAACGACAGTGGTAAATCGGTAAGAGACATCATAGATCGCACCATATCTAATAAAGTACGGTTACGACGTTTGGACACACCACTACGCTGTGGTGTTCCAGGTGGCGTGAGTTGTGAAACTATTCCACATTGTTTTAAATGAAGGCCAAACTCGTAACTCAAATATTCGCCTCCATGATTAGTTCGTAGAAACTTTATTTTGTTGTTACGATGATTCTCCACTTCACTCAAAATTCTTTGAACTTTTCAAATGTTTTAGACTTGTGTTTCATCAAGTAGATTTACCCATATCTGCTCAAATCATATGTGAAGGTCAGAAAATAACGATACCCGCCGCGAGCCTCAACACTCATTGGACCGCATACATCGGTATGTATTATTTCCAATAAGTCATTAGCTTGCTCCATTGTTCCGGAGAATGGAGTTTTAGTCATCTTGCCCATGAGGCATGGTTCGCAAGCATCAAATGATTCATAATCAAGTGATTCCAAAAGTCCATCTGCATGGAGTTTCTTCATGCTCTTTACACAAATATGACCTAAACGGCAGTGCCACAAATATGTTGCACTATCATTATCAACTTTGCATCTTTTGGCATCAATATTATGAATATGTGTATCACTGCAATCGAGATTCAACAAAAATAGACCACTCCTCAAGGGTGCATGACCATAAAAGATAATGCTCATATAAATTGAACAACCATTATTTTCTGATTTAAATGAATAACCGTCTCGCATTAAACAAGATCCAGATATAATGTTCATGCTCAACGCTGGCACCAAATAACAATTATTCGGGTATAAAACTAATCCAGAAGGTAGATGTAGAGGTAGCGTGCCGACGGCGATCACATCGTGTAAGTGCATCTAGTGCCACCCCTAGTTGGTTTTGGAGTATTGACGACAAACCTGGTTGAGGGACTAATGTGTTTGGGAGAATTGCAGGATAACACAGGTAGTAGTCCCTCATTGATTCGGTTTACCTACCAGAGACGACCCCTAAAAATGTATGAAGACATTGACGACAATGGTGGTATATGAAGATATTTACATTGAAGACTATGACGTGAGAAGACATTGAGTGAGGACTATGGAGCGCGAAGACTTAGTTGTTTTGTTGTTTCCTTTTCTTCTTTGTTGAGTCATAGGAACCACCGTATTGTTAAGTGGGGTCCAAGTGAACAAAGTCAGAATGACTGAAGTGATGCTCAACCAAAAATCCTATGTCTTCGAGCGAAGACAATGAGAGCAAATCTTATCCAGAGCTGGATGAGTCAGCTTTACTTCCAAGTAAAGTCGCAGTGTGTGTTTGAAATCTGACCGTTGGAACACGTGTCAGTTCCTTAGTGACCCAGGGTCATTTCGGACAAATCAGGTCGGGTTGCCCAGTGGCTATAAATAGCCCACCCCCTACACCATAAATTGGTTGGCTGCTCAGAGTTAGTGCACAACTTTTGTCGTTTAAGAGCAACCCACCTACAAAGCTTTTGAGAGAGAGAAATCCTTGCGAGGACAAAGCCCAAACACCAAGAGCCAAAGAGTGTTAGGCATCACTGAAGTCTTTCTGTCCGCGTGACCTGAAGACTTGTTACACTTGAGGACTGTGAATCCTCTAGCTGGTTAGGTGTCGCGTTCTGAGCATTCAAGAGTCATTGTGGATTGCCGGTGAACGAAGTCTGTGAAGGTTTGGAAGTCTACCTTGAAGACTTACCAGAGTAATTGGGCGAGGACTGGGTGTCCTTAGCTCAAGGGGAATAAGGTGAAGACCACCAGCAACTGGAACTGGTCCAACAAATCCTGTGTCCTCAACAAGTGTCTGGTTCTATCCTCTCCCTCTCTTTACTTAGAGTTTGTCTTCGTGAAGTCATTGCCTGTTTGCTTTACCTATTTGTCTTCACTGTTTGACTACTATCGTTGTTTGGCTTCATACCATCTTCCATCCTGATCCTTACTACCTAGCTGCTATTAGTCTTCGTGCTTTCATGTAACGACCAAACCTGATAAGATTCGATGTCTTTGTGCTCACAGTGCTAGTCCCTGGATCAACTCGCTAGCACACACAGTACATATGAATATCAAATAACAAGTGCATCATTTAACATAACGTATGATCCAGAATTCATAAAGTATTACAAACTGAGTAGCACATGGCTAACTTATTCAATAATAACAATGAAAGGTAGCATAATCAATGATGAGTCCATCAATGCCCACCGGAGAACATGTTGAGTGAAGACTCGCGACCCTCATCAGATCTCATCGATCATTCGAAAATCCTGCAACATGATAAGTTGCAGCCACAAGGGTCAATACATTGAATGTATTGGCAAATCACAATATGATATAGCAAACCTACATCCACAAAGCAATGTATGACAAACAAAACACACAAGTTAGTTTGGAGTTAGTTTGGAGAAGAATGTCTTCACCTACCACCACTACCTGAACTCACAACCGTCTCTAATTTACTCGCCCAAGATAACCCAAAGATTCTAAATAAACATGACAAGAACTTCAGAAGTATCTCAAGTGCGCTCTGTCAATGGCGCATTCTCTAGGGACAATAGAGCGCTCTGCGAGTGACTCATTCACCTGATTTAAGGTCCGTAAACTATACCTCGCCTCAAGTGCGCTAGGTCAATGGCGCATTCTCTAGGGACAATAGAGCGCTCTGCCAGTGACGCATTCACCTGGTTAATGATCCCGAGCCTACGGCTATAAACACTCACCACTTTCATGGATCACTCGACACATGCCCGCGTCTTCCATAGCGTTGATCACACCATCACATACCACAATCAATATCAGAATATGACAATAGAGAACATACAGATCAAACCAAGCACATGTCATAGCATAAAAATCACACATGCATAGCAGAGTATAGGATGAGCAAAATCAAAAGTGCAAACTTGCCTTGAACGCTGTTGAAGTAGTCTAACGATTAATTCCGATCCGCTTCGCACTTCGGACAATCTATACGATTAACGGAGGCACCGATAAATAAACTGTACTCACATAACACCACAATAAAGTAAACAACAATGAATTCAAATAAAAACTTAAATAACATAAAATATCAGTAGGTATATATTATCTACATGCTGGCAGGATCTCAATGCAAAAAAGAATCAACTAATTTGGATAAACGGTTTGAAAGATATGGCCTCCGGAAGGTTGATTTCAAATTTGAGCAAATTCAAATTTGAATAGTTCAAAAATGTGAAATTTTGGTTCTACAGTATTCTCCTGGTCTCTACGAGTACACAGGAAAAAGAATCGGTGAATTTGGACATTCGGATCTCAAGATATACCTAAATGAACATCTGATATGGAATCTGCAAAGAAAAACTACGCCATAATAGCGTTCTGGGAAGAGCTGCCGCGGCTGTCGTGGACGTGCCACGTGTCGCATGATGATTGGCTGGAGGTTGTTTGCTGCTGTGGCTAACCGACGAACGTCCACTAAATAGTGCATACAGGTTTATAGAAAAAAACAGCACTGATCTAATCCAGACCGTCGGAGGGAGATCGGACGGATGGGATGACTCACCGGAGAGACAGGGGCTGGGCGTCACCGGAGTTGGGGAAGATGATGGCGCGAGCGGCTCAGGGTTGTTGCCTGCGGCCGTTCCGGTGGCCTTAGGCGTCGGTGAAGGCGGCGGAGAGGTGCACCTTGACGAGGGGGGTCGTGGAGGTGGTCCTGGCGATCGTCGGGACGTCGGGTTGAGGCAGGGCGAAGCAGTGGCGTCGGAGCTTCGGCATCGGCAGTGATCTTCGGGTCGAGGTCGTTGCGGTCGTCCTAGTGCTCCCCTGAGTGGAATAGAAGGTGAGGAAGAGGAAGAAGACCAAGGCGAAGATAACTGAACCAATATGAGAAGCTGGGAACCTCCGGTGGCGACGGATTTGTCCGGCGGCAGGAGCTTCAGGCGAGGACTCCGGCGAGGTCGGGACGGTGTTCTAGGGCACGGGAAGACTCTGTTTTTGCGAAAATCGGTAGAGGAGACGGAGGGGAAATACATATAGGCTGATCCCATGGTCGAGGGAGAATAGATCGATCAAATCGATCGAGTTTGGATCGGTGGCGGAGTCCGTGATGAACACGTCGAGAGGAACGTGATGACCAGAGGACCCCAGGTGTCAGCGGCAGAGAGAAGGAATACAGAGAAAAAACAAGAAAGAGAGGGAGCTGCGGGGATGGGCTGCGGTCTGCACCGAAATGGGCCGGCCTGCTCGCTGGGCTGCGCGCGCGGGCGAGGAACAAAAAAAAGAGTTGGACTGCTGTGCAGCTCGACTGCACAGTGTGACGGTTTGTTCTCTGTTTTTTTAACCTTGCTACAGGAAGTAAAAATATAGCTAAATAAAATCCTAATAAAAAAATACCAGAACAAACAGTAAAACATTATTCCTACTATATAAAACAGTGAACATTTTTTTTACAACACAAATGAACTATAAAGACAAAACAATTATGCAATACAAGCATATAAAGGTCCATTATAATACAACTATAAAATAGTTTTGAGTTTTAACAACGCCAAAAGTTTTAAATCTTAGAAAAATTTATATAGGACCAAACAACACAAGCAAGTTTTTAATTACTCCTATTTAAATAATTAACATTCCAAAATTCAAAATTTTGGGATGTTACATTTCACTTCATTGCATACTTGACTATGGCTTACTTAGTGTAGTTTACCTTCCGCTACATATCAATAAGGTCATTTCTATTGTTTGTCTTCGAAACTTCCAGGTTTTGAAGACTTTCATAAAAATCGCCTATTCACCCCCCCTCTAGTCGATAACTAGCACTTTTAATTGGTATTAGAGCAAGGTACTCCTTGTTCATGCGATTCGGTTTAACCACCGGAGTTTTAGCTATGTCGATTGCAGTATAATCAAAGTCTCCGCTGCTTGCCCCGTCTTCGATGGAACTGAATATCCCTACTGGAAGAATAAGATGCGCATGCATCTTGAAGCCATTGATGTCGACCTCTGGTATGTCGTCAAGAATGGTGTTCCCAAGACTGGTGAAAGTGTCACCGCTGCTGATGTCAAGAAGTTCATTAAACTGGATTCAACTGCCAAGAACATCATCTGTGGTCATCTGACCAAAGGACAATATGGTCGCGTGAGTGCTCTGGAAACGTCGAAGCTAGTCTGGAACTGGCTCTCCAAGGTTAAGGAAGGCGTCTCAACCCAGAGAGATCAAAGGATCAGTGTTCTTCGCAACCTCTTCAACCGTTTCAAGAGAAACGACAATGAAAATGTCCAGCTCACGTTTGATCACCTCACTGACATCACAAATGAGCTTCATGCTCTCGGCGCCACTGAGATTACCAAGCATGAAATCGCCAAGACACTATCGAGATCTCTTGACAGCCTCCTTTGACACCCTTGCCCTCATGATACAAGAACACCGACTTCAAGACACTCGATCCGCTCGATATACTTGAGAGGCTCAACACACATTAGTTCCATCTATCTGAGAAAGGAGATATTTATGGTCCCAACTATGGCCGAACTCGCGCTTTGAAGGCAAAAGCCGTTTCCTCATCTGAAGAAGAATCTGACTGCAGTTCTGATGATCCTGAAGACATTGGAAAGGAACTTGCTATGCTTGTGAAGAAGTTCCAAAAGTTCACTAAGAAGAAGGGCTTCAGAAAGTCTTCACGATCCAGCTCAAGAAATGATGAAGCCTCCACTCATGACTACAAGAAGAGAACATGTCACAAGTGCAAGAAACCAGGACACTACATCTCTGAGTGTCCACAGTGGGACAATGAGAAGAAGAAGAAGAAGAAGAAGAGCAAGGAATATGATTCTGATGACAAGAAGAAGAAGAAATCCCCAAAGTCTTCTTCCAAGTCCTCATCCAAGTCTTCATCTCATAAGAAGAGCTCATCTGACAAGGCTTGTGCTTTTGTTGGCAAGGAGATGGATTCAGAGGAGGAGTCTGCTTCTGAGGAGGCGGAGGTGGAGTCTGAGGAGGAGTCCGACCCTGGCGTTGCAAGTCTGGCTCTAGCCACAGCCTACGTTGCCAAGTCTATCTTCAACACTGAAGACAATGGCTCCGTCACCAACGCTGAAGCTAATGACAAGGACGACTCTGCTCCCACCTACTGCTTCATGCCACGTGGTGCCAAGGTAAAATCACGCGATGCTTACTTTCAAACATCAAGTGAAGATGACTCTGATTGTGAATCCAAACTCAGCTACAAAACACTTGCTAAAATTGCAACCGAACAACATAAAGCTATGGAACATACTCAAAAACTGTTAGACAAAAGCGATGACATGTTGGACGCCGAAATGACACGTTCTCAGTCCTTAGTTGAAGACATAAAAAATCTTCATACTAAGTACCAGGAACTTGAAAGTCGTCATGAAACGCTCTCAACCACTCATGAAAAGCTCTCCTATGATTATCTTCAATGGAAGCAAGAGCTTGAGAAATTGAGAGCGGCTCATGAAGATCTTCACAAAGAGAATGAGTCACTTCGCGCTCAACATATCAGTTCCGCTCAGGAAGGATTTGAACCACCATGTCTAAAATGCCTTGAGCATGACAACGCTGCCTCTGTTGCTGAATGTTCTACTGCTGCTACTATTGCATTGTCTTCAATTGCTGATGTGGTAACTAACCCCTCTGCTGAGGATACCACTACTATTGCTGATGAAAATGCTAGGTTGAAGACATTGCTTGAAACAGGGATGTACAAAAGTCTCAAAGGGCATTAGACACTGTGCGATGTCCTCAAAAAGCAGATCTGAACCGAAACCCTAGGAAAGAGGGTGTTGGGTTCGAGGGGAAAATGAATGTTGATGGTTCCCTCGAAGCTTTGAGCGGTACCCCAAAACCACATGGGTTCTTTGCAAAGGGACCTTCAATGGACCCATCCACCTTATCCGCTTTACCTGCTAACCCTATTATCATTGATGAATCCTTTGATGCAAACTATAAACTGTTTAAGAATCGAATGGTGAAGTGTTTGCGTGTATATTGGTACTAATCTGCAGGAATGGGACACCTATGAAGAAGATCTAGGTTCCCAAAAGCTGTCTTGAGAATCTTCCGATGAATGTCATCATGACACCACCAGGAAGAAGACAAACCCCAGGCCTAAGGCTTCATATGGCCCAAAGGCTTCATACAGACAGAGGACTCACCCGAGTCACCCTAACGCCAATGTTTAGCAGGGAAACCATACTCAGACTTATGAATATGAGCGTGTGACTTCAAACCGCTATGTTCATAGAACTAAGAACTTTTCTGCTTATTCATATGAGTATCATTCATCTCCTGCAAGGCTATTTGCTAGGGCTCCAAAGCTGAAGTTCTCGATCTTTTGCACTTAGACTCATTGCTTCTAAGCCACCCCGAAGATGTGAGTGGTTAAGAAGAATTAACTTTCTTTTTGCGGGGAAAGGTCTCGGCCCGTAAATCAAAGGCGTCTGATGCTATTGCTGGGGACCTAAAACATCTTGTAGGGCGCAAGATCAAATGCTCAAATGGTCACACTATGTATTTTGTTCCTGAACCATTTGCCATTCATCCTATCAGTCCTAATCTTGATCTGAGCTTCAATAATCCTCTTGCCCGTCAAATGTTTATGCTTCACAATACTCTTGGTGAAGCCTATCCCCCTAACTGTACTGTAGGGTATGACACCTCATGCTTCAGAATGGATTATGGATAGCAGATGCACTAATCATATGACTGGTGATCGAAGTCTTCTCATGGACTCAACTTTACGTCCATTTGACAAGAGTCACATCACATTTGCTGACACTGGTAAAACAAGGTATTGGGTCTAGGTAGAGTTGCAATCTCAAAGGATTAACACATGGATAAAGTGATGCTCGTTAAATCCCTTGGGTTCAACTTAATGTCTGTCTCAATGCTTTGTGACTTGAACATGATTGTGATATTTGGAAAATATCGTTGTCTTGTGCTTATGGAATCTAACAAGTCTCTAGTCTTTGAAGGGTACCGGAAAGATGATCTATACATGGTAGATTTCTTAGCAGGGCCACAACTTGCCGTATGTCTTCTTGCAAAAGCTTGAGTCTTTGGCTCGCACGGCATCGGAGGCTAGGGCATGCTAGCATGAGGAACTTACACACTCGCAAAGAAGAAGCATGTCATAGGAATCGAGGCGTCAAGTTCAAGAAGGATCACTTGTGTGGTGCTGCGAAAATTTGGAAAGATGACTAGGGCCAAGCATCCCTCGAAGACAATCATGACGACATCTCAACCCTTCAAGCTGCTACACATGGACCTATTTGGCCCTACTCATTACTCTACTCTCACTACAATTGCTTGTCTCTATGGCTTTGTCATTGTTGATGATTATTCAAGATATACATGGGTTCACATAATTCTCTACAAGACTGAAGTGCAGGATGTCTTCAGACGCTTCGCCAACCGTGCCATGAACAACTATGGCGTCAAGATCAAGCATATCGGGGAGTGACAAGCGGCCTTTGAGTTCAAGAACACTGGCCTCGATCTTTACTTGGATACAATGGGAATCACTCATGAGTTCTCAGCTCCGTACACACCTCAGCAGAATGGCATCATGGAGCGCAAGAACAGAACCCTCATTGAGATGGCTCGAACAATGCTTGATGAATACAAGACACCAAGAAAGTTCTGGGCTGAAGCTATTGACACTGCTTGCCATGTCATCAACCGTGTTTATCTTCACAAGCTTCTGAAGAAAACATCCTATGAACTCCTCACTGGTAAGAAGACAAATGTCGACTACTTGAGTATTTGGTGCTAGGTGCTGGATCAAGGATCCACATCACACTTCAAAATTTGCACCGAAAGCACATGAAGGTTTTATGCTCAGTTATGGAAAGAACTCGCACTCCTACAGAGTCTTCAACCTCTTTCTCTATAAAGTGGTTGAAACTGTGGATGTCGATTCGATGAGACTAACGGCTCGCAAAGAGAGCACCTGCCAAATGTGCTAGATGAAGCTCCACCCAGTGAATCTATCAAGCTAATGGGAACTGGTGAAATCATGCCGTCTGAAGCACAGCCTGAAGCGAAACTTATCATTTCTGCACCTAATCAACATGAATCAACATGAAGACAATGCTCAGCCTGAAGACAATCCTCCCAACGATGACAATGATCAGCAAGAGCAAAATCTTCGTCCAGTTCATCCGCATGTTGCAAATGAAGTACAGATTGAGAAGATAATTGATAGCATAAATGCGTCTGGTCCACTCTCTCGTTCAAGAGCAACACAGCTAGCAAATTTCTGTGGGCACTTTGCTTTTGTCTCAATATCTGAACCCAAGAAAGTTCTTTGAAGCCTTTATGGAACTGAATGGATTCAAGCTATGCAAGAAGAGCTTCAACAGTTCAAGTCGAACAATGTCTCGAACCGGTCAAGCGTCGACCCTCGCAAGCACAACATAATAGGCACAAAATGGATATATCGCAACAAGCAAGATGAGCATGGTCAAGTTGTCGTAAACAAGGCTCGTCTTGTTGCTCAAGGATATACTCAAGTTGAAGGGATTGACTTCGATGAAACATTTGCTCATGTGGCTAGGCTTGAAGCTATTCGCATACTGCTAGCCTATGCTAACCATCACAACATCTTGCTATATCAAAGTATGTTGCACAACCTCCTGGCTTTGAAGATCCAAAACATCATGATATGGTGTACAAGCTAAACAAAGCACTGTATGGCCTCAAACAAGCTCCTCGCGCTTGGTATGACACGCTCAAAGACTTCTTGAAGAGCAAAGGCTTCAAACCTGGTTCCTTGGATCCCACACTCTTCACGAAGACATATGATGGTGAACTGTTTGTGTGCCAAATATATGTGGATGACATTATCTTCGTCTGCACCAACCAGAAATATAGTGATGAGTTTGGACACATGATGGAAGAGCAATATCAGATGTCCATGATGGGTGAGCTGAAATTCTTCCTTGGTCTTCAAATTCATCAGCAAAGAAACGATATCTTCATATCTCAAGAGAAATACCTCAAAGATTGCCTGAAGAAGTTTGGAATGCAAGACTGCAAAGGTTACATGACACCAATGCCAACAAAAAGTCATCTGAGTCCTGACGCCAATGGTAAAGAGTTTGATCAAAAGGTATACCACTCCATGATTGGTTCTTTACTTTATCTATGTGCATCTAGGACAGATATTATGCTTAGTGTTTGCATGTGTGCTTGATTCCAAGCGGCACCAAAGGAATCGCATCACTTAGCTGTGAAGCGAATTCTTCGATATTTGGCTTACACCCCAACATTAGGATTATGGTATCCAAAGGGCTCAGAGTTTGATCTAGTTGGATTCTCGGATCTTTGATTATCTTTGGTGACGAGGTGGATCGCAAGTCTACATCAGGCACATGTCACTTTCTGGGACGATCACTTGTCTGTTGGTCTTCAAAGAAGCAGAACTATGTATCACTCTCTACTGCTGAATCTGAATACATTGCTGCTGGATCTTGATGTGCTCAGCTTCTATGGATGAAGCAAACTCTCAAGGACTATGGCATCCATCTGAAACAAGTACCACTCTATTGCGACAACGAAAGCGCCATCAAGATTGCCAACAACCCGATTCGGCACTTTCGAAGACAAAGCATATTGAAATTCGTCATCACTTTCTCGTAGATCATGTCATGAAGGAAGATATTGATATCATACATGTCAACACCAAGAGCAACTAGCGATATCTTCACAAAGCCCTTGGATGATAAAGGTTTTGCAAGTTACGGTGTGAGCTAAATATCTTGGAATCCTCAAATGTCCTGTGATCAGGCACACATCCTAACACTTATGCATGTTGATGACTTAGATGTGCAACACACGAAGTAAAGTATATCTTCAATCAATGAAGACATACATTCTAAGTGTGAATACATTAATGCGGAATTTGACTTCGGAGCGCCACGATAATTGTGCGCCATGTCTGGGTCTAATACTTCCTATACGGTGGGTAACGCCACCACCAAATTCTTCTGTGTGAACTGTTTTTCTAATGGCGTTACATTTGCTATGTCTTCACATTTGGTTTGTCTTCAATATGATCGTGTCTTCTTGATTATCTTCACTATGTTGACTTGGTTGCATTCTGATATATATAAGGATTATGTCCTCTACAACATTCACTTATAGCTATGTCTTCTCTTTTGAATCTTTTGAACTAAGTGAATGTAATCGGACCCTAATCTCTCTATGCTTTCTACCTCAAACTCTATCTATCCAAATCATATGCATTCTATTGAAACCGTCGAATGTCTTCTCTGCGTCCTTGTCAGCAGAAGATACAGAGACAAACATTAAATCTGTTCTAAATGCTCTATTCTTATTGCCTGAAACCCGGAGAAGCCGGAACGACCATCCGACAGTCCAGGCGGGCATGGGAACGTGGGACAAATCCTAGTATGTTGCATGTTCACCATGTGTCCCTCAGATGTGAACCGCCAGGGGCACCTGCATAATTACGCTGTGCCGCCCCTTTCTCTATAAATGCAAGTCCAATCGCTGTCAAAATCTTTCTTCCACCTCTCCACCTCGCCAAACCCTAGCGCACCGCTAGCTCTCGACGACGCCGGCAACGAAGCGCTTAGTTGCCGCGACTTCTCCGACGCCGTCTTCACGCCGGCCGCGAACATCGACCTCTTCGCCGCCGCCGTAGGTGTCCTCCGTCGCCGAGTTAGGGCACGGAAGATCGAACTGCTCGGCCTCCACTTCTTCTCCGTCTAGCAGTTCATCGTGTGGTAAATAAAAACCCTCTTTTTACCATCTTTTTGATCCTATAGATTCATCCCTTTTTGCCAAAAGTGGTTTATGCCTCCACAAAATAGGATCTATCCTGTCTGCATCCCATAAAATGCCTAGTATATTCACTTATGCTTCACACATAGTTAGATTCCTCACTTGTACTTATTCTTGGATTCGTACAAATCTGGAACCAACTCTCAACATATAAGTGAATGTCTTCGTGCTATGAGGTCAATGTCTTCTAAACTGATTTATCTTCAAAACCTTCTGAGAATGCATATGACCTCTTCCCCTTCCCTCGCCTCTCTAATCTTTGTCACGGTACATGTCCGTGGGAGAATCCCTTGGTTCTCATAGTCTGCATTCATTTGCGTAATTCTTACAAAGATCACATCAACTCTCCCGAAGCCAATTCCTGTCTGACCAGCAGACGGAAGCCTTTGACAGTGTTGAAGCCTTTCAGTTTAAACTTCATGGCAACAGAAAAATCAGCTAGGAAGGGTGGCAGACAGCGCCGTGGGGGTACATCAATGGATCTGCCCGAAGATCTATATGAACTATAAAAAACTGATCCCGAAGAAAGCTATGGTCAGTGCAAGACTCGAATCCAACGGATTCGAAGATATTGGGCAGAACAGTGGTTTAAGTACAGATTTGTCACCAAGGAGTATACTGAGAAGAATGCCTTCAAGCGTCCCTGGGGAGATATTCTCTATAAAAATCTTCAACCCAAGACCAGAACTGAAGCCATTGCTCAGGGCTTCTATCCTTGCATGGTCCGAGGGCCACAACCTGCTGATGCCGACCCATCGTCATTGCTATGGTGTCGAGATGACAATCTTTTCAAATGCAATTTTCAGTTTGCCAAGAACTCGGCCAAGGAAAACAAGAAGTCTTTGGGATTAGACTTCAACCCTGGTCCCTCTGCGCCCCGTGCCGATGGCACACGCGAAGCTGAACCCAATCTCGTTGGGCCCTTCTATAACTTAAAAGGTCTCATCACGCATATAATGGTTCAAGGGGCAGACGTGGATCAACCTGCAGACGACGCTGACTCTGATGAAGCGCCTGCACCACGGAAGCCGAAGAAGCAGAAGAAACTCAAGGCTTCGAAGCCTTCCACTCCTCCAAAAGCTTCACGAGTGAAGCCCTTGGCCACCACTCCACCTGCACCAAGTGTGCAGTATGAAGATCTCTCTCGCATCTCCAAGATCAAGAAGAAAAATAAGAAGCCCATGCACTCCTCTAGTCCTGCTCTGACTCCTGCTGCCGTTTTGAGAAACGAGAATGAAGCCATTGATTTGTCGAGTGACGACGATCTTGCTGATGATGCTCTTGAGCAATTGATAAAGAGCAAGCAAGAAGCAGAAATCTTCAATGACTTGCCTCTCTTTGACGTGGCAATAATAAACAACTTCATTGATGAGTGGTTTGACACCCCAATCTCAGCTTTGATGATCTGCAACTTCCAATTGGCCTCAGCGTCTCCTTCCAGGGCGCCATTGCTCCTGAGCTATCTCTTGCTCAGAAAATTGTTGAGCTGAAGCACAAGATTGATTTTGAAAAGGCTCAATTCAAGAAGCATATGGCCAGGCTCAGTGTGAAGGAGGTCCAGAACTTCAAGGTCATGCTGCATGAGCTCAAGGAAGCGTTTCACAAGAAACGTGAAGAAGCTAAAGGTTCTCGTGAGTGCATGAAGATTCTTGCTGCCAAGTGCGTTCAAGCTTACAATGAAGCTGAGAAGCGCAAGGCTCTTGGGTGTCCTGGCATCGACCCCAGGATGGCTGCCAAGAAGAAGAAGCCTTCTGTGGATCAAACTAACCATCAAGGCGGGAAGAGCCTCGCATTGTCTTCCCGGCCAAAGATGACAAAGCGTGAAGCCTAAGGTCCCCACAAGGCTTGAGCTTGAAGACCAGGCGGTGAAGCCAAGGCCAGAAAGCGAAAAACCAAGATCACCACTGATGAAGCTCCACCCACCAAGAAGCGCAAGACTAAGAAAAGCAATCGGGCTGCTCCCACAGAGCCCCTTGTAGTCGAGCCAACCTCTGTTGCTTGTCCTGATTCCGCACACCAAGAACGATGTATGATAGTTCATGAGACTGCTTCCACAAAGGCTCCTGAAGCTGAAGACACTCCAGCTGTTGACCCCAACGCAGCTGAAGACATTGGTCATCAAGACAATGTTGAAGATGATGAAGTCCTTCCTCAGATCGAGCACAATGTGGTATCATCGCCTGTTCTCACGAACAGCGAACTCATCAGCCTTGGTCGTCCATTGACGCCAATTGCTCAGGATGACTCATGGGCTGATCACCCTCAAGAATCCCCACATGACGAAGAAACACCAGTTACTCCCCCAACTCAGGTCACCACTCTAGTTATTGACGATGAAGACTTTGAGAACCAACCAACTCCATCTCCATAAGCGTCGCCAGCGTTTCGCAGGCTTCGCAGAGGACCAAAGTCGCAAGTCAATCTGTCAAGTGTTCCAGAAGGAGATGAGCGTCAATTTGTTTCACGCCAAGTGTTTCCTGAAGCCTCTCCAACTATGAACATCCCGGAGTCTAAAGCCAAAGCGGCTGAAGATATTCTGGCTGCATCAACCGATGACCAAGAAGAAGAAACTAGAGAAGAAGAAGCACGTGTTGCCACACCCCCTACCAACCAAGTTGTTCTCGAGGAGAACGTGTCCGACCCTCCAGCTCCTGAAGTGGAGGTTACCAATACCGAGGCGGCCACCAACAGAACATCAAGCCAATGACGTTGTCATGGCTGAAGCTAATGTGGCGCCTGAAGTCAATGTGGTGCCTGAAGTGATAGCACCTGAAGCCAATGCTGCACCCGATGCCAATCAGCAGCCTGAAGCCACTGCCACTGCTCCTATTCCGCCTCCAAGGCCACATACTATCGAGCAAGCATACAACTATGGCCAGCTAATCACTGTCAAATGGCCTCTTATGGTTCCTCCACCTGCTGCTGGTCCTCAATTTGATTACCACGTCGAGCACAGGCCTCGTGTTCGAAGCCAAAGCCAAGATCGCCTGTGTTTCTGTGGACCGCCACTTCACCAGGGTCATTCAATGCTAATGGCTTCAAAGCACACAACACCTTCTTCGATAGCGCCAAGAACCCCTACTCAAGGGCAAGGATCTCATATGATCGGTTCTGGAGCTATCAGTAGCGCAGCTATTATTCATGTGTTCTTTATGATCAAGGGCGCATCTTCCCTCATATGCGTCTTGACTCTGAAGCCATTGCTGGATTACCTTGTCTTGAAGAAGCTCTTGACTGTTTCCGTGATGCGGGCTTGCTCAACTTTGTGACTGACAAGGAGCATTGGAATGAAGAACTTCTGCTTCAATTTTATGCTACCCTCCACATTCGCGGATACAACAGGGATCCGAAGACTTGGGTCCTTGAGTGGATGACAGGCGATGTCCATCATGAAGCCAAAGCCTTTGACATCATTGAGCTTACCGGCCTGCCCACTCCAGGAGAATTATATGAACCTAGTTGTCAACTTCACCGCAATGCATTGGAGAGTATCTTCCATAAGCCAGAGCCCAACATGAGCCAAATGCTGAGCATGATGAAGCCTCTACCACCTGACGCTGAGCATGATCGAAGACCTAGAGTATCTGCCTCGCACCATTTATCACATCATCAGGTGAACTCTATGGCCTGTCAAAGGACATTCTTCAGCAGCGAAACTTGAAGGAGCAATGAAGACTTTGGTCTTCTATATCTTCAATGGCATCAGCTTCAATGCTCAAGACTTCTTTATCAGACAGTTGGCTGCGTCTGACTCTGATCTTTTTGGCCTGAAGTTCTATGCTCCATGGGCCATGCACCTTATCAAGCTACACTCAGCTGTCAACTATCAGCCCTCTGCTCGCAACCATCTGATCTTTCTGCCAGAGGTTGATATGTCAGTTGAAGCCATATACCCAGAGCCTGCCAAGGAGCCTGTTAGTCTTCAAAATGCTGATCGCCAAAGCTTTCTCGCAACCCATTGAAGGGGTCCAAGCAGTCACTCGTGTTTATCCATTGGCTGGCAATACTCGCTTACCTCACCGAGCTCAGACTGAAGCCACTGAGAGCACTATTGCCCAAAGGCCTCGGAAGCGCTCTCGTGTTCTGAATGACCGAGAACTTCTTGTGGCACTGCATCGGAAACAAGATAAGCATCACTTTTGGCTGAAGCGACAGATGCAAAGTCTCTTGGTGGACGTCAATCGCATTCGCAATCTTGCCACCAAGAATGCTTTTGTTACCCATGAGACCTGTCGGCGATCATGGAAGAGTTTGACATTGCTCGATCTTTGAAGCGAGATCTTCAAGACGATGGCTTCACCGAAGATTCAAGTTTGACACCACTCCCCCAAGGAATGCTGTCCTACGTCGAACTCCATCTCTTGAAGACTCTGACTATTCTTCCTCCGCTGCAACGGTGAATGCCAGAGTGATCGATGATGAAGATGATGCTACTTAAACACCCACGACTTCAGCAAAAATCGACACTGCACCAAGTTCGTCTGCACCGCCAAACCCCGAGCCGACCCTACATCTTCTCCTACTCCTTCTGGGAACGCGTAGAGGCTCTATGTCTTCAAACCTTTTTGGTCCTTATTGACAAAAGGGGGAGAAGCATATGAGTTGATAGTCTTCAAGCGGGTCCATATGGCGGTTGCTTTATATTTTTGCCTAGTGTTTACAACTCTCGCTTTTGATACATTTGGTTCTTTGAGTTGTAACACTTAAACTTGATGGTCGTCTGCTACATTTTCTGCTATTCTATGATGCGATGATAACTTCCGCACTTAGGTCATTTTTGCAGACATCCATTTTTCATTATGCATGTCATTATCTTCATTATATCAAATCATGCATGATGAATTGTCGTCATAAGTTGAAGAGGATCTCCACAAGTACAACCTGCCATGTGCATTTGCATTCCAAAAGCAAATTATTTATATGCACATCTTCAGGGGGAGCCTTTGCTACTTATGAAGACAATACCTTTATCCTTTGCAATTTCACATACTCTATCCCCATTGAAAACTTCAACCAGTTTGTCATCAATCACCAAAAAGGGGGAGATTGTAACTGCATCTAGTGCCACCCCTAGTTGGTTTTGGAGTATTGACGACAAACCTGGTTGAGGGACTAATGTGTTTGTGAGAATTGCAGGATAACACAGGTAGTAGTCCCTCATTGATTCGGTTTACCTACTGGAGACAACCCCTAAAAATGTATGAAGACATTGACGACAATGGTGGTATATGAAGATATTTACATTGAAGACTATGACGTGAGAAGACAATGAGTGAAGACTATGGAGCACGAAGACTTAGTTGTTTCATTGTTTCCTTTTCTTCTTTGTTGAGTCATAGGAACCACCGTACAGTTAAGTGGGGTCCAAGTGAACAAAGTCAGAGTGACTGAAGTGATGCTCAACCAAAAATCCTATGTCTTCGAGCGAAGACAATGAGAGCAAATCTTATCCAGAGCTGGATGAGTCAGCTTTACTTGTAGCCCAAGTAAAGTTGCCGTGTGTGTTTGAAATCTGACCGTTGGAACACGTGTCAGTTCCTTAGTGACCCAGGGTCATTTCGGACAAATCAGGCCGGGTTGCCCAGTGGCTATAAATAGCCCACCCCCTACACCATAAATTGGTTGGCTGCTCAGAGTTAGTGCATGGCTTTTGTCGTTTAAGAGCAACCCACCTCCGAAGCTTTTGAGAGAGAGAAATCCTTGCGAGGACAAAGCCCAAACACCAAGAGCCAAAGAGTGTTAGGCATCACTGAAGTATTTCTGTCCGCGTGACCTGAAGACTTGTTACACTTGAGGACTGTAAGATTAGGCGTCACGTTCTGAGCATCCAAGAGTCATTGTGGATTGCCGGTGAACGAAGTCTGTGAAGGTTTGGAAGTCTACCTTGAAGACTTACCAGAGTAATTGGGCGAGGACTGGGTGTCCTTAGCTCAAGGGGAATAAGATGAAGACGTGGTCTTCTGAGTTGAATCTCAGCCTCCCTAACCAGATGTACAGTTGTCATAGCAACTGGAACTGGTCCAACAAATCCTGTGTCCTCAATAAGTGACTGGTTCTATCCTCTCCCTCTCTTTACTTAGAGTTTGTCTTCGTGAAGTCATTGCCTGTTTTCTTTACCTATTTGTCTTCACTATTTGACTACTATCGTTGTTTTGCTTCATACCATCTTCCATCCTGATCCTTACTACCTAGCTGCTATTAGTCTTCGTGCTTTCACTTTATTGCATACTTGACTATGGCTTGCTTAGTGTAGTTTACCTTCCGCTGCATATCAATAGGGCCATTTCTATTGTTTGACTTTGAAACTTCCATGTTTTGAAGACTTCCATAAAAATCGCCTATTCACCCCCCTCTAGTCGATAACTAGCACTTTCACATCGAACTTGGAACCATTCCCGACGCGCATCGTCACCTCGTCCTTAGCAAATCTTTGTTTAATTCGTAGCCCCTGTTTCGAGTTACAAATATGAGCAACCGAACAGGTATCAAATACCCATGCACTACTACGAGCATTAGTAAGGTACACATCAATAACATGTATATCAAATATACCTTTGTTCACTTTGCCATCCTTCTTATCCGCCAAATACTTGTGGCAGTTCCGCTTCCAGTGACCAATCCCTTTGTAGTAGAAGCACTTAGTTTCAGGCTTAGGTCCAGACTTGGGCTTCTTCCCAGGAGTGGCAACTTGCTTTCCATTCTTCTTGAAGTTCCCCTTCTTTCCTTTGCCCTTTTTCTTGAAACTAGTGGTCTTGTTAACCATCAACACTCGGTGCTCCTTCTTGATTTCTACCTCTGCAGCTTTGAGCATTGCAAAGAGCTCGTGAATAGTCTTCTCCATCCCTTGCATATTATAATTAATCACGAAGCCTTTATAGCTTGGTGGCAGTGATTGAAGAACTCTGTCAATAACAATATCTTCCGGAAGATTAACTCCCAGCTAAGTCAAGTGGTTATGGTAGCCAGACTTTCTGAGTATGTATTCACTGACAGAGCTGTTCTCCTCCATCTTGCAGCTATAGAACTTGTTGGAGACTTCATATCTCTCAACTTGGGTATTTTCTTGAAATATTAACTTCCACTCCTGGAACATCTCATATGCTCCATGACGTTCAAAACATCTTTGAAGTCCTGATTCTTAGTCGTAAAGCATGGCACACTGAACTATCGAGTAGTCATCAGATCGAGCTTGCCAGAAGTTCATAACATCAGCATCTGCTCCTGCAGCAGGCCTTGCACCTAGCGGTGCATCAAGGACATAATTCTTCTGTGCAGCAATGAGGTTAATCCTCAAGTTACAGACCCAGTCCGTGTAGTTGATGCCATCATCTTTCAACTTAGCTTTCTCTAGGAACGCATTAAAATTCAAGGGAACGATAGGACGGGCCATTGATCTACAACATAGATATGCAAAAACTATCAGGACTAAGTTCATGATAAATTAAGTTCAATTAATCATATTACTTAAGAACTCCCACTTAGATAGACATCCCTCGAGTCATCTAAATGATCACGTGATCCAAATCAACTAAACCATGTCCGATCATCACGTGAGATGGAATAGTTTTCAATGGTGAACATCTCTGTGTTGATCATATCTACTATATGATTCACGCTCGACCTTTTGGTCTCTAGTGTTCTGAGGCCATGTCTGTACATGCTAGGCTCGTCGAGTTTAACCCGAGTATTCCGCATGTGCAAAACTGTCTTGCCCCCGTTGTATGTGAACGTAGAGCTTATCACACCCGATCATCACGTGGTGTCTCAGCACGATGAACTGTCGCAATCGTGCATACTCAGGGCGAACACTTATACCTTGAAATTTTAGTAAGGGATCATCTTATAATGCTACTGTTGTACTAAGCGAAATAAGATGCATAAAAGATAAACATCACATGCAATCAAAATGTGTGTCATGATATTACCATCATCATCTTGTGCCTTTGATCTCCATCTCCAAAGCACCGTCATGATCTCCATCGTCACTGGCTTGACACCTTGATCTCCATCGTAGCGTCGTGGTCATCTCGCCAACTATTGCTTCTACAATTATCGGTAACACATAGTGATAAAGTAAAGCAATTACATGGCGTTTGCATTTCATACAATAAAGCGACAACCATAAGGCTCCTACCAGTTGTCGATAACTTTTACAAAACATGATCATATCATACAATAACGTATATCACATCATGTCTTGACCATGTCACATCACGTCATGCCCTGCAAAAACAAGTTAGACGTCCTCTACTTTGTTGTTGCAAGTTTTACGTGGTTGCTACGGGCTTCTAGCAAGAATCATTCTTACCTACGCATTCAAAACCACAGCAGTGATTTATCAAGTTTGCTGTTGTAACCTTCAACAAGGACCGGCCGTAGTCAAATTCGATTCAACTAAAGTTGGAGAAACAGACACCCGCCAACCACCTTTATGCAAAACTAGTTCCATGTCCGTCGGTGGAACTGGTCTCATGAACGTGGTCATGTAAGGTTGGTCCGGGCCGCTTCATCCAACAATACTACCGAATCAAAATAAGACGTTGGTGGTAAGCAGTATGATGATCACCGCCCACAACTCTTTGTGTTTCTACTCGTGCATATCATCTACGCATAGACCTGGCTCGGATGCCACTGTTGGGGAACGTAGCATGCAATCTCAATAAATTTCCTACGCTCACGTAAGATCTATCTAGGAGATGCATAGCAACGAGAGGGGTAGAGTGTGTCCACATACCTTCGTAGACCGAAAGCGGAAGCGTTAGTTTAACGCGGTTGATGTAGCCAAACGTCTTCACGATCCAACCGATCAAGTACCAAACGTACGACACCTCCGAGTTCTGCACACGTTCAACTCGATTATGTCCCTCGAACTCTTGATCCAACAAAGTGTCGAGGGAGAGTTTCGTCAGCATGACGGCATGGTGATGGTGATGGTGAAGTGATCCGGCGCAGGGCTTCACCTAAGCACTACGACAATATGACCAGAGGAGTAAACGGTGGAGGGGGCACCGCACACGGCTAAGAACAATAGATGTGCCTAGAGGTGAACCCCCGCCCCCGTATATAAAGGAGGAGAGGGGAGGAGGCCGGCTAGGGTGCACCCCAAGTGGGGGGGAGTCCTACTAGGACTCCAAGTCCAGTTCGGACCCCCTTCCTTTTACAGGAGAGGGAAAGTGGAAGGGAGAGGGAGTAGGAGAAGAAAAGGGGGGCCGCGCCCCTTCCCCTTGTCCAATTCGGACTCCCCATGGGGGGGGGCACGCGCCACCCCCTCGTGGGCTGCCTTGCCTCTCCCCTATGGCCCATGTGGCCCATTACTTCCCCCGGGGGGTTCCGGTAACCTCCCGGTACTTCGATAAATAACTAAAACCCTCTGGAACCATTCCGGTGTCCGAATACTATCGTCTAATATATCATCTTTACCTCTCGACCATTTCGACAATCCATGTCATGTCCGTGATCTCATCCAGGGCTCCGAACAATCTTCGGTCTCCAAAACACATAACTCATAATACAAATAGTCATCTAATACGTCTCGAACGTATCTACTTTTTCAAACACTTTGCCCTTGTTTTGGACTCTAACTTGCATGATTTGTATGGAGTTAACCCGGACTGATGCTGTTTTCAGTAGAACTGCCATGGTGTTATTTTGTGCAGAAATAAAAGTTCTCGGAATGACCTGAAAATCCACGGAGACACATTTTGGAATTAATGAAAAATACTGGCGAAAGAATCAGCATCAGGGGGCCTACACCCTGTCAACGAGGGTGCAGAGTGCGCCCCCCCTGGGGCGCGCCCCCCCTTGTGGCCCCCCTGGGATTCCACCGACCTCAACCCCAACTCCATATATTCATGTTCGGGGAGAAAAAAAATCAGAGAGAAGGATTCATCGCGTTTTACGATACAGAGTCGCTGCCAAGTCCTAATCTTCCTCGGGAAGGATTATCTGGAGTCTGTTCGGGGCTCTGGAGAGGGGAATCCGTCGCCGTCGTCATCATCAACCATCCTCCATCACCAATTTCATGATGCTCACCGCCGTGCGTGAGTAATCTCATCGTAGGCTTGCTGGACGGTGATGGGTTGGATGAGATTTACCATGTAACCGAGTTAGTTTTGTTAGGGTTTGATCCCTAGTATCCATTATGTTCTAGGATTGATGTTGTTATGACTTTGCTATGCTTGTCACTAGGGTCCGAGTACCATGATTGCATATCCGAACCTATTATGTTTTCATGAATATATGTGAGTTCTTGATCTTATCTTGCAAGTCAATAGTCACCTACTATGTGTTATGATCCGGCAACCCCGAAGTGACAATAATCAGGACCACTCCCGGTGATGACTGTAGTTTGAGGAGTTCATGTATTCACTAAGTGTTAATGCTTTGGTCCGGTACTCTATTAAAAGGAGGCCTTAATATCCCTTAGTTTCCAATAGGACCCCGCTGCCACAGGTGGGTAGGACAAAAGATGTCATGCAAGTTCTTTTCCATAAGCACATATGACTATATTCGGAATACATGCCTACATTACATTGATGAACTCGAGCTAGTTCTGTGTCACCCTATGTTATAACTATTGCATGGGGAATCGCATCCGACAAAAGTATCCATCATTGATCCATTGCCTACAAGCTTTTCACATATTGATCTTTGCTTAGTTACTTTTCCGTTGCCACTGCTACGATTGCTACAAAAACTGCTACTATTACTTTTGCCATTGTTACCGTTACTTCCATACTACTTTGCTACTAAATACTTTGCTGCAGATATTAAGTCTTTCAGGTGTGGTTGAATTTACAACTCAACTACTAATACTTGAGAATATTCTTTGGCTCCCCTTGTGTCGAATCAATAAATTTGGGTTGAATACTCTACCCTAAAAAATTGTTGCGATCCCCTATACTTGTGGGTTATCAAGACTATTTTCAAGGCGCCCGTTCTTAGCATAGCTCTATTCTTTGAGTCACTTGGGATTTATATTTGTTGATCACTATGAGGAACTTGAAAGATGAAAGAACCAAGATTTTTCCCTCAACTACGAGGGGAGGTAAGGAACTGCCATCTAGCTCTGCACTTGATTCACCTTCTGTTTTGAGTAAATTTGCGATGGATACACCTATTATTGATTCGGATATGTCGCATGTTATTGATGATGCCACTTCTGCTATGCATGATTCTTATGATGAAACTACTTCTATGCTTGATAGTATTGTGCCATTAGGTGAATTTCTTGATGAACAACTTGCTAGGGTTAGAGAGAATGAAATTATTGAAACAGATAATATTGATGAAAGTGATGATGAAGATTCTCCCCTTAGATATGAATTGCCTAATGTGCCTGAGGGTTACGTTATGGATGAAGAAACTGCTAGAGATCTTTTTGCTTGCAAAGATAGATATGATCTTAAGAAACTGTTAGCTAAGCTGAAAGAAAAGTCTTTGAACGCTAGAATGAAATATGATCATGCTTTTGCTACATCACCTATCTGCATTTCTGATAAGGATTATGATTTCTCTGTCGATCCTGAGTTAATTACTTTGGTTGAATCTGATCCTTTTTATGGCTATGAATCTAAAACTGTTGTGGCACATCTTACTGAATTGAATGATATAGCCACCCTATTCACTCATGAGGAAAAAATTCGTTACTACTATATCCTTAAGTTATTTGCGTTCTCATTAAAGGGTGATGCTAAAACATGGTTTAATTCTCTTGCTCCTGGTTGTGTGCCGTCCCCAGGATATGATTTATTACTTCTCTGCTAAATATTTCTCCGCTCATAAGAAACAAGCCGCCTTAAGGGAAATATATAATTTTGTGCAAATTGAAGAAGAGAGTCTCCCACAAGCTTGGGGGAGGCTTCTCTGATTACTTAATGTTTTTTCTGATCATCCTCTCAAGAAAAATGAAATACTTGATATCTTTTATAATGGACTAACCGATGCTTCCAGGGACCACCTAGATAGTTGTGCTGGTTGTGTTTTCAGGGAAAGAACTGTTGAGCAAGCTGAATTGCTATTAAATAATATATTGAGTAATGATAATGATTGGACACTTCCTGAACCAACTCCTAAGCCAACTCCGAAGAAAAGGGGTATTCTATTTCTCAGTCCCGAGGCAAAGAAATCTATGAAAGAAAAGGGTATTAAAGCTGAAGATGTTAAGAATTTACCACCTATTGAAGAAATACGTGGTCTTAATAACCCGACACAGGTAGTAAAGGTAAATTCTCTCTATAGATTTGATGAAGGTGATATTCCTCGTAATAAGTCGGCTAGCCAATGCTTGGATGAGTTTGATAATTTTATTGTTAAACAAGAAAACTTCAATGCTTATGTTGGTAGACAATTGAAACGTAATGCTTATATGGTTGAACACTTGAGTGATTATATGTCTAGAGTTAAAGGTGACCTTAAACTTATTAGTAAACATGCTTATATGGTTACCACTCAGGTAGAACAAGTGCTTAAAGCACAAGATGATTTGCTCAATGAATTAAATAATAAGAAAAATGATAATGCTATTAGAATTATGACTAGAGGGGGTAGAATGACTTAGGAACCTTTGTATCCTGAGGGCCACCCTAAGAGCAAGATTCTCAGAGAACTAATGTTGATACACCTAGTCCTTCTAAAAGAAGAAAAAGAAAATGATAGGACTTTGCATGCCTCTAGTGTACCTATTGTTGACACACCTGAGAATGCCAATGATATTTCTATTTTTGATGCTAAAACACAATCTGGTAATGAACATGAACCTAGTGATAATGTTAATGATGATGTTCATATCGATGCTCAACCTAGCAATAACAATGATGTAGAGATTGAACCTGCTGTTGATCTTGATAACCCACAATCAAAGAATCAACGTTATGATAAGAGAGACTTCGTTGCTAAGAAGCACGGTAAAGAAAGAGAACCATGCGTTCAGAAACCCATGCCTTTTCCTCCTACACCATCCAAGAAAAAGGATGATCAGGATTTTGAGCGCTTTGCTGAAATGGTTAGACCTATCTTTTTGCGTATGCGTTTAACTGATATGCTTAAAATGAATCCTTATGCTAAGTATATGAAAGATATTGTTACAAATAAAAGAAAGATAACGGAAGCTGAAATTTCCACCATGCTTGCCAATTATACTTTTAAAGGTGGAATACCTAAGAAACTAGGAGATCCAGGAGTACCAACTATACCATGCTCCATTAAAAGAAACTATGTTAAAACTGCTTTATGTGATCTTGAAGCCGGTGTTAGTGTTATGCCTCTCTCTTTATATCGTAGACTTGATTTGAATAAGTTGACACCTAATGAAATATCTTTGCAAATGGGCGATAAATCAACTGCTATAACTGTCGGTATTTGTGAGGACGTGCCTGTTGTGGTTGCAAACGTTACTATTTTAACGGACTTAGTTATTCTTGATATTCCCGAGTGTCGATTATCCTTGGTAGTCCCTTTTTGAATACTGTAGGGGCTGTTATTTGCAACAAAGGCAATGTCACTTTTCATGTTAATGGTAATGAGCATACGGTACACTTCCCAAGGAAACAACCTCAAGTCCACAGTATCAATTCTATTGGAGAAATTTCAATGATTACTATTGGAGGTTTTGAATTCCCTCTTCCTACTGTCAAGAAGAAATATGATATTCTTATTGTTGGGGACATGCATATCCCCGTTGAGGTAACCTAGTGTTCTTCGAAAATTCTCCGGTTCATGCGATTCGAGAAGAGTTTGTTAACAAGACTTGATCAACCTTGTTAGTGGATTCCTTTTGATGAGCACGAGATGGGCGAAGTTAGAAAGCACAACTCTCTGTACCCTCCTTTTACTTTCTGTTATTTAGATTAAATAAAGAAAAAATAGTATTTTCTGTTTGTTTCCCGAATTATCCTTGCAATAAAAATACCCCGAAAATAAAAGTTCTCCAAACTTCCTGAAAATGAAATATGTTTTTTTGTAGAATATTTAAGAATTTCTGGCACTGAGAACACACCAGACGGGCCCACCATTTTGCCACGAGGGCACAGGGCGTGGCCACCCCTTGGGGCGCGCCCCCGTGCCTCATGGGCCCCACATGGACCCCCTCCACTTATTGCAGCACCCACTCACTTCGTCTTCCTCCAGAAAAAAATCCTCCCATAGCTCAAACCCGTGTTCTAGCTCATCTTGCTGCCATTTTCGATCTCTTTGCTCAAAGCTCCATTCACAAAACTGTTTGGGGAGATTGTTCTTCGGTATGTGACTCCTCCAATGGTCCAATTAGTTTTTGCTCTAGTGCTTTATTTATTGCAAATTTGTGTTGCTAAGGTGACCCTGTTCTTGAGCTTGCATGTCAAATTTATATGGTCCAAATTAGTTTTAATGCATGATATAGCCTCTAGGCACTTGTGGGAGTAGTTGCTATCAATCTTGTTGAGTTTTGTTCACTTTGTTTTAAGTCACTAAAAATTTCAGAATTTTTCAGAGGGAGAAAATGTTGAAGAGATTGTTGAGAGGCTCTTTGAGCCGAAGCTCGAAGGATAAGCAGAATGAGGAGAATAAAAAGCCCAAATACAATCTCCCTCGCACTGCGGAGGTTCGGCCATGCAAATGGCCTTGTGATGCATTCTTGAGAGTCGCCAGAATTTACGATGACTTTTGTTACTTGGCTGAGAATGCAGGCCTCACCGACTTCCTCCACGACCAACGCGAGCAGTATCTCCTACTCACTAATATTTTCGTGCAAAATTTTTATTTCCTTGCTAAGAAATCACCACCTTCAATGGAAAAGTCGCTCGCGTCGCTCTCCAGGAGGGGGCGACTCGGGCGAAACCTTGCGCGCCGCCGCCCCCCTCCACTTAGCCCCCGCCCCCTCGCCGCCGTCGGGCGTCACCGCCGGGCAAAGCCCGTCTTGCAGCCCGGCGGGCCTCTCCTGCTGCCGTCTTGGGCCACCTGGACGGCTCGGCGTGCCACAGAGCCGCCGGCGGATCTGGCCTCCTGGCCTCTTCTGCTGCTGTGGTGGCGCTGGCGCTGGCGGCGGCCCCAGACTATGGTAGCGTCCTCCCTCCTCCTCGCCGTGGAGTCGTGGCGGCGTGCTTGGCGGTGGATGCGGGCTTCGTGCGGATCCGGCGGGGCGCAGGCCGTCGGCGGATGTCGCGCTGGCTGGCTTTGGCCGCAGGCGGTAGGGCGGACGCTGCGTGGTGGTGGGCCCGGCTCAGGCGGCCGTGGGTGGATCTGGAGCTGCAGCTTTCGGCCTCCCTGGCTTGGCGGAGCTGTTTGGCAGAGCCGGCCCTCTGGGAAGGTGTTGTGGTGTGCCCCGGCCGGCGTGGTGCCGGTTTGGGCTGCTGGGCATCCCGGGTTGTGGCCTCTGCATGGTGTGGGTGGTCCTGCCGGGGGCTGTGTTCGCGGCGCTACTTCCTCCCAGACCTGGCTTGTGGGGCGTGGTGGGCTGCAATGGTTTCTGCAGCCGGTGGTGGTTGGCGGCGTGCTGCTTATGCGTGCTTGGTCACGTGGCTTGGGCGTGGGCGGTCGGCATGTTGACGGAGACGGTTTCTTTGGCAGGTGTGGTGAGGATGGACTTGGTGAGCTCCGGGCGAAAGCCTAGCTCGACCTCGGTCGTTGCCGGCGTCGACGGCGTCCTAAGACGTCGTTCCCTCCTTGGAGGCGTCGTCGTGGAGCCCCTTCACCACCATTGTCGCCTCGGTCTCGGGCTCTCCGGGTGAAAACCCAAGTTTCGACCTTGGTCGGAGCGGGCGTCGGCGGCGTACTTGTCGCTTCCCTCTTGGGGGCGACGCCTTGGAGGTCTGGTCCTTCGTCGAGCGCGGTGGCTCGGGTGGCTTTGCGGGTTCATCGTCGGCCAGGCGTGTGCGCGGCCTCGGGGCCGGTGAGGAAGTCGGAGCGGCGGCTCCGGAGAACAATTGTGGAGTGTCGGATCTGGTCGCGTGGGCGGCAGCGTCGTCGGCTCAGGTGGAGCGCGGCCTCGGGGCCGGCGGGGAAGTCGGAGCGGCGGCTCCGGAGAGCACCTCTGTGCTGTGGAGTGTCGGTTCTGGTCGCGTGGACGGCAGAGTCGTCGACTCGTGTGGAGTGCGGCCTCGGGGCCGACGTGTGTGAGTTTAAGTGGTTTGTAAGCCGGAGTGGCGGCTCCGGGTCGTGTGGTGGGGTGGCAACTCTGGTCGTGTGGGCGACAGGGAAGTCAGCTCGTTAGGTACGCAGCCCCGGGGCTGGTGTGTGTCGATGTATCGGTTTTCGGCTAGTTTTCCTTATAAACTGGTCAATTCTCTTCTTCTTAATGCAAAGGCAGAGCTCCTGCTGTTTCCTCAAAAAAAAAATCACCACCTTCAGTGGAGTTTCACTTATATGATGAGGTTAAGGAGATGTCACTCCATGATTTTTGTCGGGTCTGCAAGATACCCTTTGTGGGCAGTATCGAGGAACCACAGATAGCGATGTGGATGGATTTATTGATAGAATTGCTGTACGAGAAATGAGGAAAGTTTCCGATGCAAGAATTACTAGTATACATTTTCCTGTTCTACGTTACTTTGCGATATTTGCTAGTAGATGCTTAATTGGTCACGGGAACAGTGGAAATCTTAGTGCTCCTGATCTTGTCATTTTGCGCCATGCTTTGTTTTGTGATACAACTTTCAGCCTAGGCGCTATTGTTGCTAAACGATTAAGTCTAAACTGTACAAAGGGCCCCATCTTCGGAGGCATCTTTGCTTCAGGCCTTGCTGAACACTTTGAGATACCCATTAGGCATTATGAGAAAGAGGAAAAGTTGCTGCCCCCTGTTTTTCTAGATTATAAGAGTATGGTAGAACATGAATTTTTTGTTAAAAATAAGAAGAAGATGCTTAAGTATAATTTGATATTTGATAAAACTCACTGTGAGATTGTTACCGTGCCTGCACCCTCTTTGTTTAACATACTTTCAGGCACGTACCTCATCTTGCCAGAGGCCATTTATGCATACTGGAGGCTGACACAAGTCCCAGAGCCTGAGCCTGAGCCACCACTTGATCCTTATTGACAGTCTGTTTATCAGTGGGATCCGGACGAGATCACCAACCAGTGGCACCCTGAGGACCCTCCTCAGTACACCGGAGAGAGTATCTTCGATCCGTGGGCATAGACCAACTTAGGCCAAAAGCCTAAGCTTGGGGGAGTACGTATTTCTCACCGACATTACATTCATGTTCACACACTCATGCCAGTTGTCAGTGCTCATACTTTTTCATTGTACTATCCATGCTAGTTTGTTTTCTTTTCTAAGCCTTCTTCTTGTGTGTTTGAAAAACCCTTAAGAAAAACAAAAACAATTAGTTATTGCTTTTAGCTAGTTTACTTTCCATGCCTGTAGTAGTAGTAATTAAAAGAAAACCCAAAAGATTTCTCGTTCTTCTTTTGCTTGTTGGGAGCTTTCCCGTGTAAATAGTTTTATTTCTTTTCTTTTCTTTGGGGGTCGAGAGGAGAAGACCATGATGAAAATGTTGAGTGGCTCTCATATGCATTATTGTTGATTTAACCAAGAGCCCATATTACCTTGTCTTCTTCCTTGTATTAAATGCTTGCAGATTCCATCTTTGTCCAATGCACGTGCACTATTATTATTATCTGCACCGTTTGGTCGTGCGAGTGAAAGGCAATAATGACGATATATGATGGACTTATTGAGATGAGAGAAGCTGGTATGAACTCGACCTATCTTGTTTTTGTAAATATGATTAGTTCATCGTTCCTGATTCAGCCTATTATGAACGAAACATGTTTGCAATGACAATTAGAGATTATAGTTGCTCATGCCATGCTTGATTAGCTAGGAGTTTATAATGGTTTACCTTGCGTGCCAACATGCTATTAAAATGGTTGTGATGTGGTATGATAGGGTGGTATCCTCCTTTGAACGATTCGAGTGGATTTACTTGGCACATGTTCACGCATGTAGTTGAAACAAAATCAACATAGCCTCCACGGTATTTATGTTCACGGTGATTTATATCCTACTCATGCTTGCACTCATTGTTGATTAATCTTAATGCATGTTCATGACTATTGTCGCTGTCTAGTTGGTCGCTTCCCAGTCTCTTTCTACCCTTCACTTGTACTAAGCGGGAATACTGCTTGTGCATCCACTTCCTAAAACCCCAAATATGAGTCCACCATACCTTCCTATATGCGGTATTTACCTGTCGTTCCAAGTAAATTTGTATGTGCCAAACTCTAAACCTTCAAATGAAATTCTGTTTTGTATGCTCGAATAGCTCATGTATCAACTAGGGCTGTCTATATCTTCCATGCTAGGTGGGTTATTCTCATGATGAGTGGACTCCGCTCATCATTCACGAGAAAATGGCCGGTAACCGGGATGCGCAGTCCCATGCTCAAATCAAAATAATTGCAAACAAAACTCCCCCAGGATTGTTGTTAGTTGGAGGCACCCATTATTTCGGACAAGCCATGGATTGATGTTTGTTGGTGGTGGGGGAGTATAAACTTTACAATTCTGTTTGGGAACCACCTATAATGTGTGTAGCATGGAAGATATCAAGATCTGTTGGTTGTTATGTTGACAATGAAAGTATGCCACTCAAAATATTATTTATCTCTGTTTCAAAACTCGAGCTCTGGCACCTCTGCAAATCCTTGCTTCCCTCTGTGAAGGGCATATCTATTTACTTTTATGTTGAGTCATCATCCTCTTATTAAAAAGCACCAGTTGGAGAGCACCGCTGTCATTCGCATGCATTGCTATTAATTTACATTGAGTATGACTGTGGATCGATCTTTTACCATGAATTACAATGTCTAGTCAGTCCTTGATCTTCAGGGGTGCTCTGCATTTATGTTTTGCGGTCTCAGAAAGGGCTAGCGACATACCATCTTGTTATATCATGTTATGATTGTTTTGAGAAAGTGTTGTCATCCAAGATTTATTATTATTGCTCGCTAGTTGATTGTGCCATTGATATGAGTAAACATGAGACCTAAATGTTATTGTGAATATGGTTAGTTCATAATCTTTGCTTTGAAACTTGAATGCTGGCTTTACATATTTGCAACAACAAGATCAAACGGAGTTGGTAAAAGTTTTTCTTTATCACTTTCAGTTTTTCAACTGAATTGCTTGAGGACAAGCAACGGTTTAAGCTTGGGGGAGTTGATACGTCTCCAACGTATCAACTTTTCCAAACACTTTTTGTCGGATGTGGGGTTCCGGCAAACCCTTAAGGTTCAAACTCTGGGGTGCGCGCGAAGTCTTTCCCTCCTACCGATCCATGCCCTAGCTCGCTAAGATCTCGCGGACGAACTCGACGAACTCGCAACATAGAAAGACACGAGATTTATACTGGTTCGGGCCATCGTTGTGGTGTAATACCCTACTCCAGTGTGGTGGTGGTGGATTGCCTCTTGGGCTGATGATGAACAGTACAAGGGGAAGAACAGCCTCCTGAGGTTGAGGTGTTGAGGGAGTCCGGGATTAGGGGGTCTCCGGACAGCCGGACTATATCCTTTGGCCGGACTGTTGGACTATGAAGATACAAGATGGAAGACTTTGTCCCGTGTCCGGATGGTACTCTCCTTGGCGTGGAAGGCAAGCTTGGCGATACGGATATGTAGATCTCCTCCCTTGTAACCGACTCTGTGTAACCCTAGCCCCCCTCCGGGTCTATATAAACCGGAGGGTTTAGTCCGTAGGACAACAACAATCATACTATAGGCTAGCTTCTAGGGTTTAGCCTCTACGATCTCGTGGTAGATCAACTCTTGTAACACTCATATCATCAAGATCAATCAAGTAGGAAGTAGGGTATTACCTCCATCGAGAGGGCCCGAACCTGGGTAAACATTGTGTCCCCCGCCTCCTGTTACCATTCGCCTTAGACGCACAGTTCGGGACCCCGTACCCGAGATCCGCCGGTTTTGACACCGACATTGGTGCTTTCATTGAGAGTTACACTGTGTCGTCACCGTAAGGCCTGATGGCTCCTTCGATCATCGGTAACGATGCGGTCCAGGGTGAGGTTTTCCTCCCTGGACAGATCTTCGTATTCGGCGGCTTCGCTCTACGGGCTAACTCGCTTGGCCATCTGGAGCAGATCGAGAGCTATGCCCTGGCCACCAGGTCAGGTTTGGGAACTTGAATTACACTGCCGATATCCGCGGAGACTTGATCTTTGACGGATTCGAGCCCATGCCAGGTGTGCCGCACGATCACGACGAGCATGATGTAGCTCTGCCGTCGGACAGTGTTCGGGAGATCACACCGGCAACTACTTCGGCCTTAATTCCAGAGCAAATTGCGCCATCCAAGGACGGGTGGATAGACCCCGCCATGATGCTGCACTCTCAGCGGGATGGAGCCGGATACTGACTTCATCCCTCACGAGAGCCGTGATGCCGAACCACTAGATTCGTCTCTGGCCACGGACTCCGAGCCGCCTGCGCCCTTTCCTATCAAATCCGATTGGGCGCCGATCATGGAGTTTACCTCCGCGGATATCTTTCAGCACTCTCCCTTCGGCGACATGCTAAATTCGTTAAGGTCTCTCTCCTTGTCAGGAGAACCTTGGCCGAACTATGTCCGGCTAGAATGGGTTGCGGATGACGAAGAAATTCGCTGCCCACCCACCACCCACCTAGTAGCCACTGTCGATGATTTAACCGACATGCTCGACTTCGACTCCGAAGACATCGACGGTATGGACGACGATGCAGGAGAAGAACATGAACCACCACCCACAGGGTGCTGGAACGCCACCTCATCATACGATATATACATGGTGGATACCCCCAAAGAAGGCAATGGCGACAAGAGAGCGGAGGATGACCCCTCCAAGAAGCAACCCAAGAACCGACGTCAGCGGCGCCGCTCTAAGTCCCGCCATAGCAAAAGTAATGATACCGGCACAAGAGACAACAACACTCTGGATAGTGCCGAAGACGGTGACAATCCCCTCTAGCCAGATTTAGAGCAGGAGGAGGAACAAGCTAGCCCTCCAGAACAGGCAGCGGATGGAGAAACGGGGGATGACAATTACATGCCTCTCTCCGAAGACGAGGTGAGCCTCGGCGACGAAGAATTTATCATGCCTGAGGATCCCATCGAGCAGGAGCGCTTCAAGCGCCGGCTTATAGCCACGGCAAATAGCCTGAAGAAAAAGCAACAACAGCTTCGAGCTGATCAAGATTTGCTAGCAGACAGATGGACAGACGTCCTTGCGGCCGAGGAATACGAACTCGGACGCCCCTCCAAGAGTTACCCAAAACGCAGGTCGCTACTCGAGGAGGAAGCAGTGAAACCTACTTCACCAGCGTACGATGCGGTGACCGCCAGCGTGGCCGAGATAGAGAGGCGTTTCAGCCTGAAGTTCAGCCTGCACCCCGCCGCCACTCAAACAAAAATACCAAGGCCCGGTGAAACACGCGGGACCTGCAGATGAATTGGAAAGCAGGACAAAACACGCAAGATCGATATACAGGTCACGGGTGACGGTGTCCTGTACTAGGGGGTACTCACCACGTCGTCTCCCGATCAGTTGGATTGGGCCGAGGACCCCCATGGCCGTATACTCATGGGCCAGTCCGGACAGTTGCCGCATACAAGGAAGATTCCACAAGACTTGGTGGTCAAGACAAGGACTCCTCCCCACCGGCGTATTCTAGGTCCCTGGTGCATTATATAAACCAGGGACCGGGCTAGTCGATAGGAGATATACAACAATCATAACCATAGGCTAGCTTCTAGGGTTTAGCCTCTACGATATCGTGGTAGATCAACTCTTGTAATACTCATATTCATCAAGATCAATCAAGCAGGAAGTAGGGTATTACCTCCATAGAGAGGGCCCGAACCTGGGTAAACATCGTGTCCCTTGCCTCCTGTTACCATCAATCCTAGACACACAGTTTGGGACCCCCTACCCGAGATCCGCCGGTTTTGACACCGACAACGGGGGCGCACACCAACGCGGGACGAGGACCGTCACGCCGGATACACTAAAGATAAATCCGGCAGGGCCGAATACAGCAGACAAAGTTCATACGAACTGCGTCGTGATATAGCCCAACACAGAGGTGCCACACACCCCCTATGCTTCACTGATGAAGTTATGGATCACGAATTCCCGGAGGGTTTTAAACCCGTAAATATCGAATCGTACAATGGTACAACAGATCCCGCAGTATGGATTGAGGATTTCCTCCTCCATATCCACATGGCTCGCGGTGATGATCTACATGCCATCAAGTACCTCCCACTAAAACTCAAAGGACAAGCTCGGCATTGGCTAAATAGCTTGCCAGCAGACTCCGTCGGCAGTTGGGAAGATTTGGAAGATGCATTCCTTGACAACTTCCAGGGCACTTATGTGCGACCACTGGATGCTAACGACTTGGGCCACTAACTCAGCAGCTAGGTGAATCGGCCAGGCAATTCTGGACGTGGTTCCTAACTAAGAAAAACCAAATTGTCGACTGTCCGGATGCTGAGGCCTTAGCGTCATTTAAGCATAACATATGTGACGAGTGGCTTGCCCGGCACCTCGGCCAGCAGAAGACGAAATCTATTGCAGCCCTCACGACACTCATGACCCGCTTTTGCGCGGGCGAGGATAGCTGGCTGGCTCGCAGAAACAGCACATCAAGGAATCCGGGCACTTCAGATACTAAAGATGCTAACGGCAGACCACGTCGTAATAGACACAAGCGCCACAACAACGGCGATAACGCTGAAGATACGGCAGTAAATGCCGGATTCAGAGGCCCTAGATCTGGTCAGCGGAAAAAGCCATTCAAAAGAAGTACTGCGGGCCCGTCCAGTTTGGACCGCATACTCGATCGCTCGTGTCAAATTCACGGCACCCCCGATAAGCCAGCTGTCGGTGTCAAAACCGGCGGAGCTCGGGTAGGGGGTCCCGAACTGTGCGTCTAGGCGGATGGTAACATGAGACAAGGGACACAATGTTTTTACCCAGGTTCGGGCCCTCTCGATGGAGGTAAAACCCTACTCCGCTTGATTAATATTGATGATATGGGTAGTACAAGAGTAGATCTACCACAAGATCGTAGAGGCTAAACCCTAGAAGCTAGCCTATGGTATGATTGTTGTTCGTCCTACGGACTAAAACCCTCCGGTTTATATAGACACCGGAGAGGGCTAGAGTTACACAGAGTCGGTTACAATGGGAGGAGATCTACATCTCCGTATCGCCAAGCTTACCTTCCACGCCAAGGAAAGTCCCATCTGGACACGGGACGAAGTCTTCAATCTTGTATCTTTATAGTCCAGGAGTCCGCCCAAAGGTTATAGTTCGGCTATCCGGACACCCCCTAATCCGGGACTCCTCAAGAGTCTCCCGAACCAGGCTTCAATGACGATGAGTCTGGCGTAGATTTGTCTTCGGCATTGCAAGGCGGGTTCTTCTCCAAATTCTGTGTACCTGTTGAATAGTGTCCGACTTCTCGTGAATATTGTGCTCCTTGGCTTCCACGCCCAATAATGGCCGTCTTCCACGTGTCAAACGAATGCGAAAAGCAAGGGTGTTTTTACTTTTACCCCCTAGCTGGGTAAATAAGCTGCCTTATAAAAGAGACGAGGATTTAGATCCGAATCACACCATCTTCCCTTCGCGAGCATTCATCGGAGCGCATCCGACAGAGATCCATTCCATCATGGTCAGTCGACGCAGCTCCTCCTCTCGACCTCCCAGTCCTCGGCCTGGACGTTGGGAGAGATGTTCCGTCCCGCACAGCGAGCTAGTGACGCTCCAAACCAAGGGATTCCTTCCCCCAGCCTTCATGGTCCCGGTTCGAGCCGGACTTGCCACCTATAATGGCGGAGAGCAAGCAGAGAGCGTCCCCAGTCCCTCCAAAGGAGAGCGGGTATGCCTTGTCCCTTTTCTGATAAGGGGGCTCGGATTTCCAATTCATCCGTTTCTCCGGGGGCTCCTGGAGTTCTACGGCCTCCAGTTGCACAACCTTACGCTTTGCCTCCATTTTGCATATTGCGGGCTTCGTGGCCCTTTGCGAGCTGTTTTTGGGCATCGAGGCTCATTTCGCTACCGTGGAAGAAGCTGTTCGCCTTGTGCCCCGTTCTCAAGAGGGGTCGATATATCAAGTGGGCGAGCCGAACTATGGCGCATCGTCGGGACCGGATATCTATCCGAACCCCAAAGAAGGCGTCCAAGACCGCCCTTCGTAATGGTTTTATATAGAAGATGTCCTCTGCCGACCCTATTCGGATCGGCCTTCCCGAGTTCAATAATCCTCCTTTGAAGAAGCGCCTAAGCTGGGCGCCCACGGAGCCCTCGTAAGGAAAATGACAGGACGTCCTTTACCCGATGAGCCGGATAAGATTATTAGCTCATTCCGGACCGACCATGATCGGGTCATGGACACATGCATTATGCGGGGTGCAACCGCTTCAAAGATAGAGGCCACCCCATGTGGGATTTCAACGGGGAGGATGATGCCACCCGCTGCGGCCATAAGGGGCTGGGATCGGTTGCTGCTCTGACGAAGGCCTTGTCCGCATTGTACAAGGGAGAAGAGGAGGAGTTCCTCCGCGTCAATCCATAGGGCAGGTTTTCTATGTAAAATCCTCCAAGCTTGAAAGTGCATTATATCGACAAGAGGGGGGGGGGGTGAATAGGCGATTTTTATGAATTCTTCAATGAGGAATTTTCCGGTGAGGAAATTCCTAAGTGAAGAACTACTTGCAGCGGAATAAATACTCAGAAGTAAGCATAAGAGAATGCAGGCATGGTCATCATGATGAAATGAAGACAATCAAAGAGTATAGAAAGTGTAAGCACATGATAACACAAGATGAAGACAAACAGACTGAAGAAATTGAACTGAGGAAATTGAGAAAGTCTTAAGTCAAAGTCTTCAAACACAGATATGAACGAACACTCAACACAGTAATGACGAAATAAAAGAGTTGAGGAAATAGAACCAGTTAGGTTGGTGAAGATAATGATTTGGTAGACCAGTTCCAACTGCTGTCTCAGTTGTACGTCTGGTTGGAGCGGCCGAGTATTTAAACTCGAGGACACACAGCCCCGGACACCCCGGCCGAAAGCACGCAGCTCAGACACCAAGTCCTAACCGTATTCTCCTTGAACTAAGGTCACATGCACTCGTCCAATCACTCGTGGTAAGTCTTCAGCGACTTGCAAACCTTCACAGACCGGTCACTCGGCAATCCACAATTCCTCTTGGATGTTTCTAGACCATGACGCCTAACCGCTTGGAAGAAGCACATTCTTCAAAGGTAACAAGCGCCGGATCCACGCAGATCAATCTCTTGATGATGCTCAATCACTTTGGGTTTGTAGGGGTTTGGTTTTTGGGTTTTTCCTCACTCGATGATTTTCACTCAAAGTCCTCGGAGGATGGGTTGCTCTCAAATGACAAGTGTTAAGTTCTCTCGAGCAGCCAACCAGCTAGTGGTTGTAGGGGTGGCTATTTATAGCCTAGGGAGCAGCCCGACATGATAAGACATAAATGCCCTTCAATGATATGACCGTTAGGTGGATAAGATATTTTGGGATTAGTAGCCAAGAAGACAAAGATCGAAAATTTGACTCTCAAATTCCTCGTGGCTATCATGTTACTCATCGTAGGCAATCCGCCTTTGGCGAATTCCTAACTCCTCGGTCAGAACAAATTCCTCAATGACCGTAAGAACTTCGCCTCTCGCCATCAAGAATTTGATCGAGCTGTATGAGATTTCCAAAGGATTCACTCAAGGGATTGGTAGGTGTAGGATTTTGAGTTGAGCATCACATGGAAATTTTTCCTTAGTATTTCCTCGACCCCTTTAATAAAGAGACGGTGTTTCCTATGACTCAAGAAAGAGAAAACGAAACTACGAAAACAAAAGTCTTCACGCTTCATGTTCCTCAAATGAATACCAAGTCTTCAAGGTCACACCAATTTCTTCACTTTCAAAGTCTTCGTAATATCAAAGTCTTCAAATAAGAACTTCATTTTTAGGGGTCAACTTTCTCTATAAATATCAAACTCCTCATAGACTTATAGACCCGTGTACACTCATAAACACATTAGTCCCTTAACCTATAAGTCTTCAATACACCAAAATCACGAAGGGGCACTAGATGCACTTACAATCTCCCCCTTTTTGGTGATTGATGACAATATAGGTTAAGTTTTCAACGGGGATAAACATATGAAGTGTAAATACTGATATTGAGGAATTTGATTGCAAGATATAGAAGAACTCCCCCAAGATGTGCATAGTGAGGAATTTTGCTTTTGAGGCATTGCACATTTGAAGAGTTGAATCATGGAGATCTCCCCTATATCTTGTAATTCATACACGCATTTGACATATAATATGAAGAATTTGAAATGCATGATGACATATGGTGACTGATGTAGTTCAGCATGCGTGTATTAACATATAATGAGGAATAAGCATGCAGAGGAACACACCAAAATCACTAAGGGACACATCGGGTTTAAGATTACAACTCGATCCAATAAAGTTTCAGAAGAATGAGAGTTGTAACTTAGCAAAAAAATGCCCATATAGTAGACCCGCTTGAAGACTAACTCACATTTCTCCCCCTTTGTCATCAAATGACCAAAAGGATTGAAACTAAGGACTAACGCCCCTGAAGAATTTCAAGTTGATGAAGGAGCGCCCGGCGTTGTCGGGTCGGTTGTCGAGTAGGGCCTGCCGCAGTTGTCGTCCAAGTCTTCATTTTCATCAGCCTCGCCGATGAAGAATAGGAGCTGGCTACCGTGGAAGGAACCTTGACCTTCTTGCATTTCTTCTATGGAGGTACAGACCAGTCAAATTCTTCCTTGAGACCCATTGTCTTCGGTTCTTCTACAGTAGACATTAGAAAGAACAGCCCAAAAGTGCGGTTGAAGGTTTCATGGAGGTAGTATTGGTTTTTCTTCACCGCATTGTGTGTTGAGGTCATGTTGTGAAGAATTGAACCAAACCGACGCTTGACCCATTTATGATTGCGATCAACCTTCCGATGATGACCGAGGAGTAACTTCACGATCACCATCACCCTGGGTGCTGTGGCTTGAGGATTTTGCTTGGCTGAGGTATTGGCGGCAGAGTCATGTGTGGCAGAGTCATCATTGGTGGAGTAGGATGCAGCTTTGCGAAATTGAACATCCAATGGACGAATGCCTTCATCTATCACAGCAGTTGCCTTGCCCTTGTCATCACCGAGGAAAATGTCCGCTTGAGGACTTCAATTGGAGGCAAGTAGCTGCAGTGATTCAGAGTGTCGCCTTTGTAATTGAGTGAAGACCTTGTCCCGATGAACCTCATAATCCATGGTGCATAAGGCTTCAAATCAAAAGGTGACATAGCAATGTTTGCCGAGTCCTCATGAAGAAATCATGGAAGTTGACGGAACGCCATGAATGATATTGAAAAGCATATTCTTCATGATGCCAACGACTTCTTCATCATTTGAGTCGTGGCCTTTGATAGGACTCATTGTCTTCGCTGTAATGCGATAGATAGTCCGAGGCACATACAAGAATTCCTTGATGAAGAATTTGGTTCGAGGTGCCCGCCTCGCTTCAAAGGCTTCATCAAGACTTGCATGTAGTGATTTGAAAGCTTCAGTTCGTTGTAGATGCAACGAGCACCATCAAGGGAGGATCGAGTGGGAGGGCACGAAGCAATTCAATTGTCGGTGCCTTGTAGTGAGTATTTTCCGTCATCCAGTCCAATACCCATGAGTTCACATCTTCGTAATCTCCGGTGATGTGCAGCGTCGCATAGAATTGAAGAATGAGTTCTTCATTCCAATCACGTATGTCGGTCTGAAATTCAGCAATCCTCGCATCATGAAGAACACCGAGGACCGGCTCAAGCCCGGCAGAGATTCCATGTCCACATGAGGAATATGTGCATGATCGAAGACTTTGTCTTTGTTGAATAGCACAGAGGAATAGAAGTTGGCTTGACTAGCAGTCCGTAAACGCCTCTTCCTTATGCGAAAGCAGAGTCATAAGGGTTGTAGTCGATGAAGAATACATGCTCGCCGAAGAAATCTTCAGCCTTGAACTTTTGCTTCGTTGAGAATGGATTCTTTGGCTTTGGCAAAGGAGTGTCGATGAGTTGCATCACGACCTCGTGAATCGCAATCTCGTGTTCTTCAGTGAGGATTTTCTCGTTCCTCTTCATATGCGTCTGCGTGTTCATAGGATCAGCAGAGTGTGTTCTTCAGCACTAGTGGCTGGAATTTCTTCATGCACGAATGAGTTGGGATGAGTTTCTTCAGAGCCCATTTGAACCGTTGGTGCAGGGGACTGAGGAATTTGTTGGATTGGGGTGAAGAGTGGAGAATTGGGATGCTGACTTTCCCAAAAGTCATCGCTCATCACAGGCGTGGTGCATCCAATATCCACGCCTTCGCCTTCAATTTTCTCAACACCAGCCTCTTCACCGTGTGAACCGAGGCATAGGCGAGGAAATGATTGGTGTTGAAGGGATTGCATCCACTTCAATTTCTTCATCAATCTGCTCGACGGGCAGCAGAATGATTTTCTTCATCAGATCCGCTTGGGATCTCATACTCTTCACCAAAAGGAACAAGGTCCTTTGATGGAATGGAGGAAATTGGAACATCATCGATTGGATTTTCAAAAGAGCTTGTCATAGGCTTCATTTTCTTCGGGTGAAGAATTTGAAGCAGCCGATGCTTTCCTTTTCTTCATCGCAGCTCGCTCTGCAGCCTTGGTCTTCTTCACATCGATGCGTATGGAAGGATTGGAGTTGGTGTAGGCGCGGAGGAGCCGAGGAATCTGGTTGAATTTCCTCAAAGAATCGATGCAGTTGCCACGACTTCTTCGATTTCTTCAGCGCACCACTAGTGGATGCCCCGGCAATTTCTTCGGTAATTTGGAATGGAGTCATCAGCCTCGAACTAGCATTGTCTTCAGCAGGTTGAAAATCATCGTGTCATGTTCTTCAAAGAAATGAGCAGAGGCTCCACTGAGGAATTTCTTGTTGCGTTGGGGCTGCAACATTTGTGAACTTCTTTGTCGATTGACAAATCTGACTTTGGCTCCTTGCCAATCGGCATAATAGGCATCAAAGTTATCACTTAGGGCTTTGATTTCGTGATCGATCTTGAGTAGTTCCTCGCTTGTCATTCTCGACAACGTTTTCCTCGTGAACTTCTTTCCTGAATTGAGCCTTCTTGATCTCGCCTTGCCTTCTCAAATTTCCATTTCTCTTCGTAGATGAAATGGGTCAGCATGTGACTTTGTCCAGGTGTCAGATGAAAATTAGGCATAGGTGTGTCTGGATCCTTGTGCCAGAGATCAATGTACTCGAGGATCGCCCTTGGATCCAAAAGCAGTGGCACAGGTGTGCCTTTGGCTCTAGTGGCCCTTTCTTGTCGGTCTCTGATGATTTATGCAAGTTCGTCATCATCAGCTTCATCATCAGATGACACTTGGAAGGCGACTGCTTTCTTCTTCGGACTTGGCCGAGGACTTCGTCCCAAGAGCTTGCCTTTTTCTTCAAAGCAGAGTGGGGCCTGATGAAGAATTTGGTGCACCGAGGAACTTGCCGAGACACCGTGAGGCAATAGAGATGCCTCAAGTCCTTTGGCACATGGCCGGATGCACAGTGCCGAGGACTTTGGAGGAGCCGCCGAGGACTTTGTAGGAGCTGAGGATTTGGGAGGAGCAGGAGCAGCATGAGGAACTGGCCGTGAGGGCATTGAAGATTCTGGCCGTGAGGGCATTGCTGAGGATTTTGGCCATGAGGGCACTGTTGGTGAAGCACTTGGCTTGTGCGCTGCCTTCTTTGCCATTGATCTTCTGGGCTGAACAGGGGCCTCAAAGGGCGCAGCAGAGTAGCAGTCTTCATTTAATTTCCTCACCGCTTCTTTGGCTTGTCTCACCAACTTGGCTTGGCGCTTGGCCCATTCTTCAGAAAGTCCTCACCACGCTTAATGCGTGGGGTCGCCTTCTTGGCCGTGCCAATGGAGCTCTTGGGCATGGAGGATTCGGGCGAATTTCTTCATGTACTTTGGAGTAACATATCTGCATTCTCCATTCCCTTGCCCATCTCCTTTCAATCCTCCGAACGCGCACCTTGCGCTGATTTTTGTTTTCCTTGCCAAACTTGGCTTCATCAGTGTGCAATAGTCAACAGATATGTCCTCGTGTATCTCGAAGCAGCCATGACCTCAGGCCTCTTTCCTCCTTTCGTGGCTTCTTTCCTTCCGCCATATTCTTCACCGAGGAATTTGAACAATCGAATTCTCTCAAGAAGTATGCAACTTTTCTTCGAGGAACGCTGCAAATGAGTTAAGTAACCTAGTGATTCAAAGAATGACATGAGTACCGTGAATGTAGTATAGTTGCGAGGAATTTGGAGAGGTCATATGCTTCTCGTAAGGTTTTTTTTTCAAAAAGAACTAGTTTGAGGAATTTGACCAGATGAGCCTTGAAGAATTTCACTAAGCGATCTTTGTCTTAGGTTCCAGAGTTGTATAGATCGAGGATCCACACAATTGAGGAATCTTGAAGAAAAAAACATTGCTTAGAGAAACGAATTAAGAGCATATTTTGTTTGAGGTGTTCATATGTGTGAAGATTTGAAGAATAAACACCTTTGAAGATTTTCAGGAAGGTTTGAGAATCAAAGCGAGTAATAAAAGTAACTATTAATTACTCCGAATCAAGAACACGCATTTAACCGAGAAGTGTAGATTAGAAGTTCGCTACCAGATCTCCCACGCCCTAACTCGGCGGAGGAAGACAGCTACGGCGGCGGCGGAGTGAAGATTTCCGCGGTCGGCGCGAGTACGACGGCGACGAGGTTGAGGCAGTGAAGCACTTCCTCACCGGCGACGATGGAGTAGCGGCGGCGCTAGGGTTTGAGAAGCTCGAGCGAGAGAGAGAGCGGAGTAAAGGAAGTGAGGAAGGGGAGAGGGGGTATAATAGCCACGGTGAAAAACCGTTCGCCCGAAGATTTTGGACGAACGTGCCCCTGGCCCTTATCATTCGCTTGACATGTGTCACCCACGCATCGAAAAAGTGGAGATTGTGTTAGATCGGGTGAATAGATAAGTTTATCGTGGGATGCGGAACGGTTTGAGCGGCAAAGCCGAAAATTTGGATAAGATAAGTTAAAAGTTTCGCGCAATTTCTTCAAATTGACAAGGACACAAAGTGAAGATTTTGAACGAAGTTTCAAATAGAACGCATATGAAGAATTTGTGAATAGCTTGGGTTGAGTATAGCATAGAGGGGAAGGGTCCGATCACATTCACTTAGCGTAAAAAGCAACTTGAAGAAATAGCCATAAGTGAATGCTATAGAGGACATAAACCCATATATATATATATATATATATATATATATATATATATATATATATATATATATATATATATAGTCAATGAAGAAAGACAACGGAAACAATGAAGATTTTGCAAAGTTGAAGAATTTGAAAACTGAAGAATTTCAAAATCGAGGAAAAACTCAAATTGAAGATTTTCAATTTTGGTGGTGGCGTGAGCCATCAGATAAGAATGATGATTTCGCATACACCGCTGCATAATTGTCGAGGGTTCTCGAGAATCAATTTCTTCATTAATTTCTTCACACTTAGAGTGTTATTCTTCATTGATTGAATAAAAACATTTCTTCATGTGTTGCACATCTAAGTCATCAATTTTGCACAAGTGTCAGGATGTGTGTCCTTTTCAAAGAACATTCGAAGATTCTAAGATATTTAGCTCACACCGCAACTTGCTAAATCCCTTCTCATCCAAGGGCTTTGTGAAGATATCGACTAGCTGTTCTTCAGTCTTCACATGCTCGATGGAGATGTCGCCTTCAACACATGATCACGAAGAAAATGATGACGAATCTGAATGTGTTTTGTATTCGAGTTCTGATCTGTGTTGTGATCAATCTTGATGTCACTCTCATTGTCACAGTATAGAGGCACATTCTTCACGTTGATGCCGTAGTCCTTGAGAGTTTGCTTCATCCACAGAAATTGAGCACAACAAGAGCCAGCAGCAATATACTCAGCTTCCGCAGTAGACAGATACGCAGTTCTGTTTCTTCGAGGACCAACAGACCAAAGATCGTCCAAGGAAATGACAAGTACCATATGTTGACTTGCGGTCCACACGATCACCAGCATAGTCAGAGTCAGAATATCCAATGAGATCAAACGTAGAGCCCTTGGGGTACCATAATCCTAGTGTTGGTGTGTGAGCTAGATATCAAGAATATGCTTCACCCTTATGGTGTGATTCCTTCGTGTAGCTTGAAACCGGGCACACATGCAAACACTAAGCATTATATCCGCCTAGATGCACATAAGTACAATAGAGAACCAATCATGGAGCGATATACCTTGTGATCAAGTCAATACCATTTTCATCGATTGCATAGATGGCCATTTGTGGGCATAGGAATTTTGACGCCTTTGCAATCTTGCATGCCGAATTTCTTCGTAACATCTTTGAGGTATTTCTCCGAGATATGAATATGCCATTGTGTTGTTGAAGAATTTGAAGACCTAAGAAGAATTTCAATTCTCCCATCATAGACATTTGATATTCTTCACTCATCATATAGGCAAATTCATCACTATAACGTTGGTCAGTACAGCCAAAGATAATATCATCAACATATATTTGGCACACAAACAGTTCACCATCATATGATTTAGTAAAGAGAGTAGAGTCGAGTGAACGGGGTGTGAAGCCATTCTTCATGAAGAATTCCTTCAATGTATAATTCCACGCCCGTGGGGCCGGTTTGAGGCCATAGAGGGCCTTGTAGAGTCTAAAGACTTTGTCGGGATTCTTTGGATCTTCAAAACAAGGGGGTTGAGCAACATATACTTCTTCCTCAATCTTACCATTGAGGAATGCACTTTTCACATCCATTTGATATAAAGTGATATTATGATGGTTAGCATAAGCAAGTAATATGCGAATAGCCTCAAGTCTAGCAACAGGTGCAAAAGTTTCATCAAAATCAATTCCTTCAACCTGTGTGTAGCCTTGAGCTACAAGTCGTGCCTTATTCCTCACCACAAAGCCATTTTCATCTTGCTTGTTGCGGTAGATCCACTTTGTGCCAATGATATTATGTTTGCGAGGATCTGGACGTTTGACCAGTTCCTTACATTGTTGAGCTCGAATCGATGTAATTCTTCTTGCATTGCACGAATCCACTCGGGCTCGAAATGCTTCATCTACCTTAGTGGGCTCTGTGATAGAGACAAAAGCATAGTGCCCACAAAAGTTAGATAAATGTGAAGCTTTTGAGCGTGTGAGAGGACCTGGTGCTTCAATGTCATCGATGATCTTGTCAACTTGCACTTCTTTTGCAACGCGAGGATGAGCTGGTTGTCGCCGAGGAATTTGATCAAGATTTTCTTCAAAGATTATCCTCGTGCATCACTCGACGTTCTTCGCGATTCTGGAATGAATTCTTCAAGCAGATTCTTCAATAGGAATTACATCCTCGCTTGCCTTGAACTTGATAGATTCCTCAGGTGCTGGTTCATCTATCACAGAAGGTAGGTGCTCTCTTTGCGAGCCATTAGTTTCATCGAACCTCACATCTACAGTTTCAAGAATCTTGTAAAGAACATTGTTGAAGACTCTGTAGGTGTGCGAGCCCTTTCCATAACCAAGCATAAAACCTTCATGTGCTTTCGGTGCAAATTTAGCATTGTGATGAGGATCTCTAATCCAGCATTTAGCACCGAAGTCTTTGAAATAACTCACATTGGGTTTCTTGTTAGTGAGGAGTTCATAGGCATTCTTCTTGAAGAATTTGTGAAGATATACTCTGTTGATGATGTGGCACGCGGTATCAACATCAATCCAAAAACGACGAGGCGTTTTGTGTTCATCAAGCATAGTGCGAGCCATCTCAACAAGAGTTCTGTTCTTGCGCTCCATGACGCCATTTTGCTGAGGAGTATAGGGAGCAGATAACTCATGAGTAATACCAAGTTCATCAAGATAGTCATCAAGACCGGAATTCTTGAACTCAGTTCCATTGTCACTCCTGATGTGCTTGATCTTCACAACAAAGTTGGTTGAAGCCCTCGAGGAAAATCGTTTGAAGACTTCCTGCACTTCATGTTTGTAAGTAACAATGTGTACCCATGTGTAACGAGAGTAATCATCAACAATAACAAAGCCATATAGAGATGCATCATTAGTGACTATCGAGTAATGATTAGGACCAAAGAGGTCCATGTGAAGCAATTCGAATGGATGAGTAGTGGTCATGATAGTCTTCACTGGATGCTTGGCCTTGGTCATTTTTCCAGCTTCACGGGCTCCACACAAGTGATCCTTGAGGAATTTGACATTCTCAATGCCAATGACATGCTTCTTCTTCGCAAGCGCAGTAAATTCCTCATGCCTGCATGACCAAGTCGCCGATGCCATAGCCAGCCTTTCCAAGCTTTTGCAAGTAGACACACGGCTGGTTGTGGTCCTGTAGAGAAATCAACAATATACAAGTCTCCTCTCCTAAAGCCTTCAAGACTTTGGAATTGTCGACTTCCATGATCACAACACAACGATACTTGCCAAAGACAACAACCATATCAAGATCACAAAGCATTGAGATCGACATGAGGTTGTATCCTAAGGACTCAACAAGCATGACTTTGTCCATGTGTATGTCCTTAGAGATCGCAACCTTACCAAGACCCAATACCGACTTTTGCCTTTGTCAAGAAAGATGATATGCTTCAGATGTGATGGTGATAAGGAGCATCCATCAATAGATTCTTGTCACCAAATATGTGATTTGTACATCCACTATCGAGGACCCACTCATTGGCTTTGGGTTGATCATCCTGCAGATGAATTAGTGCAACTTACGATCTCATATACTTCATCGGTGAAGAATATGATATCAATTTCATCGATGAATTTCATCAGCAAAGATAATGTATAAGCAAGATGAGGACGTGTGAAGTGAAAGTTCATTTCTTCATGATTAGCTGCGTCCTTTCGAGCATTTTTGTCAGCCCCCAAGAAATTCTTGACGTTAAAGCACGCCGGAGGCCCGACCCTGCAGAAGAGATTAGTTCCTTTTCTTCACCACCCACATCTGAAGGGGTGGCAAAGAGTTCATCACTCTACAAGCTCCATATGAGAATGGTGGCATAGAAGCCAATCCATTTCGTTTCACATAAGAGAGGTTAGGGTAAGCATATAAATAAGCAGAGAAATTCTTCGAGGACTTATGAACATATTGGTTTGAAGAATAATGCACATATTCATAGCCCTTAGCTCTACCCTCATGTAAACAGAGTTGTTAGCACGATGATAATCATATGAGGACTTTGATCCATGTGAGGAATTTGGTCCGTATGAGGACTTGGATCCATATGAAGAATTTGGTCCATATGAAGAGTTTGATCTGGGGTTCCTATTCTTCACAGGTGGTGTCATGAGGACATTCACGAAGACTTTCAAGGCACTTCTTGGGAACCCAGATTTTCTTCATAGGGGAACCGTTCTGCAGCTTAGTGCCAACATATCTAGCAAATACTTCACCATTCTGATTTTTGAACAGTTTATAGTTGGAGTCAAATGAATCATCGGAAGAATGAGGAGATTCACATGTAAAGCCAGATAAGTTAGATGGATCAATCGAGGTCCCTTTGCAGCAACCCATGAGGTTTTGGGGTCTTGCTCGGGCTTCCAATATGTTCCATCAGCATTGAGTTTCCTCTCAAAGGCAATACCCTCTTTCCTAGGATTCCTGTTGAGGATCTCGCTTTTAAGCACATCACAAAGAGTCTCGATGCCCTTTGAGGCTTTTGTACATGCCTGTCATGTACAATTCCTTCAAATTGCATCATCAAGGATACTAACAATGTCCTCAGATGAGGAATTAGTGATAGCAGAGGCAGGTGAAGAATTTGTAACAGTTGAAGCATTTGAACATTCAGGTGAAGAATTAGCAGATTCACGTTCAATGCACTTTAAGCACGGAGGAACAAATTCTTCCTGAGAAGCGCTTATTTGTTGAGCTAGCAATGAATCACGCTCCTTCTGAAGATCTTCATAACTCACTCTTAGCTTCTCAAGATCTTGCTTTCTTTGAAGAAATTCATAAGAAAGTTTCTCATGATCGAGACAAGAGAGTGTTATGATGACCTTGAAGGCTGTCAAACCTAGACCAAGTCTCAAGATTTTCACCGGGCTTTAGTGCGATCCATTTCTTCACCCAACATATCATCACTTTTGTCTAGCATGTTTTGAACCTTTTCCAAGGCATGTTGTTGTTTGGTGGCAATACAAACAAGCTTGGTATAGCTAGGTTCAATATCATCATCAGATCCATCATCATCAGATTCATCATCACTAAACTCGGATGAGGAACATTCGTTACCTTGTCACCCTTTGCCATGAGACATGCCGCAGTAAGATGATGATTCTGGTTCGAGAGTCATCATTTTGAGAGATTCCTTGAAGTCCTCAAACCAAGGATCATGACGGGTTCGATGACCTTCATTGACGTCGGAGATTCGGTCCCAGATGCATAATGCGCTTGAATTCATCTCTAGATAGGCAGGAACAGATGATATCCTTCGCCATGATGTCAAGTCGAGTGTACTTGCGAATATCATCTGCGTTCGCCATCTTGCATAGATCAAGAAGACCAATTTCGGTGACGGTCCACAGCTGTCCATTGCCATGAGGCGCTTCCTCATCATGGCCTTCCACTTGGGATAATCATGACCGTCAAAGATAGGGCATGTCACTTTCTTCATACTGCGGTCGACATAACTAAAACTCCGTGGTTAAACCAAAATCACACGTAACAAGGGAGTACCTTGCTCGATACCAACCGAAAGTGCGTTATATCGACTAGAGGGGGTGAATAGGCGATTTTATGAATTCTTCAATGAGGAATTTTCCGTGAGGAAATTCCTAAGTGAAGAACTACTTGCAATGAATAAGTACTCGTAAGTAAGCATAAGAGAATGCGGGCATGGTCATCATGATGAAATGAAGACAATCAAAGAGTATGTAAAGCGTAAACACAGGATAACACAAGATGAAGACAAAGCGATCAAGAACTTGAACGAGGAAATTGAGAAAGTCTTCACCAAAGTCTTCAAACACAGATATGAACGAACACTCAACACAAGAATGAGGAAATGAAAGAGTTGAGGAAATAGAACCAGATTAGGTTGGTGAAGACAATGATTTGGTAGACCAGTTCCAACTGTTGTCTCGGTTATGCGTCTGGTTGGAAGCCGAGTATTTAAACTCGAGGACACACAATCGGGACACCCGATCAGCCGAAAGCACGCAGCTCAGGACACCAAGTCCTCACCGTACTCTCCTTGAACTAAGGTCACATGCACCTCGTCCAATCACTCGTGGTAAGTCTTCGCGACTTCCAAACCTTCACAGATCGGGTCACTCGGCAATCCACAATTCCTCTTGGATGCTCTAGACCATGACGCCTAACCGTCTGGAAGAAGCACAGTCTTCAAAGGTAACAAGCGTCGGATCCATGCATGATCAATCTCTTGATGATGCTCAATCACTTTGGGTTTGTAGGGGTTTGGTTTTTGGGTTTTTCCTCACTCGATGATTTTCACTCAAAGTCCTCGGAGGATGGGTTGCTCTCAAATGACAAGTGTCAAGTTCTCTCGGGGCAGCCAACCAGCTAGTGGTTGTAGGGGTCGGCTATTTATAGCCTAGGGAGCATCCTGACATGATAAGCCATAAATGCCCTTCAATGATATGACCGTTAGGTGGATAAGATATTTTGGGACAGGTGGCCAAGAAGACAAAGAATCTGGTCGGAAATTTGACTCTCAAATTCCTCGTACTATCATGTTCCTCATCTGTAGGCAATCCAGACCGGCGAATTCCTAACTCCTCAGCCAGAACAAATTCCTCGGCGACTGTAAGAACTTCGTCTCACATCAAGAAATTGATCGAGCTGTATGAGATTTCCAAAGGCTTCACTCAAGGGATTGGTAGGTGTAGGATTTTGAGTTGAGCATCACATGGAAATTTTTCCTTAGTATTTCCTTGACCCCTTTAACAAGACGGTGTTTCCTATGACTCAAGAAAGAGAAAACGAAACTACGAAAACAAAAGTCTTCACGCTTCATGTTCCTCAAATGAATACCAAGTCTTCAAGGTCACACCAATTTCTTCACTTTCAAAGTCTTCGTAAAGTCTTCGTAATATCAAAGTCTTCAACAAGAACTTCATTTTAGGGGTCGACTTTCTCTCAGAAATATCAAACTCCTCATAGACTTATAGACCTGTGTACACTCATAAACACATTAGTCCCTTAACCTATATGTCTTCAATACACCAAAATCACTAAGGGGCACTAGATGCACTTACAATCTCCCCCTTTTTGGTGATTGATGATATGGGTAGTACAAGAGTAGATCTACCACAAGATCAGAGAGGCTAAACCCTAGAAGCTAGCCTATGGTATGATTGTTGTTCGTCCTACAGACTAAAACCCTCCGGTTTATATAGACACCGGAGAGGGCTAGAGTTACACAGAGTCGGTTACAATGGGAGGAGATCTACATATCCGTATCACCAAGCTTACCTTCCACGCCAAGGAAAGTCCCATCCGGACATGGGACGAAGTCTTCAATCTTGTATCTTCATAGTCCAGGAGTCCGCCCAAAGGTTATAGTTCGGCTATCCGGACACCCCCTAATCCGGACTCCTCAAGAGCTCTCAACCAGGCTTCAATGACGATGAGTCCGGCGCGCAGATTTGTCTTCGGCATTGCAAGGCGGGTTCTTCTCCAAATTTCGTACCTGTTGAATAGTGTCCGACTTCTCGTGAATATTGTGCTCCTTGGCTTCCACGCCCAATAATGGCCGTCTTCCACGTGTCAAACGAATGCGAAAAGCCAGGGTGTTTTTACTTTTACCCCCTAGCTGGGTAAATAAGCTGCCTTATAAAAGAGACGAGGATTTAGATCCGAATCACACCATCTTCCCTTCATGAGCATTCATCGGAGCGCATCCGGCTGAAGATCCATTCCATCATGGTCACGACGCAGCTCCTCCTCTCGACCTCCCAGTCCTCGGCCCGGACGCGTTGGGAGAGATGTTCCGTCCCGCACAATGAGCTAGTGACGCTCCAAACCAAGGGATTCCTTCCCCAGCCTTCATGGTCCCGGTTGAGCCGGACTTGCCACCTATAATGGCGGAGAGCAAGCGAGAGCGTCCTCGGTCCCTCCAAAGGAGAGCGGGTATGCCTTGTCCCTTTTCCGATAAGGGGCTCGGATTTCCAATTCATCCGCTTTCTCCGGGGCTCCACGGAGTTCTACGGCCTCCAGTTGCACAACCTTACGCCTACCTCCAGTTTGCATATTGCGGGCTTCGTGGCCCTTTGCGAGCTGTTTTTGGGCATCGAGGCTCATTTCGCGCTGTGGAAGAAGCTGTTCTGCCTTGTGCCCCGTTCTCAGGAGGGGTCAATATATCAAGTGGGCGGAGCAGAACTATGGCGCATCGTCGGGACCGTATATCTATCCGGAACCCCAAAGAAGGCGTCCGAAGACTGTCCTTCAGAATGGTTTTATATAGAAGATGTCCCCCTGCCGGACCCTGTTCGGATCGGCCTTCCTGAGTTCAATAATGCTCCTTTGAAGAAGCGCCTAAGCTGGCGCCCACGGAGCCCTCAGAAGGAAAATGACAGGGACATCCCTTACCTGTTGAGCCGGATAAGATTATTAGCTCATTCCGGACTGACTATGATCGGGGTCATGGACACATGCATTATGCGGGGGGTGCAACCGCTTCAGTATAGAGGCCACCCCATGTGGGATTTCAACGGGGAGGATGATGCCACCCACGCGCCATAAGGGGCAGGATCGGTTCTTTGCTCGACGAAGGCCTTGTCCGCATTGTACAAGGGAGAAGAGGAGGAGTTCCTCCCCGTCAATCCACAGGGCGGATTTTCTATGTACAATCCTCCAAGCTTGAAAGTGCATTATATCGACTAGAGGGGGGGGGGGTGAATAGGCGATTTTTATGAATTCTTCAATGAGGAATTTTCCGGTGAGGAAATTCTTAAGTGAAGAACTACTTGCAGCAGAATAAGTACTCGAGTAAGCATAAGAGAATGCGGGCATGGTCATCATGATGAAATGAAGACAATCAAAGAGTATGTAAAGCGTAAACACAGGATAACACAAGATGAAGACAAACAGATCAAGAAATTGAACTGAGGAAATTGAGAAAGTCTTAAGTCAAAGTCTTCAAACGAGAATATGAACGAACACTCAACACAAGAATGAGGAAATGAAAGAGTTGAGGAAATAGAACCAGTTAGGTTGGTGAAGACAATGATTTGGTAGACCAGTTCCAACTGCTGTCTCGGTTATGCGGAGTTGGAAGCGGCCGAGTATTTAAACTCGAGGACACACAGTCCCGGACACCCGATCGCTGAGCACGCAGCTCAGACACCAAGTCCTCACCAGATTATCCTTGAACTAAGGTCACATGCACCTCGTCCAATCACTCGTGGTAAGTGTTCAGCGACTTCCAAACCTTCACAGATCGTCACTCGGCAATCCACAATTCCTCTTGGATGCTCTAGACCATGACGCCTAACCGCTTGGAAGAAGCACGCCTTCAAAGGTAACAAGCGTCGGATCCACGCAGGATCAATCTCTTGATGATGCTCAATCACTTTGGGTTTGTAGGGGTTTGGTTTTTGTGTTTTTCCTCACTCGATGATTTTCACTCAAAGTCCTCGGAGGATGGGTTGCTCTCAAATGACAAGTGTCAAGTTCTCTCGAGCAGCCAACCAGCTAGTGGTTGTAGGGGCGGCTATTTATAGCCTAGGGAGCAGCCCGACATGATAAGACATAAAATGCCCTTCAATGATATGACCGTTAGGTGGATAAGATATTTTGGGATTAGCCGCGCCAAGACAGCCGGTCGAAAATTTGACTCTCAAATTCCTCGTGGCTATCATGTTCCTCATCGTAGGCAATCCGCCGGCGAATTCCTAACTCCTCGGTCAGAACAAATTCCTCAATGACCAAAAGAACTTCAGATTCACATCAAGAAATTGACTGAGCTGTATGAGATTTCCAAAGGCTTCACTCGAAGGGATTGGTAGGTGTAGGATATTGAGTTGAGCATCACATGGAAATTTTTCCTTAGTATTTCCTAATTTCTTTAACAAGACGGTGTTTCCTATGACTCAAGAAAGAGAAAACGAAACTATGAAAAGAAAAGTCTTCACGCTTCATGTTCCTCAAATGAATACCAAGTCTTCAAGGTCACACCAATTTCTTCACTTTCAAAGTCTTCAAAAAGTCTTGAATATCAAAGTCTTCAACGAAGAACTTCATTTTTAGGGTCGACTTTCTCTCAGAATATCAAACTCCTCATAGACATATAGACCTGTGTACACTCATAAACACATTAGTCCCTTAACCTATAAGTCTTCAATACACCAAAATCACTAAGGGGCACTAGATGCACTTACAAAGCTGGGTAAGCGGACACTTCTTTTTGCCCATCCGTTCCATATTGCCATATTTAAGTACCTTATCTTGTGATTTCGACGCAGGAATTGCGCCGGGCCATAAAGGATATAAACAGCCCTCCTCCACAACCCGAGGATCCGGAAAGGTCCCTTGATCCGGCCTCCCAAGAGGATCCGGAAATATCCGTGGAGCTGATCGATGGAGTATTTTACCAACTGAGCATCGACAATGCCTTGGTCGCCATTACGGCCGACATTACTGAATACTTCCAAATTTCACAGTAATCGAGATCAAGTCCCAACACTTTGAAAATGATACATCCGTGCTTATTTTTGATCACCGTATACCAATGGTGTTTTGCAGGGGGGGCCATTGAGGCGGAAGGCCGAGCCTGCGGTGGCTAGCCAACAAGGGGCAGCAAGGCCCAACAGGCTGAAAAGAAGTGCAGTCCGGATTGAGACGCCGGTGCAACTGTATGGCGTGCCATATTATTCCCAGGTTTTATTCCTGGAAGGCATACTAACGCCCATGCTCTTTTCAGGAAAAAGAGCGCTCGCCAGACTATATCCGGAGAGGTTGCCAATCGAGCCTCCACCAGCCAGGCTCCAAAGCCAGGTCCAGAAGCGGAGGCAAACACGAGGCGTGCGTCGGACACTCCTCCAATAGAGGATGCCGGCTGCATCGCTCGCCACCAATTCCGAGGTGGAGAGTGCCATGAATCACAGGCGTCGCCAGACAGTTCTTCGTGACGCATGTTTCTCCCAAGAGGCATTGGATGCCTTCAATTCGGGAGATGCGCACCTCCATGCCGCTCAAAATGGTCTAGCCAGAGCCACGAAGCAGTATGTGAAAGACATACAGGTGAGAAAATTTGATGGTTATATATGCCAGTAGCACCCGAGACTTGAAGCAGTTACAATAACTGATTTAAGGATCATTTGTTATGCAGGACCTTACAAAAAAGAATACCCAACTGTTCCGGGAGCTGGAAGAGTGCAAAGCCCAACTTGAGGCCACACTAGCCGCTGCAGGGGAGGCCAAGGAGACCCCTCCGTAATATACGCTCAAAGATAAGTATGTTGTGAAGTGCGGCGTGTGTGCAAATCGACAATATCATTGCAGATGGCGCCAGAGTAGATCCCGACAAGCAACAACTCTTGTGCGGTTAAAGGCCGGGCGAGAGCGTGCTTCCGAGGGTGAGGCAGGAGAAGAATAATCTCCAAGATGCCAACACCCACCGGGCGAGGAACTCAAGGATGTTCGTGCTCAACCGCCGGACTCCGTGAAGGAGAATCGACGGCTTCGACGCTGCATTTTTAGTAAGTGCTTGAACGAACTTTAAAAAGAGTTCGGCGAGGAAGTCGACTAACAGAGTTATGTCTCGTAGGTATGCTCACTGTGTCGCCCCACAGAGGAAATGCCCGATTCTCGGGTGACCTTCTTCCGAAGTTTACAACTGCACGAACGAAGTTCGGCAGTGATGAAAGGCGTCGCCTGTGCCTTGTGGCCATCTCTGCTCCCTACCCAAAGGCCTTGGAGAGCTTGCAGAGAGGCTTATGAGCGCGCGGCGCTCCGATTATGGAAGATATCGGCCTGCCAAGGCGCCAGGAGGCTGGGCCATGGTGAAGACGCTGCACACGGTTGTCGACCCAAACCACATGGCCGAGGTCGGACTCATGGGGCCTGATGGGAAGGAGATCCCTATGAGCTTAGTGTACGACCAAGTAGAATTGGCCGCAAAGTATTCCCAACAGGATCAGTAAACTAGACATCCTATTAGATGGTATTGAGGAGGAATACACCCAAATAAATTGACTATGTAATTTAAGATGACATGTAAAAATGCCTTCTATCCGGATTGTAGATCGTTTGTCATGGCGGACCTTTTCGCTTCAACCTCGGGACCCTATAGTCCGAGTGTGTCCGAATACCCTCACGGTTATGTAAGAACCGGGGCATGCGTGGAGACCAACGTAGGGGTCATTAGTGCTTGAATGCATAAGTGCCCAACTAGTTATGTTATATTACATGGTTACTAAGAAACATCTTCCAGGGAGAATAGTTCCGTTAGGGGTTCCTTTCCCTGGGAGGCGTGCCTTAAAGTGCATGTCCGGACTGTGAAAAAAAGCAGAAAAACATCTGGGGGCAGATAAATAAATAAGCGAGAAATCATCTTTAGTTCACCGACCAAATATTCCCTTAAGAATGCTAGCTTTCGGCTTCACCCAGTCTGAGGTACACATCCGGCTGACCGGCAAGAATAATCGCAGAGGTGCTCCCTTTACCGCCCTAGCCGAACAATCGGGGACGAGGGGTAAGCACAGAGCCGTGCAACCCAGCTTGGCCAAAACTGAAGTCATATCGATGCATATAATGGTGAATAAAAGGTACATGCGGAAGTGTGACACATGTATTGGGCATGAAGCCCTTATAATTAAGCTTCGTGAAAGAAGCCCTGTGTACAATGAGCGCTGATAGCACGTCAAGTGTGTAAAGCGAACAATGCGCTAACGGGCCTTCCAAGGCTTGAAAGAAAAAGGAGGGAGAAGGAGAAAAATAGAAGACAGCTAAAATGTAAAATATGGACAGAGGAAGGAGACGAACTCAGAATCCAGCGCTAGGCGTAGAATCTTCGAAGACGTGCTGCGTTCCATGGGTTCGACTCGAGTCGGTTATCCGATGCATCTCGCAGACGGTACGCTCCATCGGTCAGGACTTTGTCGATAATAAAGGGACCTTCCCATTTGGGCTTGAGTTTGTCCTTTTTCTTGTCCGGCAGGCATAGAACTAACTCACCAACATTGTAAGTTTTGGCCCGTACTTCTCTGCTTTGATATCTTCGAGCCTGCTATTGATAGAATGCGGAACGAGCTTTTGCCACGTCACGCTCCTCCTCCAAGGCGTCCAAACTGTCCTGCCGATCGAGCTCGGCTTCTCTTTCCTCGTACATGCGCACGCGAGGTGAGTCGTGAATTATGTCGCAGGGAAGAACTGCCTCTGTGCCGTATACCATAAAGAATGGTGTGAATCCGGTGGTGCGATTCGGCGTGGTCCGCAGCCCCCGGAGTACGGAGTCGGGCCCCTCTACCCAGTGCGTGTTAGATTCCTTGAGGGACCGCACTAATCTGGGTTTGATTCCGCTCATGATTAGACCATTTGCTCGCTCGACTTGACCGTTAGTTTGAGGGTGATAGACTGAAGCATAATCGAGCTTGATGCCCATGTTTTTGCACCAGAGTTTGACCTCGTCGGCCGTGAAGTTCGTGCCGTTATCAGTGATGATGCTGAGGGGACGCCGTAATGGTGTACGACCCCTGATATGAAGTCTATCACCGGTCCGGATTCGGCCGTCTTAACAGGCTTGGCCTCTATCCATTTGGTGAATTTATCCACCATGATCAGTAGGTATTTTTGCTTGTAGGTTCCTCCTTTAAGGGGTCCAACCATGTCAAGCCCCCAGACCGCGAAGGTCCAGGTGATGGGTATAGTTCGGAGGGCGGTGGGTGGCATGTGGCTTTGATTAGAAAAGAGCTGGCAACCGACGCACCGTTGGACTAAGTCCTGAGCATCTGCCCGGGCCGTCGGCCAATAAAATCCTGTACAGAAGGCCTTGCTTACAAGGGCTCGGCTGCGGCGTGGTGCCCGCCGAGTCCGGCATGAATTTCAGCCAGAAGATTCCTCCCTTCCTCTTTGGAGATACACCTTTGAAGGACTCCGGTGATGCTTTTTTATAAAGCTCTCCCTCATGGACTTTATAGGCTTTAGATCGCCGCACTATGCAGCGATGCCTCGTTTTGGTCCTCGGAAGTTCCTGCCTGGTTAGGTAGGCTAGGCATGGTTTCGCCCACGGGCAATGACTGCCATTAGTACGTAATTTGAAGATGTTACTTAGATTGGCGAGCCTCCAATTGTGTCAGAATGTTCGGTGTCGGGCAGCGCTGTTGGGTCCGGGCTGTTATTTCCGGACTCCCCTTCCCATAATACGGATGGCTTGAACAACCTCTCTAAGAAGATATTGGGGGGGACGGCATCGCGCTTTGCGCCAATGCGTGCCAAGACGTCTGCTGCCTGATTGTTTTCCCGGGCTATATGGTGAAATTCGAGCCCTTCGAACCGAGCTGATATTTTTAGGACGGCATTGCGATAAGCTGCCATTTTCAGATCCTTGGCATCAAAGTCTCCATTTATTTGGGATATCGCGAGGTTCGAATCCCCGCGCACCTCTAGGCGTTGAATGCCCATGGATACTGCCCTCCGGAGACCATGTAGAAGGGCCTCATATTTGGCTGCGTTGTTGGAGTCCGTATACATTATCTGGAGTATGTTTTGAACTGTATCTCCTGTTGGGGACGCTGTAACAACGCCAGCCCCGCACCAGCCAACATTTTGGAGTCGTCGAAGTGCATGATCCAGTTGGAATATGTGCCGTACTCTTTAGGGAGTTCGGCTTCAGTCCATTTGGCGACGAAGTCGGCCAAAACTTGCGACTTAATGGCTCGTCATGGCTTATAGGTTATGTCGAACGGGAGGAGCTCAATGGCCCATTTGGCAATCCGGCCCGTCGCGTCGCGGTTGTTTATAATGTCGTTAAGAGGTACTTCGGAGGCTACTATTATCGAACACTCTTGAAAGTAGTGTCGCAGCTTCCGGGATGCCATAAACACCACGTACGCTATCTTTTGATAATGCGGATACCGTGACTTGCACGGAGTTAGGACAGTGGACACGTAGTAAACTAGTTTTTGGAGGGGGAACTTGTGTCCGTCCGTTTCTCGTTCGACAACGAGCACCGTGCTTACAACTTGATGAGTTGCCGCGATGTATAATAGCATTGGTTCGCCCATGTTGGGCGCGCCAGACCGGGTTTGTTGCCAATATGGCTTTTATTTCTTCGAGTTCGCCGTGGCGGCATCAGTCCACTCGAAGTGTTCGGTCTTGTGAGGAGGCGATAAAGGGGTAATGCCTTTTCTCCCAAACGGGAGATAAAGCGGCTTAGAGCCGCCACACATCCAGTCAATTTTTGTATTTGTTTGAGGTCCTTTGGGGTATCCAGTTGTGACAGAGCTCGGATCTTGGTTGGGTTTGCTTCAATTCCTCTACCGAATACAATGAAGCCCAAGAGCTTTCCGGCTGGTACGCCGAAAACGCATTTTTCCGGGTTAAGCTTGATGTCATATGTTCGGAGATTATCGAATGTGAGCCTCAAGTCGTCTACTAGAGTTTCGACATGCTTGGTTTTGACGACCACATCATCTATGTATGCCTCCACTGTTTTGCCGATCTGGTTTGCCAGACATGTTTGAATCATGCTCTGATATGTTGCGCTGGAGTTTTTGAGCCCGAAGGGCATTGTGTTGAAGCAGAATGGGCCGCATGGGGTGATAAATGCCATTGTGGCTTGGTCAGGCTCTGCCATCTTAATTTGATGGTAGACGGAGTATGCGTCGAGGAAACACAATGAATCGTGTCCCGCGGCAGCGTCGATAATTTGATCGATGCGGGGGAGGGGGAAGGGATCATTTGGGCAAGCCTTGTTGAGGTCCTTGAAGTCAACGCATAGGCGCCAGGATTTGTCCTTCTTTGGTACCATCACCAGGTTTGCTAGCCAGTCCGGATGTTTTATATCTCTGATGAATCCGGCCTCCAATAGTTTGGCTAGCTCCTCTCCCATGGCTTGTCTCTTAGTTTCGGAGAAACACCGAAGAGCCTGTTTGACTGGCTTGAATCCTTTTAGTATGTTTAGGTTGTGCTCGGCCAGCCGTCGTGGGATTCCTGGCATGTCTGAAGGGTGCCACGCAAAAATGTCCCAATTTTCGTGTAGGAATTCTCATAGTGCAGCGTCTACATCAGGGTTTAATTGTGCCCCGATGGAGGCCGTTTTTGTAGGGTCTGTTGGGTGGACTTGGAATTTGACTATTTTGTCCGCTGGTTTAAAGGAGGTGAACTTGGATCTTTTATCGAGTATCACATCGTCCCTGTTCACCGTGGAGTGCAGCGCAGTCAGTTCCTCGGCCGCTAGGGCTTCGGATAGTGCCTCAAGGGCTAGTGCGGCTGTCTTATTTTCGGTAGCAGTGCTATGTCCGGTCACTAGCAAGAGTGATGATTTCGTTGGGCCGGGCATTTTGAGCTTCATGTACCCGTAATGGGGTATAGCTTGAAAATCGTGAATGCCTCTCGCCCTAATAGAGCGTGGTATCCGCTACTGAACGGGGCCACTTGGAACGTGACCTCCTCGGACCAGTAATTATCTCTGGCGTGCGAACACCACATCCAGTGTGATTTTTCCTGCATGCAGACGCTTCCCGACCGGGTATTATTCCTCTAAAGGTCGTCTTTGCTTCGCTCAATGCGGCTCCGGTCTATTTCCATTTTTGAAGGGTTTCCTCATAAATGAGGTTCAATCCGCCGCCACCGTCCATGGGTACCTTGGTAAGGCGAAGCCATCCACTATTGGACCGAGGACCAATGCTCTTGGTGCTCGGGCTGTTCGAATTTAGGTTCATCAACGGCATTGAAGGTAATAGCCGTGTCACCCATGGGTTTATTGTTGCTACTTGGTAGACTTCGCAAGGTCATGGAGTGTTCGTTTTTCGCACATTATTTGATGCGAAAGTCTCAAGATCATAATACCATACTGGTATCCCTGGCTGGTGCTCTCTGGATGCTGGGGTTAGAAGCTCTTCGCCACTTTTGGCCACCTGCCGGAGTATCCAACATGCTCTAAGGCTATGAGTTGGTGTGGCGCCCTCTGTACTATGAATTTTACAGGGTCCGTTGAGCCATCCCTCCAGTACGTTTCCATGCCCCGTAGGGGTTTTTTGTTTTTTGGTGTACAACCCGGGTGATTGGCAATAATGCACCCTTTTATTTCGGACTGGGTTTGTATTCAGGGCCGGATTGTCCCAAAATCTTACTTCGGTTTTCCAGGCGCTTTCCATCGCACAAGATTTTCGTACTATGGACGCCAAGTCAAAAAGCGTGTAATTTCCACGGCGACCTATGGCGTTGAGGATTCCCTTGTCCATGCAATTATTGCGAAGAGTGAAATTGCGTCTTCCTCGCAGCAGATCCTTTATCCTGTTCATAACCGGAGGAATCGCCCAAGAACGATGTCTTGTTTCCTCGAGCTCTTGCCTAATTTTGGATAGATCGCCTATGTTCGGGTGGGTGGGTGGAATTAAATCCGAAACCTCACCCAATCTGAGACTCAAGGGCTAAGGAGTTTCCGAACTCGGAAGCTTGGATTCTTGGATGTTGTCCGATGAATCTAGCCCGTTGCCTGACTCTAAGTTCAGGTCTTGAGTGACATCCTCCCCTCCGCGGGTATCCGGCTTGGAGGGATCGGGAATCCGGACATAGCTAGTCCTTAAGATAATGAAGGGCTGCCGCATTGTTCTTCCACCACATCAATGTGATGGGTGACCTGGGGAGAGTTAATCTCTCTCAGATCGGGTTTAGGCCCAATCTGATCGTAGTCTGTAGCGACTCCCGGGGCGGCGATGCAATCCAGGAGCTCGTTTAAGGAAGAGATCTCCATCGGATCTAACTGCTCGGTGAGTTCCGAGTTGACGTGAAGATTGCTTTCGATGACCCGAGAAGTCATTGTCGGCGCGGCGGCCGAACAGGCGGTCATAAGAAAACCGCCTAGCCGGAGAGTTTGGCCGATAGCCAAAGCTCCTTTAGCAACAGTGCCATCTTTAAAGACGGGATGAGGCATCCTTCCTGATGGCGACGGCACAGAGGAACTCTCAATGAAAGCACCAATGTCGGTGTCAAAACTGGCGGATCTCGGGTAGGGGGTCCCGAACTGTGCGTTTAGGCGGATGGTAACAGGAGACAAGGGACACGATGTTTTTACTCAGGTTCGGGCCCTCTCGATGGAGGGAAAACCCTACTCCTGCTTGATTAATATTGATGATATGGGTAGTACAAGAGTAGATCTACCACGAGATCAGAGAGGCTAAACCCTAGAAGCTAGCCTATGGTATAATTGTTGTTCGCCCTACGGACTAAAACCCTCCGGTTTATATAGACACAGGAGAGGGCTAGGGTTACACAGAGTCGGTTACAATGGGAGGAGATCTACATATCCGTATCGCCAAGCTTGCCTTCCACGCCAAGGAAAGTCCCATCCGGACACGGGACGAAGTCTTCAATCTTGTATCTTCATAGTCCAAGAGTCCGGCCAAAGGTTATAGTTCGGCTATCCGGACACCCCCTAATCCGGGACTCCCTCACTAGCCAATCCCACCATCAAAGAATGCTGGGTGTTCAAGCAGGCCGACAAGTTGAATGCCGAAAACAAGGACAAGGGGCTGCATAGTGATGACAAGGAGGAGCCCCGGCCACCGAACACGGGAGGCCAGAAGAGATTCCCCCCACAAGTGAAGACGGTGAATATGATATACGCAACCCACATTCCTAAGAGGGAACGGAAGCGTGCACTAAGGGACGTCTATGCGATGGAGCCTGTTGCCCCAAAGTTCAACCCGTGGTCCTCTTGCCCGATCACCTTCGATCGCAGGGACCACCCCACTAGTATCCGTCATGGAGGATCCGCCGCATTGGTCCTCGACCCCATCATTGACGGATTTCACCTCACTCGAGTCCTAATGGGCGGCGGCAGCAGCCTGAACCTGCTCTATCAGGATACAGTGCGCAAAATGGGTATAGATCCCTCGAGGATCAAACCCACCAAAACCACCTTTAAGGGTGTCATCCCAGGTGTAGAGGCCCATTGCACGGGCTCAATCACACTGGAAGTGGTCTTTGGATCTTCGGACAACTTCCGAAGCGAGGAGTTAATCTTTGATATCGTCCCATTCCGCAGTGGCTATCACGCACTGCTCGGGCGAACCACATTTGCAAAATTCAATGCGGTACCGCATTACGCATACCTTAAGCTCAAGATGCCAGGACCTAGGGGGGTCATATCAGTTAATGGCAACACAGAGCGCTCTCTCCGCAAGGAGGAGCACACTGCGGCCCTCGCAGCAGAAGCACAAAACAACCTTTTAAGGCAATCCGCCAATTCGGCGACACAGCCCCCGGACACCGTCAAGCGAGTCCGGAGTAACTAGCAGCAGGATCGCCTGGCACGTTCAGAGCTCGCCTAGCAATTCGGACCCTGTCCTAGTCCCAGTCAAGCGACGAAATCCGTGCCGCGCGTACATAATTACGCACTGAAAATACCATGGGCATAGGCGGGGGCACGATCAGGACATGCCCTGCAATGCGGCTCAACCGCCATAGGGGCTGCCCACCTTCATATTTTCCCTCTTTCAGGACCTTACTCTCTGGAAGCCCTATCCGGCAGTACGATTGCCGGACACATAATACAACAACCAAGGAGGCAGGAAGCTACGTCGTACAATGGAATCCCCAGGTGGTCTCTGATAACGAGCGAAATACCTGCTTTAAATACCAGTCCGCATCTTGCCCTTGGATAGGACATGTCAAATAGTCCTATTTTTTGCTTATTGCACTACTTGTATCAGTATGCTTTGACGTATTCTTTAAATAACAATGCATAGCATTAGCCTATTATTGCATTATCTATACTTTTTCTTATATGTTTATTTACGACAATCAGCACCCGTACATTCTGGTACGACCAGTACGCCAGGGGCTTTCGTATACCCCATAGTACGGTGTGAGAAGTCCGAACACTTTTGAAAGTGCGGCACCCCGAACTTATAGCATTATATGCATCAGCTCCGAATCATGTCTTGGGTCAATAGTTGGGTTTGCCTGGCTCCCATGTTTTGGTACCTTACATTCCGCAATATCGGCTAAGATAGCACTGGGAGAACTACTGCGATTGTGTCCCGGTTCTTCCGGACGAGCACCTCAGTAGAGAAAGCCAAAACTGACTGTCATGATAAGGCGAGAGCTGGTCGCTGTTCGAGAGGTCTCAAGTCCTTAAAGACTTTTTCTGCTTCGGGCGAGGAGTCGGCCTTGTCCGACTTAGGCGTATATAGCGCCCCAACTTCGGCCCTCCGAATACTAGGGGCTTCGCCAAAATTTAAAATTGTAGACTTCTATGGCTTAGTGAGAGTGATAAAGCATTATAGTCCGATTGCCTGGTTCGTTGTGCTGAGCACCTCCCTCGAAAGACCCAAAAATGGGAAAAAGAGTGCTTAGATTTATCCCGAACACCCCAGTACTAGTTGCATGGGGGCAGAAGCCAACGACTGGCCAACTCTCAGATTTGATAAACGGCCGCACATAAGGTAATATTTTAAATTCAAAAAGCGTTGCATAGCGCAAATGAACTAGTTTCACATTACAGGATCACATGAGCATGTTCATTCAAAAATTACATCTTTGGCACACTCGTCATACAAAGTGGCACCCTTCAGGACACTGTCATAATACATTTCGGGGTGGTGATGCTCCTTCCCCTGCGGTGGCCCCTCCTTCACCAGCTTCTCGGCGTCCATCTTCACCCAGTGCACTTTCGCATGGGCAAAAGCCCTGCGTGCACCTTCAATGCAGACGGACCGCTTGATGACTTCAAACCGGGGGCAGGCATTCACAAGCCGCCTCACCAGGCCGGAGTAGCTGCCATGCAGGGGCTCGCCAAGCCACATCCGGGCTATGAGATCCTTCATGGCCTGTTCGGCCGCCTTGTGGAGCTCGACCAGTTGCTTCAGCTGGTCGCTCAAGGGCATCGGGTGTTTGGTCCCAGTATACTGAGACCAGAACAACTTCTCCGTCGAGCTCCCCTCCTCGGCCCGGTAGAACTCCGCGGCATCTGACACACTGCGGGGCAGATCTGCGAACGCTCCTGGAGAGCTCTGAATTCGGGTAAGTAAAAAGAAATTGTCTTTCACATGCTTGCTTTGCATAATGAATGCCTTACCCGCTGCTATCTTCTTAACCGCCTCAATTTCCTGGAGGGCCTTTTGGGCTTCGACCTTGGCATGTTTTGCGCCTTCGAGGGCCTTCACAAGCTCGGACTCTCGCGTCTTAGAGTCAAGCTCCAGGGACTCGTGCTTCTTGACGACAGCCTGAAGCTCTTGCTGCACCTCGCCTACTCGGGCCTCTTGTTTTTCGCGCTCGATGCGCTCCTTGGCCGCTTTTTTCTCGGCCTCTGACAGCGCCTTAGTCAGGGTCGCCACTTTGGTAGTGGCCCCTGGCAAATTCATGACGATCCTATTATTTTGCAACCAAATCTCTTTCTATATACAGACAAGGTATTGCTTACCTTTGCCCTCCTCGAGCTGCCTCTTGGCAAGGCCGAGCTCTTCCTCGGACCGCTCAAGGTCCTGCTTCAGTGCAGCGACCTCCGCAGTACGTGCGACAGCGGCCAGCAGTGAAGCCTGCATAGACATATTCTAATTAGACTCCTATGATTATTATTTGATCCTCTATTCGGCTTTTCTTCACGAAAGCCAAACAGAGCATCAGGGGCTACTGTCTATACGGTAATATTTTCCTATATTTCGATTACTTACCTGAAAGCCTGCTAGGCGGCTGGCACAAGCTTCATTCAGTCCGTTTTTGACGGACTGAACCTTCTCAATCACCGCACTCATGATAGTGTGGTGCTCTTCATCGATGGAAGTGCTGCGAAGCGCTTCCAGCAAGTTGTCTGGTGCCTCTGGATGGACAGAGGTCACCGGCACGGGCGGCTTGCCCTTCTTAATACGAGGTCGCCTGCCGGAGTCCGAAACCACAGGAGGTTCTGGCGCAGTGTTCGGCTGAGGCCGACCTTGGAGCCCATGGGAGTCTTGCTCCCTTTGCGCCCGGGGTCCGGAAGGTCGCCTCGAGGCGCCTCCAGAACTACCTCCCCTCGGCTTGGTGCATTCTGAGGCAACACCTTGGCGTTGTCCGTAGGGCAAGGGGTGGAGGCGGTCGGAAGTGAATCGCTATTCATATCCGATGGGTCCAAAGAACCGTCCGACGAAGGTACGTCGATGCGGGCTCGGGACGGACTGCATAATCATATTCGGCGTAAGGAGAAGCAGTGCAGTAGAAGCATACCATGAATTACTATGGTATCCGGATACTTACAACTTCGCCAGGGGCTTGTCCCTTGGCAACCACTCGTCGTCACTATAGGCGGCGGTCGTGGAACAGTCCGGAAGGAGGGTCCTTCCCTTCTTGGACCCTTCGGCCTCCCCGATTGGGGCGGCCTTCCGTTTCTTGTCTCCCCCGGCTGGGGGGGAGAACATTCGTCTTCCTCCTCCTCGTTTTCATGAGAGGAGTGCGCCTCGGAGTTATCGGACGATGAGTCCGATATCACCTGACGCCGGAGACCCTTTAGGGTCCCCGTGGTCTTCTTCTTGGCCTTCTTCTCCGGCACCTCATAAGGTGCCAAAGCCAGCATCTCCGTTAGGAGAGCATCTGCTGGATCTTCGGGCAGGGGGACTGGACAGTCAATCTGCTCCGCTATCTCCACCCAGTCCTGGAAGCTTAGATCCCGCACATGATTAAACTGGGGAAAATAAACACCCTATGAGGTATAAAGAACTTACTGAACTGGCATGGCGCCGTGCGCTGAGTCCACGGTCCTCGGTAAGGGAAGGAGGCACCTCGGCGCCCTTGAACAGCACCCTCCAAACGTCCTTGTGCGTCGTGTCGAAGAGCTCGTGCAGAGTCTGGTGCTTGGCCGGGTCAAACTCCCACAAATTGAATGCCCGTTGTTGACACGGGAGGATCCGGCGGAAGAGCATGACCTGGACCATGTTGACGAGCTTGATTTTCTTGTTCATCATGTTTTTGATGCAGGTCTGGAGTCCGGTCAGCTCTACCGGGGAACCCCAGGACAGGCCCTTCTCTTTACAGGAGGTGAGCCGCGTGGGGATTCCGGATCGGAACTCGGGGCCGCCACCCGGTTGGTGTCATGCTCGGTGATGTAGAACCACCCCGATCGCTACCCCTTTGTGGTCTCCACATAGGAGCCCTCGAGCCATGTGACGTTGGGCATTTTGCCCACCATGGCGCCGCCGCATTCCGCTTGCTGGCCGCCCACTACCTTCAGTTTAACATTGAAGGTCTTCAACCACAGGCCGAAGTGGGGCCGGAAGTGGGGACGATAAACGCCGAGATGTTGAGGATAAAGTTTGGGGCCAGATCATGGAAGTCCAGCCCGTAGTAGAACATGAGGCCGCAGACGAACGGGTGGAGGGGAAATCCCAGTCCGCGGACGAAGTGGGTTAGGGAAACTACCCTCTCATGAGATTCTGGGGTAGGGACGATCTGCCCCGCGTTGGGCAGCCGATGCGCGATATCCGCGGCCAAGTATCCGACTCCCCGCAGCTTTTTGATGTCCTCCTCCGTGACGGAGGATTTCATCCACTTGCCTCCCGCTCCGGACATGCTTGGAGCGGTTTGACGAGAAAGACGCAAACTTGGGCGTTGGAGCTCGAGTGTGCAAGAATGGATGAGCAAGGAGGAAGAAGGCGTGGGTGAAAAAGGTGAATCCTTATCCCTTTATAAGGGCGGACGAAACTGTACACCCCCACCTGCCTAGTAAACTCGCTTATTCCCCAAGCGCCGTAATTGATGGCGTGGTTGGGTTACCCACGTCAGTATTGATGAGAATCCCATGATAAGGGGACACGATCTCTACTTCGACAAGACATGCCAAGGAAACCGCCTCGCAATATGCGCCGAGGCTGGTTGAGAAAAACGGTTCGAATAATGACCGGGTCATGGTGCGATGTCATGTGTCAGCAGATTAGATTTGTGGAAATATTATTCTGTCTACGGTGGCACGTGGAATTTGTTTTGCAGAGCCGGACACTATCCTTGTGTTCAAAATCTTCTATGGAGTATTCGGAGGAGGAACCCGCCTTGCAATGCCGAAGACAATCTGCGTGCCGGTGTCATCGTCATTGAAGCCTGGTTCGAGGGCTCTTTGAGGGAGTCCTGGATTAGGGGGTCTCCGGACAGCCGGACTATATCCTTTGGCCGGACTGTTGGACTATGAAGATACAAGATTGAAGACTTCGTCCCGTGTCCGGATGGGACTCTCCTTGGCATGGAAGGCAAGCTTGGCGATACGGATATGTAGATCTCCTCCCTTGTACCCGACTCTGTGTAACCCTAGCCCCCCTCCGGTGTCTATATAAACCGGAGGGTTTAGTCCGTAGGACAACAACAATCATACCATAGGCTAGCTTCTAGGGTTTAGCCTCTACGATATCGTGGTAGATCAACTCTTGTAATACTCATATCATCAAGATCAATCAAGCAGGAAGTAGGGTATTACCTCCATCGAGAGGGCCTGAACCTGGGTAAACATTGTGTCCCCCGCCTCCTGTTACCATCCGCCTTAGACGCACAGTTCGGGACCCCCTACCCGAGATCCGCCGATTTTCACACCGACAGGTGTTCTTGTGCTCAACAAACTTGTGTGGGTGAGGACTCGGTGAGTTCGAGACCCGATGCCCCTACTGTGGTGGCTAGTTCTACTTATATAGGCCCCGGTCCTCTTCCCAAATATTGAGCGGGAAGGGAGCCAACAACGGCTGGCAAATTTGAAGGGGGACAGCTAGTACAAGCTATCCTGACAAAAGTGGTCTTCGCCTGCGAAAGGCTTTGGTGGTGACGCCGTCTTGGGCTCCACGATGACCTCTGTCATGCCGTCCTTCGGGTCTTGGTCTTGTTGCACCAATATGGCAACCTTTGCCTGATGCCTCGGTACTCCTCGCCTGCGCTTGCCTCCTTAGCACCAAAGAGGAAACAAGGACACTGCATGCGCTGGCGCCTGCCTGGTGCTGATCGTCATGGCTCACGTCACGAGGGCCTCGTGAGGTTTGCCCCGCCTTGATATCTTCGCTCCTCGTGAGCCTGCCTGGCTAGGCCACTCCTGAGGAGGTCTTGTGTCGTTCGCCTCGTGTGGCTTGGCCCCTCGCGAGGGTCTTGGATGCTTTGTTGATGAAGGTGGGCCGTACGGACCGCTAACTTAGCCACGTCGTGGGCCGCAGGCAGGCAAGTCTGGGGACCCCCGTTCCCAGAATGCCGACAGCAGCCCTTGGGCCCAAGGTGCGCTCGGGCTTGGCTTCACAGTGAAGCCAAGGGTCAAGTACGGAGCGCCGCAGGCCCCCAAAGCCTGTGGCCTCGGTTGACGCGTGGCGGTTGATTGGACGTGGGCGTCTCCGCTTCCCCACGCTGCCTCGGCAACTGCACGACTTGACAAGTCCCTGCGACATGCAAGGAAACCATCATTACCTGCGATCGTGGGAGGTGTCGGTTGGCCTTCTTTTGCCCTAAATGGGGAGGGGGCGGAGCCCCCGTCGCCCATCTCTTCCGTGCTTGCTTGCTTCTTCCTCCTCGCTCCACTACTAGTGACAATGGCGCCGCCGAAGAGGTTCTCTGCTGCAGAGAAGGGCAAGGCCTCTCGGGAGGGGCCCGACTCCGCGACGCCCAAGCGAGGACGTGCTCGTCCCCGCAAGCATGCCGCGACCCCCGTTGTGGCCTCCGGCTCCTGGGGCGGCACCACAATGCATGGCAGGAGTCGCTCGGGTCGCGGCAGTCATGTCGACGAAAGAAGGCGCGCCATGGTTGCGTGACCTCCCCTTCCGCGGTTCCATGCGTCAGAGGTGTTGCCGAAGTTTGTTGTCTGGTCGGAGAATCCGGCCGGCAACTAGCTCCGGCTCCCTCGCTTCTTCGCCGATGAGCTGCCGGCCTCTGGTCCCGGCGGGCTTTGGTTGCAGGCGGACGGTTGCTGCAGCCGAGCTTCTTGGGTTGCGGTCGAGGTCTCCGCTGCAGGCAACATAGCTTTGGCCCGCAGTTGGCAGACGTTTGGCCGTGCGCGCGGGCTGGGCAGGCGGTGCACCCTCCACTTCAAGTTCGACGGTGACGCGACCCTCTTCGTGAGGGTGTTCGGGGAAGATGGTCGTCGCGCCGTATGCTGCCCCGAGGTGAACGACGGCGAGGAGGTGCTCGGCCTTGGCGATGGTCGGGATGAGGAGGAGGATGAACCCGCCGGTCGTGCCTCGTCTGGCTATGGTGACTCCTCCCTTGGCGACAGTTCCAGCAGCGGCGGCGTTGATCAGCCGCCACGCCACCGCGCCCGCTTCGAAGGTAGTAGCGGGTCGCCTCATCGCCGCACATCGGTGAAGCGCGAAGAGGGGTCCGACTAGACCGAGACATTGTCGTGACCCTGCCCCCGTCGGCTGCTACTGGGGCGAGCGTCGCTTTTGTTATGTTTCCCTTTCCCTTCCTGAATTGAAATGAAACCGGCATGGGCCTAGAGGGGCATGTATCGAACCATAACCTATCAACCAGTATGCCATGCTTATTGTTTCAGTGCTGTGTGGCCATTTTGCGCAAAGATAACTTAACCTGGTGCGTTTAGGGCGCCTCCTCCTTGCGAGGCGTTTATTTCCTCGTGCCCATCTTGACCTGCTTACTCAGGAACTGCAAAAATTCGTTAGGAGGTGCGCTAAGAGATTCGGTGTTCACCCATGCCTTGACCTGGCGCTTTGCATCGCGGTACCCGTGGGGCACAGACTAGGACGGGTGCGCCAGCTTTTGGGTTCGTGCGAGGGTGGCTCGCGATAAGGCAGAGAGGAGAGAAATGCTTGCGAGGGCACCTGCCTAGCCCCCTCACGAGGTATGCGAGAGAAAGAACATGGACGAACCAGAGCCGGAAAATGCAGTAAGAGGCGAGGGAACCGAACTAGCAAGGAACACCAAAGGCGAATTTCAATTTAAGAAAAAGCAAGCCAACCACGGAAAGCAAATGAAAAGCCGCGTCCGGCACCTAGTCTAGTCTTCAAGTCTTCTCACCAGCGCGGAGCTAAGTGCTGCCACTAGGCGTGGGCGGAGCCCTGTGGCTGAGGCCGGCGCTACTGAGACTATGGGGCGTGTACAACCCCAACTCATTATTACGTGAGAGTGTCACGGGCGGCGAGCTTCACAGGCACCGGGCCTTCTTCACAGGCTCTGGGCCTTTCTTCACAGGCTCTTGGCCTTGCTTCATGGGTAGAACTTCCGGAGGTGCTGGATGTTCCAGGCATTCTGGATGGGCACCCCGTCTTGCATCTCCAGGCGCGCTGCACCAGGCCTGGAGACATGGACGACCCTGAACGGGCCCTCCCACATGGGCGAAAGCTTGTGCAACCCTTCCCTGGAGAGGACCCGCCTCTGGACGAGATCGCCCACCTCGAGCGTCCTGGAGCGGATGTTGCGGCAGTGGTATCACCGCAGCGCTTGTTGGTGCCTTGCCGCCCTCAATGCAGCCTCGCGACGGCGTTCCTCCCCCAGTACGAGATCCATCCCCCGCGTGGCGTCCTGCTGCGTTTCATCGAACACCAGGACCCGTGCGGAGCGATGCTTGACCTCGTGAGGAAGGACTGCTTCAGCTCCATAGACGAGGAAGAATGGAGTCTCGCCCATTGGCTTGGTGGCGGTGGTGCGGATGGACCACAGCATGGACTGGAGCTTGTCGTGCCAGCCCCTGCCGCAGGCCTCCAGCTTCTTCTTGAAGGTCCTGGTCTTGAGGCCCCTTAGGACCTCCGAGTTGGCACGTTCGCCGAACCATTGCTCCTGGGTGTGCCACCGAAGCGTAGCATATCTACGTTCCAAGGTTAGCACAATAGGTTTTGAAGAGGTTACTAGTAAATTGTGAGCCATTATCTGTGATGATGCGGTTGGGGACCCCGAAGCGGCTCACGAGGCCCTTGATGAACTTGACAGCAGAGCCGACAGGGATGGTGCGGACGGCTTCCACTTCCGCCCACTTGGTGAACTTGTCAACGACGACGTAGAGATAGCGGTAGCCCCCTGGTGCACGAGGGAACGGGCCTAAGATGTCCAGCGCCTAGACCGCGAACGGCCACGTCAGCGGGATGGTCTGGAGGCCCTGAGCTAGCTGGTGAATTTGCTTGGCGTGAAATTGGCAAGCTTCGCAGGATTTCACCAGCTTGGCTGCGTCGTTGAGTGCTGTAGGCCAGTAGAATCCACTTCGGAATACCTTGCCGACGAAGGTCCGTGACGACGAATGGTGCCCACAGTCCCCACCGTGTATGTCAACTAGCAACTCCCTGCCTTGATCGCTAGAGATGCAGTGCAGCGTGACATTGTTCGGTCGTTTCTTGTATAACTCATCGTCTTGGATATAGTATGCCGTGGCCTGCCGGGCCATGCGCTCCGCGTCCTCTTCCTTCTCTGGCAGCATCCCTTGCATCAGGTACTCCTTGAATTCCTTGGTCCAGCATTCCTCCTGGGGCTCGAGTGCCAAGAGCAGCTGAGCTCCCGAGGTCGGGCCACAGGCTGGGGCTCCCGTGGCTGGAGGCTGTGGGAGCTCCTCCCGAGGCTGAGTTGTGCTTGAAAGCGGTGGTGTAGCTGATGGCTTGAAGAGCCGCTCCTCAAAGACGCCGGGCTCTTGTGGTTGCCGCTTGGATGCTCTCCTGGCGATGTTGTCAGCTTCCTTGTTGGTGCCCCGGGGCACGTGCTGCAGCTCTAGGCCCGAGAACGGCTTTTCCATCTTACGCACCTCCGCGAGGTACGCCTCCATATGCTCGTCCTTCGGCTCGTATACCTTGTTGGAGAAGTTGACGAGGAGCTGTGAGTCGCCTCTGACAGCAAGGCGCTTCACCCCTAGAGCTGCCGCAGCCTTCAGGCCGGCTACGAGGCCTTCGTATTCTGCGATATTGTTGGAGACCTTCTCGCCGTGCTGAAAGCAGAGTTGCACAGCGTAATAGAGCTTGTCCTGAGTGGGCGAGATGAGCACTTCTCCAACCCCCACGCCTTGGTGCGCGAAGGCGCCATCGAAATACATGACCCAGCCGTCTGGAGCCTCGCTCCCAGGTGAGGTGGACTGGTCTTCGCCTTCCTTGAGTGTCGGGGCATCCGTCCATTCTGCCACAAAATCAGCAAGCGGCCCCTTGATGACCCTGGTCGTGCTGAACTCCAACTGGAATGCTTGCAGCTCGATGTTCCACTCAGCGACCCTCCCAGCTGAGTTGGGGCTCCTGAGCACCCTCTCCAATGGGTAGGCCGAGATAACCTTGATGGGGTGCCCCTGGAAGTAGTGTCGCAGCTTGCGTGAGGCCACTAAGAGTGCGAGTAGGAGTTTCTAGGGCATGGGGTAGCGTGCCCTTGCGTCCCGCAACATGGTGCTGACGAAGTACGCCGGGTGTTTGACGAGGGCTGGCGCACTGTCGAGGCCCGGGTCCTGCGGAGATTGGGGCATCTCCTGAGGTGGAGAGGTTCCTGAGACCTGATTGCCTTCAGGAGTTTCTGTGACGTTGTCCTGCTGAGCTTGGTCTTCTGTCGTGAGGCCTTTGCTGCGCCTTGCACCACTTTAGCTCCGGCTTGGCACAGCGCGCCCTTGGCTTGGCGCTCCTCCCGAACCGCCACCAACGCTGCGCTGGCGGAGTACGGGGTGGCGGCGAGGTAGAGTACTAGGGGCTCGAGAGGCCGCGGTTCCACCATCACCGGATGGCTGGTAAGGTATTTCTTGAGGTCTCGGAAGGCTTCGTCAGCCTCCAGGTCCACTCGAACGGGCCCTTCTTCTTCATGAGCTTGAAGAAGGGTAAGGCACGCTCTCCCAGCTTGGAGATGAAACGCCCCTATGCGGTCACCCGCCCTGCTAGCTTCTGCATCTCTTTGAGGGTCTGTGGTAGGCTCATGTCCTCGATGGCCTTGATCTTCTCCTGGTTCGCCTCGATCCCTCTGTGGGATACGAGGAATCCCAACAGCTTGCCGGAGGGGACGCCGAACACGCACTTCTCCAGGTTAAGCCTCAAGTTCACTTGGCGCAGGCTCTCGAAGGTCTCCTCCAAGTCTTGAATCAGTGTCCTCGCCTCGCGAGACTTTACCACTATGTCGTCGACGTAGGCCTCTGTGTTTCTCCCGAGTTGCCGCCCCAGGGCGATGTGCATTAGCCGCTGAAAAATCGTGCCCGCGTTGCGCAGCCCGAAGGGCATGCAGGTGTAGCAGTACACCCCACATGGTGTCAGGAAGGCTGTCTTCTCCACATCTTCCACCGCCATCTTGATCTGATGATACTCTGAGAACGCATCCAGGAAGCACAACAGGTCGCACTCGGCGGTGGAGTCGACGATCTGGTCGATGCGCGGGAGCAGGAAAGGATCTTGGGGGCAGGCTTTATTAAGGTTGGTGAAGTCGACGAACATCCGTTCCTTCCTGCCCTTCTTCGGCACTACGACGGGGTTCGCCAGCCATTCGGGATATCGAACTTTGCAAATGGCACCCACCGCCTCCAGCTTGCGGGTCTCCTGGACGATGAAGGCCTGCTTCTCAGTGGACTGCCGTCTCGCTCGCTGCTTCACGGGATGTATGTTGGGGCATACCCTAAGATGACGCTGAATCACCTCCCTCTGGACCCCTACCAGCTAATTGGGCTCCCACGCGAATATCTCCTTGTTTGCGCGCAAGAACCTCACCAAGGCCTCCTCTTGACCCGGGTCGAGGCCGACGCCTATGGTAAAGGTGGCTCCCAAAGACCCGTCCTCGTTGATCGGCACCTGTTTGGTTTTCACCTTGTCTTGGGTGAACAACTGCTTCTTCTTGGTAGGCCCGGCCTCCTTGTCCTCGGAGGTACTGGCGCAGGCGGGCTATGCTGCCGCCGCGGTCTTGAAGGCAAGCCTGAGTGCCGTCACGGCCTCCTTAGTGTCCCCCTTGATGGTGAGGACGCCTTTGCTCCCAGGCATCTTCATGAGGTTGTAGGCCGGGTGAGTCGCCACCATGAACTGAGTGAGTGCTGGGTACCCGAGGATGGAGTTGTACGGGAGACCGATGGGGGCGACGTTGAAGTCTACCAGCTCGGTGTGGTAGTTGTTGCGTGTGCCGAAGGTGACGGGGAGGCGGATCTGCCCCAGAGAGTGGGCAACTCCACCTCGAACTCCCGAGAAGGGCTTGCTGAGGCTGAGCCGCTCGAGCGACACGTGAAGAAGGCTGAAGGCTTCCACGGAGAGCAAGTTGAGGCCGACACCGCCGTCGATGAGGGTCTTGGTAACATCCACACTACAGATGGTGGGCGTGCAGAGCATTGGGAGCATGCCCGAGCCGGCGGTGGAGTCGGGGTGGTCTTCTGAGCCGAAAGTGAGGTCGGCCTCTGGCGCAGCCCAACCCGGCGGAGCCCCCGGGCGCTTGGAGGTGGCCCCGATCTGACGGAGGAACGGCTTGACGTGGCGATCTGAAGGCGGTGCTTGAGAGCCGCCCAGCAGGGCCGCGACTGCGTGGTGCGCCGGCACCGCGTAGCAGGAAGCGAAGAGGTCGCGGAGCTCCCCCAGGACGTCACTGTGGATCCAGGGAGGTTGAGCAGCCAGTCGCGCGGCTCGCCGGCAAGGGCCATGGGAACCAGTTGGCCATGATTTTGTCGTCGCCTCCGGCCTCGAGGACAGCCTCCCCGTACGCCAGCAGGAACGACGACGGGTCTACCGCGCCGTCGTAACGCGGCAGCATCTCTGGCTTGAACTTGGTTGGCCACCGCACCAGCCGTAGGGCGGGGGCCAGGGCTCGGTACCAGACGCCCCGCTGTCGACGTCGGCCGCAGAGGTGGATGGCGGGGCACCTGCCATGGGGGCGAAGCGTGGCGGCGCGGGGCGCAGGCTGGTGGAGAGGAGCTACGACGCACCCCTACCTGGAGCGCCAAATGTCAGATGTGGGGTTCCGGCAAACCCTTAAGGTTCGAACTCTGGGGTGCACGTGAAGTCTTTCCCTCCTACCGATCCACGCCCTACCTCGCTAAGATCTCGCGGACGAACTCGCAACACAGAAAGACACGAGATTTATACTGGTTCGGGCCACCGTTGTGGTGTAATACCCTACTCCGGTGTGGTGGTGGTGGATTGCCTCTTGGGCTGATGATGAACAGTACAACGGGAAGAACAACCTCCTGAGGTTGAGGTGTTCTTGTGCTCAACGAACTTGTGTGGGTGAGGACTCGGTGAGTTCGAGACCCGATGCCCCCTACTGTGGTGGCTAGTTCTACTTATATAAGCCCTTGTCCTCTTCCCAAATATTGAGCGGGAAGGGAGCCAACAACTGCAGGCAAATTTGAAGGGGGACAACTAGTACAAGCTATCCTGACAAAAGTGGTCTTCGCTTGCGAAAGGCTCTGGTGGTGACGCCGTCTTGGGATCCACGATGACCTCCGTCCTGCCGTCCTTTGGGTCTTGGTCTCGTTGCACCGATATGGCAACCTTTTCCTGATGCCTCGATACTCCTCGCCCGCGCTAGCCTCCTTAGCACCAAAGAGGGAACAAGGACGCCTAACGTGCGCTGGCGCCCGCCTGGTGCTGATCGTCATGGCTCACGTCACGAGAGCCTCATGAGGTTTGCCCCGCCTTGATATCTCCGCTCCTCGTGAGCCTGCCTGGCTAGGCCACTCCCGAGGAGGTCTTGCATCGTCCGCCTCGCGAGGCTTGGCCCCCTGCGAGGGTCTTGGATGCTTTGTTGATGAAGGTGGGCCGTACGGCCCGCTAACTTAGCCACGCCATGGGCCGCAGGTAGGCAAGTCTGGGGACCCCCTTTCCCAGAACGCCGACACTTTTGCCCTTGTTTTGGACTCTAACTTGCATGATTTCAATGGAACTAACCCAGACTGACGCTGTTTTCAGCAGAACTGCCATGGTGTTATTTTTGTGCAGAAATAAAAGTTCTCGGAATGACCCGAAAATCCATGGAGACACGTTTTGGAATTAATGAAAAATACTGGCGAAAGAATCAGCATTAGGGGGCCCACACCCTGTACATGAGGGTGCAGGGCGCGCGCCCCCTGCCTCGTGGCCCCCCTGGGACTCCACCGACCTCAACCCCAACTCCATATATTCACGTTCGGAGAGAAAAAAATCAGAGTGGAGGATTCATCGCGTTTTATGATACGGAGCCACCTCCAAGCCCTAATCTTCCTCGGGAGGGCTGATTTGGAGTCCGTTCGGGGCTCCGGAGAGGGGAATCTGTCGCCGTCGTCATCATCAACCATCCTCCATCACCAATTTCATGATGCTCACCGCCGTGCGTGAGTAATCTCATCGTAGGCTTGCTGGGCGGTGATGGGTTGGATGAGATTTACCATGTAATCGAGTTAGTTTTGTTAGGGTTTGATCCCTAGTATCCATTATGTTCTAAGATTGATGTTGCTATGACTTCGCTATGCTTAATGCTTGTCACTAGGGCCCGAGTGCCATGATTTCAGATCTGTACCAATTATGTTTTCATGAATATATGTGAGTTCTTGATCCTATCTTGTAAGTTAATAGTCACCTACTATGCGTTATGATCCGGCAACCCCGAAGTGACAATAATCGGGACCACTCCCGGTGATGAACGTAGTCTGAGAAGTTCATGTATTCACCAAGTGTTAATGCTTTGGTCCGGCACTCTATTAAAAGGAGGCCTTAATATCCCTTAGTTTCCAATAGGACCCCGCTGCCACAGGAGGGTAGGACAAAAGATGCCATGCAAGTTCTTTTCCATAAGCACGTATTACTATATTCAGAATACATGCCTACATTACATTGATGAACTGGAGCTAGTTTGGTGTCACCCTATGTTATAACTGTTGCATGAGGAATCGCATCCAACATATTTATCCGTCATTGATCCATTGCATACGAGATTTTCACATATTGATCTTTGCTTAGTTACTTTTCCGTCGCCACTGTTACGATTGCTACAAAAACTGCTACTGTTACTTTTGCCATTGTTATCGTTACTTCCATCCTACTTTGCTGCAGATATTAAGTCTTTCAGGTGTGGTTGAATTAACAACTGAACTGCTAATACTTGAGAATATACTTTGGCTCCCCTTGTGTCGAATCAATAAATTTGGGTTGAATACTCTACCCTCGAAAACTGTTGCTATCCTCTATACTTGTGGGTTATCATCATCGAACATTAAGCGTGCTGACCCTACGGGTTCGAGAACTATGTAGACATGACCGAGACACCTCTCCGGTCAATAACCAATAGCGGAACCTGGATTCTCATATTGGTTCCCACATATTCTACGAAGATCTTTATCGGTCGAACCGTTATGACAACATACGTTATTCCCTTTGTCATCGGTATTTTACTTGCCCGAGATTCGATTGTCGGTATCCTCATACCTAGTTCAATCTCGTTACCGGCAAGTCTCTTTACTCGTTCAGTAATCCATCATCCCGCAACTAACTCATTAGTTTCATTGCTTGCAAGGCTTATCATGATGTGCATTACCGAGACAACCCAGAGATACCTCTCCAATACTCGGAGTGACAAATCCTAATCTCGATCTATGTCAACCCAACAAACACCTTCGGAGACACATGTAGAGCATCTTTATAATCACCTAGTTACGTTGTGACGTTTGATAGCACACAAGGTGTTCCTCCGGTATTTGGGAGTTGCATAATCTCATCGTGAAAGGAATATGTGTAAGTCATGAAGAAATCAATAGCAATAAAACTTAACGATCAATATGCTAAGCTAACGGATGGGTCTTGTCCATCACATCATTCTTCTAATGATGTGATCCCGTTCATCGAGTGACAACTCATGTCCATGGTCAGGAAACTTAACCATCTTTGATTAAAGAGCTAGTCTAGTAGAGGCATACTAGGGACACTATGTTTTGTCTATGTATTCACACATGTATCAAGTTTCCGGTTAATACAATTCTAGCATGAATAATAAGCATTTATCATGATATAAGGAAATATAAATAACAACTTTGTTATTGCCTCTAGGGCATATTTCCTTCACATATGCGGGTGCGACTTGCTGAGTTCAGGCGACAGGTGGAGTGGGAGGTGACTCGTCGAGGACGCGCCGGCGTGACCAAGCCTCTAGTGCCACAGGTCGGTGACGGCAACGCTAGCGAACTAAGACGAAGAGGGTGGTGATAGGCGGCCCACGGGGTACAGATCACCGCCGGAATCACATCGGAGGATTGCCACCCTGGCTCGAAGGTCCTTGACAAAGAAACCGAACGTGTCAAATTCAAAAGTTACTAGGTTATATCGACAGAGTTGACGAACGGAAAGGATATTCTTAATGAGGGAAGGACCAAGATGACATTGCGGAGCTGGGATCAGGGAGCCGGTGCCCATGTGGGTAATGGGTAGGCACTCCTCGCTGCCAACAACCACGTGAGAGGTGGATCGAGAGGGGTGGACAGAGAGAAGGTTAGCAGGAGAGGAAGACATGTGCGAGGCTGCCCCTGAGTCGAGGTACCACTCATGCGATGTGCCGGAGGAAGATGGTCGAGAACTCTAGCGCAGGGTGTGCGCCAGGCCACGGGCTACACCTTGATGAGGCTGGTCTAGAAGTTGGTGCCTGGTGCAGGGGTGGGGACGGTCGGAGGGCGCGGCGCTGGTGACGGTGCGGGAGCGACGTGGGCGCCCTAGCCTCCATTTCCACGGCCACGGCGACGCCTGCGCCCGCGCCCTTGCTGGTTGCTGTTGCTGGTCGCAGGGGCGGTGGTGTCCATGGAGAGCCACGACCAGCGACCAGGGCATGGGTGGACTGCAACCAAGCAGACTGCTCGGCGCGGTGTTCCTCCAAAAGCAGGAAGGAGCGCACCTGAAGGAAGGATGGAAGGGGTACCTGCAACGTCACATGGGGAATGATGGAGTGGTACTGACGGCTGAGTCCGCATGGAAGACTTGGCGCGTGTCAGTGACCGGCTGGCCCAGGTCCCGGAGTTGGTCGGTGAAGTTCTTGAGCTTGGTGTAGTACTGCATGACCGACATGTCACCCTGGACGGCGGCGTGGTACTCGGCGTCGATGTAGACAGCGCGGGTAAGGTGGTTGTCACGGAACAGGCTGTCGATGGCGGTCCACACAATGAACGCAGTGTCTTCAGGCTGCATGACGGCATCGAGGAGCTCCGACGAGATGGTGGTGTAGAGCCAGTGCACGACGACATGGTCGGCCATGAGCCACTCGGGGTGGTCGAGACATGGTAGCGCTTCGGGATCGACATGATCGCGGAGCCCAAACATCCTATGACCGTGTTGAAGTCGCGACACCATTAGGAGTAGTTGCCGGCGAGGAGGTCCAGCATGATTGGGACATGGCGGCGGATGTCGACGGTTTGAAGAACCAACGAGGGGATGGAGGAAGGAGGAGGCGCCACGGCCACCATGGCTCGCGCAGGCAGAGCAACAGGTGGTGCTGGGGCGGCGCCCACGGCCATGGCAGCAGGGACGACTGCAGCAACGGTAACAGTAGCATGTGGTGCTAGGGCGATGGCCATGGTCGTGGCAACATGGACGACTATAGTAGTAGGTGGAGCAGTGGCGAGGGGGACAACATGAGGGACCGCGTCGCTGTCGGCGTGCTCCATTGCGGCGGGAGCGGGATCGGGAGTATCTGATACCATGTTTGAGAGAGGGTTAGGGGGAAACACACCACACATTCGTTAGCCTCACGGGCAGGGGATTATATGCAGTTTACAACTCCGCCTGGAGATCATGGGGGAGTTCCACGACCTGGGATCGTGCGCCACTATGACAGAGGGCAGACAACAAGATCGTATCTCAACTACCGAGCATATGTGCTACGTACAAGTAAAGGTGGGAGCACATGCGATAATGAGTACATGTATACTCTAACACTATAATTTAGATACATTAAAATTGAGCCATCTCAGACCATTAGCATTCTTGGCCGTCGGATCTTCAGTTTTAGGCGTTTTCGGCCGTCTAATCAAACTCACGCACACTAATTCTCGCTACCAGGACTGGGCAACTACTATCGCAATAAAATAAAAGGCCTGTAGTTAATTGGGCCATCGTTCTTACATGAAACCTTATGTCACCAATCCCTTTAGTGTTACCTTGTCGCAATGACTTAGATGATGTAGGTACAGATGATGGTAATGTACCACAGACTTGAGGTGATGTCACGTTCGCAAGCTAAGGTGTGGCCGCTCTAGCAGGTGCATCGAGGGAGGATACAATCAGTGGTGGTGAGCACAAACTAAAATAGTAGTTATCGTAGTCTCCCAATGCATCTTCCCGCATTTGTCCCTCAAAGGTACAAGCATGAACATATATACCAGTAATGTAATGAGGAATATACTGAAATCTTGCACGAATGTCATGGTTCAAACCACGAAAAATCTATTCTTTGTATCATCCTCGGATTCTTCTGTGTCACAATGATGCATGTAAGATTTGAAATCTTGGTAGTAAGTATGAACAGTTTTACTGCCTTGTTTTACTTGTTCCAATTTGCGATGCTATTCACGATGATAGTAAGGAGGAAAAAATTGGGACGTTGATAACGCCCACACGTGTGGTGGGAGCAACACGCGCGCACACGCCCTATAACATGCAGATTACGCCACGTCACCGCATGCATGCATGTGGAAATCTTTTTGGATTTCCAGTTTTTAAAATATTTTATCTCTTAAATGAAAAATCCGATTGAAGATCTGTTTTCACCATTAAATCCATAGTGTCGAGATCTTCGAAACTAGACTTATATCAATATGTTTCTTTGAATTTTTTTGGGTTAAAAATTGCCATTTCAATTGCACATGAATTGGCATGGTATTTACGCTAAAGTTGCCATGATATGTTTCAGCTATTTTTTCTCGTACCTTTAGAAGTAAATTTTGTCATACTATAAAATGGGGAATTAAGAAACTAGACTTGCCATGAACCATAAACTAAAATTCCCATGGTGAATTACTTAAATCTACCATGATACATGCACTTAAATTTCCATGGTTCATACATAATTTCCATGGTCAAAGTACTAGAATTGCCATGATCAAAATACTAAAATTGCCATGATCTATAAACTAAAATTGCCATGATGGGTTACTAAAATTTGCCATGATCCATGCATTAAATTTGCCGTGGTTAATTACTAAAAATTGCCATGGTCAATGAATAAATATTGGCGTAAAAAGTAGTTGAAAATACAACGATAGCTTTAAATCTAGAAGAAAAAAAATAGATAAAACATATCATGGCAACTTTAGCGTAAACACTATGGAAACTACTGTGTAAACATCATGGCAACTTTATGCCAATTTTTTTCGTCGAAACATATCAACATAGGATCTAGTTTTGAAGATCTCGTCGAGACGGATTTAATGGTGAAAACAGATTTTTCATTGAATTTTTTAATTAGGAGATAAAATATTTTTAAGTCAAAAACCAAAAAGACTCCTGCTAATGTCATATGTTTTGATGTGGCAAAAAAGGAAGGTAATGGAGGTGTTTGGGCCATGTTGCTTCGTGCCACACGTGCGGGCGTTAACATTTGCAAGAAATTGTTGCCTCATTACAGCTTGCAAATCTTTCCAACTTGTGGGTTGACTATCAATATTTTTCGTATGATACATACTCCATCAATCGGAAGCAAAACCAGTATTCTTGAGTGGCAGATCATACTTTCTCAAGGTCAGAAAAATCATGGCTAGCAAAAATTTGTTCTACCTCAAGCTCCCAAGCAAGAAAAATAGCAGGATTAAATCTACCCTCAAATTGCGGTAAAGAGACTACCTGACCATATGCTTGTGTGTGTTGTCGCACCTCTCATGGTGGTGAAGATGTGTCCGTTGTCAAATAACTGCTATCTCTGGAACCTATCATGATTAGTAGAAACAAGAAACAAAATTCAAGGATAGTGTTCCTACAAACTTCTAGGATGTGGTGGTAAAGCACTTACAGTAGAGCAAATAGCAATATCTTACAAGTTCTTACCATGCAACATGTGGTGCCAGGTAACCAACGGTGTCAAATAACTCCGAAGATTGAGTACCACGATTGCCAGGGGAATGTTCGTATACACGGTGTAGAAATATGTGGATCTTGGAAGGCTTAAATATATGCTAGCAAAAGATTAGCAATAATTTATTCAGAGATTCTCAACATCGGTACTGTGCTGGTCCTAGGCTAGACCGGACTAGAGATGCGAACCTAGAACACTAATATGGTCACGACGTAGCACAACTAGCAGCAATAAAGGATATGAAGTAGCTCTGGAAGCAAGATATAAGTGAAGTTCACAATGGTAGTAAAGATAATGACGAGAAGCAATCACGAAGCAGGACATATCAAAAACTATATCTCCAACTTTCCTCTAGAAAAGTCTATGCAAATTTTTTTGATAATTTTTCTCAAGAATGCTACTAACTCAAGCTCTTCAATGCTTAGAATCACTCAATTCCGAGTTTGTACCAGGAGTCAAAAAATTCTAGAACTGGCCTGAAAAATAACGAGAAACTGTGTTCGTGAACTTCGGAGGGAAAAAGGTCCTATTTAGAAGCTGATTTGGAAGTCAAAATAATGAATATGCTTTATGAACTATTCAGATGCGGCTCATTGACACCTTTAATTCGAGTACTTGTGGAGCCAAAATCGACTTCGTATGACAATATGTCTATTTTACTGAACAGTGGGCAAAACAGATTCCAACCCGAATTCAGGTACGAGATTAAGTCAAGATATATCTAAAATTAGTTTTTTGCTCTAACTTTTTTGTCTCACTTTTTTCTTTTCTTTTATTTATGACTTTTTTAAAGTTTTCTATCTTTTTTCTCTCTCACTCCAAAACAAACTAGAGAAGATGCAGATTGGATCAAGCGAAGATGCGAACGACCTCAATTATGATTATGACAGTGAACGATGGGTAGGACGTGGCGGAAATTGATGTGGAGTAGTGGATAGAAGAAGAGATAATGATGCAGCGATGGCGAGATTAATGTGAATAGAACTCAAAACTGTAAAGGAACTAGATACTAAGAATAGCAACTCGACACGACGACGCAACCGATGATTCAACTATGCAAGCAATAAAAAGAAAATTGCAAAGACTCAGACTGTCTTGGACAAAGGATCAACAGATCTAACTTTTTATGGCCTTGTCTTGGACAATAGGTAAGAATAAAATCTAATCTATTTGTAGCTCAAAATTCTCACTGAGCAAGCTGAAAACTGATACCACTTGATAAAGGCGAGGATCCCAATCTTTCGATGAGATGATAACTAGCAATTTGCTGGAGGCGACTTTGATGATCCGACTACAAATGTGCATGACGTTGTGCACTAGGAATTGCTAACCCAATCTTCTGAGGTTACGGACTATGCTGGAAGCATGATCAGCCCGATCACGAAGGTCTATTCTTGCGTGCAATGGAAGAACATGCAAGAATATCGTAATGCAATCTGAATATTGCGAGTACATATGAAGTACTAATAAAAGTGGGGATCCGAAAGCAGTCTTGGTCTGGTGTTTGGACACAAACGAAGTACACGAAGTTCTGTTGGCTAACTTTTAACTAAACAAATCCCAAGGAAAAAGCTACTAGATTGTCTACTTATATAGGAGGAAGGGGCGGTGGCCAATGAGGTGGCAGGACGTCCCAAGGCAGCCTAACACAAAGCCTAGGTCGTACAAGGCCCATGGGCACAAGTGGAGCTGATGCAACACCTTTGCACTTGTAACTTGACTCAGATTCTACTGTAGCATCAGATTGTTTCGTCAATATCTCCATGCTCCGGGCGAATTTGAAGGGGAATCTAATTGGGTTGGAAAGTACTAAAAAAACTTTCCAACAAATAATGAATCACCCAATTCGTAGTCCAGATGCAAATTTTCTTGGCATTTTGAGTCAGGTATGTTTGTGAAGTCCGAATCTGAGTCCATAACGTGAGAGACTTGGACTCTATCTTCTCTTGGGCTAAAAGTGACATGAGAGAACTTCTTGAACAACACCTAAACATATTTTTTCCCTTATCTTCATATGTGGTTTGTACAAGTGTCCGGTAGTTCTGCAATTAGGCATGAAACAAAAAGTGGTTAAGTACTTTTGCTCTGTATAACATAAATCACTTATTGCATAACTTCTATCAGAAATCACCTCAAATAAATAATCATATGCAATATTTGTGACCACATACAAGGTAGCCATGTCCTCATCACCCTACCTGCTTTGTTGTATTTTTTATGACAGTTGAGTTGCTCATCTTACGCAAGTCTGGCACCCTTCCGGGGCCTTTAGGGGCCTACCACGGAGTGCCTCGGATGACGGCACCTATTTTGTCGCCCACCCTGACAAGTCCAAGGATAATACCTTCTGGGCCTAGTTCGAGGCACCCAAGTACCTGCCGCTGCTGAACCATCAGATGAAGCAGGGCTAGCCAATGCCGACAAGCTTCTTTGTCCTGGTGAGCAGGCTTCAAGAGACCAGCCCCCAGGTGGAGAAGTGGAAGTGGTCAGCCTGTCTAGAGGGATAGAAAGGGCGTATGCATCTACAATGGTGCATTTCCCAATAACGAAGCTGCTGGACATCGCCTCTGGACATCCAGCAGGAAAGGATCGGGCCCCAGAATAGTTCTTGGCCAAAGTGCATGAAGGTGCTTGGGTGACCGAGGCCCAATGTAAGAAGAGCTCACGTTCTGAATTTACACTGGTGTGCCGAGGAGAATGTGTATAAAACAATTTATATTTTGTTAAATGATTGTTTTTATCTGATTTTTTTGTTCTTCCTGTGCAGTCGTTCTTGATCCGAAAGTGGACAGTCATCGGCTTTGGCCCCCGTGTAGATGCTACACGGGCTATTCCTTTAAAACACGTACACCCTTAGCCGATGTCTCGGGGCCCAGAGGCGGTGGCGTGTTTAGAGAAACCAGGCAATCAGACTATAAAGGCATGATAACTTTCACTTAGTCATAGGAGCTCGACTTGTGGTGTAGTTTATCTAGCCCCTCCTATAGCAGTGATCGGCGTAGCTGAGGTGCACCTAGCTTAACACCTCGGTCCTTATAACAAGGACCCTTCGTTTATCACGGCATAAACCCTAGCGACTTCTAGTTTGACACTGCCTTCGGATTGCCGACCAGTTTGCGCTTATTGGGACAGTCAATTTTTGGCTTTCTCCACTGAGGTACTTGACCATTCGAGTTGGAAGTACAATCGCAATGTTTCTCCTTTACGCTCCTGGCCGAACATAGCGGAACTTAGTAGGTAAAAATAGGAGCCGAGCAACCCAATCATTGACCAAAATCACAATTCGAAACCGATGCATATAATGCTATATCCGAGACACCGAACAGTTATCAGACTTCAACATAGGGTTGGTTATAAATCCGAGCCCCCGGTTGAAAGCCAAGCTCATCTGCATGTATTTCTGCTAGGCGGAGGGCCAAAGAAGAAAGAACGACACTCAAAGTTGTACTAGGACCAAAAAGGCCTCTTTTATCATTCATGAGGCTCAATCATACATGTCAAGCTGTTTACATGGAAGAACCATAACCAATATAGAGAATATGTAAAAAAGAATGAAAAAAGGTAATGGAGTATGATACACGACTTTAATGAACATGGCGTCTGGCATGTGTGTGTTCCCGGCCGCACGTCTGTGCCTCCGTGCTATTGACCAGCTCTGCCTTCTCGATGCCAAGGGTATATGAAGAAGGTCAGCTACTGTGCATAAGTTGTGCTTGACGCATCTAAGACACGGGCCCTCCTGCGAGGCTAGAGCCGAAATGATTGTCTTACGCTACCGAAATATACTTCCTGGCATGCCTTTGTTGTGTTGAAGAGATCGCCATGTGGTGGGTGTGTTCGATTAAGCTGAGACACACCCTGTTTTTGTGCTCCTCGAGCTCCCAAGGAATTTTAAGTGCAAAGTTGTGTACTCTAAGTACATAGTCTGCTACCATGAGGCGGGAGCTGGGGAGTGTGTATCCCTATGTAGGATTCACGCGAGTACGTCCCGGAGATGGCATGATAATGCGGATGCGCTTTGAAGAACCTGGTAGATCCAGCCAAGCAGATCATTTGGCCGCTTCCTCGGCTGCCTGGGAGTCGGCCGCATAGGGAGGTGTTTGCTCCCCTGGTACGTAGGGAGCGCTCCGTGTTACCACATGGTGATAAAACCATTAGGCCTCGGCATTTTGAGCTTCAGGTAAGCGTAGTGTGGTACCGCATTGAAGCGGGCGAATGTAGTGCGGCCGAGAAATGCATGATAGCAACTGCGAAAAGGATTGCTCGGCCTCTTTGCCGGGGATAACACGCTTAAAAGTGGTGTTACTGGGTTGGATTCTTGACGAATCAATTCCCATCTTCCTGATCGTGTCTGCGTAGATCTGGTTCAGGCAGCTTCGCCATCCATAAGAATCCAGGGTTAAGTGGAACCCATCGACAATGGGGTCTAGGACCAGAGCAGCCGACCCGCCATGGCGGATACTAGTCGGGTGGTCCTTTTTATCAAAAGTGATCAGGCAAGCCAACCATGGGTTGAATTTAGGGGCTACACGATCCAAGGCGTAGACATCCCAAAGTGCACGCTTCTGTTCCTTGTTGGGAATGTGCGTGGCGTAGATCATGTTAACATCCTTGATATCAGAGTGAAACTGCTTTTGGCCGCCGCTGTTGGGCCTGTGCGGTTCATCCTTGTCAGTGCTTCGGGAGCGGCCTTTGCTAGATTCGTTGAATCCTGCCTTGCCGGCCTGTTTAAACACCCAACAATTTTGATTGGTGTGGTTGGCGGGCTTGTTCGAGGTGCTGTGAATCTGGCAGGACCTATCGAGTATTCTATCCAAAGCGCTAGGGTTGTCCTTGTTCCCCTTAAAGGGCTTCTTCCTAGGTCTGCCTTGTGAGCCACTGAACCATGCGTTAACTGCTGGGTCCTCGGCGTCACTACTGCTATTTTTACTTTGGCGCTCGTTTTTGTTGCGCCTGGATTTTCCACTACCCTGATGTGCTTCTAAGGTGCCAGATTCGCTCTTGTGGGAGCTGTGGGCCAACCAGGTGTCCTCGCCCACGCAGAAGCGGGACATCAAGGAGGTGAGGGCTGCCAGATGACGGGCGAGCCATTCATCCCTGATGCTGTGCTTGAATGCTGCAATTGCCTCGGCATTGGGACAACCAACGGTCTGATTTTTTTTAGTTAAGAACCAATTCTGGATTTTTGAGCTGATTCGCCCTGCTTCTGGACTATATGGCTAAGGTTGTCCACATCCGGGGGCCGAACATAGGTACCTTGGAAATTGGCCCTAAAGGCCTCCTCGAGCTCTTCCCAGCTTCCAATGGAATTTCTAGGGAGGCTGTGAAGCCAATACCTTGCTAGTCCATTGAGTATGTGGGGTAGATACTTAACGGCATGAAGGTCATCACCCCAGGACATGTCGATGTGAAGAAGGAAGTCCTCTATCAAGACGGTCGTGTTAGTTGTTCTATCGTATTGATCGATATTGATGGGTTTAAACCCTTCTGTAAACTGATGCTCCATGACTTCATCTGTAAAACATACAGGATGCATGGGCCCTCGAGAACGAGCCACGTCTAGTTGGGTGTGAGCCATTGCTCTAGCTCAGACCTGTAACATTCCAAAATTTTAAATTTGGAATGTTAATAGGATCATTCTTTTACATCATAATTTCTACGCATATTCGAAAATTTTGAGGTTACGAAATATTATGATGAGAGGGAATGAAAGGACTTTCTCACATATTCATGTGACTCATATTTTGATTTTACAAATATTCAAATCCTTTTCAACTCAAGGAAAAAATACCGAGAGAAGAAAACATGACTTCTTCCATGTTAAATATAGTTGAGAAAGGTTTAGAATATTATTTGATTTATATTGGGATTTTTTTTATGATCTTATTGGCTCCTATTGCATGGAATAAATGTTTCATATTTTTGGTTGGGCTGGAAAAATGTTCACTATTTTCTAATATAGATATAGTATTTTACCGCGTGTTTCTACTATTTTAGTAATTCATTTGATATTTAATATCCTACCAAGATATCTTCTGTCCACTATTGACATATGTCAGATTTTACTGTTCATAGGCTGAATAGTGCGCATCCAAATTCCTATTCCTCGCCCAGTGCGCCTGGGCTGAATAGTGTTCGTTCACGAATCCTATATACTTAAGAAGTTCACCCCCACTACTTGACTTATCTCAACATGCAACATAGACACATTAGCACCCAATCACAGACATCCACGTCACACTTCAGTCCCACGCAGCCCACCACCTGAGGTCATTTTCATGTAAAGAAAAAACAAAACGTCACACATAAGCAGTCCCACGCAGCCCCACCACGTTTAGGTCATTTTCCTGTAAAGAAAAAACAAAATCTCCCCCGCGGCCACGCCCCACGCCCCACGCCCCTGCCCCCTCGCGATTTCCTACCGCCGCCAGCCTCCCATGCCTCTGGTCCGCTCTGGATCCTCCTCACGGCGGCGGCGGAGCTCCGGATGCGGTTCGGCCATCACGGCGGCGGCGCTCCAGCGCGGCCCGACCATCCCATCGCCCGACCAAGTTCCTAGGAGCCACCTCCTCATCCCCTTTCCCCACTCCGGATCCTCCTTACGGCGGCGTCTCTCCGGACACGGACGTGGCCATCCCATCGCCCGCCCCAGTTGATGCGACCATCACTGTCGCCACCTCCTCCCCCCGCCTCCTCGCCATTGTCGCCATGGCCATGGCCTCACGAGAGCATCCCCAAGCAGCACGTCCTCCCCCGCCTCCTCGCCACCGTCGCACTGGCCATGGGGAGTTCCTCGCCAATCTAGCACTGGTCCCTCCCCCGCCTCCTGCCGATGCCATGACCATGGCCTGACAGGAGCTCGCCTTCCCCGCCATGGCCAACCTCCGGTGAAGAAGCTCGCCGTGCCTATCAATGCCCCAGTTCCGGTGAGCATGTCTTCATGTAAAATTGGGATTGGGATTGTTTGTTGTTCTTCTGATGCCTATGATTTTTAGTGCTTCCATTCACTTCCCAGGTGGGTTGCTCCGAGTTGCTTAGTAGCTTACCTTCAATCGTTAGGTCAACGCATCTGTAGATGAAGGTACCATCCTACTGTGTTTTTTTCGTTTGCTGACTCGAACCTACATATCCCACGGCTTCAAACTATTTGCATCCCAATGCTCCAAATGGCCCACACTAAAAATAAAAAAAATCTGCTGTAGGTAATTGATGGTTGACGCTCCATTTCCTCTCCCCACCAAGAAACTGAAAAAATTAATGATTGATGCTCCACTTACTCTGCCCACGATCTGCAGAAGAAACTGAAGAAATCCCCTATAAAGCCTGCCCCACCTCAGCTCATCCTTTTCACATCATCTTCCAGCATGGGTGGACATCTGCCATAAGGTGTTCATAGTGCTTCCGCCGGTGAGCAACTCTCTCCTCTCTCCATGCCATTCCCTCTTTGACATATTGCTGATTGAGTCACAAATTTGGACTTTTCAGGTGCTGCTCACTTCAATCATCTTGGTTCACTGCATGCCCACGTGCCTCACGTTCACCCAGTGCTACTCCTAAAATTTGGTATCTTTCCCTATTCTGGATTTTCATTAATATGCAAATTTTTAAACTTGATTCAATGCATAGCCTTGCATTTTAATTCCTTGCCTATTATGGATTTTAGTTTGCTTCATCCAAGTAGTTTGCTTGATTCAATATGTGCCCTTACATTTCAATTCTCATGTGGAACAAATAAACAAAAGTGTCTTCCGTTTTGCCCTGCATTCAACTATTCCCATTCCCGTGGGTTTCTTAGGGTTGTCGACATGGATAGCGCAGAAAGTTCTTCGCGTTATTCAGGTGGGCATGGGGTTGGTCATACACGAGGAGTTCCACGTGGACATGGTCGTGGACGTGGACGGGCACGTCGTCCATCAGTACCTGATTCCACTCCTCAATCAAACTCACATGTTGCCACCGAGAACCGTCGCAGGCGTTTGGATGTAATCACTAGAAACAGGAGCCGTGGAAATGAAGCATCGATCACATCGATGTCACACACACATAATCATATATTTGCCCATAAACATAAGCTTTTGCCTAAATTAATCCATTTTCATATGTCCAAGTTCAGTGATCATTTGCGTTTACAAAAAAACCCTCTTTTTGTGCCTCATCTTTCAGAAACTATATTTGAACCCTTAACTCTTGGAGGCCCCCATTGTTCTTGCCAACATTGTGGTGCTCTCTTTTGGTATGACGAGCGTGTCTGTGAGAGAAAGGCATACTCAAAATCCAACATATAATTTGTGCTGCAAAGGAGGAAAAGTTTCCCTCCAGCCATATGATCCTCCTCCTCAACCTCTATTGGATTTACTTACTTCACATAATAGTTCACTCTCAAGCCACTTCTTTCATCATATTTGTCAGTACAATACCATGTTTGCCATGCCTTCAATGGGAGCTAAAATTGATGAGTCCATAAATGACGGCCGAGGCCCATACGTTTTCAAGATCAGTGGCCAAGTCTGCCACCATGTTGGTTAAATGAGACCATCTAGAGGACAGAGACCAGAATATGCACAATTATACATATTTCATACAGAGTATGAGGTTTCAAATAGAATAAATGTTGCCTCATCTTCGCGCACCGCTTCATCTTCGCGCATTGCTTCATCTACACGCACTTCGTTCCAAGCTAATGAAGGCATTGTTCAGTCCCTCATAACAATGTTGAACACACATAATCCCATTGTGAAACTATTTAGAACAGCAAGTCAAAGATTACATGGCAATGATTCTGACCATTTATACATCAGAATATATGGCAAACCTGATGCCCATGGAGATATCTATAGTGCTCTAGTTGCGTCCGAAGTTGTTGGATTAGTGGTTGAAGATTTAGGGTCTTCTAATGTTGGACGAGACATTATAATAGAAGATCATTCATCACGGTTACAACAGATCAATGAAAAACACTGCAAGTTTATGTCCATGCAATATCCTCTTTCATTTCCATATGGAGAGGATGTTTATCAAGATGAGCTTATGTGCCTTCCAGTGTCAAATGCATCAAATCAACGCCAAAAAGTCACAATGCTAGAATATTATGCATATAGGTTACATGGTAGGCCAAATGACTTCAACACTCCATTATGATGCAAAAGGTTAATACAGGCTTACTTTGTGGATGGCTATTGTTCTGTTGAAACCTTTCATATTGCATTCTACCGCAAGCCTAGCTTTCAACAGAAATATAGATCATCATCATTTAGTTGTTTAGCAGATTCAATTTCAAAGGGTATTACATCAGGTTCTTCTGTTGGCCAAAGGATTATATTACCTTCCTCATTTACTGGAGGCCCTCGCTACTTATACCAAAACTACCAAGACTCCATCGCTATTTGTAGAAAATATGGTTGCCCAGATCTGTTTGTCACGTTCACATCAAATGCTGCTTGTCCTGAAACTAGAGAGGCTCTATCATCCATTCCTGGTCAAGAACCATCTGTCCGTCCAAATATTGTCAACTGGGTATTCAAAATGAAGCTTAATATTCTAATGGATGATATTAAAAAGAAACAATTCTTTGGACCCATAAACGCAGGTAATAAGCGTTCTCTTAAACTTATATTCCCTTCTCTCAACATAGTTTGCTGCCGGTTATTAAACATATTTTACATTCCTGTAGTTATCTACACAGTTGAATTCCAGAAACGTGGACTCCCACATGTTCATATAATTATATGGTTAGCCAAAGAAGCACCTTTAGATGCACAAAAGATAGATTCCTATATTTCTGCTCAGTTACCAGATCCTGTAAAAGATCCAATAGGATATGAGGCTGTTTCTTCTTTTATGGTGCATGGCCCTTGCGGCCCTCTCGGACAGTCGTCACCATGTATGTCAGAAGGAAAATGCACAAAAATTTACCCAAAGGAGTTCTGTGAGCAAACAACTGTACAGGAGAATGGTTTCATAGAATATGCTCGACCAAACAATGGAATAATAGGTAGGAAAAATAATGTTGACATTGACAATAGATTCATAGTTCCTCACAATGTGGACCTGGTGGTTAAGTACCAAGCTCACATAAATGTAGAGAAGGTTAACCATGATGGTAGGCACAAATATCTTTTCAAGTATGTCACAAAGGGATTTGATTGTGCTAGAATTGGCCTCCACGGCAAGTCTTCAACATCAGCCTCATCAACTGAAACCGTTAATGAAATTGATAATTATTTAGAGTGTCTTTGTTTGACACCAAATGATGCTGCTTGGCAGTTGCAGCAATATAATATTCACCATACAGACCCTTCTGTAGAAAGGCTCCATGTTCATCTTTCTCTTGAGAACAATGTAATTTTTTCGGAAGATGATAATCTGGAACAGGTTATTGAAGACCCCAAAAATGTGATCACTAAACTCACTGCATGATTAGATGCTAATATGCAACACCCTGAAGCTCGACAATACATGTACATAGAATTTCCAGAATATTGGACATGGCACCAGCAAGGGAAGTACTGGGATCATCGTCGAGGTCCTCAAAAAAAAGTTGGCCGAGTGGCACATGTCAACCCTTCACAAGGAGAGCCTTTCTATTTGCGAATGTTGCTGAACATTCGTAAAGGTCCAACCTCCTTTGCTGATATCAAGACTATATCAGGCCAAGAATACCCTACATTTCGTTCAGCATGTGAAGCTTTAGGCCTCCTAGGTGATGACCAAGAGTGGTCTAATGCATTAAAAGATGCGGCTCAGTGGGCATTACCATTCCAATTACGTCAGCTTTTTGTTACCCTTTTGCTTTTTTGCAATGTAACAAATCCTATCAAGCTTTTTGAGGAGCATGCATCAATGATGTCTGAAGATATAACACATCGGTTGAATCTTCATCCTTCTCAGTTGAGCAGTTCGTCACTAGATTAAATGCGTGACATCCTGTCTTCTCATTGAGCTGGATAAATTGCTGAAGGATTCCGGATATTGCTTATCACATTTTAGTTTGCCACTGCCAGATGATATAGGAAATGCTTCTGCACAAAATAGGCTTTTGCTGGATGAGCTTACCTATGACATTCCAAACATGACATCCACTTTGAATGATAATATTCCGAAGCTAAACAACAACCAGAAGGATGTATTTCATGCTATCTATAATTCTGCCATAAATAATGAAGGTAGAACATTCTTTGTTTATGGATATGGAGGGACTGGTAAAACTTTCTTATGGACTACTCTACTTTATTCTTTGCGGAGTCAAGGGAAAATTGCATTGGCAGTAGCATCCTCAGGAATTGCTTCTCTATTGCTCCCGGGAGGTTGAACACCACACTCCCGTTTTAAAATTCCTTTGGAAATTTTAGAGAATTCAATGTGTACCATAAAGAAAAATACACACATGGCAGAACTTATTCAAAACACATCTCTTATAGTTTGGGATGAAGCACCAATGAATCATAGATATTGTTTTGAAGCACTAGACCGCACTCTCAGAGATATAATGTCAGATACTAGACCTAATGCCGAAGACATGCAATTTGGAGGTATCACTGTAGTTCTTGGTGGGGATTTTCAACAAACACTACGAGTGACAAAAAATGCAACCAAGCAACAGATTTTGAAATCTTTCATTGTTAACTCTTATTTGTGGAACAAGTGCACACTTCTACAGTTGAATGAAAATATGAGGCTCACCTCAGGGTGTCTCTCCACCTCCAGGAGAGAAGAACTACATAATTTTGCTGACTGGCTCTTACGAATTGGAAATGGCACTGAGCCTTTTGTTCCTGTTCCAAATGAACCCAATAGCATATTTATACAGATCCCCCAATATCTCCTTTTGTCCCCAGATTCTAGAAATATAGATGGATTGATATCATTTGTCTACAACTCAGGCTGTGAGTCAACTGACATTACATCGTATTTGTGTGATCGTGCAATTCTTGCACCTACGAATGATGTCGTTTCTAAAATAAATACAAGAATGATTTATCGGCTAGCAACAAGTGAAATGTCATATTATAGTTCAGATTCAATTGATGATAGTTGTCCTAATCATTCTACTCTAGAAGCATTATATCCAACAGAGTTGCTAAACACCATTGACATACGGACTTCCAGACCATATACTGCATTTGAAAATTGGTGTTCCTATAATGCTACTGCGTAATCTTGATCCATCAAGGGGACTTTGTAATGGCACTAGACTCATTGTTACACAACTGATTGGACGTGTCATTGAGGGAGAAATCATAACAGGGAAGGCTATAGGTTCAAGAGTGTATATTCCTCGAATTGTCACTACATCATCTCAGTCCAAGTGGCCTTTCAAATTGAGGCGTCGCCAGTTTCCTGTTCGCCTTTCATATGCTATGACAATAAACAAAAGTCAGGGGCAAACACTAAACCGAGTTGGTGTCTACTTCCATCTAAGGTCTTCTCACACGGTCAATTATATGTGGCATTTTCAAGAGTTACATCACCAGACGGCTTGCGAGTTTTGATTGAAAATAGCCCAGTTTCTTATGAGCATTGCACACATAATGTAGTATATGCCGAGGTATTTAGTCAAATTAATACACATATAAGCTAAAACGGCTAGGTATTTTATCCACTCAAATTTATGTTATTCCTGAAATTTCACAAGTATGTAATACAATTTTTCTGCATGCCATCATTTTTTTCATAACATTCTTATTCATTCAGATCCATCTCCCCTATGGAGTCAAGTACGAAACTTAAAGATATTACAGTGGGACAAAAAAACTGTAAGGTCTTTGCACGGGTAATAAGGCTTTGGGATGCTATAAATACAAATCCCAGATATGGAAATGCTTTGATCAGCACTGATGGCATTCTCTTGGATGAAGATATATGTCCATTTCTATAGTTAACTATTTAACTTTACACAATAGCATTGTTGTTACAAATCATTTGATTGCTTGAAATTTTGCAGGGATCCATGACACAAATCAGTGTGCCTAAAAAATTACAAGAACAATTTCGTGGGTTGCTATCTCAAGGATCTGTCTATATTATTTCAAATGTTGCAGTTATCGATATCAGAAGCAAATCATATGTCTATCGCCATCAGAATTATATGCTGTAATTCAAACAAGACACAAAGGTCCATCTGATACATTCAAGAGGTGCAGATATACCTACACTTTCGTTCGACTTTTGCCCATTTGATCAGCTGCCACAAAAAGCAATTGATTCCAAGCCACTCCTAGGTATCATAATGTGCTTGACTTATCTATCTCTTAACCAATACTTCAATGCATAACGACTTGCATACTTGAACCTTTTAGATGTGATAGGAGTAATATGTGATGTTGGTCCATATGACTATGCTAGCCAAACATCTCAGCACAAACTTCGGAAGATCAAAATTCGCAACCTAGAGTATGTCTTCATTGCTGCTCTTGTCATTTGATTTTTTTTATCTTAATAACCTGTTCCCCTCAGAATGACTATACCTTAATTTTCCAGAGAACAAACACAAGAATTAGTTCTATGGGGCCAACATGGAGAATTATTTGATGAAGAAACAATACTTAAAAAATCTCAAGAAGGAATTTTAATAGCCATTTTTGCTTGTGTAACTGCAACTCTACAAAGGTTTACAGGTAACTTATAAAAAAACCTTGCCCAAAAAAATAATAAACATATTTATTTAAACATCCTATTAACAACATAAGTTTATAGGTATGATACAAGGATCCTCAAGTTCTGCGACACAAATATATCTTGATCTTGATATACCTTAAGTTCAAAAGTACCGCACCAGGTTCTCTCTTTCTCACTCTTGCGCATGCAGAATTTATGTTTAGCACTACAGGAAACTAATATTTTATATGAAAAACATATGAAGCTATCAATGGAAATGCCCAACTCTACAAAAGCATCTCCCTCGGGTCAAACAAGTATCTCCACTTGAAGCAGCAGGCAAACTATACACCATTGAAGAAATATCTAATCTTCCAGCATCATATTTTCAGGTGAACACTTTCTCATGCATTTCACTTTTTTCTGCCTCACCATTAAAAAAAATAGATTATTGATACTTCATCTTTTTTTTGTGTCATAAGGGAGGAGAAACCTTCAGCACTATCACAAAAGTAGCATCCATTATACCGTCAGTCAAATGGTACTACAAAGCATGCAAGCGTTGTGGAAAAGGATATAACAACATGACAGATACCCCAACATGTGGTTGCCAATTTCCAGTTCCATGCCCAATGTATTATATATCTTCCTAAAATCTAATACTTAAATAATTACTTTTTTTATCGTGTCACTAACAACTATACCATGCTTCAGGTACAAACTTCCCCTTACACTAACAGATAACTCGGGAAGTTTGGATGCAATTGCTTTCGCTAGAGTAGCTGAAGACTTGGTTGAGCGTCATGCTGATCATGTTTCAATGAGTATGAAGATAGAAGCTACAGATCATGTGCTTACCCTGGATAAGGCCATTGGTAAAGAAAAGTTATTCTACATAGGAATGAACACTGATTCGTCTGCCAAGTACCCTATAAATTATGTCCTGAAAAAAAGTTTCTCTGTCAACAATACTGAATCAATACCTGTTCCACATGCTCCAAAGGTAATCAACTTATTACATATTCATTACCTTCATATATCATGATTATTAACATAACGTCTGAAGCTTTTTCAGTCAGGCGAGGGTACAACCACCAATGACAATACTCTTGCAACTCATAAGCCAATGTCTATCAGCATAAAAGAAAGCGAAAATAGGTAATGCTTCATAAACTTTCATAATTATTAAACTCCTATGTCTAATTAAAATGTACTGCCAACTTGGATTTTAAACATCTCTCTTATTGCTTCTCCATTATATGACTGTCACAATGATGCTTTCATGTGAAATTCCAAATGGAATTGAAATTTAGTCTTTTTCCCTTCTGCACTAGGTTCAGTAAATCAAATGCTTTCTCTTTTATATATGTTGCTACATGTAATCTTTCATAAACCTACATCTTATTGTATTCCTCTGATCAAGACTACTTTACATCTATGATGTACATTACAATTAGGATCAACGCAAAAAGAAGAATTGATTTTACTAAGGGTGATGCCGAAAAATCTAACAGGTATGAAAACACTCACAAAAACTTAGTGCACCATGGTTCTCCAATAACTACATAAGGCACATGCAAACTTCATGGTAGCAGTTAGAAGTAACCATTAACAGCAATTAAACTACACAGTAATAGAAATCACATAAATTCATTGGCGGTACCTGAAGCATCACATTTCCTAATGTGGTGTTAGGCTTCATTTAACTCGCATTTCCATGTCACACTAATGAAGTTGTCAAGCTAAAGCCTAGCTCTGTCTTCTATAAATCTTTGCCTGCTCCATTTTAAAGTCTATAAGATTACCAAGCTTTTTCCAACTAAATGTTAATTTCACAAAATCAGTTCTGACACAATTATTTGTAGTCTCCTTACACAAACATTACTAGTCATGCAAGTGAACACACTAACCTATACATGCTATGTTGTGCTCAATATTGGGAATATAATATCTCTTCCATGGTATGTTTCCCAAATGGCAACTTATTTCAAGTACAGGGAGGTTCTAGGGTTACATTTATATTCTCTTGCCCAGTTCATTTTCTATTTTGATTCATGCTTTATTACTTTCAATATATGATATAATGAATGGGACAAATTCTCTAAATGCAGCTCAAAGGATATTCTCTTGCCCAGTTCATTTTCTATATCGATTCATGCTTTATTACTTTCAATATCTCATATAATAAATGGAACCAATTTTGTAAATGCAGTTCAAAGGAACCGGAAGAAAGTACTGCGAAAAAGAACAAGCATGAGTATGTACTGGTTCTCACACCCTTTATACAAATTTAGCCAACAATACGAGTTTCTTCTTACATATATTTACAGTTGCAAAAAATCTCCATCAACAGGAATGTAGATACACTTCCAGAAAAACTGCATCAACAGGAACAGCCAGAGTAAAGGAACCTTTGGACGATTTAAGTACTTTACATTGACTATATAATTTTTCATTTTCTGATTTAAAAAACCAGTAATATATTGTGTTATTTACTTTTTTTGACAACGCTTCATTTTCCAATACAGGCATCACAACTTGCACTCTGCTACAAATGAGAAATGAGGAATAACGTACATCGCCTACAACCACAAATAACATAGTCCTTATGTTCATACCACTTTGCTCAGCTTCTATTGTAACCAAGGAACAATACAAATTTTGTTCAACTACCAACTTATCAGTGGTTCCAGTTTATGTTCTTTGTTGGACTTACGATCTCAATACAAACCTACAGTGTGTGTTCAAATATATTCATGAATGGATCCAATTTATGTTCTTTGGTGCACTTATTATCTCGATAGAAACCTACAGTATGTATTAAAGTAAATTCATGAGTGTATCAGTTTATGTTCTTTCTTGCAGTTACGATCTCAGTACAAACCTACACTCTGCATTAAAATACATGAATGCTAACTTGATTTTTTGCATTAACCATTAGTTAAACATCTTTCGATTAGACATTATTTCCCATGTGAGGCACCTATATAAGACCACCCTGTAATATATTGTACTCGCCACAACTTCATCTTTCAAATCAGAAATTTTTGACTACCGGCACAAAAATGGAGAGCCAACACGAAGGCAATAGGTACAGCTACTGAATACAAAGTTGTTTTCTACATCCCTATGCTTGCTGCAAATAACATTAAACACACGAATCTTTCTCCAGGATACAATATGATGGACCAAGCAATGTTTTGCCCCGCTCAACAACTAATTCATCAACGAAGGCTCAGAAGAAGTACATGGAGGAAATAGAAAAGAAAAAACCACTCTAAAACCACCAGTGTGTGTTGCTTTCAGAGAAACCGGTGCACGTGAAGACACCACCACCAAATACATCTTCAAGTACATTACGAAAGGAACCCACACGAACAAATAGTTCTCAACGAAGAAGACCCCAACTACAAATAAATTAAACCACATATTATGTTCTTTTTATGAACAACGCATAACTATGACTATACTATTGTATTTTCTAATTTTTAATAAGTACTCCCTCTGTCTCATAATGTAAGACGTTTTTTGACTCTAGTGTAGTGTCAAAAAACGTCTTACATTATGAGACGGAGGGAGTACTTATGATCATACATATGTGTTTTCCAATTTTTAATTATTATATTGTTCGTCCAAACATTCATCTTCTATGCAAAAAAATATCATCCAAATGTATTGCATCCAATTCCTGCCACAACACGCGGGGTATTATTAGTTCTGCTCTGTTCCCGTTCCAAATCCTCGCCGATTCGGCCAAGGCCCCTAGGCCACGTAATCCACCCTATAAATATTCCCCATTTTCTTCTCTGCCGATTTTTGGCAAAAAAATTTCTTCCCGTGCCTGTTTTGCCCTGTCCCGATCTCGCCGGAGTCCGGAGCCCCGAAGCTCATGTCGCCGTCTATTCCGTTGTGGCTGAAGGTTCCTAGAATCTCCCTTCTCCTCTGTGATATTTGCCTTGGTTCCCTCTCTCTTAATGAGTCTTTATCTCGAGCAGGGGAGCACTAGATCGATCGCATCAAGGACGACCGAAAGCAGACTCGCCTCGGATGAATTCCAGTTGTCCACCACAGTTGCCTGAGGACGAAGTCGTCGCTGAAAAGGTTCCTTGCGTGAAGTCCGTAGTCCTCCGCATCCCGTGGTTCCATCCCCGAGCTCCGAGGGCCTCTCCTCCGACCACACGCTCCAAGTCCGAGCCACCCCGCGCCTTTCTTCCCCAAGTCCGGCGGCCTTCCTCTGCTCTTCTCCAGTGACTTTCTCGCGTCCGTCCGATCAAAGTTGGACTGCCCAGATTATGTTCATTTTTTTTCTTTCGAACCGCTATACACTAAATAGCTGCTGATCGTCGTCTAAGACTACCCACAGTAGGAGTAACATATATGGTAACATCACACTTATGTAGACAAAATAGATGATGTGTCATGTAATTAATGAAAAAAGAGAGGTATGTGATAACATACCTGTAACATCACACGTATAAGGGAAAGATGAGTCTACAACCGAATAAATGAAGTGATGCATGGCACGACACATATGTTATATCCAGTGTTGAGGTAGTAACATAGACTAGTTACATATGCATATTACTACTCTAAGTTATTCCCCACTGTGACTAGTCTAAGCCTCGCATGGAATGGTTCTCGGTCATTAGTAACTCGTCATGTGGCAATTCGCTACGGTAGCCTCTGCAGCAGTAATAAAACCGGGAGTTCTTTTTGTCTTTTTACAGATTTTTCACCAAATTTCAATTAGCTATAACTTGAGATCCGTAAATACAAATTCATCCATTCTTTTTCCTGTGTGTTCCTATTGAGCAGGAGCATATAGTAGAACCAAAGTTTCACATTTTTGAACTGTTTAAAATTGAATTTGCTTAAATTTGAATTTAGCCTTTTGGAGGCCATATTTTTTAAATCGTTAATTCAAATTAGTTGATTCTTTTTGCATTGTGATCTTATTAGCATTTAGATAATATATACCTGATGATAATTCTGTTATTTTAGTTTCTATTTGAATTATTTGTTGTTGTCTTTATTGTGGTGTTATGTGAGTTTGGTTTTTTTATTGGTGCCTTCATTAAACGTATAGATTGTGTGGAGTGTGGAGCGGATTAGAACTAATCGTTAGAGTACTTCAACACCATTCAAGGCAAGTTTGCATTTTTGATTTTGCTCATCCTATATTCTGCTATGCATGTGTGATTTTTTTGCTATGACATGTGCTTGGTTTGGTTTGTATGTTCTCTGTTGCCATATTATGATATTGATTGTAGGACGCGTCTAGCGGGTGGCCGGTTGCCCGCTAGCGCTCCACAGTGGCCGGCTAAAAAAGGAAATAATTTGTCCCCCTAATCCATATTAGGAAAAGTGAATATGTGTGAACATGTCTGAACAGGATAATAAAAAGTAATTGCAAAGATTCCATGTGAACAGATGTGTACACATTTAATTCGGGTTGTCAATTTATTTAAAAACCATAACTTTGAAACCACGCATCAAAATTAAGATCTGTTTTCACTTTTGGAACTCTCGCGGCGTGCTCTTCGAAACTAGATCCCGCATGGGTATGTTTTGATGAACTTTTTGTGCAATTTTCTCTCCGTTTTGTGTAACTGCCTAGCCTTCGGTGTGCAACTATTTGACAGGAATGTGCAATTTTTCTCCTATATCGTAAACGCGCAGTTTTCAATGATGGTATCTTCACCCCAAACTACCTCCTTCCAATGCGATGTGAACTTCGTCTATTGCCCAGACCAACTACATAGTAGTTGATGTGCAACTTTTCCCTGCCCGTGGATGTGCTTCACTGTTTGCTGCATCGGCCAACTGCCTAACAGTGGATGTGCAATTTCGGATACTGCCACGGCCAATCGTCTAACAATAAGTTGCAATTTTCTCTCGTATCCCCACGGATGTGTAGTTTCCCTGCTAGCACACAACCCAAACCACCCCTGCTAGTGAGATTTGCAACTTTAGCACTTTGTTTATATGTAACTTTTCACTATCCTCATGAATGTCATTTCTTTACCATTCAACTGTCCCTGCCAGTGAGATGTGCAACTTCGTATGTTGACCTGGCCAACTACCTAGTAGACTATATGCAACTCTATGTGTTGCCCCCGCCATGTCCACAAATAGGGAGGGGAAGGAGTTGCACATTGACTAAAAGGCAGTTGGCTTGAACATTAAACTAAGTTGCACATATTGCTTGCAGGGGTGAGGGTAGGGTGTGACAACAATGAAAAACTACGCATCCACGAATAGGGAGGAGAGTTGCACAACGACTACTAGGTAGTTGGTCGGGATAGTAGACTAATTGCACATGAAAGTTTTCATGGTTGCTTGACTACAACCTTATGGAAGTTGAATCACGCAGATCCAAAAATTGGTTTTTGAAAAATTTGCATAATGTAGTACTAAAGTTGCACAATGCAGTACTAAAGTTGCACCATATATCATGAAAGTTGGCATCAAAAAAATTTCAACGAAACATACCCATGCGGGATCTACTTTCAAAGATCTCGTCACGAGGAATCCAACGTTGAAGACGGATCGGAATTCCAACACATGGTTTGAAAGATATGTCTTTTTAAAAATTTGAAAACCCGAAACAAATACACGTGGATCTGTTTTGTCCTTCACAGGTTACAAGTTCGACCGCATTTAATGCCAGTAATCACATGCACTACCAGACAAACACATGTATGCATGCATGTGAGTGACCGAGCGGCCGCTCATCCTCTCCAACGAGCGCGCGCGCACTTTTTAGATTTCAGGTTGATTGTATTATGTGATGGTGTGATTAACTTGCTATGGTAGACGTGGGCATGTGTCGAGTGATCCATGAAAGTGGTGAGTGTTTATAGCCGTAGGCTCGGGATTATTAACCAGGTGAATGCATCATTAGAAGAGCGCTCTATTGTCCCTAGAGAATGCGCCATTGACAGAGCGCAGTTGAGGTGAGGTATAGTTTTCGGAACTTAAATCAGGTGAATGCATCCTTGGTAGAGCGCTCTATGGTTCCTAGAGAATGCGCCACTAACAGAGCACACTTGAGAGACTTCTGAGGTTCTTGTCATGTTAACTTAGAATCTTTGGGGTTATCATGGGCGGATAAGTTAGAGGCTGTCGTAATCCCGGTTAGTGGAGGTAGGTGAAGACATTCTTCTCCAAACCAACTTGATTGTTTTGTTTGTCATACCTAGCTTCTGGATGTAGGGTTGCTACATCGTTTTGTGTGATTTGCTCATACATTCAATGTATTGACCCTTGTGGCTGCAACTTATCATGTTGTAGGATTTTCAGATGATCAGTGAGATACAGTAGGGTCGTGAGTCTTCACTCAGCAATTTCTCCATGGGCATTGATGGGACTCATCGTTTATTATGCTACAATTCCGATGTTATTATTGAATAAAGTTAGCTATGTGATACTCAGTTTGTAATAATTTATAAATTCTGGATCATACATTGTAGTAAAGGATGCACTTGTTATTTGATATTCCTATGTACTGTGTGTGCTAGCGAATCGGTCCAGGGACTAGCACAGTAAGCACGGAGACATCAAATCTTATCAGCTCCGGGTCGTTACAAGATCTATTCCAAAGGCCTTTCGTGCCTGCCTAATCAAGCCTCATAGCCTTCCAAGCTAGCTGGTGCACGGCTTTGTGACCCGTAAGTGGACAGGGAAGAGACTTTGTTGGCTTGTAGCTTATCATGCAGATCGAAGATCTCAGGGTGCTCGACCACACTCTTGCCACGAGGGTAGGTTTTAACAGGGGGTGCCTTGGGTAACCCTGCTGATCGATCTCGCCCTTTAGGGGGTGGGTCAGCTTGGCCTACTTGGCCATGCACGAGTGGCTCGTTCTCTATGGCCTCGTCGTCGAAGTCAGATAATAGCCGCCTTTTCAGGAATGATTTGGGGGCCGCACCTCGGGTCTCGAATTACGCCTCGAGTGCAAGGATTTGCATCCATTTTTCACTGAGCGCATTCTCATGATTATACAGCTTTGACCCTCCACGCGGTTGCGATCAGCTATCAGTGAAACCCCACTTGTTTGGATGGGTCTTTGGGTACGAAGAAGTCTTCGGGTCCGAGGTTTACATCATCTTCGGACTCCATCATATAATCCTTGTCCGACCGCCATCGAAGTTGCCCATGTCATCGAGATTTTCTTCTGCGGGTGTTCCAGCGGGCCTGTTCTGCTGAGCGGGTGAAGCTTCAATGTCCTCGCGCTGGTTCTTGCCGACTTCAGGGGCAACACCATTATCGGTGGCGCTCGAAGTGCTGGTTGCACACCTGCTTCCGTTTTGACCCTTCGATCACCTTTTAGAGCGGTGACGTTTAGGGTTTTCTTTGGATTTTCCCCTCGGGTAATCCTAGGGAGTATCGACCATGTAGACGTCATATGTAGATGTCGTAGCCCAATTCATTGTACGGGGTATGGTGGTGGGTTTTTCTACTTCGGAGTCGCCACCGACGTCTTCATCCATGTCAGTGGCTTCGTCGGAGCTGTAATCGAGCACATTAGTCAAGTCCTTGACCATGGCGACCAGGTGCGTGGTTGGTGGGATAAAAATTTCCCAATGGTCGGCTTTACATCTGATCTAATCATAGATGGCGGTGAGTTCCCCAGGCTTTGGATTTGATCGAGCACCTCATTGACATGTGAGAGCTCCTTGGCGTCCAGGACCTGGCTGTAGGCCGGGTTGATCTGGATTAGGATGTCTGGGCCACTTGACGTGGTTCCAACCTCTTGCTCGCCCGGGGTTGATCCCTGGGTGGCGGGAACAGTTACCACAACAGTTGCTCCTGGTGCAATTGGTGTTGTCGGGTCCGAAGACAAGGTCGGCACAAGGGAAGTGTCCAAGGACCCAGTGTTTAATCCAGATGTACTGATCACCAGATCTATCTTCGGCGTCGGTTCTAGGGGGGAGGTGGATGCGAGGATCCCATCATAGGCCGTCTCCGGGATCATGGCACCGGTGGGTTCGTACTGGTCCGAGCCCCATCCCGAGAGGACCAAATCTCCTCGAGCGTCCGCAAAGTACTCCAGACTTCTGAATCTGATGGCTTGCTTTGCGGCAAAATTCTCCACACGGCCTAAATGGCTAGTTGGATCGGCATCGAACACAAAGCTGCCGAAGGTGAAAAGCTGGGCACGGGCAAAGATGCCCCCACAACCGATGCTGCTATCAATCTGTAGATGATCCATCGTCCCCTATGATCAAAGAAGATCTCTCAATGAAAGTACTAATGTTGGTGTCAAAACCGTCAGATCTCGGGTAGGGGGCCCGAGCTGTTAGATCAGATCGATGTGTAACAAGAGAGAACACACACGAAGTTTACCCAGGTTCGGGCCCTCTCTATAGAGGTAAAACCCTACGTTCTACTCTTGCTTATATTATCTAATTATCAAAGTACATAGTTGATCTACCTCGAGATCGTGAGTTGTCGTCTAAACTTTAGGGGTATGATGAATGTATGAACGGGTGTATGGATGGCCTCTACGGACTGAACCCTTTGATTTATATAGGAACCATGGGTATCTAGGGTTACACATGGTCAGTTGCCATCTAAGAATTTACATGCCGAATCTAATCAAATATACTTGAAGTACACGTTAGGTTTTCGGTCGCCACATTTTGAAGGCCTTCGAAGTCCCTCCTCCTTAATGGGTTGGTGGTCACGCCAATACATTAGTACAGCTGGGCCAGGACCCGCTAGTCCAAGACACCATCACCCACCAGCCGCAGCATAACCGCTTCTGCGCACGCTCGATTTTAGATCCCGAGATTTCCACAGCAAATCGATCCGATTGACTGCTCGCTACCCCTTTCCTAAAGGGCACCCGTCGGCCCGACCGACCACCCTCCGAGGGTAACCGTGCACTCGGACACGTAAAACACCCGACTGAAGGTATCTTCAGGACCGCAATGGGATGAGTTTGAGGCCCCTCCGCGGGTTTACTTGGCCCTTTCACTAGGCTCCAACGTGATAGCCTCATAAATTTGGACTCGGACATGCCCTGCGCTACTGTTCCCCTGGGATAAAGAGTGGCGTCTCTCTGGAGAGTCAGACCACGCGCCAACGTCATCACTCGAGTTCCATGGCATGTCCTCATTCTAACCTCAAGTCTATATCTCCCGAGAGACACATGAATGCCACCAAGTTTTGCCCAATGATCAACACTATCCGACCACTCAAAAAACCTTTAGTCTAGAATCCATTGCGGTTTCTCTTAAGGATAACCATTAGACAACCGATGTTGAGTGGCCTCAAAGCACTCAGACAAATCCAAAGGCACATCTCACTCATCCTGCGAAACCTCAACCGATTCTGGGGCTAATGATGGGGTCACCTAGTATTGGTAGGGTCAAAGACCTGACATCTGAGGCACACTTAGGGTCCCACACCATCATTAGTAGGTCCCTGGACCATAGACGCATTTGAATGCACATCACAGGAAATCTAGTCGGATACACAGACGGGACTCGGAAGTCTTCCCTTCAGTCGACCCAGCCACCACCACTCGGACAGAGGAGGCGTAGGGACGACGTAGGAGCTGCAATGGTCGCGTAGTCTTAAGTCAGACTTCAAGTATAGTTATGTCTACTGTTACCTATAACTACCATAGCCATAGTTGTTATCACTTGTAACTATCGTAGTTATTGTCAGTAAACACGCTTGTAACGTGGCAGTAAGGAGGCCGAGGCGTACTCTATATAAGCCACCCTCCTACTTCATGCCAAGGGTTCATCATCTGTTGTAATCCTATACCCCAAGAGAAAACAAGCCCCCTGGCATGAGACGTAGGGTTGTTACCTTCTCCGAGAGTGGCCTAAACTCGTAAAATCCGAGTGTCACACTTGCACGTAGCTAGGCTCCGCCCCTTGTTCGTACCCTAGTATTCATTGTCCGGATCATTGCCTCGACACAACTACATCTTATTATATTGACACGCCCTTGGACAGGTGTGATGTAGGGCGTGACTCTAATCGGAGATCTTTCAAGTTTGGAGGGGATCCTACGGGGATAACACGACAAACGAGCGGTAGAACACAAGGAAAAACGCGCAAGAGAAACACTAAACCGACAAGTATCGATCACACAAGGGCTAGATCACCGAACACATAAGGTAGCACAAGATTCAAAATCAACAAAGGAAATATACACGAGTAGCCGTTCTTCTCCGTGAGGAGGTCTTGATGGGGTCCACCCTAGAAGGGGGTCTTGAATCCGCTTGGGGGGATCTTCTCCGAAGAGGTCCTGAGCTCCGAGGAGAAGTAACCAAGTGGATGAGCAAGGCTCTCACACAAACATGAGCTAATCCTTTGCTAACCCTAACTAGGAGGAGGAGGAGGTCTATTTATAGTCTTAGTGCAAATGGGGGCGAAGTGAAGGGGTGCAAGGGCTCCAGCCCGCGGGCGCGGTCACTCAGGTGCCGGACGTCCGGAAGACGTCGGACGTTCGGAGGCTCGGGATGGTCCGGACATCCGGCAGGGCTCGGACGTCCGTAGATTCGGCTCTGACTCGGGTGCGTCGGTCGTCCGGAGAGGGACGATCGTCTGGGGCTTCGGGAAGGCCCGAACGTCCGTGGAGCGTCGGACGTCCATAGATTCGGTTCTGGTACAGGTTGTCCGGTGGCTTCGGTCTTCCGTGCGTTTCCATTCGGGTGCCGAGCTGCCAGACGTCCGGAGGGCGTCAGTCGTCCGTGGCCTGGGAGTCGTCGGACATCCGGACTTGGTCGGTCGTCCGACGCCTGTAGCTTCAGCAGCTTTTCTTCTTCTCCATCACGCTTGGGGTCCTCGTCGTCTTGGCTCTTGCAAGTAGCTGTTCCTTGGCTCGTCTCCAAGTACCTGATTACACATAGAGTTTCTAAATGAGGTAGTAGCCATGTCTCATGATTAGGAAGAGGGAGTTCGGAGAGGAGCGAGTTCACCTTATCTTCAATAGCCTTAGCGTGAGCTCAAGTCATGGGTCCACGTGGTGTTGAGGAAGATGTAGGTGCGTCCATGGGGATGAGTGAGGGATGCTCTGCATCATCTCCCCCCTTGAGAGAGATCGACCTCGGATCAAAAGCTTCATCTCCATGGTATGGCGCGAGGTCCTTGACGTTGAAGATGTCGCTCACATTGTACTTGTCTCGAGGTAGGTCGATCTTGTAGGCGTTGTCGCTTGTGGCGTGCTAGCACCTTGAAAGGTCCATCGGCTCGAGGGAGAAGCTTGGACTTGCGTTCGTTGGGGAAGCGGTCCTTGCGAAGGTGTAGCCACACTAGATCACCAATGTTGAAGACCATGGGTTGCTTGTTGACGTTGAGCTTGGTCGCTAGTCGTTGTACTTGGCGCTTGATTGTGTGCCTTGTATCCTCATGCATCTTCTTGATGTAGCTTGCCGTGCACTCGCATCCATGTTGGTGCGCTCTTGTAGAGGAAGAGGTAGAATGTCCAATGGTGACAACGGGTTGAAGCCGTGACGGCCTCGAAGGGGACTTGCCGGTAGTCGAGTGTCTTCTTGCGATTGTAGGCGTGCATTTCGGCGATGGGTAGACATGCCTCCCACTCCTTGATGTTCTTCTTGATCAATACGCAAAGTAGAGTAGAGAGAGTCCGGTTCGTCACCTCCGTTTGGCCGTCGGTTTGAGGACGGTACGCGGATGAGAACAAGAGCTTGATTCCGAGCTTGGCGCATAGATTCCAAAAGTAACTCAAGAACTTGACGTCACGATCGGAGACGATTGTCTTTGGTACTCCATGGAGTCACAAGATTTCCCTACAAAAGAGATTTGCAATGTGTGAAGCATAGTCTATCTTGTTGCAAGGAATGAAATGTGCCATCTTATAAAATCTATCCACAAAAACAAACACGGAACCCTTTCCTTTTTGAGTTCTAGGCAAACCAAGTACAAAATCCATGCTAATGTCTTCCCAAGGTTGATAAGGAATAGGAAGAGGCATGTAAAGACCATGAGATTGAGCTTTAGACTTAGCTTTGCGACATGTAGAGCATCGGTTGGTGAAGCGTGAGACGTCTCGAAACATCTTGGGCCAAAAGTAGTTCTTGGAGAGCGTGGCCGAATGTCTTATCTCGACCAAAATGTCCCATGAGTCCGCCTCCATGAGCCTCTTGCAAAAGTAGCAAACGAAGAGAAGACTCGGGAATGCATAGTTTGTTAGCATTCATAAGATAAGCATCCGTGATATAATATTGTTCCCAAGAAGTATGCGTCAAACACTTAGCATAAGGAGTAGCAAAAGATGGGTCATTAGCATACAAGTCTTTGATGTGCTCAAAACCAATAACATTCAACTCAAGTTTGGTGACAAGCGTGCATATGCGTGAAAGTGCATCCACAACTACATTTTCCTTATCCTTAATGTACTTGATCACATAGGGAAAAGATTCAATAAATTCACTCCATCTGACATGACGCTTGTTCAACTTAGTTTGACCTTTTAAGTACTTAAGTGTTTCATGATCGGTATGTATGACAAACTTGTGAGGTCGAAGATAATGTTCCCAAACATGTAGCACATGTACTAAAGCATACAATTCTTTGTCATAGATGGGATAGTTAAGTTGAGCACCTGATAGTTTTTCACTAAAATATGCAATGGCTCGTTTTTCTTGCTCAAAACTCCGCCAATTCCGGTACCACTTGCATCACAATGAACCTCAAAAGTTTTGTCAAAATTGGGCAAAGCAAGAATCGGAGCATGAGTAAGCAAAGACTTGAGCTCATCAAAAGCCGTGGATTGCAAAGATCCCCAAACAAAAGGAGTATTCTTCTTACTCAAGGCATGCAAAGGAGCGGAAATAGTGCTAAATTTTTTCACAAAGCGACGGTAAAAACCTGCAAGACCAAGAAAGCTACGCACTTGTTGCAAATTGGTGGGTTGGGGCCAAGTTTTAATTGCTTCAATCTTAGATTATCAACATGGACACCCTTTGAGGATACAACAAAACCCAAGAAAACCACTTTGTCAACACCAAATGTGCATTTTTTCATGTTTGCATAAAGACGTTCCTTGCGAAGGGTTTGCAAAACAGCCCTAACATGATTAAGATGCTCTTTGATGGTTTTGCTAAACACGAGGATATCATCGAAGTAAACCACAACAAAGACTCCAATATAAGGGCGAAGCACATAATGCATAAGGCGCACGAAAGTACCGGGAGCCTCCGATAGACCCATAGGCATCACTAACCACTCGTATAAGCCAAATTTGATTTTGAAAGCAGTTTTCCATTCATCACCCTCTTGAATGCGAATTTGATAATAGCCACTTTTAAGATCAATTTTTGAGAAAAAGTTGGCTCCACTAATTTCATCAAGCATATCATCTAAGCGAGGAATGGGATGCCTATAGCGAACGGTAATAGCATTTATAGGTCTACAATCGGAACACAAGCGGAAACTTCCATCGGGCTTAGGCACAAGTATAATGGGAACGGCACAAGGGCTTAGACTTTCACGTACATGACCGTTGTCGATGAGTTGTTGTACTTGCCATTGAATCTCCTTGGTTTCTTCGGGATTGACTCGGTATGGAGCTTTGTTTGGGAGAGGTGCTCCAGGGATGAGGTCGATTCAATGCTCAATGCCTCGAAGAGGAGGTAGACCCGGAGGTAGCTCGTCGGGGAAAACATCTTGGAATTCCTGCAAAAGAGATTTAAACATTAAAGGTAGCTCGTGAGAGGTGTTAGTTGTTGGCTCTCCATCCTTGCACACAAGGACAAAGTGCATCACACTTGATGGGTTCTCACACACTTCTCTCATCTCACTTTTGGTGGCAAATAGGATGAGGTTTTTCTCTCTAGGCGAAGAGGCTCTCAAGTATGGCTTGTGGCTCTCACTCACTTTTTGGTGGATCACTTTCTCACTCTTCTCTCCATGGTGGGTGGCTTGCTTGTCGGCTATCACTTGACTAGGAGACATAGGTCGTAGCACATATTCCTTCCCTTTCATCTCGAAGCTATAGTGATTGGTACGCCCGCTGTGGAAGACACCACGGTCGAATTGCCATGGTCGACCAAGAAGGAGGTGGCAAACGGTCATTGGGACCACGTCACACTCCAAAGTGTCCTCATATGCACCAATTTTGAAGGAGACTTGGACCGTATGCTCGACTCGTATAGTGCCAGAGTCACTTAGCCATTGAACCTTGTAGGGGTGCGGGTGCTTCCTATTGACCAATTGAAGCTTGGAGCATAGTTCTTCACTTGCCAAGTTGTGGCAACTACCTCCATCGATGATGACCTTGACGGACCTTCCATTGATGCCGGCCTTTGTGTGGAAGATGTGGCATCTTTGGTCTTCTTCTTGTTGATGTTGAAGAGTCAAGACCTTGGAGACAACGAGAGCGGGGCTCGAATCCTCATCACAAAAGACTTGATCGTCTTCATCCTCGTTCACTCGTCGGTGCATGGCCACTTGCTCAAGAGCTTCCATCTCCTCATCACTCATTGAGTCATAGGTGCCATCGTCGTTGAGGATCATGGTGCGCTTGTTGGTGCATTCGTAGGACTTGTGGCCTCGGCCGCCGCAAGTGAAACACTTGAAGGAGCTTGTCTTGACAGTCTCATCGGTCGGAGTAGACGACGAAGCACGCGGCTTGAAGTTGCTTGTAGTAGGAGGAGGATGACTTGAACTAGTCGAAGTTTTCTTGTAACTTGGCTTGTCGTCGTTGTTTGTAGAAGGTTTGGTTGATGTAGATGTTGGAGTTGTTGAAGATTGGTTGTTGGAGAAGCCGTAAGTCTTGGACGAGTACTTGGCATACTTGAAGTCATCTTGCACTTGACGTTCCGCCTTTGTAGCTTGATGCACGAGCTCAATGAGGGTGGAGTAGGGTTGGAAGTCGGCAATCTTCTTGATGGGATGATTGAGTCCATTCAAGAAACGTGCCATTGTTTGCTCATCATCTTCCTTGACATTGGCTCGAATCATGGCTATCTCCATTTCCTTGTAGTATTCTTCAACACTCTTTGTTCCTTGCTTGAGTAGTTGGAGTTTCTTGAAGAGGCCGCGGTTGTAGTAGGTGGGCAAAAAACGTGCACACATGACATCTTTCATTTGAGCCCAAGTGGTGATTGGAGGTTCACCTCTTGCTTGTCGGCGCTCAAGGATTTGTTCCCACCATATGAGCACATAGTCTTGGAACTCAAGTGATGCCATAGCGATCTTCTTCTCTTCCTCATAGTTGTGCAAACGAAAGATTTTGTTGACCTTCAATGCCCATGAGAGGTACTCTTCGGGGTCATTGCTTCCATTGAACTTGGGCATGGTGAATTTGAGCTTTCCACATCGTTGCTCTTCATTTTGTTGTTGGCGATGGTGATGATGACGCCCTTGACGTGGATGGCAATCGTTTTCGTGTTGCTCTTGGCGTGGAGGAAGTCCATGATCAACTTGCTCTTGTTGAACTTGAGGTTGAGGTGGAGCTTGACGAGCTTGTGGAGGAGCTTGAGGAACTTGACGTTGCACATGGGGTTGGTAGTTCCTCTCTTGGATTTCTTCTCGAAGGGCTTCCTCTTGATTGCGCCGTTCGCGGTTGCGGTTGGCGATAACTCGACTTGATTCTTGAAGGGCACGTTGCGCCTCAAGAGCTTGCACTTCTCGTTGTTGTTGTTAAAGACGTTGCGCCTCGGCGTCTTGTTCTTCTTGGTGTAGATGCGCTCGTTCTTCCTCTTCGCGCCATAGTCGTTGTCATTCTTGAGCTTGGGCAAAAGCGGCTTGGTTTGATTGAGGACGATGGACTTGCTCATCGACTTGCTCTTGCGAATGCTTCTCATGTAGCGGGTTGCGAGATGCATGACGGTCTTGACACGCGGCTCGTCGATGAGTGTTCGATGACGGTGTACTTGAGTCGTAGAAGGTGTCGTCGGAGTGTCGACTCGAGCGGCTCCGTCTTGAGGATGAAGAAGTGGAATGATGCCGGTTCCTCATCAAGGCGCGGATCTCGTCCATTCTTGCATCATTCTCTTGCTTGTGAGCGTCGAACTTGTTATCGAAGTAGTCTCTTGTACGTTGCTCGGAGAGTCGCAAGTCGGTGGCGAGGTTGTCGATGCGGTCGCTCATTGCTTGTTGCTCTTGGTGCAACGCTCGTTGTGCACCAAAGAGGTGGCTCTTGGTGACGTATGATGACATGTCGTCGTCTTGCTCGAGGAAGAGTGGGTTGGTAGAAGTACTTGTCCTATCCATCATTCCAAGCAAAAATGTGAGTGGTAGAAGGAGAACAACTTATACCAATGTACCTTTGACCGATGTTGATGATGAATCAAGTTCACTCGAATGTGGACAATGAAATAGCACTATTGGTACCAATCCTTGTCGGTTCTCACACCTACACAAATAAAAGCTTATGGTGGAGCTTGGTGAGGATGGTGGCACAAAATTTGATGCAATTGTAAGTGAGCGTCAATAATGTTGGAAAAGGTTCACAAATTTGCAAATGCAACAAGTAGACCAATGTAACATCCCAAATTTCCTATTTGGAATGTTCTACAATTATAGCTAAGCATCTATGCATATTGTTTGAATTTGAGTGACATTTGAAGTTTCTGAAGTTTTGGACTTGTTGGCATTTGAATTCAAATTTTGGCAAATGGAAATCATTTCAAAAACTATGCCTGATAAATACTTGAGAAAAAGTATGAGAGGAGTAGATATGACACTCCAAAAATATCAGGGGAAAAACATTGCCAAAAAGTTTTAATTCAAATTTGAATTTTATTTGGGAATTTTGGAAAAAAATGATTTTTTTTAAAGTTTGGATTTTGCCCCTGGAAAAATGTTCAAATGATAGGGAATATTCCCCTGATCATTTCGATATATATATGTCCTATATAAAATATTTATATTCTATATATTTTACCTCTGTTTTATTTTCAAAAACAAAAAAAAAAAAATACCCAGCGCCACCAGACCAGCCCAGCCCGGACTGGCGACCCACCAGCCGAGCCACACCGCGCCAACCAGCCCGGCCCGGACCGAGCCCCCCACGAACCCATCCGCCTCGGTCGCCCGACCGAACGCGCCCCCACCCCTCTCGCCGACACCCGGCCCCCACCCCGTCGTCTTCCCTCGCCACGCCACCCGCCCGCCGCCGCCGGATCCGCGAGATCCGGATCCCCGAGATCCCCTCGTTGCCCCTCGTCCAAGTCGAGGCCCCGCCTATTTATACCCCCTCGACCCGTTTTCCCTTCGCCTCGCCTAACCCCTCCTCTCGCTGCTGCACACGCTCGCCGGAGCAACCGAGCCGTCGCCGCCGCCATTAGCTCCGTCCCGACCCACCCCGCCACCCCGAGCTCACCGACCCACCCCGAAGCTCACCTCGTCAGCGCCAGCGCCACGGAGACCTCCGCCGACGTCCCGACCACCGAACCGCCCAGCTGTCGCCGCCGAAACCATTGCCGTCGCCCTTGAAACGCCGTCGCCGTCGACCCGTCGGTGAAGTCGCGGACTCCCCTCGCCGTCCGATCTAGAAACGAGCGGTTAGGATTAGATCCCCGAAGAATAGGTTATTTCTAATAGACCGTCCGGTTTATTTTGTTTAGTTAGGTTTTTATTTAAACCGGCCGATTCGCTTTTAAACCCTAGGCGTAGTTTAGTTATTTAACGCCGAAGCGTTATATAGGCCCATTAGCCCGTTTTTTCTTTATTTTTCATTTTCCGTTTTAGCAGAATAGTTTCAGATTTGAAAAATTCGTATCTTTTAATCTACTTAATATTTTTGAGTGATTTTTTTGTTGGTTTGCAAATTTATTGTAGTTTCTGTAGAAAATATAATTAGTCATGTTAAAATTATTTAGAATTGCTTTATTTTAGATTTAGACAGAATAGTAAATCTGCTATAAAGTGAGTTAGGAAAATTATTTTTTAGTGATTCTTTTCGTCACAACTTTGTTTTGACATTGCCTAACCGTAGGAATTTATTTGGGCATTTTAGGATTAATAAAAAAATAGTTTTAATCAGAATCATGTTATTCTTAATTAATTAACTAGCTACTGTTTTCCTATTGTTTTAGTTAGCAAATAAATTTATTTTTCATATGTGATAGATTATTCTAGGTTAGTTTCTATCACATTAGAGCATGAACTTTTATTTATAATAAATAAAACTTTTATTTTATTTTTCCTACTAGAATTTGCTTTAGGCCTAATAGGAGTTTTATAATAGATTTTAAAGTGATTCTTTTTGCTCCTAGTTGCTTGATGAATCCTTTTACATTAGGTAGCATAAATCCATGCTTAGGTTCTGTTAAGAAAATTTTTGTTATGTAAAACTATTTTTAGTTGTTGCTTGAAGTAGGAAAACATTGAGTTGGATTTCTTGAGTTTTCCTTTGGGTTTTGATTAAATCTGTTTTGTGTGTTTCATATTACTATGTGTTATGTAAGTGATCATATGTTGTATGCTTATTGTGGTTATTGTTTGCCTCGGTAGAATTTCCGGAGTGCGAAGCTTGCTACCACGAGTCCCTAGCTTACGAAGATCGTCAGCAAGGCAAGTCATTGATCATGTTTCTTTACCATACCTATTATTTTATTGCATTAAAATTTCCTCCCCACCATGCATGCAGTAGGTGAAATTTTGAAGTTATGTTCTTGAGTAGTATCATGAGGTAGGATGAACCAATTCCCCTTGTTACCATGACCCGGGACGAAGTAGTTTATTTTTGCTATGCTCGTAGATGGGGGTTGGTTGAGTGAATTCATAAGGGAGATGTGAGAGTCTTAAAGATGATGACAACCCCATGACTTCAAGATCAAGATGGACTTCGAAATTCACTCTTTGGGTGGAGGACGGTTGACGGGCATCCTGGAGAATCCAGTGGTTGGCCGGGATGCATGGAGAAGCGCCATGACATCTTGCGGAAAGCTTCACCCAGCCACGAAGAGACGGATGGATACCCCATTGACCGGAAGCTTACCTGTGCAACCGCAAGCCATTATGGGCTCTGGCTTGGTCGACCCTAGGTGTGACTCTGGCCGGACGGTGCTACAAGATGTAGAAGAACGGTAGGATTGGATGGGCACCGCAAAGGGCCTGAGGAACTCTTCTAAGACCCTGTTGCTCATCCCGTCTTCAAACACCGTGAAGTGCGAAGACTTAAAAGGAGGAACGATTCTTGCGGAGTAAAGTCATGAAACCTCTGCAGAGAAAAGATCTAATCGATTAGCCGTGTCCCCGATTACGGACAATTTGAGCCTCTGGAACTTGGAAGTATTCAGAAATCTCAACACTGAAATTAATAATTTAATTGAGGGGTTATGACTTAATAATTTGGGAATGAGACATTGGTTGGCGGAACCATCTCAATAACTACCAACAATTTTGTAGTATTTGCAAGCAAGTCCTTATTGTAGGGAAAAACTGGCTTTTCGCAAAATGATGAAACTTAGAGCCCCATAGCCAAATTGCATATAGTATTAGTAATATTTTATTGTTCTCTCTTCATGACATGCCGGCATATTCAAAATGCTGACCTACACGGCTGCAATGTCTTATGTTGCAGAGGAGTATTCCGATCAGGAGTGAGGCTACGCTCCGCGCTTGGCGATTGCCCTATGGAGTCGGATGGACTCGCTATTCTTCTATGCTTCCGCAGCTTTACTTAGTTTATTTTCTCATGAGTTGGCCTTCGGCCGAATTTATTCTATTGTAATAGAGACTCGATATGAGAATCGTGTAATAAATTCAGGTGTGATTGAACTTTGATTATTTCATCAATGTACTGTGAGTGCCAGCATGATCTTGGGATGGTACAGACACAGAGACTTGACCGATTTTGGGTCGGGTCGCTACAACCAAGCAAGTAATGGTACACGGAAACACACACGCAAATAGATAAGTGGGACTGTGCAAACCAAAATTGAGCCAAAATGTGGAATCCACGAAAATGCTCTTGTTGCACAATACTAGAGAGACGCTAGCACGATTGCACAATAGGCGGATCTGAGAACTTGTGCACAACCTACTAGGCAAAAATGCAACTATCTCTATCCCATGTATGCTATATGTATGGTATTTCGGTGCTATGATCCAAGATGATCCAATATGAAAATCTTAATGTAGTATGATACTATGGTTCTTGCTCATAAGCTCTTTGCTTATCTTTCCTCTTTGCTTAAAAGCTTGGGTGGCTCTTTCACTTTTGAGCTCTTTTCTCATGCAAAACTCCACGAACCAAGATATCAATTGTGTATGCTATGACAACTTTGTGACACACAAATGGATCCCAAGATATGCAGCACGGTGGTATGGTATGTATGCTATGGAGTATGATCACTAATGTGCACAAGTCACATTGCCGGCAATACTCAATGGCTAGTCTCGATGGGTAAGCTACGCAAAAGTAATGCCATGTGATTATCAATGCAATTGCAAGGTATGACAAAGATGTCGACGATGTTACCGTCCTTGGTGATGATGAGACCCTTGCGAAGATGAGCCGAGGTGATGATGAAGTCGAACCGTACCTAGATAGCCGAAACACAAAAGGACACGTGAACCACAACTCAAAATCTCAAGGACCAAAATGTGTCAAAATCTTCATAGGAGGTATTGGGGAGGATGGTGGTGTATGTGGGTTTGGAAGATGTGGTGGAAGGTGGGGTTGTGGTGGTGGCTGAACTGAAAAAATTCAGTTTCGTCAGAGTTTCACGGACGTTCGGGTGGTCACGGTCGTCCAGCCGTCGGACGTCCGGTAGGGTCCGGTCGTCCGTAATCTTGAATCTGGTCAGGGGTTCCGGTCGTCCGGGAAAAGCCGGACGTCCAGAGGTCGGGGTCAACGCGGGATGAACAGCAAGATTGCGGGGAGGAAGAAGATGGTGAGGTCGAAATCGAGCGGATTGATGGATGGAAAAGGGTGGGAGGGTGGGGAAAGCTAGATCCACACGTAGCAACACAAATCCATGGACCAAATCCAACAAAATCTCAACTCACCAACAAATCACAAAAAAATCTTGGGGCTATTTTTGGTGGGGATTTTCGAAATTAGGAAGAAAACAACAAAATGAAGCTAGAAAACACGGGGTAGGGGCTCCAAAAACGTGATCAACGTGGCTCATGATACCAAGATGATGTAGGGCGTAACCCTAATCGGAGATCTTTCACGTTTGGATGGGATCCTACGAGGATAACATGACGAACGAGCGGAAGAACACAAGGAACAACGCACAAGAGAAACACTAAACCGACAAGTATCGATCACACAAGGGCTAGATCACCGAACACATAAGGTAGCACAAGATTCAAAATCAACAAAGGAAAGATACACGAGTAGCCGTTCTTCTCCGTGAGGAGGTCTTGATGGGGTCCACCCTAGAAGGGGGTCTTGAATCCGCTCGGGGGGATCTTCTCCGAAGAGGTCCTGAGCTCCGAGGAGAAGTAACCAAGTGGATGGGCAAGGCTCTCACACAAACATGAGCTAATCCTTTGCTAACCCTAACTAGGAGGAGGAGGAGGTCTATTTATAGTCTTAGTGCAAATGGGGGCGAAGTGAAGGGGTGCAAGGGCTCCAGCCCGCGGGCGCGGTCACTCAGGTGCCGGACGTCCGGAAGACGTCGGACGTCCGGAGGCTCGGGACGGTCCGGACATCCGGCAGGGCTTGGACGTCCGTAGATTCGGCTCTGACTCGGGTGCGTCGGTCGCCCGGAGAGGGCCGGTCGTCCGGGGCTTCGCGAAGGCCCAGACGTTCGTGGAGCGTCGGACGTCCGTATATTCGGCTCTGGTACGGGTCGTCCGGTGGCTTCGGTCTTCCGTGTGTTTCCATTCGGGTGCCCAGCTGCCGGACGTCCAGAGGGCATCGGTCGTCCGTGGCCTGGGAGTTGTCGGACGTCCGGACTTGGTCGGTCGTCCGACGCCTGTAGCTTCAGCAGCTTTTCTTCTTCTCCATCACGCTTGGGGTCCTCATCGTCTTGGTTCTTGCAAGTAGCTGTTCCTTGGCTCGTCTCCAAGTACCTGATTACACATAGAGTTTCCAAATGAGGTAGTAGCCATGTCTCATGATTAGGAAGAGGGGTTTAGGAGAGGAACGAGTTCACCTTATCTTCAATAGCCTTAGCGCGAGCTCGAGTGATGGGTCCACGTGGTGTTGAGGAATATGTAGGTGCGTCCATGGGGATGAGTGAGGGATGCTCCGCATCGAGGTGTCCATAAAGTTGTGCTTCATGTGGGGAATCGCCATGTGCCCCAACAAGCTCTACCTAACTTCCTGCGCGCTCACCACCTATCAGCAGGTTCCTAATAGGTTGTGTTGTAGGGTGAAACCCTAAGATGGCTCTTTTCACACTTGGAGGGGGAAAAGGGATGAACACCAAGAACACAAAGAGGAATTCACTCCAACAAATCCTAATCACACATCCACTAGAATAATAAACACATAGATACACAAGATTACAAGCACAATCAAAGGAAACAATCACTAGATAAAGTTTTTCCCACTCCTAAGAGATGAGGTCTTGATGATGGTAGCCTTCTCCAAGAGGAGGTCTTCAAATCCACAAGTGCATCGTCTCCTAAGAGGCCTTGATCTCCAATGGAGGGGTAGAAGGAGAAAATCTCTCAAATATCTCACATATGGCTTTGCTAACCCTAAACATAACCCTAGGTACGGAATATATAGGCTTGGGGCCGAGGTGGATGAAGTGGAGGCCCAAAACCTGAACTCAGTCGGCCATCCCATAGGGCTCGTGCGCACGGGGTAAGTTGGGTCCATGCACACGGGGTCCCGTGCACATGGTACACACCCGTGTGCACGGTTTGCTACATCCATAGCTCCATGTGTAGCCCGTGGGCACGGGGTCTCGGGGGCCCGTGCGCACGGGGTCGCCTGGGACTTCCTGTCCAGCTCCTTTGTGCTTCCTTCTTCTTCCTCAAGGCCTTGGGGTGCTTCTCCTACTCCTTGGTGATGCTCCTTAGCTGCTTGGTAGTGTTCCTCTTCGTACCTACCTAATGATACATAGTGCATTTTGGTGAGGTAGCAACCAAGTTCCATTCGTGTCCATATGCATGTCATGTAGGAAGGAGTTCACCTCGGTTTTCATTGCGCGTGCTTGAGCTCTTCTCATAGGTCCATGTGGTGCTTGATGTGTTGTTGTAGAGTCCATGGGGATAATGGAAGGATGCTCCGCATCATCTCCCCCCTTGGGAGAGATCCGTCCGCGGATCATGACCTTCATCACCATGCTACTTGGCCAAGTCCTTGACATTGAAGATGTCGCTTACGTTGTACTTGTCGTGTGGGATGTCGATCTTGTAGGTGTTGTCATTGTAGCAAGCTAGCACCTTGTAGGGTCCATCGGCTCATGGTAGTAGCTTGGACTTGCGCTCATTGGGGAAGCGGTCCTTGCGAAGATGAAGCCATACGAGATCTCTCGGTTGGAACACCATTGGTGACTTGTTCATGTTGAGCTTGGTGGCGATGTGATGTACTTGACGCTCGATCGTTGCCCTTGTATCTTCATGTATCTTCTTGAGAAAGCTTGCCCTTGCACTTGCATCCATGTTTGCGTGTTCTTGGGGCGGAAGAGGTAGAATGTGCAATGGGACAATGGGTGGAATCCGTAGACAACCTCGAAGGGGGACTTGCCAGTAGTAGAGTGTCGAGCTCGATTGTAGGCGTACTCGGCGATGGGTAAGCATTCCTCCCACTCCTTGATGTTCTTCTTTATCAACACGCGTAGGAGAGTAGATAGCGTCCGGTTCGTGACTTCCATTTGACCATTGGTTTGGGGATGTTATGCCGTCGAGAATAGTAACTTGATGCCGAGCTTGGCGCGTATTGTCTTCCAAAAGTAGCTTAGGAAATTGACATTGCGGTCCGACACAATGGTCCTTGGCACTCCATCCAACCTCAGGGTTTCCCTACAAAATATATTTTCAACATGTGAAGCATCGTCTATGTTATTGCATGGGATGAAATGTGCCATTTTTTAGAATCGGTCCACAATAACAAATATAGAATCATTTCCATTTTGAGTCCTAGGCAAACCAAGCACGCAATCCATACTAATATCTTCCCATGGTTTATATAGAATTGGAGGTGGCAATTCAAGCAAATGTTAGTCAAGATGTTGAAAAAGTTGAAAAGATGCACAAATTCCAATTAAGAAAATAGATCAAACCCAAGGATATCACTAGGAACACACACACGGAAGATAGATGGGATCCGCACAACCAAGGGGTGAGCACTAAGAGGTGGAACCACGGGAATGCTCTTGTTGTACGGATACGAGAGAGACACTAGCTCGATTGCTCTAATGGGCTAGATACGCTCGTGCACCAACTGAAGAGAGAAATGGGGCGTCTACTATCCCAAGTATGCTTGTGTGTGTATGAACCAAGAAGATGTAACTATGGTATGAGGCTTAATGCTATTGCTTACAAGCTCTTTATTGCTCTTCTCTTAGTTTTGCTTAAAACCATTTTTTACTATGCCACAATGCTTGATATGCGAGCCACAATGCGAGATAACGAGTAGTATATGCACGGGAGAGACATAACACTAAAGGTGTACTAAAAGCGTGCCTGGAAATTATCAACTTGGTAGTCTCGATGGGTAAGCTACGCAAAAGAGGCTCGAGGCTATCAAGGGTAATGGCAAGGATAATACAATGGTGTCGTCGAGGTTACCATCCTTGCTTACGATTGGTATGGAGATGGGGGTGGTCTATGTCGAAGTGGAGTCCAAGCCGATGACGAATGGCGGTGATGATGAAGACAAAACGCGCCTAAGTAGCCGAAACACCTCAGGACACGTGATAACCACAACTCCAAAGCTCAACCAGTCACGAGAAATATTGTGGAAGATCAAGTGTGTTGGTGGAAAGGCGCAATGCTGGAAAACTGCAAATGGCCGAGTTGCTCTGTGTGGTCCGTGCGCATGGGATCCCGATGGCCCGTGCGCATGGGGTGTTCTGGAAACTCAAGAACACCTCAAATTCATTGGGATTTTCAAATTTTCAGCCAAAATCAAAGGTTGGGTGGGTGGGGAAAGATGGTAAGGGGTAGATCCACTTGTCAAACACCAATTCGTGGATCAAATCAACTAAATCTCACAAGATCTAACAAATTGCAAGAAAAATTTGGGGCTATTTTTGGTGGGGATTTTTGAATTAGGACGAAAAACAACAAAATCAACCTAGCAAATGGGAGTAGGGACTCCAATATCTGAATCATCCTTGCTCTGATACCAAGATGTTGTAGGATGAAACCTGTCGGTGTCAAAACCGGCGGATCTCGGGTAGGGGGTCCCGAACCGTGCGTCTAAGGATGATGGTAAGAGGAGACAGGGGACACGATGTTTACCTAGGTTCGGGCCCTCTCTATGGAGGTAATACCCTACTTCCTGCTTGATTGATCTTGATGATATGAGTATTACAAGAGTTGATCTACCATGAGATCGTAGAGGCTAAATCCTAGAAGCTAGCCTACAAAGATTATGATTGTGTATATATTTATCGACTAGCCTGGCCTCGGTTTGTATAATGCACTAGAGGCCTAGGATAACAAGAGTCCTAGACGAATACGCCGGTGGGGAGGATTGCTTGTCTTGATCACCAAGTCTTGTGGAATCTTCCTTGTGTGCGGCAACTGTCCGGATTGGCCCATGAGTATACGGCCATGGGGGTCCTCGGCCCAATCCAACTGATCGGAAGACGACGTGGTGAGTACCCCCTAGTCCAGGACACCGTCAGTAGCCCCCTGAACCGGTCTTCAAGTTAGGGACGCTCCTCGATTCTTCCAGACTGTTCTTCATCTTCGGTCGTCGGTCTTGAAAACTGGTTCAACAAATCTGCTCATCTTCGATCTTGAGGATCGCCGAAGTAAATCCGAAGAGTTTACACGTCGGGTATCCGAGGAGCCCCTTTAAGTTCTCGGCCTTTATCAATGCCTTATTATCATTTTTTACGCCACACATCGGGTTTGAAGTAGTTCCCGGGCGGCAGTGTCCTCTTGCGTCCGAGCTCCAATGCCTAACTGCATTCGAGGTGTCTTTTGCAGCCGAGCACCAATGCCGGACTGCCTCTGAGCTCCAACGCCGGAATGTAGCCGAGCTCCAACGCCGGACTATATCCAAGATGTCATAGATCATCTTGGTACAAAAAGTTGAAAGAGTTTAGCTAAGCTTAATGCCGGAAATGCCCTCTATGGAGCCAGCCACTGGCGCCCGAGCTTTATGCCGGACTGCCCCCTAGGTGGTGCACCACCCCGACCGCGGGCTGATTTTTGTGAATATTTGTAACCGGTGCAGTTTATTCTCTGCCGAGATGTATAGCCAGTATATGTATATCCAGTAACCCTCAAGGCGTGTGTCAGTCCAAAAACCGAGATGCACCTGAAGAAAAACATGAAACCACTTATCCTAGTAGCCCCTGAGACTCAGGCCGATGCGCGAAATCGGCCCGAGGATCAACTCCTAGCTCGGCAGCATACGTAGGAATAGAGATGCAGTGTAATATATCAGAGATAATAGTGATCGGTGAACGGGCCCTTGAGAGAGGGTCTTGAGAAGTTGCCGCAATATATTAGCTTGACGCCAGATAGGTCCACATGGTACTTATTGTTGTCCGAAGACGCACTTTCCCATAGTTGGATCAAGCCGAACAACGAGCCTTTTAATTTTCTGCATTGAATAGGCAATGCAGTAGCCCCAGACACTGGTCGGGTGGCAACACCGAATCGGGGATCGATGTGCCCTTTAATATTTGTAAATAATGGCGCAAAGCCCGGTAGCCCCCGAGCCTTAATGTGGGCACGGGTGGCCAAATTAAGGATCGATATCCAGAGCAAAATCACAGATTATGTGTAATGATTCTATGTATCCAAGTACTTTACATCATTATTTTGACTCCATTGCGACCGTTTATCAGTTGAAAGTGGCCCATGTTGGCTTCTACCCCTTGGTAGATACTACGCAGGGTGTTTCCGCAATAACAAGACAACCCTTAGCCGACGTCTCGGTGCCCGAAGGCGGTTGTGTTAGCGGAAACGAGGCAATCAGATATGTGGGCTTTATAACTTTTGCTTAGTCCTAGGAGCTTTAAACTGGGGAAGATAGCTATGAGCCCCCGGTTAGTGTTCGGCGACATCCAAGGTCAAGCCGTAAACACTTCAGCCAATGTTATGAAGGGCCCATCATTAAACATAGTCATCGGATCGCTGACCAGTTTACGCCTATTGTGGCAGTCAGTTTTCGGCTTTCTCCACTGAGGTGCTTAACCATGCGAGCTGGAAGCACAATCGCAGTGGTTCTCCCTTTGCACACCTAGCCGAACAAAGCAGAATGTAGGAGGCAAGCACATGAGCTGGGCAACCCAACTATTGACCGAAGACACAATTCGAAACCGATGCATATATAGAAATATCCGAGAATGTTTTTGCCGAATCCCTAAAGGTGTCCGACGTTGCGCTGCGAGACTAATGCTGGAAACACACAAATAGCTTAAAAGTGCTATAGGCTTGGAAAACCAAAAAACGTCAGTAAAAACCTGACATCCGAACAAGATCAAGTGTTCGGTGCCAATCTGAAAATTGGTCTTAAAAAAGTGCTTCTGTCGTGCTTTAACATGACACATCCTATCTCAAGACTTCAAGCGGGTCAGCCTACGGCTTCAACCTCCTATCCCGAAGGCGGAGTACTTCTCGTTAGGACAATTTAGCAAACTAAACTCTAGCGGCTTTGAGAGAGAAATGAAGCTCCCCGGCTATTGACCACGCACTCGCGTCGAAAAAAGGAGTGATAGAAAAAAAGATTTTGCAACGACTAAGAAGAAGAACACTTATTATAAAACAGCTCACATAAATTTAAGAGCCCCCAAGTGACTTGGGTAAAAGAATTTTATGTATAATGATTGTATGTACCAAAGTACTTATATCATATTTGTGTTCATCCGAACTTTATACGCATCTTAACCGACCGTCGGCTTCTCCCTCTTCGGTCAAGGACCGAAAAGTGTTATGTACTCCACTTGTCGAGAATATCGACGGTGTTTCCGATAACCAGGCAATTAGGCCATAAGGTTGTAACAGACAAAGCGCGCTCAGGGAACTTATGCTATATTACCGACGAAGTGTAAGAAGCATCTTCGAAGAAAATAGTACCCCCACCGATACCTTTCTTCGGTGCTCATTGTTACTATGAGACTTGTGCAATAGATTTTTTGTACTCATGAGTTCTATTGTGTGCCAACCATATTTGAAAACAATAAGAGTGCTAGCTTCAGCTTCACCCAGTCTGAGGTCTGGCTCGGATGACCCGATCGTGACAATCGCAGAGGTGCTCCCTTTACTCCCTGGCCGAACAATCGGGAACGTAGGGGTAAACACAGGAGCGGGGCAACCCTGCTTGCAAATCGCTTAAGTCAATATGGTGCATATTGTGGCATATTACACGAACAAGGAACGAAGCCATACAAGTGTAATCATATGCAATAGGAAAGGCTTCATAAAGGAAGCCCCCAAGTAAACGGGGTATTTGAATTTGTGTGTCACAAACAAAGTTATGATAAGGAATTTTTTCACAAGCCACTTTGTGCCAAAACGTATAATGTTTGGTCAAACCGAACAAAATTTAAAAACTGAAAGTTTTTGAGCATGAAAGCAACTTAGCTGGTTAATGTGTTTGGTGTTGATGACGTGATTCGGGCTTGTGGCAGGACGAAGACGACCATTGAACTGACAAGGTTCGTAGTCCTCGGCATGGCCGAGGTCCCAGCCCCCAGGTCCGAGGTGTCCGAGCAAGGAGTTCGGCACTCCAGAGTAGTGACCGCGTAACGCAGTCAAAATCGATTACCTGCACACATAAAACAATGCGGTCCAGGAAATAATAATAATATATAAGCCTTGCATAATTGCTTTACGCAAAAATAATGTATTTAAAGAGATGTGGCCTGGCGCCGAAGCCAATGTCGGTGCAGGGCGTTAGCGTGACGCAGTGAAGGCGTTCGCCGAACTATATACGGAAACTGACCGAACCACCACATGACCGTTTTTAATGTGGCCGCCATTTGATAGACCTGTGTACAGATGATGGCAAACCAGAGTAATAATTTCTTGGAAAAAAGAAACCCAAACAGGAAAAAAATATTAGGATTAATAGCACCTGGTTTATCTGTTGTAGCAATATGAAGAGAGGTTACTCCCAAAATTGGGACTCGATCCGCGCACCCATTGCCTGATGGGCGATAGAGCGGCGGCGTGGCGATGCTGGCAAAGGTTGGCTCGCCGAGGCAAAGCCCCCGGTCTAGCTAACGTGACGAAGCTGGTCGGCTGGTGACGCCGAAGTCACCGAAGTATGTTGATGAAGATATGGTGAAGCCCCCGGTCTAGACGGGGTGACGGAGCAGGTCGGTAAGGAGTAGTTGCAGCCGCCATGTCAGCCGAGGTGTTGAAGCAGTTCGGCGTGATGGACATCAGCTTGAAGAAGCACCGGTGCGGCGATGCTGATGCAGGTCGTGACGTGGTCAATGCCAGCTTGATGAAGTGACCATGCGGCGATGCCGGTGTGCCCGCTCCGTGTAATTTTGTGGGGCGGCGATGTTGGCGATGATTCATCCTTTGCGATTCTGAACTCTTGTTCGGCTTGCCGAGATGATTATCTGAAGAAGTTGAGCTCGGCTCGATGAAGTGACGACCCATCTCGCGCAGGTCTGCCCCGTACAGCAATATTGTCGGACTGGTTTGACACCAGCTTGATGGTGAAGATTATATTGGAAAAGACTTCAAAATTAGCGGGATGTGTTTGGGAACAAAACACAATATCCCATACAAAACTTCCTTCAAAAAGGATGTCCGAGATCCCATTCATAAAAAAGATGAACTCGGGTAAGATTCGTTTTCGCGCAGAAAACAGATCCGAAAAGTGATGCACTAATCGGAAGGTTCCCGGAGTTTAGACGGTCGGATCGAGCTGAAATTTTGAGGGGTGGTAGATATAGGAATTCCGCAGCCGATCAACGGTTGGATCTTCCAAAGGACGTCCGAGCTAGAAGCTAGACATCTCGCCCTAAACTCATCCAGATTCCCATCCAGATTTGACAGGGCTCCGGTATATCGCGGGTTGCCAGAGATTCCTCCATTGGAACTCGACGAAATTTTCCAGGGTTGTTGTAGACTCAATTCCGCACAATTCCACCAAAGCAATCATTAAAACGACGCTTGAGGAGGTGGTGGCGGCGGATACAGGTTCGCTGTCGAAAAAGCAACCTGATCGCCAGAAGCAATGTTGACGTTAAGCCCGGGCTCCCTGGATGATTCCTCCATGATCTTGATAGAGATCGGAGTTGATGTTGATGAAGGCCCTCATCCGAACATGACGATCGGAGGTAGGGCGTAGTCCTCGGTCCAGCCAAGCTGGACAGTCGAGCTGGTGATGAAGATGCCGAAGTCGTAGTTGATTTGCAGGCGAGCCATCGACCTTTTGCCGAACACACAACGGAACTCTCAATGAAAGTACCAATGTCGGTGTCAAAACAGGCGGATATCGGGTAGGGGGTCCCGAACTGTGCGTCTAAGGATGGTGGTAACAGGAGACAGGGGACACGATGTTTACCTAGGTTCGGGCCCTCTCTATGGAGGTAATACCCTACTTCCTACTTAATTGATCTTGATGATAGGAGTATTACAAGAGTTGATCTACCACGAGATCGTAGAGGCTAAACCCTAGAAGCTAGCCTACAATGATTATGATTGTGTATATATTTATCGACTAGCCTGGCCTCGGTTTATATAATGCACCAGAGGCCTAGGATAACAAGAGTCCTAGCTGAATACGCCGGTGGGGAGGAGTCCTTGTCTTGATCACCAAGTCTTGTGGAATCGTCCTTGTGTGCGGCAACTGTCCGGACTGGCCCATGAGTATACAGCCATGGGGGTCCTCGGCTCAATCCAACTGATCGGGAGACGACGTGGTGAGTACCCCCTAGTCCAGGACACCGTCAAAACCCTAAGATGGATCTGTTCAAACTTAGAGGGGGAAAAGGGACGAACACCAAGAACACAAAGAGGAATTCACTCCAGCAAATCCCAATCACACATCCACTAGAATAGCAAACACATAGATCTCCAAGATTACAAGCACAATCAAAGGAAACAAGCACTAGGTAGAGTTCTTCCCACTCCTAAGAGATGAGGTCTTGATGATGGTAGTCTTCTCCAAGAGGAGGTCTTGAAATCCACAAGTGGATCCTCTCCTAAGAGGCCTTGATCTCCAATGGAGGTGTAGAAGGAGCAAAGCTCTCAAATATCTCACATATGTCTTCACTAACCCTAAACATAACCCTAGGCTTGGGGGTGAGGTGGATGAAGTGGATGCCCAAAACCCGAACTCAGCCGACCATCCTGTAGGGCCCGTGCGCACAATGTAAGTTGGGCCTATGCGCACAGGGTGCTACAGCCATAGCTCCCTATGTAGCCCGTGGGCACGGGGGTCTTCGGGGCCCGTGCGCACGGGGTCGCCTGGGACTTCCTGTCTTGCTCCTTTGTGCTTCCTTCTTCTTCCTCAAGGCCTTGGGGTGCTTCTCCTACTCCTTGGTGATGCTCCTTATCTGATTGGGAGTGTTATTCTTCATACCTAATGATACATAGTGCATTTTGGTGAGGTAGCAACCTAGTTCCATTCATGTCCATATGCATGTCAAGTAGGAAGGAGTTCACCTCGGTTTCCATTGCGTGTGCTCGAGCTCTTGTCATAGGCCCACATGGTGCTTGATGTGTTGGTGTAGAGTCCATGGGGATGATGGAAGGATGCTCTGCATCAGGTTGCCAAGGTGGAGTGGTGGAGGGAGCATGCCGGTCTTGAGCTTGCTGGACCAAAGCTTGCCGGCGTGGAGCTTGCCAACAACTTGAGTCTTGATCTTCAGTACTTCCTTGGTACTTGTCGACGACCTACCTCGAGGTTTTCTTCATGATTTTATCTACCTAGTCTTGAGTGTTTAGAATAAACACACCTTCCGCCAAGCCCTTGTGATGCGGAGCATCCCACGTTCATCCCCATGTACACTCCCACTACTCTCCAAGATCCAAGTGGACATATGACGAGACCTCGAACAAACGCCATTGGACACAAGGTGAACTCGCTCCTCTCCGAACCTTCACTTCCCACATGTGAGACATGGTTGCTACCTCAAATATATGTGCTATGCATGAGCAGCAACAAGGAGGAAGACCATGGACAAGACGGCGAGGACACCAAGTACAAGGACCAAGAGAAGAAGTTGCCCGAAGCTACAGCCACCGGACGTCCGGCCCCTGAAGGTCACAACAGCCCAAGGAAACCAGGCCAGCAAATGCTACAGCGGCCGGGCGTCCGACCAGGACCGGACGTCCGACGAACTCCAGGCACCGGACGACCGGACCACTCCGGACGTCCGACCGAAGCGCACCCGAGCCGAATCTACGGAAGTCCGAGGAGCACCAGACATCCGGACCTTCCCGAGCCTCCGGACGACCGGAACCCTCCCGACGTCCGACGCCTGTCTGCGCACAGTGTATTGGACCGAGTCCATGTATCCCCCACTTACCCCTTCGTGGCCCATGACTATATATACTCCTCCACCTCCTCCTAGTTAGGGTTAGCGTTGATTTAGCTCATTGTTAGATAGAGCTTCATTATCCATATCGGATCTCCTCCTCGTGAGAGACCGCGGCCTCTTCGGAGAAGATCCACCATGGATTCAAGACCCTTTACGGGAAGATCCCTCGTGGATTCAAGACCTCCTCTCGGAGATGAGCTACTGCCACTTGTATCGTCCGTTGTTGACTTTGGATCATGTATCTCCCTTTGTGTTCATCGATCTAGCACATGTGTGATTGATCTTGTTGGTTTGAGTGATTCTCTTGTGTTTTCCCCGTGATTTCCCTCGTGCTCTTCCACTCGTTCTTCGTGTTCCTCGTAGGGATCCTCTCCAAACGTGAAAGATCGTCCACATAGGGTTCCGCCCTACATCATCTTGGTATCATGAGCCACGTTGATCACGTTTTGGAGCCCCTACCCCGTCTTTTCTAGCTTGATTTTGTTGTGTTCTTCCCCAAATTCGAAAATCCCCACCAAAAATAGCCCCAATTTTTTTTGTGATTTGTTGGTGAGATGAAGTTTTGTTGATTTTGATCCATGGACTTGCTTGGTTTTGAGTGGATCTAGCATTTCCCCAAGTTTCTCCACTTTCCATCCACAAAATCTCCTCAATTTTGACCCCAAAATCCCAAAATTCCCCTCAAAATCGCTTCCCGGAGCTCAAATCCCGCGTTGACCCCCGACCCCCGGACGTCCGACCTTTCCCGGACGACCGGAACCCTAACCCAAACCGAATTTATAGATTTCCGACCTTCCCGGACGTCCGACGACCGGACATCCGACCTTTCCCGGACGTCCGTAACCTGTAGGTTCCCACTTCGGCTGATATTTGTTTTGTACATAACTAATTCATCCGGACTTTGATTTTCGCGTTCTTTAGCTCGTTGAAAAGCTCTTGACATCCCCCTTCCAACAAAAATACCACCAGACCATTTGACTCCATAAAATGTTTGGAACTTTGGCATCTTTTCCTAGGGCTTCCACCACATCCTCCGCTACTCCACCACCGACTTCCGCAACATAACCCATCTTCATCCATATAGCATTAGTGGTTGCTTGCGAAGTGATTCGAGTCTCCTAAGGTGTTTCGGCTACTTAGGGACGGTTGCTTCTTCATCAACCACCACCGCCACTTCCGCATAGGCTTGCCCACCATACACTTTCACCCCCAACTTAACCCAATAGTTGTTTGAGCTTGTTTGAGTTGTGGCTTGTGTCTCCTAAGGTGTTTCGGCTACTTAGGGACGGCAACTTCCAACTCCGACACTGTGTATAGTCCACCACCTTACACCCCACTTCTGCATTGTGTACGGCAAAACCTCCATTGCTTTTCCGCAATCCCTTTGAGCTTCCGCAACCACCACCGCTTTCCGCTACCACCATTTGACATTTGTCATTTGAAATTTTGAGTTCACGGTTTTTCCGTTTCCTAAGGTGTTTCGGCTACTTAGGGACGAGTCTCCATCATCTTGGTATCTACATCAAGAACACCGCCACTCATCATCGCAAAGGATGGTAAAGTCAATGACACCATTGTATATTCCCCTTGCAATTGCATTGTTAACCCCTAGCCAATTTTTGCGTCACTTGCCTATCGAGACTAGCCATTTGAGTATTGCCCGGCAACGTTACTTGCGCACATTAGTGATCGTCGATACACCTTCCATTGCATACATACCATATCATATTGGTATCACATCTTGTGTCACAAGTTTGTTCCCGCATATACACAACTGCTATCTTGGTTTGTGCATTGTGCAAAAGTGGTCGTACAAAAAAAAGAGAATAAGCTTTTAAGCAAAAAAAAAAAAAGAAAGAGAGCAAAGAGCTTGTAAGCAAGTGCCATAGCATCATACCACATTGCATATAAGATTGTCATATCCGATCATATTGGATCATCTTGAGAAACACCGGGAACCATACATACATAGCATACTTGGGATAGAAAGTTTATCCATTTTGCATCTTATAGGTTGTGTACAAGTGTCGTATCCGCCTATTGAGAAATCGTGCTAGCTTCTCTCTTGAGTTGTGCAACACGAGCGTTTTGGTGGATTCCACATTTTGTGCTCATTCCTTGGTTGCACGACCCCATTTATCTATCCGTGTGTGTGTTTTCGTGTGCCATTCTTTGCTATTGGTCTACTTGTTTCTCTTGCGAATTTGTGAATCTCTTTCAACATTATTGACTCTTGCTAACATTTTGCATTAAATTTTTGTGCCACTATCCTCACCGAGCTCCACCATAAGCTTTACTTGCGTAGGTGTGAGAAACCGACAAGAATTGGTACCAATTGTGCTATTTCCTTGTTACAACATTGAGTGATCATTGATCCATTTTCAACATCGGTCAAGGTAAATTTGGTAAAAGTTCTTCTCTTCCTCCCACTCATATTTGCTCGAGTCTTGTGATGGATAGGCAGGGCATTTCATCTCAGGTCTTCGACAACGACGACAACGTGAACAACTACATCACCAAAGCGTCAATCTTCGATCTACAACGACAAATGCAAGGCGCACAATCAAGATTGCGTGAGTGCATCGAGAACCTCTCCATCGACATTCATCTCTCCGAAGCAAGGAAAAGGGACTACATCGACAACAAGCTTTCCGCACAAAAGGAGGAGCAAGATGCAAGGATGGAGGAGATTCGGGCCTTGATCAAGTCTTCTTCCCTTCGTCATCTTCAAAGGCGGCGACGTTCAAGCCACAAGTCTTCGGAGCGCCCAAGCGATGCAAGCGCAAGTCGTCCACGTCCACATCTCCATGGCGACCACCATCACGTTCGTGATCCACATCGTCATGAAGGCAAGTCACCTCCAAGCAACATGTGCACGACGAGGACGAACGACATCTACTACGAGCTCAAGTGCGACATCGACACCATAAACATGAAGATGCTCAACAAGCGCAAATGCACAAGTCCCAACAAGCCCTACCTCACGCCAAGTCGAAGCTTCATGAGCACAAAAGAAGACCGCGAGACGAGCACCACCAAGACGGAGCTACGGCTACACCAACCACTTCGGCATCTTCGCCAAGTGCTATCAAGGCATCTTCGCCTTTGGATGTACGACATCTTCGCCTACTTCAGATGAGTTCGCCTACATCGACATCTTCAACAACAAGGCGACCACCTACGAGCGAGGGCGACACTTCCATCTTCCGAAGCCCCTCAAGGAAGATGGCCGAGCATGGGAAATTCCCTTCGGTCATGGAGACGAGCTACGAGGTGCCACATCATATGGGCCTCCCACACCAAGACAGTGACAAGAAGGTCGAGCAAGGGCCATACCCTTCGACCACGGCGACGAGCACGAATCTATTCTACAACATGAACACGGCGCCCATATTGGACTCATACTCCGAGTCAAGCTACGCGGTCGCGCGTGGAGACATTTGCACCTACACCTCTCCGACACCCACATATGTTGAGCTACCCCATTTGTCATGTGAGGAGAGCCACCACCCCATGAGAGAGATGAGTGACTCCACCATACGTGACATTGAGAGCATTTCCTATGAGAGGATGAGTGTGACCACCACTAGCCCCACACATGAGAGCATGCCAAACATCCTATGTGAGGTTGAGCGCCATTGGAGTGACTCCACCAACCATATGAGTGAGAGCATCCTTGAGGGAGTGAGTGAGCCACAACACTTAGTGAGTGAGGTAGTTGACACGGCAAGTGAGGCCACTATGATTCCTAACGACTTAACCTCTACTCCTAGTGTGTTTTCTTCTTTGGTGCTAGGTCTCCTACATGACGACATGCCTACCCTCGACAAGTGCATACCTCCAATGGAGACGACGATGGCCATGGTGGACAATGATGCACCCCCCACATGGTTCCATCAAGATGAAGATGACAACGAGTGGATCTTCAACACCTCACCAACAACACATGAGCGACGCTCCAAAGGTAACATAGGTGATGGTACTTCTCTTGTCCCACTAGTGGACTCTCTTGACAATGATCGCTTGCATGATGTTGATCCTCCTATTCCCATGCTTCATGCTAGTGCGACTTCTTCATGTCTTGACTTACCTATTTATGATGAATATGAGGATGAGCATGTTGAGTTGCCTAGTTGTGATGCTATGTTCCATAGGATATCATGTGAAAATTCTTTTGGTCACATCATGTTTGACAATCCATTGAACTTGTCATATGCTATGAGTGAGATCTCCCATATAGCCTCATTTCAATCTCAACATAGTAACTATGCATGCCCCATTAACATAAATCCCATTTGCACTTATGGCATAGATGACGAGATGATGGTCATTGGCTTTTGTTTTTCATGTGATGATATTGCCATGCTTCCTTTACATGATTTGCACAATTCATCTACTATACCATGCCATGATCACATTGTTCCAAATATGCATTGTTTTGGATGTTGTCAATATTCTCCATGTGATGTTTCTACTCATGCTCATGAGGAGACCCCCATAGTTTCCTCATACATATTCGGAGATTTTGATTCATCCCATTATTTGCATGATTTCCATGATTGCTTGCACCATATGCATTCCATGAATAACAATGCTCTAGATATTGCTCATGATGCATTACACAATTTGAGTCTCCATTATGCTTGTCACATCCCTAGCTTTACCCTGGCCTTGGACTAGCTTGATTGCTGCATCATGTTTAAATTCAAATGAAATTTGAATTGAGGAATTTTCAAAGCCTCAGAATTCTTTTAAAAATGATCAAGATAAAATTGCTTCAAATAAGTCCAAGAAAATGTTCCTGTTATCCCCTGGAAATATTGGCAAGAGGTAAAATCCAAACCAATATTTTTGGTATCTCAGAAACATTTATTTTGGGCATTTGAATTAAATCAATAGCTATTTGAATTGGATTTATATCTACTATTAAATAAATATAGGTCCAATAATTCTGAAATATTTTGTGGAGCATTGGTTTAATTCTTTTAGCTCCTAAAAATATTTTCAGAAGCAAAAAATGTGAATTGGTTTCAAAACCAAATTCAAAACAAACCTGCAAAATAGAAAACAGAACAGTATTAGGAAAAAACAGGAAAGCACAAAAACCTTACCCGCAGCCCACCTGGCGGCCCAGTAGGCCGACCCAGCCCACCAGGGGCAGAGGCGTCTTCCACCTCGCGCCAGTCGGACGCAGAGCGTGTGCCCGACGCGCGCGCGCCCGTAGCTCGCCACCTCCTGCTTGTCGCCTACCGCCTGGAGCTGGCTAAGGGCGCCACGCAACCCCTCTAGGCCTTTCTCACTCTCCCCGTGCTCCTTCCCCTCCTCTGCTCTCTCTCCCTCTCACCATCGAATGCCACTGCCGCCGCCGTTCGCCATAGCCGCAGCCGCAGCCATCCCCGAGCCTCTCCGACGTGTCCAAGAGCATCACCACGCCTCCCTCTTCCTCTCCGTCCAGCCACGCCTCGTTGGAGGCCCTGCATTGATGCCATCTTCATCATCTTCGTCGTCGGCCGCCGGAGATCCCTCTCGCCGCCCCGCTCGCTCCAGTGCTTCCCCGAGCACGCCGAGGCCACCTCTGCACTCGCCATGAGCTCCTGCTCCCAACCCCTCTCTCCCCTTTGTCGATTTCCTCCTCTAGCCCCATTGGCCACCCCGACCGAAGCTCGCCGCCGTGGCTAGAGGCCACCTCTGCCGCGCCTGAGAGCGTCACCGTGCTCAGCGAGTCCGCAGGACTCCGTGTCAACCCGCAGCTCGTCCTCCCGTGCACCAAAACGCCGTGTCCGAGCGTGCCCATCTCCGGCCGCAGTGCTGCCCGCCCGTCAACCCCGGCCATCCATTCTGCTGCCGCCACCACCACTAGATGCGCGAGAACGCTAGGAAGCCGTAGGAGCAAACCCCGCCTCAAACCATGGGCTGTAGCGAGATCCCGACGATCTCCGCCGCGCGAAATGGTCGTCGTCGGCGAAACTCCGGCGACTGACGACATGTCTCATCATTAGCCACTAATGACCCAGCTAAACCACCTCTAGAGCCACTGCCATGTGGGCCCCAGTGCCTAACTAATCAGTTCTATTTATCTCTTAGATTAGCACTAACCACAATGGGCCTGCCTGTCAGTTTGACCCTAACACGTCACCGTTGACCTGGACCCACTGGTCAGCCTCTATTCCTGCCATATTACACTAACGTGTGGACCCCACATGTCGGGTTTGACCCGGGCCAGCCCCTGTTGACCTGCCGACGTCACAGTGATGCAATGCTGACGCAGTAAAGCATTTTCTGGATTTAAGTTTATTCAGGAAATTCAAGAAAATAGCCAAAACTTCTAAAAATCATAGAAAATCAACCGTAACTCCAAATGAAATAAATTATATATGAAAAATGATCAGAAAAATGCAATCTATCCATATGTACCATTTTCATGCATGTTAGAACAATTTAACCTTGCTTTTTAGGTGAAACAAGTTAATGCACTAATATGACCTCTTAAAATGGGTTTGCATTTGAATCTTTGGTTCAAATGGACTCATGTCAATCTGTTCTAGCTTGCATTAGCCCAAAACCCATTCATATTGCCATGTCATAGCATGCATCATATTGTGCATTGCATTGATCGTGTTTCCCCTCTGTTTGCCGGTGTTGTTCTCCCTCGGTAGACGTTGTACCGACGTTTTGATCATTGACACTGATGAAGACTCAATGCTATCTTCAGAAGTGCCAGGCAAGAAAAAACCCCTTGTTCATTCCGATACAATCCCACTCTCTCGCTCCTGCTCTCTTTTATTGCATTAGGACAACAACGATTCATCTGTTACTTGCTGCGGTAGCTGAACCCCTTTATCCTCTGCATGACCTGTCATTGCCACAGTAAATAGATGAAACCCACTAGCATGAGTAGCAGTTATTTGAGCCCTGATGTGCCTACTCATTCATGCTTGTTTGTCATGCCTGCTATTGCTTAGAGTTGTGTCAGGTCTGATTCATCCGGGATGAATCGGAGGTGTGTGAACATGTCCTACTGTTGAGAGCTAAGTGTGTGAATACGATTTGGTAAAGGTAGCGGTGAGAGGCCATGTAGGAGTACATGGTGGGTTGTCTCATTGAAGCCTTCCTCAGGAACTGAGTTCTGTGTTTGTGATCCATGAATAGTTACTACCACACATTGGGATCCTTAATTGACTCTCTCGGCTTCTTAACCACCCTTGTTCTCTGTCCAGGAGTTGCAACTAGTTTCTGGTGTTTGTAGGATATGTGTTGGAGGCCGTGCGTAGCGCTGACCCTAGGGGTGGGCTATGATGCAGTAGATACACCGTGGCATGGTGTACCGGGCGCCCGTTTGGTGTCTCGCGAACCCTGCTCACATCGTTCGGGGCCGTTGTCGGATTTCGGCTTCCGGCAGACCCTTGAGGTTCGAACACTGGGGTGCGCTCGGAGATCCAACCTTCCACCGTCTCACACCTCGCCGAATCGCTGGGACCTAAACTACTAAACGGAACAGCACAAGAGACACGAGATTTATACTTGTTAAGGCCACCATAGTGGTATAATAACCTACTCAAGGGAGTGGGGTGGTGGATAGACTCTTGGGCTGATGAGGAACAATACAAGGAAGAACAGCCTCATGAGGGTCTGTTCTTGGCGGGTGCGATGAACTGCTAGGTGGTGTTCGCTCTAGCTCTCGCTTCTTGATGAGGGTTCGGATCTTGATCCCTCGACTGGGGTGGCTACTCCTATTTATAGGAGAAGGCCCTGGGCCTCTTCCCATATAGTGAGCGGGAAGGGCGCCAAGAATTGGCCATTTTGAAGGGGAACCTCGGGTTCACTTATCCTGACTTCCGTTGGTCCTCGCCTGCCAAAGGCTCTCGTGATGACGCCTTTGCTTGGGCTCCACAATGACTCCTTCGAGCCGTTGGGCTGGTCTTGGTCTTGTTGCACCAAACGGATTCCTTTGCTTGGTGCTCTCGCTGCTTGCTCCCTTTGCACCAAAGAGGAAAGGAGGACATCATGCGCTGGCTGGCGCTCGATCGGGCGCCCTTTGGTCGTCATGGCTTGCGTCATGGGCACCTCGCGAGGTACCCCGCCTTGAATTCTCCGCCTCCTCATGAGCCAACTGACGAGGCCGTGCACGAGGAAACTCCTTGTCGTCCGCCCATGTAGGCTTGGCCCCTCGTGAGGGTCTTGAGCTTGTGTTGATGAAGATGGGCCGTCTTTGGGCCTCCTTCGAGCCACGCCCTTGAGCCTTGAGCAGGCAGCAAGTTCTGGGGACCCCGTTCCCAGAACGCCGACAGTAGCCCCGGGCCCATGGCGCGCCAGAACTTGGCCGAGCAGAGAGGCGAAAGGGAAAGTGCGAAGCGTCGCGGGCCCTAACAGCCTGCGGCCTTGGGCGCCGCGTGGCGGTTGATTGGACGCGGGCGGCACGGCTTCCCCACGATGCCTCGGTAACCACCCGGATTCGAAAAGTCCCTGCATGCGGAGTCGGTCATGATTACCGGTGATCGTGGAGGCCGACGGTTGGCCTTCGCCGGCTATAAGTACGGAACGGCGCGCGCCCTTCCAGTCTATCCTTTCTTGTCTCTCCTTCTTCTCCATGGCTCCACCAAGGAAGTTCTCGGCCGCAGAGAAGGGGAAGGGCCGTCAGGCCGAGTCCTCCTCTCCTCCGCCTAAGCGTGGTCGAGGTCGCCCTCGCAAGCATCCCGTGGCCCCCACGGCGGTCCCCCGCGGTCGTGGGGGAGGCTCTCAGCGTGGCGACGAGCGGCTGGTCATGGTCGGAGGGCGTGCCCCGGCCGCGCGTCCCCCGAGGCCGCGCCTCCATGCTGCTGAAGCGCTGCCGGAGTTCATGGTGCGGGCGGAGGAGCCGTCCGGCGTCCGGCTTCAGCTCCGCTTCCTCTGGGTAAGCTCCCAGTGGCGCCTGGGTGGCCTCGGCTCGAGGCGGATGGCTGTTGCAGCCGAGCCGTGGGCTTCTCTGGAGATCTCCGCTCTGAGGAACCTGTCCCCGACCCGCGATCGGCAGACGTTTGCTTTCGCCAATGTCTTCGCCGCCGGTGCTCCCTGCACTTCAAGTATGACGGCGACGCCACCCTCTACGTGAGGGTGTTCGGGGAAGACGGTCGCCGCATGGGGTGCTGCCCTGAAGGCGACGACCGCGACCGAGGACTCAGCCCCGGCGTGGATGGAGAGGGCAGCGCGCGGGCGGCTGGCGATGCCCGTGACTCCTCAAGCTTCACCAGCTCTTCTTTGAGTGGTGATTCTTCCAGCAGCGGTCATGCCAGCCCCCACGCCAGCTACCGCTTGGGGGGTGGCAGCGGGTCCGCTCGCCGCTGCGCCCCGGTGAAGCGCGAGAGGGAGTCCGCCTGAGCTCCGAAGACAGCTCGTGCCTTCCAAGAGGGCCGGCATGGAGCGTGCTTCACCTGCTTTTGTCCTTTTTCTTTCTTTTCTCCTGCGCAAAAATACGACAATGTGTGGCCCCATGGGGGCGCGTTTAGGTTAACGTCGTTAATTATTGTACTCCTTTTGTTATCCTGATACTGTTCCTTTCTGTTATACGCCCATTCGCAAGTGAACCCTAGCCGTGGCTGCGGGGGCGACCGATCCAGGCCCCGTGTTCGCGTCGTGCTGCCCGTGAGGCATGGTCAGGAGGGGTGCTCCAGCTGTGGACCAGGGCCGTGAAAACTTGAGCGATAGGGGTAGGAGCGCTCGCGAGGGCTCCCGAGGCTTCTGCCTCGCGAGTCCCCACGCAAGAGAAATCGAGGCAGGAGAGCGAAAAAAGATCGAAGAACCACGGACCAAAAGATGGCGATAGTTTCGATAAAAACTCCAAATGGGAATAACTAGTCAACTGCAGAAAGCAAATGAAAAAGCCGCGTCCGGCACCTAGTCTAGTCTTCGACGTCTTCTCACCAGTAGGAGCTAAGTGCTGCCACTGGGCGTGGGAGGGAGCCCCAGGGCCTGAGGCCGGCACTCCTGAGACTCCGGGGCGTGTACAGACCCAACTCATTATTACGTGAGAGTGTCACGGGCGGCGAGCTTCACGGGCATTGGCCCTCTTCACAGGCTCCGGGCCTTTCTTCTGGGAAGCAAGCTTCACGGGCGTTGGCCCTCTTCACGGGCTCCGGGCCCTTTCCAGAACGCGACAGCTTCACAGGCGTTCGCCTTCTTCACAGGCACTGGGCCTTTTCCAAAAAGGATGAGCTTCACAGGCATTCGCCTTCTTCACAGGCACTGGGCCTTTTCCAAAAAGGATGAGCTTCACAGGCATTCGCCTTCTTCACGAGCACTTGGGCCTTTTCCAAAAGGATGAGCTTCACGGGCATTTGCCTTCTTCACGAGCACCTTGGGCCTTTTCCAAAAGGATGAGCTTCACGAGCCTTGGGCCTTTTTAGGGGTAAAACCTCTGGAGGTGCTGGATGTTCCACACATTCTATATAGGTACTCCCTCTTGAGTCTCCAAGCGCACGGAGCCGGGCCTGGAAACATGAACAACTTGAACGGGCCCTCCCACATGGGAGAGAGCTTATGCAGTCCCTCCCTAGAGAGGACCCGTCGGAGCACGAAGTCCCCTACCTCGAGAGTTCTCGGGCGGATGTTGCGGCAGTGGTATCGCCGGAGTGCCTTCTAGTACCTTCCCGCTCGCAGCGCAGCTTCTCGACGGTGCTCCTCCCCTAGCACGAGGGCCGTCCCCCGCATGGCGTCCTGCAGCGTTTCGTCGAACGCCAGGACCCGCGCGGATCGACGCTTGACCTCGTGAGGGAGGACCGCTTCGGCTCCGTAGACCAGGAAGAAGGGGGTCTCTCCAGTTGGCTTGGTTGCGGTTGTGCGGATGGACCACAGCACGGACGGAAGTTCGTCATACCAGCCTCTGCCGCAGGCCTCCAGTTTCTTCTTGAACGTCCTGGTCTTGAGGCCTCTTAGGACCTCTGCGTTGGCCCGCTCGGCCTGTCCATTGCTGCGGGGGTGCGCCACCGAAGCGTAGCATATCTGCGTCCCAAGGTTAGCGCAGTACGTTTTAAAAAGGTTACTGGTGAACTGCGAACCGTTGTCGGTGATGATGCGGTTCGGCACTCTGAACCGGCTCACGATGCCCTTGATGAACTTGACCGCAGAACCATCGGGATGGTGCGGACGGCCTCGACTTCGCCCACTTGGTGAATTTGTCCACGGCGACGTAGAGGTAGCGATAGCCCCTGGCGCCCGAGGAAAAGGGCCCGGATGTTCAGCCCCTGCATCGCGAATGGCCAAGTGAGGGGATGGTTTGCGTACCTCCTTCCGCTGGTGGATCTGCTTGGCATGGAATTGGCAAGCCTCGCAAGCCTTCACGAGTTCAACAACGTCATTGAGCGCAGTGGGCCAATAGAAACCGCTGCGGAACGCCTTGCCGACGAGGGCCCGTGACGATGAATGGTGCCCACAATCTCCACCATGTATATCTGCCAGCAGTTCCTTCCCCTGTTCCCTGGTGATGCAGCGCAGGGATACGTCGTTCGGTCGTTTTCGGTAGAGCTCTCCATCCATGATGCTGTATGCCGTGGCTTGCCGCGCCACATGCTCTGCCTCCTCCTCCTTCTCCGGCAAAGTTCCATGCGTTAAGTAACTCTTGAGCTCCGTGATCCAGCATCCCTCTTGAGGTTCCATCGTTAGGAGCAGGCGTGCTCCTGAGGCGGGCCCACAGTTTGGGGCTCCCGAGGCAGGTGGCTGAGGGAGCTCCACCCGAGGCTGTGCTGTTGTTGATAACGACGGCAGGGCTGAGGGCTTGAAGAGCCGTTCCTCAAAGACGCCCGGCTCCTGGGGTAACCTCCTGGAGGCTCGTTTGGCGATGTCGTCGGCCTCTTGATTGGTGCCGCGGGGCACGTGCTGCAACTCCAACCCCCAGAACTGCTTCTCCATCCTACGGACCTCCACAAGGTAGGCCTCCATGTGTTCATCTCTTGGCTCGTACACCTTGTTGGAGAAATTGATAAGGAGCTATGAATCGCCCTTGATGGTAAGGCGCTTCACCCCCAGGGCAGCGGCATCCTTCAGACCCGCTATCAGCCCCTCGTATTCTGCTATATTGTTGGAGACCTTTTAGCCTCTTTGAAATAGAGCTGCACGGCATAGTAGAGCTTGTCCTGAGTGGGAGATATGAGCACCGCCCAGCCCCAAATACCGTCTGGAGAACGCTCCATCAAGTACATGACCCAACCTTCTCGGCGCTTCGCCTCGGGAGAGGGATCGATCCTCGCCGCCCCGAGGCCAGTACTTGTCCATTCGGCCACGAAATCTGCCAACAAGGCCCCCTTGATGACTCTTGTGCCGCACTCGAGCTGGAATGCTTGCAGCTCAATGTTCCACTCGGCGACCCTTCCGCCGAGTTGGGGCTCTGAGCACCCTCTCCGGGGGTATGCCGAGACAACCTTGACTGGATGACCCTGGAAGTAGTGCTGCAGCTTGCGCGAAGCCACCAACAGCGCGAGGAGGAGCTTCTGCGGCATGGGGTACCGTGCCCTTGCATCCCGTAACACTGTGCTGACGAAGTACACCGGGTGCTCGACGAGGCTAGGGGCGTCGGTGCTGGTGGCGTCTTCCGGAAGCTGTGGTGCCTCCCGAGGTGACGGCGCCTCCAGAAGCTGGGTGCTCGGATGGAGGGCCTCTCCCGCCCTTGGTGTGCTCTGCTGCGACGGCTGATCTTCTTCCGTTGCGGTGCTGGCTTCTGTGAGTTCCTTCTGATTCGGCCTTGCCTTAGCTCGGGTGGCCGCCGTGGTCTTGGCTTTGACGCTCCTCCCTAACCGCCACCAGTGGCTGCGCTTAGCGGAGTAGGGAGTGGCGGCGAGGTAGAGTACCAAGGGCTCCCGAGGGCATGGGGCCACCATCACCGGAGGGCTGGTCAGTACCTCTTGAGGTCTTGGAACGCTTTGTCGGCCTCTTCACCCATTCAAGGGCCCTTTTTCTTCATCAACTGGAAGAAAGGCGCCCGCTCCCCCAATCGGGAGATGAAACGGCCCAGTGCCGTTACGCGCCCCGTGAGCTTCTGCATTTCCCTGAGGGTCTTTGGTGGGCTCATGTCCTCAACTGCCTTGACCTTTTCTGGGTAGGCCTCGATGCCTTGGTGGGACACGAGGAAACCCAGGAGCTTGCCCGAGGGAACTCCAAACACACACTTCTCCGGGTTGAGTCGCAGGCTCACTGCGTTGAGGCTCGCGAAGGTTTCTTCCAGGTCTTGTATCAAGGTCTTGGCCTCGCGAGACTTCACCACGATGTCGTCGACGTAGGCCTCCACATTCTTCCCGAGCTGTGGGCCCAAGGTGATGTGCATGAGCCGCTGGAAGGTTGCCCCCGTGTTGCGCAGCCCGAATGGCATGCATGTATAGCAGTACACTCCACACGGGGTTAAGAAGGCCGTCTTTTCCACGTCTTCCACCGCCATCTTGATCTGGTGATACCTGGAAAAGGCGTCCAAGAAGCATAACAGGTCACACTCGGCGGTGGAATCGACGATCTGGTCGATGTGAGGGAGCGGGAACGGATCCTGCGAGCATGCTTTGTTGAGGTTGGTGAAGTCGACACACATGCGCTCCTTTCCTCCCTTCTTTGGCACCACCACGGGTTGGCCAGCCAACCTGGTATCGGACCTCATGAATAACCCCGCGGCTTCTAGCTTGCGGGTCTCTTGGACGATGAAGGCCTGCTTTTCGCTGGACTGCCTTCTGTATACGCTTCACAGACGGGGCCACGTTGGGGCACACGTTGAGGTGGTGCCCGATTACGCCCCGTGGGATCCCCGCTAGCTGATCGGGCTCCCAGGTGAACACCTTCTTGTTCGCACGCAGGAACTTGACCAGGGCTTCCTCCTGTTCGGGCTTGAGGTTGGCGCCCATGGTGAAGGTGGCATTTGTGGACCCGTCCTCGTCGACAGGTATCTGCTTGGTCTCCGCCTTGTCCTGAGTGAACAACTGCTTCTTCTTGGTCGGCGCAGCCCCCTTGGGCTTGAGGGCTTCCGCATCGGCAAAGCTGCGCTACGCGCCGCCGTCTTGAGGGCGAGCCTGGCCGCAGCCTGCACCTTCGGTATCCCCGGCACGGTGAGGACGCCGCTGCTCCGGTCATCTTCATGAGGTTGTACCCGGGTGGGTTGCGGCCATGAATTTGGCTAATGCCGGATAGCCAAGGATGGCATTGTAGGGAGGCCGATGAGGGCGATGTCGAAGTCGACCAGTTCCGTCACGGAAATTGTCGTAGGTGCCAAGGTCACCGGCCGGATTTGCCCCAAGGAGCTGGATGACTCTCCTCCTACGCCCGAAAAAGGCCGGCTGGGCTGCAGCCGCTCCCTGGGTATGCAGAGGAGGTTGAAGGCCTCGACTGAGAGTACGTTGAGGCCGGAGCCACCGTCGATGAGGGTCCTGGTGACGGCAACCTGGCAGATGGTGGGTGTGCAGAGCATGGGGAGCGCACCCGAGCCGGCCGGTTGGTGGGGTGGTCCCGAGAGTCGAAGGTCAGCCCGGCCGACGGCTCCGTCCGGCCCGAGGGAGCCCCCTTCCGCGTGGAGGCGGCGCCGACCCGGCGGATGAATGTCTTGACATGGCGGCTAGAAGGCGGCACCTGCGAGCCGCCCAGGAGGGCCGCGACGACCGGAGGAACCGGGCGCGACGGGCGGGTGACGAGAAGCTGCGCGGCTCCTCCCGAAGGTCGCGGAGGAGCGCAGGGACGATGCTTCTGCCGTTCCCGCCGGGCTGGCGGTGTTGGCAATGGGCGGCGGAACGACGAGGGCGCCCGCCGCCGGAAGCCGTCTGGGCGACATATGGGAGGCGAGGGCGGCTCGGCGCCAGCGCGAGCCCGACGAGCGTCGAACATGGTTATGTGGTCGGGGAAGAACGAGGCAACGAAAGGCAGGTTCCGGCGCACCCCTACCTGGCACGCCAAATGTCGGATTTCGGGTTCCGGCAGACCCTTGAGGTTCGAACACTGGGGTGCGCTCGGAGATCCAACCTTCCACCGTCTCGCACCTCGCCGAATCGCTGGGACCTAAACTACTAAACGGAACAGCACAAGAGACACGAGATTTATACTGGTTCGGGCCACCATTGTGGTGTAATACCCTACTCCAGTGTGTGGTGTGGTGGATTGCCTCTTGGGCTGATGAGGAACAATACAAGGAAGAATAGCCTCGCGAGGGTCTGTTCTTGGCGGGTGCGATGAACTGCTAGGTGGTGTTCAATCGCTCTAGCTACTGGCTTCTTGATGAGGGTTCGGATCTTCGATCCCCCTGCCCTGGGGGTGGCTACTCCTATTTATAGGCGAAGGCCCTGGGCCTCTTCCCAAATATTGAGTAGGAAGGGCGCCAACAATTGGCCATTTTGAAGGGGAACAGCGGGTACACTTATCCTGACTAAAGTTGGTCCTCGCCTGCCAAAGGCTCGTGATGACGCCTTTGCTTGGGCTCCACGATGACTCCCTTCCACCGTTGGGCTGGTCTTGGTCTTGTTGCAATCAAACGGATTCCTTTGCTTGATGCTCTCGCTGCGCTTGCTCCCTTTGCACCAAAGAGGAAAGGAGGACCATCTTGGGCTGGCGCCTCGGGCGCCCTTGGTCGCCATGGCTTGCGTCACGGGCACCTCGCGAGGTACCCTGCCTTGAATTCTCCGCCTCCTCATGAGCCAGCCTGACGAGGCCGTGCCTGAGGAAACTCCTTGTCGTCCGCCCCGCGAGGCTTGGCCCCTCGCGAGGGTCTTGAGCTTGTGTTGATGAAGATGGGCCGTGTTGGGCCTCCTTCGAGCCACGCCGCAGGCCGCAGGCAGGCAAGTCTGGGGACCCCCGTTCCCAGAACGCCGACAGCCGTATGTGGAAACCTCGGCCGGACTCCCTGCGGATGAAACCTGAATAGGCGATAAACCTGGACTAGAGACTTGAGTGTTTAGGTAGGCCGTGGCCGACATCCTCGCCACGCTTCCGCTTGAAGGTTGCCGAGATACATGACGTGTACATGGCGGTAAGTGGCGAGAGCGTGTGTGAAGAAGTACACCCCTGCAGGGTTATAAATGATCTATTCGAATAGCCGTGTCCACGGTAAAGGACTTCTGGGTTGCCTATAACAGTTCATAGACAAGTGAAAGTGGATACTCTAAAATGCGCAAGATAAGCGTGAGTGCTATGGATGGCCTTCTCGTAGGGAGACGGGAGCGGATCCATAGTGGTGTATTGATATGGTGAATATGTGGACTCGTGTGCGCCACCTCAAAAGAGTTACTTGCGGTCGTAGTTTTGGATAGCCACCGAGTCAAAGCTGGCTTGCTGCAGTTAAACTCCACCACCCCTTGTTGATACCGATGCATATGTAGTTAGTTCTGATGTAAGTCTTGCTGGGTACATTTGTACTCATGTTTGCTTAATTTATGTTTTGCAGAGAGACTTCAGTCTCGCTAGTAGTTCCGCATGGACTTCGACGTTTAGCTTGTTACCTCAGCTACGATCTTGTGCCCTTGGCAGGATCTGGTAGATAGTCAGGCTTCTAAGCCTTTTTCATTTGTAGATGTATGTACTCAGACATGTTAAGCTTCCGCATGTGCTTTGATTTGTATGCTCTAAATGTCGGGTCATGAGACCCATGTTTGTAATATATCGCTCCTCGGAGCCTAATGGATAAATACTTGAGTCGTAGAGTTATGTTGTGATGCCATGTTGTATTTACACATATTGAGCATATTGTGTGTATGATTGAAATGCTTGGTATGTGTGGGATCCGACAACCTAGTTGTTTATCCTTGGTAGCCTCTCTTATGGGGAAATGTAGTCTTGTGCTTCCATGAGCCATAGTAGTCACTTCTGACCGGTTCACGAGTCCTGCTAGCCCAAAGACTACTGCTCCGGAACACTTGATCGGCGGGCATGTGATTCACTTTGTTCCTGTGGTCTGTCCTTCGGGAAATGTCATGCGGTGACATCCGGAGTCCTGCCTAGCCTGCTACAGCCCGGGTTCCCGGAGTCCTGTTAGCCCAGTGCTATAGCCCGGATTCGCACGCTGCTGACCGACATGCTCGATGTTGCTTCATGTATGCCTGTCCCTATAAGTTAGTGCCACCTTGGGTTCATGACTAGTCATGTCGCCCCGGGTTCTCTGTCATATGGATGCTAGCGACACTATCATATACGTGAGCCAAAAGGCGCAAATGGTCCAGGGCCATGGTAAGGCGATACCCGTGGGAATACCGTGCGTGAGGCCGCAAAGTGATATGAGGTGTTACCGGCTAGATCGATGTGACTTGGAATCGGGGTCCTGACAGCTTTGGTATCAGAGCCTGACTGCCTGTGGGATTACCAAGCCAAACCGGTCGAAGTTGTGTCTAGAAATGCTTTAGTTATGTAAGGGAATTGATTGTGGAAGGGAACGTAAGGCTCTTTTACTCCTTATACCTCATGGCCTTCTGATCTGAGTCGTCCTCTTCTATTCTACAGGGTTTAAGAACTAGGCCTTCTCATCTATCTATCAGGATGACGTGTTACTAATCCATAGACTTGTAGAATTGATAGTTTCAAATCTCAGTTCAGTTTTTACTACTTCTGTATGTTCATAGCTGGTCTCAGAACCTTGATACTATGACGTTGAGTGGTCATGCCACTATTTTGTAGGATGTCTCAAATCATTTTGAGCAATTACAGCCGTTATGCTGTCCGAGTCATCCCAGGTTTCTAAATAGTCTGATGCATTTGCAAATTCCTTTTTACCGTTCTGAAGATCCTTTTGTGCCATATCAACCACACTAACTAGTGTGTTGAGGTATTTCATTGCCTCAGCATTTATGTTGGAGCTATTATTATGACCCTAGGTGTCTAGAGTATCACCTAGTAATTTAGCGATGCTTTGTGTTCCCAGTGTGATGATTCTGGCCGTCATTCTCGAAAGCATCCCGTGATGCCACTTAGTTAGTAGGTATTCTACTCCTGGGTTCTTGAACCCAAGATTCACTCTACTCATTCATGTTGATAGTGTTTGCTAGTTCCTTTAGGATATTAGTAACTTTGCGATAGTCTTCGAGGTCCGTGGTAGATCATTCTTCCAAAAACCATGAACCATCCTAGGCAGGAGTTCCTTTGAACCAAAGATCACAATAAGAGTGCTCTTGATGAGTTCTTCGTTCTATATTGTGAATCTGCCAGTTCTACTTTCCTGCATGGGTTATCCGGAAGAAACCTGTTGAACTTGATTTGACATACTAACCTATGCATCCACAACTCAAAAAGTTATATGTTCCTCGAGTTGTTCCTCCTTAGTTGTATTCTGACCCCCGTCTATAAATTGATAGTCAAGAGTATGCGTGCATTCGTTTATCGATGCCTATTACTCTTGTGGTCCATCAAGCCATTCTATCCGGAATGACTTGGAGAAAAAAACTCCAGTACCTCATCCATATCTAGAATTTGGTCAAAGCAGTTGTATTCCGCAGATCAAAATGTCTGTCCAGCTTTTGCTCTGTTCTACCGTGAAGTGTCACCCTCTTTCTTATCAAGAATGATGTGAGAATTGCACAGCCTCTTCTGAATTCTTGATACAGAGATACTCTCGCCATCATTTTTCATTCCTCGGTCCCGTGTTGTTGTAACCGGAATGCCGACAAGTGAACTGTGAGGTGTGAAATCGATACTCCTAGCAACCTCGTTGCTTGGTAGTAAATGGACAATATTCTCATTCTTAGCGTGTTGGTTATTGAATCATCATTCTAAGATAGATTGTGCTACCTAGTCCTTATTTCTGGTGCACTCTTCGATCAATGAGTTAGGACTGTATCCATCCCTTGCTGTTCTGATCATGTCGTCTTGCCTTGAAAAGCAAGATTGTTCTCGAGCTTAATAACATATCGGTGGTTCGTGATTTTCTGAATATCTTCTCGGAAGTATTACCAGGTTGTCACCTGACTGCTGTGTTGGGTTCGTGATCAAGTTGGTTTTCCATAAACCACCCTTCTCCAAGGATCTGTGTTGGATACCCCTGAACTAGTTGGATAAGCTAAACAATAAATTGGAGAGTTGGAAGATAAAAGCTTTATTTGACCCAGTTCATTCAAAGGGATATCCTCAGGTGTGTGTGTGTGTGTTGAAGAAAGATGATATCTTCATCGATTGGTCCCTATGATCAGTTGTTGGATCTATTGCCTTGTCAAAATCTTGACTTGAGTATGGGCTATCGTCGAGTCAAATCAGAACCAATGATGTTCGTAATGTTGTCTTACTCGTGGTTGATCCCTCGAGCATACACCATTACATCTTTGGTCTGACCAATGCTATCACTGTGTTCACATGATGGTGGAAGTCCAGTGACATGGAAATTCCGATGAGTTGCTGTTGAGCCCATCAGCAGCATTTTGTCTCCCCCATGATTCATGTTGAACATCAAGCTAGTGTTGGAAACTTCTGTAAGCATTATTTTCATGTCCCATTCATGAATATACGTTTGGATGAAAGGAGTGACTTCCTCTAATTCACGTGCATTTGATGTAAGTTGCCGCCGTGAATTCGGGAAAGCTTGTTTTTGCTTCCTACAGAACCATCTCAAGTCAGTCATGGATATGTGCGAAGTATTCTATGGTTTGAAGACTTGCAACCTTTAGCCCATATGTATTCCCTAGCACCCCAAGCCACTGATTGATTTGTTCAAGGAAAAGGAGTTGATGTGCGAATACTAGTTCATGCACAAGACTTCGATATCCTTGTTGATGGTGCCCCACCTGAACTCGGTAGTGTTTTATTATAAGACTACTACGTGGTCATGCTTATGCAGGACAGCATGTTCACTTGTATGTAGCGTAACCAGCTCATGTTTTGGAGCTTGCTATCGTGGTTCATTCCCGAGAATCTCGCAACTCCATCTCGTTGGTTTGTGTTGCAAACTTTCTTTTCCGCATGTGCTGCGAAATATCCTGTTTCCAACCAGATCAGAATCTCAGGCAGATATGATGGTTGGAACATTCCCAACATTTGCATTTCGTCCCCAGCTTGCACCCCATTGTGCCAATTTTCCATGTGTTGTCCTTCTCAGCAGCTACTATCAAGGATCATCTTCAAAGTGGACCTGTCATGGGTCCCATTCATTTCCGGTGATAAGCAAAATCATCCATTGTGTTGTCTTCAACAAGGTATTCCACATCATCCATCCTGGCCCGAGTATGCCATTTCTTCGAGCTATTTCAAACGATCAATTGTAAATTGCCTTAAGCTGGCATGAAGAGTTTCAATGATCTATGGATCAAAAGTAATTCTTTTTGCCACTTAAGGGAACAATCCAATGAGTCACCTTTCCAAGGTGCCCCGTTACGGGATCATGGCAATTATTTCCTGGCCACCTTGACACCATCCACCATCTTTCTAAGTGTGGAATTGTTGCCCACCAAATCAAACCCCGTCGTTTGCTCTTCCATCCCTCTCAATGTGTTTTGTGTCTCAACTCGAGATGTTTGAACATCTCATTCCGCGAGTTGAGATTGTATAGTTCGATCTTTGAGAAGATCAATCCTAGTAGAGTTTCTTTTCGTCGTCATCATGTGGATGAAGATCTCAAAAGCAAGGATGTCAAGATCAACGTATGCAACGAATCAACAACCTTATGAGGTGCAACCTGGATCGTGAAGATTGTGTTGGTCTTGTGCCCCTCTGTCTTCTTACCTCACGTCTTGAATCTCGGGACGAGATTCTTGTTTAGTGGGGGTGAGTTGTCACATCCCTAGCTTTACCCTGGCCTTGGACTAGCTTGATTGCTGCATCATGTTTAAATTCAAATGAAATTTGAATTGAGGAATTTTCAAAGCCTCAGAATTCTTTTAAAAATGATCAAGATAAAATTGCTTCAAATAAGTCCAAGAAAATGTTCCTGTTATCCTCTGGAAATATTGGCAAGAGGTAAAATCCAAACCAAAATTTTTGGTATCTCAGAAACATTTATTTTGGGCATTTGAATTAAATCAATAGCTATTTGAATTGGATTTATATCTACTATTAAATAAATATAGGTCCAATAATTCTGAAATATTTTGTGGAGCATTGGTTTAATTCTTTTAGGTCCTAAAAATATTTTTAGAAGCAAAAAATTTGAATTGGTTTCAAAACCAAATTCAAAACAAACCTGCAAAATAGAAAACAGAACAGTATTAGGAAAAAACAGGAAAGCACAAAAACCTTACCCAAGAGCCCACCCATGCCCAAGAGGGTCGACCCAGCCCACCACTGTAAGGCGAGGCGTCTTCCACCTCGCGCCCGGTGGGCGCAGAGCGTGTGCCCGGCAGCGCCCATAGCTCGCCACCTCCTGCTTGCCGCCGACCTCCTGGAGCTGGCTAAGGGCGCCAGGCAACCCCTCTAGCCCTCTCTCACTCTCCCCGTGCTCCTCCCCCTCCTCTGCTCTCTCTCTCCCTCTCACCACCGAACGCCACTGCCGCTGCTGTTCGCCATAGCCGCAGCCGCAGCCATCCCCGAGCCTCTCCGACGTGTCCAAGAGCATCGCCACGCCTCCTTCTTCCTCTCCGTCCAGCCACGCCTCGTCGGAGGCCCTGCATCGATGCCATCTTCATCATATTCGTCGTCGGCCGCCGGAGATCCCTCTCGCCGCCCCGCTCGCTTCGGTGCTTCCCCGAGCACGCCGAGGCCACCTCTGCACTCGCCGTGAGCTCCTGCTCCCAACCCCTCTCTCCCCTTTGTCGATTTCCTCCTCTAGCCCCATTGGCCACCCCGACCGAAGCTCGCCGCCGTTGCGCTTCGTCGCCGCCGTGGCTAGAGGCCACCTCTGCCGCGCCTGAGAGCGTCACCATGCTCAGCGAGTCCGCAGGACTCCGTGTCAACCCGCAGCTCGTCCTCCCGTGCACCAAAACGCCGTGTCCGAGCGTGCCCGTCTCCGGCCGCCGCAGAAGTGCTCGCCGCCGTCAACCCCGGCCATCCCAGCTGCTGCCGCCACCACCACTAGATGCGCGAGAACGCTAGGAAGCCGTAGGAGCAAACCCCGCCTCAAACCATGGGCTGTAGCGAGATCCCGACGATCTCCGCCGCGCGAAATGGTCGTCGCCGGCGAAACTCCGGCGACTGACGACATGTCTCATCATTAGCCACTAATGACCCAGCTAAACCACCTCTAGAGCCACTGCCATGTGGGCCCCAGTGCCTAACTAATCAGTTCTATTTCTCTCTTAGATTAGCACTAACCACAATGGGCCTGCCTGTCAGTTTGACCCTAACACGTCACCGTTGACCTGGACCCACTGGTCAGCCTCTATTCCTGCCATATTACACTGACGTGTGGACCCCACATGTCGGGTTTGACCCGGGCCAGCCCCTGTTGACCTGCTGACATCACAGTGATGCAATGTTGACGCAGTAAAGCATTTTCTGGATTTAAGTTTATTCAGGAAATTCAAGAAAATAGCCAAAACTTCTAAAAATCATAGAAAATCAACCGTAACTCCAAATGAAATAAATTATATATGAAAAATGATCAGAAAAATGCAAGCTATCCATCTGTACCATTTTCATGCATGTTAGAACAATTTAACCTTGCCTTTTAGGTGAAACAAGTTAATGCACTAATATGACCTCTTAAAATGGGTTTGCATTTGAATCTTTGGTTCAAATGGACTCATGTCAATCTGTTCTAGCTTGCATTAGCCCAAAACCCATTCATATTGCCATGTCATAGCATGCATCATATTGTGCATTGCATTGATCGTGTTTCCCCTCTGTTTGCCGGTGTTGTTCTCCCTCGGTAGACGTTGTACCGACGTTTTGATCATTGACACTGATGAAGACTCAATGCTATCTTCGTAGTGCCGAGCAAGAAAAACCCCTTGTTCATTCCGATACAATCCCACTCTCTCGCTCCTGCTCTCTTTTATTGCATTAGGACAACAACGATTCATCTGATACTTGCTGCTGTAGCTGAAGCCCTTTATCCTCTGCATGAACTGTCATTGCCACAGTAAATAGATGAAATCCACAAGCATGAGTAGCAGTTGTTTGAGCCCTGATGTCCCTACACATTCATGCTTGGTTGTCATGCCCTGCTATTGCTTAGAGTTGTGTCAGTCCGATTCATCCGGGATGAATCGGAGGTGTGTGAACATGTCCCTCGTTGAGAGCTAAGTGTGTGAATACGATTTGGTAAAGGTAGCGGTGAGAGGCCATGTAGGAGTACATGGTGGGTTGTCTCATTGAAGCCGTCCTCAGGAACTGAGTTCTGTGTTTGTGATCCATGAACAGTTACTACCACACATTGGGATCATTAATTGACTCTCTCGGCTTCTTAACCACCCTTATTCTCTGTCCAGGAGTTGCAACTAGTTTCTGGTGTTTGTAGGATATGTGTTGGAGGCCGTGCGTAGCGCTGACCCTAGGGGTGGGCTATGATGTGGTAGATACACCGTGGCACGATGTACCGGGCGCCCGTTTGGTGTCTCGGGAACCCTGCTCACATTGTTCGGGGCCGTATGTGGAAACCTCGGCCGGACTCCCTGCGGATGGAACCTGAATAGGCGATAAACCTGGATTGAGGGAGAGATGCATAGATTGAGGGAGAGATGCCCTTGCTGGTAGCGTGCCTTGGATCCCAGGAACCAGCATGAGGAAGGCGTACCTTGAAGGCACCCTTCATAAGAAGTATTTCAAATGGAGAAGCGAATGGTACTGGATTAAACAACAGGACTTCCCAAGCTACTGTGTCCCTAGGACCGAGAAGATCTAGAGTAGCCCGCTAGAGTGATGTTGGGCCCCATGACGACAAGTTTGGCCTTGCTCTAGATCGGATCTTCAGTCTTCGAGCTGTCGGCCTGACTATCGAGATGGTGGGGCAGATTTTCTTTGGCGCCAGATCACTCCTCTGTAGTAGAGGGGCCGACAGGCTTGGGAGTAAAAGAGTTCTACCAACACGGTGCAACTGCATCCTGGCCTCCCCAATAACATGACGGTGATGGAGTAGAACTAGCTCATCTACAAACTCTTCAAAAAGGGTTGTGACCATACCTTGCCAGAGATGGTGATTCCATTGTGCAACAACATCGCCAGGGACTCCATCTTGGTAATGATGCCATCATGCAATGCTCAAGGCTTCGAAAGCACTTGGGAGGAGCCCAAAGAAGTTGTCGTGGATGAGTGGTTCAAAAATTTGACAGAGATGCCCATGAGGAAAGAACACGACTTGGTCCACCCCACCAAGAATGATGAACTTGATCACATCGCTAGGAGGGCAGACGAAGTAAAAGCTGCTGGAGGTTCTCGGGCCGCGGGTGACGACACCATAGAAGAAGAAGACAAGGACGAGGAGGAAAATGCCGACAAGCATGAAGAAGAGGAGCCCCTGCCCCTCCTGCTCGAAAAAGGCCTATTACATCAAAACTTCCTCCTCAGAAAAAGCCGACACATACCAAACCGACAAGGAATGAACCTGCCAGCATGGAGGTCATTGCCAAGGCTCCTCGGCAGCAGGCCCTCCAGCAAAGACCTTCTCGACAGCAAGTTTCTTGGCAAGCAAATTTGTGGCAGCATACTCCGCCAGCTGTAGAGGAGGCGGGGACTTCTCAGCCCCAAGCTCCTCCGGTGAAGAAGAGCCAGAACACCTACTCCTACACAAGGCTCTCGCCCAGGTAGCTCGGTTTACTGGGACATCTCCCGTCTATTACAGGAAGAAGAGGAGGAGTAAGCCTCCAGCTTCCATCTACTCCTTAAATTTCCTTGATTGTCATCAGGAATCTGATGCCTTATTTGCCTTGATCTTGCAGGGACTAAGTAGCTTTCGTGCACAGGTCCCGGAAGAGGGCGAAGACCACTGCAGCATACGAGCCGACAATGGGTGCTGGCACAGGTTCTGCCTCTCCGGAGATTATACTGCTCATCCCCCGATGAGTAGAGCCCAGTCCGATTTCACCGGCAAGTGCCACCAACGGCGCCTCAGGTACAGATGCCGACAAGGAGGAGAGGGGCGGTCCTCAAGAATAAGAGAACCAGTTGGTGGACCCATCAACTGTGCCTTCAACGACTGTCTCTCACGAGAGCTGCTTGTTGGGAAGGACCAATCCTTCGCATGAAGTTCCCAAGAAACCTGCCCGCGTCAAGGTTACGCCGACAACAAATGTTACCGGTGACCGAGTGATGGCAACTGATGTTGCTGGAGGGGGAATGGAGCCCCTTCAATAGACCCATACAGGTAAACACTTCTTTCACAAGCGCTTTTCTTTTCCTGCCAGCATAGTTTTCCTTCATCTTGGTTTCTTCTCTCTTCACAGAAACAACTCCTCCAGATAATAAGGCGGGCATTGACGTCATAGAGTGAATTGCGAAGAACGCCACGGAGGATGATGCTAAAATTGCCATGGAGGAAGTTGCCAAAGTTGCCGCAGAGGAGGCCGCGAAGACCACTACAAGCGCAGTGGAGGAAGCAGCGTAGGCCACTCGCAACACCTCTGCTTCGGCTATGTCTGATGTAGAGATGGAAGCGGCTAGTGACACTATGCCAGCTGCAGACAACCATCCGACCGCACCTGAATGTGATCCATTAGGCATGTCCTGGAGATTTACAAGCCTGTAATGGGGAGAAAACATTGCCAGCTCATCTGGTGCTGGATCCTGAAGGGGTAGATGATGTGCTTGTTGTTCCACCCTCCAAGACCATCGATGAAGAGCACGACCTCAACAACGATGCTTCCGACTATGTCTTCTTGCAAGACATGGAGTATGGCTTCAAGGATGAGCATCAGCGCTTCAGCAGGCACTGGGAGCAACTCGAATCCGTACACAGTTGTTGAGGCAGCGGAGCAAGAACTCCTGGAGAGGGCCGATGAAGTGAAAACCTGGTACATACTACTTGTGAGCTATGTTGAGATTTCCTGGAAGAGGAGAGGATGAAGGAGTACAGTAGAAGTATTTCTCTCATTTAAGAACCAAGGTTATCAATCCAGTAGGAGAACCACACAGAACCTCGTTAGCAGCACCTACACACACAAAAGCAAATACTTGCACCCAACGCAAACTAGGGGGTTGTTAATCCCCTCGATGGTCATTTGCAAGGATCAAATATCATAGTGGTAGGTAATAAGATAAATTGCAAAATAAAATGAAATAAAGAAAAGTACAAGAAGGTATTTTTGCGTTTCTATATATAACAAAAGTAGACCCAGGACCATAGTTTTCACTAGAGCCTTCTCTCTCGAGCAGATAACATACGGTGGATGAACAAATTACTGTTGGGCAATTGATAGAAAAGCGTATTGTCGGTGCAATGAACATTCACGTTTTTTGCCCAGACTTATACATAGGCATGCTAGCACCCTATATCCAGCACCAACATATAAAAGCAAGATGAAACCAAAGGAACCGCTCTTCGTGAGATCAAGGAGCGGATCAAGAAGACCAAGTTAACATGCAGGACAACAAGGTACCACCTTGGGAAAGCCTCCCTTGCCGGGCAGGAGCGCTTGGTCAGGTCGAGGTCACCCCAAGGGCAAGTCCAAGATTGCCCCAGCAAGCTTGCCGGGACCGCCAAGGGCAAGAAATCCCGCCAAGGCTCCACCGCTCCACCACATAGCGACGCAAGTCACTTATCAATGCGGTGTCAAGCCTACAAGATGAATAAGTGGCCTCTAATAGCACATGGCGGCCCGCTGGAAGACAAATTATCTCCACATGACACCCGCCAGGAGGCGTGTCAAACAGATAAGCAGAAGATGACTAAGCAGCACGACAGGCTTGTCGGGCTTCATACCCCACATGACACCTAGCAATGCATTTAATGCACTTTTTCCTAACTGCCAGAGTTAGGTATGATAGCACTGTTAGATATCTAATCAATAGATAATGAATGTTTTGCCGCTGTGCTTACCACTTGAGCTATAAAAGGAGGTCCAAGGCAACATAGAAAGGGATTCAGACTCCCTCACACTTGTATGCGCGTAGTTGCTTCTCCTGAGGCCACCTTGCCGAGATCGAGCGTTGCGTGCTGTTGTTTCCCACCATCCAATCCACCAAAGGCAGGAGTAGGTTTTACGCCTCACGGAGGCCCGAACCTGGGTAAAAATCTTCAGTGTATCATCGCCGTGCTGCCCCCATGGCTTCCGCTCTTTGTGCAATGTGATCTCCCCCTCGCCGAACCACAAGGGTCCCGTGGCCCCATAGGTGATCATGTAAAATCATGATATCTTTGGCACGCCAGGTAGGGGGGATCGCTTGTGCGGACCCAAAGTTGTGAACAACGTGCCAGTCTTCCTCATCGTCTTCCTCATCGTCAGTTTCTTCATTTAAGGTGCCCAAGAAGAAATCCGGTGCAACAACACATCCTTCCACTTCGAAGGCCCCCTCACACACAGCCGCAGATGTTGTTGGTGCCACGACGGCGTTGGGTGAGGTGGCTGCTACGGGCGGCACGACAAGCGCAGGTGCGCCATCGTCGTGTCCCCCATGGTCGAAGCTGGTAGAGGAAACGCTCAAGGTGGGCCCCATCAGCAACATCCAGACGAGCTTTAACCGAAAGCTGTGGGGGGGGGAGGTGACAACAAGTCTCCACCTCCCCGCTGCACCGGCGGGCGTAGCCATCACAGTGGCACCCGCTCCGGTGCAAGCTATGACCCTCCAGTTCCACCCACCGCGGGCGCAGCCACCAGACGCACTCATGGCCCAGTGCAGGATAGGCAAGGCGAGCGGTTGACAAGGCCGCTGGCTCCCAAGCGCGGCCTACTCGTTACCAAACCGCCTTGGCAACCGATCCACGACGGCAAGAATGCAGCAACACTCCTGCTGGAACCACCAGGAGTTGAGCGACGTCACGATCTGCCTCATCACCTATGCCGAACACGGTTACGCAAGCCATGGCATGGGCCAAACTCCTACTAAGATTCCCACATGCAGCTGATCAAATGGATGAGTGGAGGACCACCATCCAGAGTTTGATCGGCTTCGCTGAAGCTGGAAAATCACAGCAGGCAGAGCCATTGCGATATCCATGAACATCCACAGCAGCCGGGGCTGGTGGCCTTGTCGAGGGAGCCACACTCACAGTGCAATCCCCTCCACGACAGCAGACCCAGGGACAGCCACAACAAGACCAGCGCGTCGACAAGCCCGACGAGGCGTCGATGGCCTCGTCTGGCCCGCAAACCCATCGAGATCAGCGGCGGGTTCTGGAAGACTGGCGGAAGGAAGAAGCGCCTGTCACTATAGAGGGACACTGTGAAGTACGCCATCAATCCGACAGGCGCAACGGTCCGGAGATGACGATCCCGCGCCCAGTGCTGGCGGGTACTTACCTTTTGAGGTTGGTTGCCCCGGCTTCACTCGTGAGCTGCGCAAGTCCGCTGGCCGTCTACCCGCGTCTTTAAACTAGAGCTACCTGAAAAATATGATGGGAAAATAAACCCGGCAAAGTTCTTGAGCATCTACACAATCGCCGTTCAAGCCGCCGGGGGCAGGGATGAGAAGGTGTTCACCAACTACTTCCCTTTGGCACTCAAGCCAAATGTGAGGTCATGGTTGATGCACTTACCAAAGAACTCCATTACATCATGGGCTGATTTGTGCAACAAATTTGTTGGCGCCTTCCGGGCAGCCATCAAGAGCCCGGACGACCTAGTGATTTGCAAGTCCTTCTACAGAAGGAATGAGAGAGCTTGCGGAAGTACGTGCAGAGGTTCACCTAAGTGCACCGCAGCATTCCAGCGGTACATCCAGTAGCTGTGATAGCCGCATTCCATTCGAACATGCGCAACAGAAGGATACATTACAAAATGAATGTCCAGCTGCCCAAGACCGTCAATGAGTTGTACACCTTGGTGGATAAGTGCTCAGGTTGAGGAAGGAAGGCAACTCCCCGGGGAGGAGGATGGCATCGATGCTGATTCTGATGATGACGACGAGGCCACCAACCCAGAGAGTAGGAGCCAGAAGCACAACAAGTAGCGCAAGGAAAAAGTCAGTATTGGCTGTTGAGGGCTCTAGCGATCTTGGCGCCGGCAAGAAGGCCAAAAGCGAAGCCCCGGGCAAGGAAGCTGCCGTGTGCACTGATTGCTGGGAGGCTGCGGCAGCAGAGAAAGCTGGAAAGTCCGACAGGCCATACTGCAAGATCCATAGCACTAAAGGGCATGACCTTCAAGAGTTCCATCAGGTTGAGCGGCTTATTAAGAAACAAAAGGCTGAGTACAAGAAGCGTGATAGAGAGAGAGACCAAGAAGGTGCTGTCGGGAAGGGCCGTGGTGGCAGTGGAGGCCGCCGCACCAAGACCCCACAGCAGAAGGAAAAACCTACTAGAGTCCGTGAGAAGAAAGAAGGAGACGATGACAGTGATGAAGGGGATGAAGAAGAAACCAGCGAGCAAGAATTCCAGAAAGCGACCGAAGCCCTTTGTGTTGACAGGGGTGCATCTTTGCATTCCTCTCACCGGCAGCTCAAGGAATGAGCACGTGAAGTCAATGCGATGGAACCAACTGCGGATTCCCGGAGGCCACTCAAATGGTCCTGCACGCCTATCATCTTTGATGAAGATGATCATCCTGACCGCACTACCGCGGTCGGGTGTTTGCCGTTGTTGGTTTCACCAACAATTCGCATCTCTAAGTCAAAAATATGCTAGTTGACGGCGGGGTTGGGTTGAATCTGATTTCCCCTAAGGTGATCAGCAAGCTACAAATCCCCAATGAGGAGCTCAAGTGTACTGGTACATTCCAAGGAATCAACCCCGGCAGGAGCCGGCCTAAGGGAAAGATTACGCTACCGGTAACATTTAGCGGAGAATTGAACTACCGAATGGAGAGGGTTGTGTTTGATGTTGTTGAACTCCCCTTGCCATACAATGGAATTCTTGGTTGTCCAACTCTGGTAAAATTCATGGCAGCGTCCCACTATGCCTACAACACTTTGAAGATGCCAGGGCCGATGGGCGTCATTTCCATCCCATCAGACAAGAAAGATGCACTCATATGTGTGGACCATATGTATTGAGACGCGGTAGGAGATGAGGCTGCGGAAGCCACAGCTCCCGCCAAGGAAGTAAAGAAGGGAAAGAAGACTAGCAGAGATGCCGGCAAGGCCTCCGGGAAGCACGCCTCTTCGGAGTGCGCTGCACCCGTCGATGACCCGCCGGAGAGTTCCACTAGCAAGAAAACCAAGGGTGCTTCACCTGATGTAAAGAAGGTTCCGGCGAGGCAGGATGGTGCTGATGGTACGTTCACAATCAGCGCCACCGTCGATGACAAATAGGAAAGCGCGCTCGTTACCTTCCTGCGGGCGAATGTCGATGTGCTTGCCTGGCAACCATCTGACATCCCCGGTGTTCATAGGGAGGTAATCGAGCACCACCTTGATGTCTATCCTCATGCTCGGCCTGTCAAGCAGAAGGTCAGAAAGCAAGCTTTGGAGCTGCAACAATTCATTGCCGAGGAAATCAAGAAGTTGGAAGCAGCTGGTTTGGTCAGGGGAGTGTTGCATCCAATGTGGTTAGCAAACCCAGAGGTAGTGCGCAAGGCGAATGGGAAATGGAGGCTTTGCATTGACTTCACAGACCTGAACAAGGCCTGCCTGAAGGACCTTTTTCCCTTGCCGTGCATCGACCATATTATAGAATCCACTTCTGGGTGCGATCTGCTTTCCTTTTTGGATGCATACTCTGGATACCATCACATATTCATGTCCAAGGAAGATGAAGAGAAAACCGCGTTCATAACTCCATGTGGCACGTACTGCTTTGTACGTATGCCTTTTGGGTTAAAGAGCGCCGGATCCATCTTTGCAAGAGCAGTACAGATTGGTTTTGAACCTCAGTTGCACAGGAGTGCAGAGGCTTACTGCTACTTCTTGAGCTTGCGTTGGTTTTTCCCTTGAAGAGGAAAGGGTGATGCAGCAAAGTAGAGTAAGTATTTCCATCAGCTTTTGAGAACCAAGGTATCAATCCAGTAGGAGGCAACACTCAAGCCACCGAATACCTGCACAACCAAACACCAACTTGCACCCAACGCGACAAAGGGGTTGTCAGTCCCTTCATAGTTATTTGCAAAGTGAGATCTGATAGAGATGGATAAACGGTAAATTAATATTTTTGGTATTTTTGGTTTATGGAACGGAAAGTAAAAGATTGCAGACAAAGTAAATCGGAAACTAAAACTGTAGATCAGAAAATTATATGATGGAAAATAGACCCGGGGGCCATAGGTTTCACTAGAGGCTTCTCTCAAGATAGAAAATATTACGGTGGGTGAACAAATTACTGCCAAGCAATTGATAGAAAAGCGCAAAGTTATGACGATATCTAAGGCAATGATCATGAATATATGCATCACGTCCGTATCAAGTAGACCGACTCCTGCATGCATCTATTACTATTACTCCACACATCGACCGACTCATGGGTGCATCTAGAGTATTAATTTCATAGAACAGAGTAACGCATTAAGTAAGATGACATGATGTAGCGGGATAAACTCAAGCAATATGATGAAAACCCCATCTTGTTATCCTCGATGGCAACAATACAATACGTGTCGGTTCCCCTTCTGTCGCTGGGATCGATCACCGCAAGATTGAACCAAAGCTAAGCACTTCTCCCATTGCAAGAAAAACCAATCTAGTTGGCCAAACCAAATTGATAGTTTGAAGAGACTTGCAAAATATATCAAATCATGCATATAAGAATTGAGAGAAGATTCAAATAATTTTCATAGATAAGCTGATCATAAATCCACAATTCATCAGATAGATCTCCAAGAACATCGAGGAGAAGATGGTATTGAGAATGAAAGAGAGATAAGAAGCCATCTAGCTACTAGCTATGAACCCGTAGGTCTGAGGTAAACTACTCATGCTTCATCAGAGAGGCAATGGTGTTGATGTAGAAGCCCTCCGTGATCGAATCCCCCCGCGGCCCTAGATTGGTTTCGCCAAAGTTCCGCCTCATGGTGGCGGAGTCTCGTCCCGAAAGCTTGATTCTGATTTTTCTTCGGACGAAAGACTTCATATAACAGAAGATGGACACCAGAGGGTCACCAGGGGGCCCAAGAGGTAGGGGGGCACACCCAGGGGGTAGGGCGCGCCCCCACCCTCGTGCTCAGGGTGTGGGTCCCGTCTGGTATTTTCTTCGCTCAGTATTTTTTATTATTTCCAAAAATAACTTCCGTGGAGTTTCAAGACTTTTCGAGTTGTGCAGAATAGGTCTCTAATATTTGCTCCTTTTCCAAATTTCGTAATTCCAAATTAGACATTCTCCCTCTTCATGTAAACCTTGTAAAATAAGAGAGAATAGGCATAAGTATTGTGACATAATGTGTAATAACAGTCCATAATGCAATAAATATTGATATAAAAGCATGACGCAAAATGGACTTATCAACTCCCCCAAGCTTAGACCTTGCTTGTCCTCAAGCGGAAGCCGATAACGATAAATATGTCCACATGTTTAGAGGTAGAGGTGTCGATAAAATAAAATACGGACATGAGGGCATCATGATCATTCTTACAACAGCAACATATATGTGTATTGTCATATGATTTCTTATGCTTAAGTAATAATCTATTCAAAATGTCAAGTATGAATCAGAAACTTTATTGAGAACTAACAAACTATAGTCTCAGTCATTGAGGCAATTGCAATTTATCATAACATCAGAAAAAGTCTATGTAAGAGCTTTTCAGCAAGTTCACATACTCAACTATCATTTAGTCTTTCACAATTGCTAACACTCACGCAATACTTGTGGTTACGGAGTTTTAATGAGACACAGAGAAAGATAGGGGCTTATTGTTTTTCCTCCCAACCTTTTACCTCAAGGGTAATGTCAACAATAATAGTTCATGCTAACTTACATCCAATTGGATATATATATTAGGATCTTTCCAACACACTGTGCTTGCCAAAGGATAAAATGTAAAAAGAGGAAAGGTGAAGATCACCATGACTCTTGCATAAGGGTAAGAGATAAAAGTAAAAGATAGGCCCTTCGCAGAGGGAAACAGAGGTTGTCATACGCTTTCATGGTTGGATGCACGAAATATTAATGCAAAAGAACGTCACTTTATATTGCCACTTGTGATATGGACCTTTATTATGTAGTGCGTCGCTTTTATTTCTTCCACATCACAAGATCGTATAAAGCTTATTTTCTCCCACACTAATAAGTCATACATATTTAGAGAGATATTTTTATTGCTTGCACCGATGACAACTTACTTGAAGGATCTTACTCAATCCATAGGTAGATATGGTGGACTCTCATGGCAAAACTGGGTTTAAGGGTATTTGGAAGCACAAGTAGTATCTGTACTTGGTGCAAAGAATTTAGCTAGCATGAGGGAGAAAGGCAAGCTCAACATGTTGGATGATCCATGACAATAAACTTTATTTCAAATATAAGAAAACATAACCCATTACGTTGTCTTCCATGTCCAACATAAACTCTTTAGCATGTCATATTTTAATGAGTGCTCACAATCATAAAAGATGTCCAAGATAGTATATTTATATGTGAAACCTCTCTTTCTTTATTACTTCCTATTAATTAAAACGATGACCAAAGCTATGTTTGTCCACTCTCAACAATTTTTAATCATCATACTCTTTCTATGTGAAGTCATTACTCTCCATAAGATCAATATGACCTATTTGTTTCTTTTTATTCTTTCTTTTTCTTTTATTCCCTCAAGATCATAGCAAGATAATCAAGCCCTTGACTCAACACTAATCTTTATTATATATCTCACGGACTTGATTACATGAAGGGATCATAAAGCAAAACTCAAAACTAGATCATACCAAAAACTTTATTCTACTAGATCAAGATATTACTAAAAGGACCGAACTAAGAAAAACGGTAAAGATAGGAGTGTGATGATGATACGATGCAGGGGCACCTCCCCAAGCTTGGCGATTGCCAAGGGGAGTGCCCATACCCATATGATTATGTCTCCCTTCTTTGGTGAAGAAGATGGTGGTGATGATGGGTAGTCGCACATCGAGCGTAAGAGATCCTCCAACTTGCGGATAATGCCCTTGAGTGCAACGATATGCTCGTTCCACAAAATATTTTTCACGTGTGAGATACTTGTTTTGTATATGAGCTAACTCAATCATCTTGAAAGCTTCGATCTCAGTTGGGGTAAGAAGATTGTGATCAAGTTGAAGGATGTCTTCTCGCTTGGAACTTGGTCCTCCGTGGCCTTCTTGGTCCCTTCATCCTTGTTGATCTCCATGGGTTCTTCCCTCTTTAGCTCTATCTTAATTAGCCAAGCATCATTATCACCATTATTGGAGGAGGGGGATGACATGATGCCTGGCCTTGACAACCCTGACAGAAAACAGCTTGAAACAAGAACAGAGGATAATTGCGTGATACGGTGGTTAAAACCTTCGGGATATTATATAATGAATTTTTACCGACCAAAATACGTATCGTGCAAGAAAATGGAGTCCGGAGAGCGCACAAGGTGCCCACGAGGCAGGGGGCGCGCCCAGGGGGTAGGCTGCGCCCTCCACCCTCGTGGAGGCCTCATGCCCTTCCCGGACTGCTTCTTAATTTTCTGTTTTTCTATATATTCCAAAACGGAGAAAAAATGCCATTAGAATTGTTTGGGATTGGTTTACTTACCGTACCACATACCTATTCCTTTTCGGAGTCTGAAACGTTCTGGAAAGTGTCCCTTATGTATTCCTCCGGGGTTACGGTTTCAATAACATTGATTTCAACATTTATAGGGTTACCTGAGATATAATGTTTGATTCTTTGACCGCTCACCACCTCCGGATTTGTGCCTTCGAAGTTGTTGATTTTTATGGCACCCGAATAATAGACCTCCTCGACAATGTACGGGCCTTCCCATTTAGAGAGAAGTTTTCCTGCGAAAAATCTTAAACGAGAGTTGTATAGTAATACATAATCACCTACATAAACTCACGCTTTTGTATTCTTTTGTCGTGCCATCTTTTAACTTTTTCTCTAAACAGCTTGGCATTCTCATAGGCTTGGGTTCTGCATTCATCAAGTGAGCTAGTCAAATAACCTCTTCTCACCGGGAAGTTTGAAATCATAATTTAGCTCTTTAATAGCCCAATAAGCCTTATGTTCTAGTTTGAGAGGTAAGTGACATGCTTTTCCATAAACCATTTTATACGGAGACATACCCATAGGATTTTTATATGCAGTTCTATAGGCCCATAATGCATCATCAAGTTTCTTAGACCAAATCTTTCTAGATCTATTAACAGTCTTTTGCAAAATTAATTTGAGCTCTCTCTATTGCTCAATTCTACTTGACTGCTAGACTGTGGGTGATAAGGAGATGGGATTCTATGATTAACATCATACTTAGCAAGCATTTTAGGAAAAGCACCATGAATAAAATGTGAACCACCATCAGTCATTAAATATCTAGGGACTCCAAACCTCGAAAAATAACTCCTTTAAGCATCTTAATAGAGGTGTTATGATCAGCACTACTAGTTGGAATAGCATCTAACCACTTAGTAACGTAATCAACACCAACTAGAATATGTGTATACCCATTAGAGGCAGGAAACGGTCCCATATAATCAAAGCCCCAAACATCAAATGGTTCAATAACAAGTGAATAATACATAGGCATTTCTTGACGTCTACTAATAATACCAATTCTTTGACATTCATCACAAGATAAGACGAACTTACGGGCATCCTTGAAGAGAGTAGGCCAATAAAAACCGGATTGCAATACCTTATGTGCAGTTCTACCTCCAGCGTGCTGTCCTCCATAAGCCTCGGAGTGACACTTGCGTAGGATCTGTCCTGTTCATGCTCAGGTGCACAACGTCTAATAACACCATCTACTCCTTCTTATAAAGATGTGGGTCATCCCAGAAATAATGTCTTAAATCATAGAACTTTTTCTTTTGCTGGTATGTGAAACTAGGTGGTATAGATTTAGCAACAATGTAATTAGCATAATTAGCATACCATGGAGCAGTACGAGAAGCATTTATGACATTTAATTGTTCATCAGGAAAGCTATCATCAATAGGTAGTGGGTCATCAAGAACATTTTCTAACCTAGACAAGTTGTCTGCAGGGGTTCTCGGCTCCCTTTCTATCAATAATATGTAAATCAAATTCTTGTAGCAAGAGAACCCATCTAATAAGTCTAGGTTTAGCATCTTTCTTTTCCATAAGATATTTAATAGCAGCATGATCTGTGTGAATAGTTACTTTAGAATCAACAATATAAGGTCTGAACTTATCACAAGCAAATACAACTGCTAAGAATTCTTTTTCAGTAGTAGCATAATTTCTTTGAGCACTGTCTAGAGCTTTACTAGCATATTGAATAACATTTAATTTCTTATCAACTCTTTGCCCTAGAACAGCACCTACAGGATAATCACTAGCATCACACATAATTTCAAAGGGTAAATTCCAATCAGGTGGCTGAACAATAGGTGCAGAAATCAATGCTTTCTTAAGTATTTCGGATGCTTTACACAATCATCATCAAAGACAAATGGTATATCCTTTTGTAATAGATTAGTCAGAGGCCGATAAATTTTTGAGAAGTCCTTAATGAACCTCCTATAAAAAACGGCATGACCAAGGAAACTTCTTATACCTTTGTTGTCCTTGGGACATGGCATCTTTTCAATAGCATCAACTTTAGCTTTATCAACTTCAATGCCTCCTTCAGAAATTTTATGCCCCAAGACAATGCCTTCATTAACCATAAAGTGGCACTTTTCCCAATTCAAGACACGATTAGTTTCTTCACATCTCTGCAAAATTCGATCAAGGTTGCTCAAGCAATCGTCAAAAGAGGATCCATAAACGGAGAAATCGTCCATGAAAACCTCACAAATCTTTTCACAAAATTCATAGAATATAGCCATCATGCATCTTTGAAAGGTAGCAGGTGCATTACATAAACCAAAAGGCATACATCTATAAGCAAAAGTACCGAAAGGGCAAGCAAAAGTGGTCTTAACTTGATCATCAGCTGACACAGGTATTTGGGAGAAACCAGAATAACCATCTAGAAAGCAAAAATGTGTGTGTTTAGATAATCTTTCTAGCATTTGATCAATAAAAGGTAAGGGGTAATGATCATTTTTAGTAGCCTTATTTAATTTGTGGAAATCAATTACCATCCTATAACCTGTAAAAATTCTTTGCGGAATCAATTCATCTTTATCATTAGGAGCAGCGATAATACCTCCCTTCTTAGGGACACAATGGACAGGACTTACCCACTGACTATCAGCAACGGGATAAATTATACCTGCCTCAAGGAGCTTTAGTATTTCCGTTCTTACCACTTCTTTCATCTTAGGATTCAGCCGTCATTGGTGATCAATAACTGGTTTGGCATCTTTCTCCAAATATTTTTTGTGTTGACATAGAGTGGGACTAATGCCCTTAAGATCATCAAGAGTAGATCCAATAGCAGCATGGTGCTTCTTCAGCGTTTTCAATAATTTTTCTTCCTCCTTCTCTGAAAGGTTAGCACTAATAATAACAGGATATATCTTCTTTTCATCAAGATAAGCATATTTAAGAGTATCGGGCAATAGTTTAAGCTCAAACACGGGATCACCCTTGGGTGGAGGAGGAACCCCTAGGATTTCAACAGGCAAGTTGTATTTCAGAATAGGTCCCTGTATGAAGAACACTTCATCTATTTACCTTCTTTCATTCATAAACATATCATTTTCACGGTCTAGCAAATATTGTTCTAAAGGATCACTAGGAGGTAAGACAATAGAAGCAGGACCAATAATTTCATCTTTACTAGGCAATTCCTCTTCACGGTGTTGTTTACAAAATTTAGAAAAGTTAAACTCATGAGACATATCACCTAGACCAATGGTAACAACATCCTTTTCACAGTCTATCTTAGCATTAACAATGTTTAAGAAGGGTCCACCAAATATAATGGGACAAAAGCTATCTTGTGGGGAACAAGAACAAGAAAATCAGCAGGATATTTAGTTTTCCCACACAAGACTTCGACATCTCTATCAATTCCAATTGGTAATATAGTATCTCTATTGGCAAGCTTAATGGTAACATCAATTTCTTCTAACTCAGTAGGTGCAATATTATGCATAGTTTCTTTGTATAAGTCAATAGGTATTTCACTAGCACTAGCACCCATGTCACATAAGCCATGATAACAATGATCTCCTATTTTTAACAGAAATAATAGGCATGCCTACCACAGGTCTATGTTTATCTTTAGCACTAGGTTTAGCAATTCTAGCAGTCTCATCACAGAATTAAATAACATGCCCATCAATATTATCAGCGAAGAGATCTTTAACAATAACAATATTAGGTTCAACTTTAACTTGCCCAGGAGGTGTATAAGTTCTAATATTGCTTTTACGAACCACAATGAAGCTTTAGCATGATCCTTTATTCTAACAGGGAAAGGTGGTTTCTCAACATAAGCAGTAGGAACAATAGGATCATTATAAGTGATAGTCTTTTCTTCAACTTTAATAGGTGCAACTACTTTTACTTCTATGGGAGGATGATATTTAAACCACTTCTCCTTAGGGATATCAACGTGAGTAGCAAAGGATTCATAGAAAGAAGCTACTATCTCAGAGTCAACTCCATATTTAGTGCTAAATTTACGGAAAACATCGGTATCCATAAAATATTTAACATAATCAAACTTAGGTGTTATACCTGACTCCTTACCTTCGTTGAGGTCCCAATCTTCAGAGTTGCATTTAATTCTTTCCAATAAATTCCATTTGAATTCAATAGTCTTCATCATAAAAGAACCAGTACAAGAAGTATCGAGCATGGTGTGATTGTTGTCAGAAAGCCGAGCATAAATTTTTCGAATAATCATTTCTCTTGAGAGCTCATGATTGGGGCATGAATATAACATTGACTTAAGACTCCCCCAAGCTTGAGCGATGCTTTCTCCTTCGCGAGGCCAAAAATTATATATATATATATATATATATATATATATATATATATATATTATGATCACGACGAACAAGATGCATAGGATAAAACTTCTGATGAAATTCCAATTTCAATCGTATGTAGTTCCATGATCCCATATCATCACATAGCCTATACCATGTCAATGCATCTCCCTTCAAAGATAAAGGGAAGACCTTCTTATTGATAACGTCATCGGGCATACCTGCAAGCTTAAATAATCCACAAACTTCATCCACATAGATTAGGTGCTCATCAGGATGTAATGTTCCGTCTCCTGCAAAAAGGATTAGCTAGCAGTTTTTTATCATACCCGAAGGAATTTCAAAGTAGACATTTTCATTTTCAGTAGGTTTAGTAGGTTGAGGAGCAACTCTTTGCTCTACTGGTCGGGGTGAAGATACCTCGAACAAGCCCCTCAAGGATTACTTTCCATAGTAACAGGTGACAGTAAATTTCAGCACACTATATAAAATTTTCCTTACCAAATTCCACCTACCAAAGGTGCTTAACTCCCCGGCAACGGTGACAGAAAAGAGTCTTGATGAACCACAAGGGTAGGGGATCTATCGTAGTCCCTTTGATAAGTAAGAGTGTCAAACCCAACGAGGAGCAGAAGGAAATCATAAGAAATTTTCAGCAAGGTATTCTCTGCAAGCACTGAAATTATAGGTAACGCATAGTTTTGTGATAAGATAATTTGTAACGAGCAACAAGTAAAAAAAGTAAATAAAGTGCAGCAAGATGTCCCAATCCTTTTTGTAGCAAAGGATAAGCCTGGACAAACTCTTATATAAAGAAAAGCGCTCCCGAGGACACATGGGAATTATCGTCAAGCTAGTTTTCATCACGTTCATATGATTCGCGTTCGGTACTTTGATAATTTGATATGTGGGTGGACCGGTGCTTGGGTGCTACCTTCCTTGGACAAGCATCCCACTTATGATTAACCCCTCTTGCAAGCATCCGCAACTACAAAAGAAGTATTAATGTAAACCTAACCATAGCATGAAACATGTGGATCCAAATCAGCCCCTTACGAAGCAACGCATAAACTAGGGTTTAAGCTTCTGTCACTCTAGCAACCCATCATCTACTTATTACTTCCCAATGCCTTCCTCTAGGCCCAAATAATGGTGAAGTGTCACGTAGTCGACGTTCACACAGCACTACTAGAGGAGAGAACACATACATCTCATCAAAATATCGAACGAATAACAAATTCACATGACTACTAATAGCAAGAATTCTCCCATGTCCTCAGGAACAAACGTAACTACTCACAAAGTATATTCATGTTCATAATCAGAGGAGTATTAATATGCATATAGGATCTGAACATATGATCTTCCACCAAATAAACCAACTAGCATCAACTACAAGGAGTAATCAACACTACTAGCAACCTACAAGTACCAATCTCAGACTTAGAGACAAGAATTGGATACAAGAGATGAACTAGGGTTTGAGAGGAGATGGTGCTGGTGAAGATGTTGATGGAGATTGGCCCCGTCCTGATGAGAGGACCGTTGGTGATGACGATGGTGATGATTTCCCCCTCCCGAACGGAAGTGTCCCCGACGGAACAGCTCCGCCAGAGCCCTAGATTGGTTCCGCCAAGGTTCCACCTCGTGGCGGCGGAGTCTCGTCCCGAAAGCTTGCTTCTATTTTTTCTTCGGACAAAAGACTTCATATAAGATGGGCACCGGAGGGCCACCATGGGGCCCACGAGGCAGGGGGTGCGCCCAGGGGGTTGGGCGCGCCCCCCACCCTCGTGCCCAGGGTGTGGGTCCCATCTGGTATTTTCTTTGCTCAGTATTTTTTTATTATTTCCAAAAATAACTTCCGTGGAGTTTCAGGACTTTTCGAGTTGTGTAGAATAGGTCTCTAATATTTGCTCCTTTTCCATTCTGTAATTCCAGGCATTCTCCCTCTTCATGTAAACCTTGTAAAATAAAAGAGAATATGCACAATTATTGTGACATAATGTGTAATAACAGCGCATAATGCAATACATATCGATATAAAAGCATGATGCAAAATGGACGTATCAGGAGGCAATCCCTATCACCAAGGGGCGGCTTCCCATCCGCTAGCCTAGTTGAATAGAACGCAGAAGTTAAGCGTGCTCGGGCTGGAGTAGTCTAAGGATGGGTGACCCGGTGGGAAGTTGCATATCTCAAGCTTCATTTAAACACTATGACACAGTCATTATAGAGATAAATGTCTCTATAGTGACCTGTGATGGCGATTATATAAACCTTGGGTTCCTTGTTTTGCTAATTTGTAGACTATGTTTTTATTGGTTATTTTTTGTTCTAAAATAATCAAAGAATGATTGAATCTATAGTGTCCTATCATGGCGATTATATCAACCATGGGATCCTTGTTTTGCTAATTTGTAGACTATGTTTTTATCAGTTATTTTTTGTTCTAAAAAATCAAAGAATGATCGACATCTGTAAGCCCACACAAATTATCCCTTTGACTCAACACACGAGAAGGGTTTACTCTTTGCTCCGTGTGCTATGTTAGAGCAAATCAAGTTTCAGCACATGCATTGGACGACACCCGGCCCCTACCCCCCATACGCCTCGAAGTTGCATTCCCGACATCGTACGTCTTTAACCTGGCCATGGGGGGGTACGATGTTCAATTTGTAATGTTACTGATGTAGTTGGTGCCCCATCAAACTTGTGCTTTCGGGATTTGAACAAATCACACACCAGACCCATACATTTTTTCAGGTCACATGCACGTTATAGGGTGGCGGGTGTTCTGATCGAGTATGTCTCCCTTGTGCGGTTTATAGACGCCGCACATATATGTGGGCTCCCCGAGGTATACATATTATCCTTGACAGATAACGAGGGGGCCCACACAATATATCCCTTTGACCCAACGTACGAGAAGGGTTTGACCATGATGGTTTCCTATTACTATGTGTGCCATGTTAGACCAAATAAAGTTTGAGCGCATGCGTTGGACAACACCCCCATGCCGCCTCGAAGTTGGGAAACCGGCATCGTACATATTGAACCAGGCTTGGGGTCGGTTACGGTGTTCGGTTTGTAATATAGTTGACAGCCCATCGAAGTTGTGCATTCGGGATTTAAACACATTGCACACCATCGTACCCATACATATTTTCGGGCCGCATGCAGTGTATACGGAGTCTTCTTATCGACCACATCTCCCCTGTGCAGTTTTTTGTGATGACACGCATATCCGTGGGCTCCCCGAGTGTATATATATCATCCCTTTGACCGATAATGAGGGGTATGTGTTGGCCATGAATGGATTCCTCCTAGTTTGTGTTAGGGCCGGTCACCGTCACATGTCGTTCAACCAAAGCTCGAGCTCATGCCTTGTCAGGATTCCCTCCCACGTGCTCAAATTGCTGGGTTCGACCTACACCGTACCCTGCGCATCTCGTCCTTAACTACATGGTTGTTGTCTATATCGAGAGGCAGACACCACATCTAAATTTTACATAATTCTATATTGAAAACACACATCACCCCTTCCAACATACATCATTTTGGGCTGCATGCAAGAGCTGCTATTTTTGTGGTCCCTCTCGTGCGATTTTTTATGATGGTTCAATCTGTTGGCCTAAGCGGTTTATCGACAACAACAGTTGTCGTTTGACCAAACGATAGATACACTGGTCCATCTTATGGTAGGTCATGGCGACATGCATGCATGACCAAAGTATCATGATACCATATGATGCGGGGCTAACCCGGTGTAGGCCGATCTTTCATGTTTGGAGTGGGATCCCTCGAAGAGCACGAAGAACACGGGGAAGAACGGGGAGAAATCACAAGGGGAAACACTCAAGAACAAGTCCGATCACACATCCACTAGACAATCAAACACACAAGATCCACAAGGTACATGAACAACAAAGGGAAAGATACAAGGTAGAGTTCATCTCCGTGAGGAGGTCTTGAAGGGGGCCGCCCAAGAGGGGGTCTTGATGATATATCCCGCAGGATCATCTCCTAGATGGAGGTCTTGGCCTCCAATGGAGTAGTGGTCTCTCTCTCTCTCTCTCTCTCTCTCTCTCTCTCTCTCAAGAGTAGAGGAAGGTAGGAGCAAAGCTCACATACAAATGAGCTATCACTTTGCTAACACTAGAAAGGATGAGGGGAATGTCTATTTATAGTCTAAACCACGAAGGGGTAAGTGGGAGAGGGATACAAGGCCAAAGGCCTGGCTGCGCACAGGCAGTGTCGGACGTCAGGTCGGGGTCGGACGTCCGGTCGCTCGCGGCGGTCCGGACGTCCGGAGGGCGTCGGACTTCCGACGTTTTGGCTCTGGACAGGTGGTGCCGGTCGTCCGGTCGGCATCGGTCGTCCGGTCCCTGGTACTTGTCGGACATCCGGTGGTCGTCGGTCGTCTGGCCGCTGTAGCTTCTTCGTCTGGCTAGGTGGAAGGTGTGTCGGACGTCCGGTGGACGCCGGTCGTTCGGGCGCTGTAGAGTGTCGGACGTCCGGTGGCACGTCGGTCGTCCGACTGCTGTAGACGCCGCAGCTCCGTCTTCTTCCGACTTCTCTTCCATGCTTCCCTCGCGGATGGTGTAGTTGTTCCATGGCACTTACACTCCTCCTCGTCATCCGAAAAGCTTCGGCAATACCTATGCATGCACACAAGTGGAGTGTCAATTAGTATACCATCCTCGAAGGGGTCAAGTGAGCACGTGTAAAGGAGAAGATTCACCTTTATGTATGAGAAGTAGAGGTCACACGTGTCACTTGCCAAATGGACTCTTGACATGGTGATGACCGTAGGATGCTCCGCATCATGCCCTCCACCTTGGAAAAGATCCGACCTCGGATTGAAAACCAAATCACCATGGGAAAGAGATGTCGGTGCCGTGTCGAAGTGGTCGATCACCAAGCACTCATCGTCTAGTAACTCGAAATGGGCACTCTCCAATGTCGCACTGTCTTGTGATTCCTTCAAAATGAGCAAATACAACAAACACTTGGAAAAACAAATGTGGTTAGCATTAGTGCAAAACCAAGCATTCAAGAGGTGATTCACCAAACAAGTGTTGTCATCAAGCATAGCATAGGGTGTGACAAAGGATTATGACATGGCATGTATGCAAATGAATTGAGTAAAATCAAGGTCATCATGGAAACAAGCATGTAAATGTGAGGTAGTGATGCAAATGTGTGTGACAAGAGAATAAGCATCTACCTCAAGATCATAGCAAACATGCATAAAGTGCTCGACAAATGGTCGATGGTAGGCATAGGAATCATTCACAACACCAAATAAGATGAGATGTCTAAACACATGGGTCAAGTTCAAGACAATCCAAGCATAATGTGCATAGGGTGTAGTGAATATAGTGTGGCACTCAACATAATAGAAAGAGCAAGTGTTCATCATGTGTGAGGCAATCAAGTCAAGCATGTGACAAGCAAAGGGACATGGCATATGTGAAGAAATGATATTGGTGCAACCAATCATATGATAGTAGCAAGTAGTCCAAGAATTGGATGCAACACACAAGGTATATATGTCATGAAGCATGGAAATGTGGCAATCATGGTTGAAAGCAATATCTCGAACATGCGTGCAAATGGTGCAAGCAACACATGAAGTATGATCCACAATATCCAAGCTCAAGAAGGATGTCACCTTGAAAGTGTGTCCTTGTGCATTCTTCACAATGCCGAAGTGGAATCAAAGATGGTGTAGAAGCGAGTCGTGGTAGAATGTATGAGGCTCGCTCTCAAGAGCTCGAATGGTTAATTCACGTGAAGTGGAAGTCGACACAAATTCCAAGTATCCTACACATGCACAAAACAAAATAAAGAACATATGCGCATGGTAGATAAACACATCATCCATCATGATGGTTCTCATCTTTTGCACATAACCATTAGAAGCACAAGTGCATGAATAATATGATGCAACAATGGCAATATTCATGGCACTAGGTATATGGTGCAAAGAAGTAAGACAAGCATGCTTCACAAGAAATATGTCAAAATCTCCAATCATATGTGAGAATGCTATGGGGGCAATCTCATTATCAAGGCTAAAAGCATTGTTGCACTCGATACATGGAAAATCATCTAGCATGAGAGAGGCAACACATAGAGATATATGACAAGAAGCAACAACAATCATGTGCAAAGCATGTAGATGGTTGCCATCAACCGCATGAAATGAGCAAGTATGAATCATGGTTGATGCCACACAAGCAAGCATATCAATCATGTCGTGCAAACTAGTGGAGCGAAGATGCAACACACTAGAGGAAATCATGGCAATCATGTCATGTGAGCAAATAATAGGCATAGACAATGCACATGACATATCACAAGCACGAACACAAAGCAAGATCATAGTATCATCATAGGGGTGGGTCATAAGTGGAACATGGCAACAACAAGCAATATCTCCACCAAGCTTGCAAATACACATAAAAGTATGAGAGTCAATCATCATGTGTAAAGCAAAGCATGGGTCACAAATGCATGGAAAAGGCATAGGAATGGGCATATCATGCAAAGTGAACATGGCAAGATGGGCATAGAATATGTAATGGACAACAACCCATAGCCAAGTGAGGGCCATGTAGAAGAAATGCATGAAGTCTTTGTGCGAAGAGAGCGGTGGGAAACGCAATCCATGGGATCCCAAATCATCGTTGCTCTCTAGAGCTCGTTTTGTCAACTCGTGGGATTGCGAGTCTGACAAGTATTCATGGGTACCTACACAAAAGAGACACAAACCAAAGAAATTGTGCGCGTGGTAAATGTACACATCATCCATCATGATGTGTATGTGGACATGTGAGTTAGCACAAGATAAGCATCGCTCAAAGAAATTTGATGCATGGTATAAGAACATGTCATCCATCATGAAAGAATAGTTATTATGTATGACACAATGGGGATGCAAACTGAGCATACAATTATATGGCACAACAATATCATTATGATGCATGGGGAGCATATTGTGCACATAATTATTGGGATCATGCAATGGATGGGATGGGTCAATATCTCCTAACATGTATGAGGAAACTATGGGGGCCTCCTCATGAGCAATATTGGAAACATCATTTGGAGAAAATGGACAACATCCAAAACAATGCATATCCGAAGCTAGGTGGGCATGGCATGGCATATGAGATAAATGATGCAAAGGGAGCATATCAATATCATCACAAGAAAAACAAATGCCAATAACCATGGGCTTGTCATGTATGCCATATGTGCAAATTGGGTTTATTTTAATGGCATATGCATAGTCACTATGAAGAGATTGCAAATAAGACATATGGTTGATCTCATGCATAGCATATGACAAGTCAAGTGGATTAACAAACATGATGTGACCTAAAGAATTGTCACAAGAAATCCTATGTAACATGGCATCACAACTAATAGACTCCACATGAGAATCATCATATCCATCATAAATGGGCAAATCATCACATGGGGAAATCATACTAGCATGAATCATGGTACTAGGTGGATCAACATCATGCAGGAAATCAATCTCAAGAATGTCCACTAGTGGGACTAGAGCATCACCGTCACCTTTGTTACCTTTGTCATTCCACTCAAGTGGTGTAGGTGAGGTGGGAAAGACCAAATGCTGGTCATCTTCATCTTGATGGAACCATGTGGGGAGTGCATCATATTCCACCATGGCCATCATCTTGTCCAAAGGGAGGATGAAGTCATCGAGGATCGTCACGTCATCATAAATGGGACCTAGCACCAAATGAGAAGACACAATAGAGGTAGAGGTCAAGTCGTTAGTGTTGAAAGTGGCCTCACATGACCTATCAACTATCTCACTCTCTCTATGTGGTGGTTCACTCACTCCCTCGAAATAGGTGCACTCAAACTCACATATGGTAGAGTCACTCATCTCACTCAAGTGGTGGTTGTGGCTCTCCTCGCATGGGATTTGTGGCAAGACATCATATATAGTTCTAGTGGTGAAGGCACTCTCACTCTCAATATGGTGGCACAAGTCACTCAAGTCATCATACGTCGCCGTGGTCGAGGTGAAATACTCAACCATCTCATCATCGTCACCGTGGATGAAGGCCGAAGGTGGCACATCATCACTCTCCTCCATGACCGAAGGGAAAATCCCATGCTCGATCATCTCGTCACCGTCGTCGTGGATGAAGGCCGAAGATGGCACAACATCATTCTCGCCTCCTAAGATGGAAGCATCATCCTTGCTCGCCACCTTGTCGATCGCCTCCAAAGCTTGGTCCTTGAAGGTCTCCGTAGTCGTACTCGTCGCCGCACCATCTTGAAAAAGAGTCGAAGTAGACTCGGCACCATCAATGCCACAAAGAGGGATGGCGGTGAAGTCAAACTTGGGAGCATCGTCTTGGAGCTCATTGGGCTTGGACATCATGGTGGTACTAGCCTCATGCTTGTCATAGAGCTTGGTCGCCGCGAAGTTTGCTTGGGGTGGAGAAGCCTTGGCCTTCATGAGTTCTTGTTTCGCCTTGAGAGCACCAATGCAGTAGTCGTCGAGGGACTTGTAGTTCTCGAGGAGGATTGTCTTGGAGATGTCGTTGTTCAATCCCATCATGAAGTGGAACTTCATTGACATGGGGTCGTCCACGCTGGCTCGTCGCAAGGCATGCTTCATCTCCTTGAAGTACTCGTCGATGGACTTGGATCCTTGGATGGTGTTCTCCAATTGGCGAAGAAGTTGTTCCGTGTAGGTTGGAGGCACAAACTCTCGCCGCAAAGCTCTCTTCGTCTTGGGCCAACTCATGTCGTAGTACTCCGAAGGTGTGTGAAGCCACCAAGTTGAGGCGTAGTCGTGGAAGTTTCTTGTGGCGCACTTCACTTGATCTTCAGGAGGAACTTGATGTATCTTGAGGTAGTCGTCCATTAAGCGCTCCCACTCGAGATACTTCTCGGGTTCGTGAGTCCCATAGAAAGTCGATGTCGAGGTCGTAGTAGCTCGTGGAAGTCGCGGACTTGAGCTTGGGGAGCTTCTCTTGAGCGTCGTCTTGGGGTGCTTGTTGGCGAAGATGCCGTATGTCCGTAGGTGAAGATGCCTTAAAGTCGCTTGGCGAAGATGCCAACGGAGATGGTGAAGTCATTGAGCGGTTTGTTGATGTAGAGCTCTTGACCTTCACGTTCTTGGTGGTGATGGTGTCGATGCTGATGTGATCTTGCCGGAGATGGTAGCTCGGAAGCATGTGCTCTTGAGCGTCTTCTCGAAGATGAGGAAGATTGCTTGTAGGACTTGATGAGGGCTTTGATCTCCTCCATTTGAGCTTGCATCTTGGCGTCGTTGGAGTTGTTCGTGGCATCGAACTCGTCCTTGCTGTTGTAGACCGAAGGTGAAATGCCTTGCCTATCCATCACAAGACTCGAGTAGAGGTGAGTAGGAAATGAGATAAACAATACCAAGATACCTTTTCCCAAAGTTGAGGATGTATCCCGTTTCACTCAATGTGAATGAAAGAATAGTGGAATTGGTACCGTACTTGTTCACTCACACCTATCAAGTAAAGCTTATGGTAGTGCTCGGTGAGGATAGTGGCACAAAAATTTAATGCAAAATGTTAGTAAGAGTCAATAATGTTGAAAGAGATTCACAAATTCGCAAGCGAAACAAGTAGACCAATAGTAATATGTGGCACACGGAAACACACACACGGATAGATAAATGGGGTCGTGCAATGAAGGAATGAGCACAAAATGTGGAATCCACGGAAAACGCTCGTGTTGCACAACTCAAGATAGACGCTAGCACGATTGCTCAATAGGCGAATATGACACTTGTGCACAACCTATAAGATGCAACATGGATAAACTTTCCATGCTATGTATGTATGGTTCCCGGTGTTTCTCACACAATGATCCAAGGTGATCAAGTATGATACATATGATATATTGTGATGCTATGGCTATTCTTACAAGCTCTTTGCTCACTCTCTTTCTTTGCTTAAAAGCTTATTCTCCTTTTCTTTTTTTCTTCTATGGCCACTTTTGCACAATGCACAAACCAAGATAGCTATTGTGTATATGCGGGAACGATATTGTGACACAATGGATGATATGATACCCATATGATATGGTATGTATGCAATGGATGGTGTAGATCACTAATGTGCACAAGTAGCGTGGCCCGGCAATACTCAAATGGCTAGTCTCGATAGGCAAGTGACGCAAAATGGGCTAGGGGTTAACAATGCAATTGCAAGGGAATATAAAATGGTGTCGTCGAGGTTACTGTCCTTTGTGATGATGAGTGGTGCGGTGTTCTTTATTTAGATACCAAGATGATGGAAACTCGTCCCTAAGTAGCCAAAACACCTTAGGAAACGGAAAAACCGCGAACTCAAAATCTCAAATGACAAATCTCAAATGGTGGTAGCGGAAAAGCGGTGGTGGTTTGCACTTGGCGATGCGGAAGTGGAATGATGGGCTATACATGTGTTGGAGTTGAAGTTGCCATCCCTAAGTAGCCGAAACACCTTAGGAGACACAAGCCACAACTCAAAAAAACTCAAACAAAATTGGGTTAAGTTGGGGTGGAAGTGTATGGTGGGTAAGCCTATGCGGAAGTGGTGGTGATGGTTGAAGAAGAATCAATCGTCACTAAGTAGCCGAAACACCTTAGGAGACTCGAATCACTACTCAAGCAACCACATATACAATGGGGAACAAAATTGGTTAGGTTGCGGAAGTCGGTGGTGGCTATGCGGATGATATGGTGGAGGGTCTAGGCAAACTTGCCAAAATTTGGAAAATTTGATGAATTCAAATGGTGTTGGTAGTATTTTTGTGGGAAGGGGGATGTCAATAGCTTCAAAACGAGCTAAAGAACATCAAAATCGGAGTTCGGATGAATTAGTTATGGACAAAACAAAAATCAGCCGAAGTCTGAAACTACAGGTTACGGACGTCCGTAAGGGTCGGATGTCCGGGGCGTCGGACGTCCGGGAAAGTCGGAAATCCATAAATTCGGTTCGGGTTAGGGGTTCCGGTCGTCCGGGAAAGGTCGGACGTCTGGTCGTTCCTGGGGCTCCGGACGTCCGTAAAACGCCGGTCGTCCGGGGGGTCGGGGTCAACGCGAGATGCGAGTTCTGGGGCGCGATTTTGGGCGGAAAATGGGGATTTTGGGGTCAAAATTGAAGAGATTTCATGGATGAAAGATGGGGAAACTTGGAGAAATGCTAGATCCACTCGAAACCAAGCAAATTCATGGATCAAAATCAAAAAACCATCATCAAACCAACAAATCACAAAAAAATTTGGGGCTATTTTTGGTGGGGATTTTCAAAATTTAGGACGAAATCAAGCAAAAGAAGGCTAGAAAACGATGGGAGGGACTCCAAATACGTGATCAACGTGGCTCATGATACCATATGATGCGGGGCTAACCCGGTGTAGGCCGATATTTCACGTTTGGAGTGGGATCCCTCGAAGAGCACGAAGAACACGGGGAAGAACGGGGGAAAATCACAAGGGGAAACACTCAAGAACAAGTCCGATCACACATCCACTAGACAATCAAACACACAAGATCCATAAGGTACATGAACAACAAAGGGAAAGATACAAGGTAGAGTTCATCTCCGTGTGGAGGTCTTGAAGGGGGCCGCCCAAGAGGGGGTCTTGATGATATATCCCGCAGGATCTTCTCCTAGATGGAGGTCTTGGCCTCCAATGGAGTAGTGGTCTCTCTCTCTCTCTCTCAAGAGTAGAGGAAGGTAGGAGCAAAGCTCACATACAAATGAGCTATCACTTTGCTAACCCTAGAAAGGATGAGGGGAAGGTCTATTTATCAAGGTTTGAAAAAGCGGTAGGCGTAAGCGAGGCGATTGGCCTTCGCCTAGTGCCTAGGCGGTGCTTAAGCGCCCTAGGCGCAGCCTAGGCGGTAATATAGATTCTACTATCAGGGTGTATTTGTGGTTATTATATGTGTACTGATGTTAATTTAGGGCAGATAAATAAGTTAACTACCAGCTACTACCATTTGAATATGTGACGTTTGGCATTTCAAAGGCAATATGGCATGATTTCTCGCTTGGGTAAACAATTTGTTGCATGCACTGCCTAGACTACCATTTATGCCCTAGGCGAGGCGTTTGGCTATTGCCTAGCGCCTAGGCCTGCCTAAGCGCCTCCTAGGCACTGCCTTTTGCAACAGTGCTATTTATAGTCTAAACCACGAAGGGGTAAGTGGGAGAGGGATACAAGGCCAAAGGCCCGGCCGCAAGACAGCAAAGGTTTCGGACGTCCGGTCGGGTCGACGCCCGGCCGCATGGGGTCCGGACGTCCCAGGGCGCCGGACTTCCGACGCTTTTGGCTCGATGTGTGGTGCCGGTCGTCCGGTCGGCATCGGTCGTCCGGTCCCTGGTACTTGTCGGACGTCCGGTGGTCGTCGGTCGTTCGGCCGCTGTAGCGTCTTTGTCTGGCTGGGTGGAAGGTGTGTCAGACATCTGGTGGACGCCTGTCGTCCGGGAGCTGTAGAGTGTTGGACGTCCGGTGGCACGTCGGTCGTCCGGCCGCTGTAGACGCCGCAGCTCCGTCTTCTTCCGACTTCTCTTCCATGCTTCCCTCGCGGATGGTGTAGTTGTTCCATGGCACTTACACTCCTCCTCGTCATCTGAAAAGCTCCGGCAATACCTATGCATGCACACAAGTGGAGTGTCAAGTAGTATACCATCCTCGAAGGGGTCAAGTGAGCACGTGTAAAGGAGAAGATTCACCTTTATGTATGAGAAGTAGAGGTCACACGTGTCACTTGCCAAATGGACTCTTGACATGGTGATGACTGTAGGATGCTCCGCATCAGTTTCTCTACTGAGGTGCTTGACCAGATGAACCGGAAGCACAATCCCAGTAGTTCTCCCTTTACTATCCTAGCCGATAGAGCGGAACGTAAGGTAGCAAGCACAGGAGCCGGGCAACCCAACCATTGACCCAAGACATGATCCGGAGCTGATGCATATAAGGCCAAACTCGCAACGCCGAAGTACGCTATAAAGTTGTTCGGACTTTGTCGGCAACTCATTTGTTCCCATACCGAGCCCCTGGCAGGTTGTGCCGAGGTATGGTTGTGAAACAACCATAGGAGCCAAATTCATTTTTGAAAAAGAAACGAATGATGAATACGGTTTATGTTTATTGGGACCTGAGTGATATGCCATTCGTTACTTTATAGATAAAAAGACCACAACCCCGGCTATTTGACATGCCCAGGGTCAAAAGGCGGAGGAAAAAGGCATATTACAGGCTCGAAATAAAGAGTGCGGTCTACAAAAAGTTATTTTGGACCTCCTGTCGCATGTCTGTGCCGCCTGTCCATGGCGAGGGGATTCCTGGACAGAAGTAGCCCCCTAGGTGAGTGTACGGATCCGAACTCCGATAGAGTCAGTTAGATTTTTGTCCTTTGCGTCACCTGTTGTTAAGAGATAATGAAGAAAGAAAAAGTAATTTAGAGAAAAAATGTTACAGAAATGCTTGCAGGCTTGTCCGCATTGTGCTTCCACCGATGCCCATGGTATCTTAAGTGCGTAGTTATGTATGCGCGATACGAATTTCGCAGGTATATGAGGTGGGCGGCGGAAGCTGAACTGCTATTTCTGCTCCGGAATTGGTCGATCCTGTTGAATGGAGACCGGTGGCTTAATGGCCAACAAGGTATGCAGTTTAATAAGACCGTTTTGTACTGAAGTTGCCGCAGTATAATCTTTAGTCCGGAGGGAGTGCTTTTCCTGCTCCCTTATATAGTTGTGTGTCGCGTATACCATGTTCACCGTTTTTACTTCGGGGGGAAATTGCTTCTGATCCCCGGTATTTGGATGGTGAGTCTCTTCGTCGTTGCTATCACCGGGCGGCCTCCTCTCCTTGTGTTTGTTGTTGAGCTTGCCAGCCTGCTTGAAGCCCCAACAGCTTCTGTTGGTATGATTAGCTGGTTTGTCGGAGTGGCCGTGAATCTGGCAGGGTCGATCCAATATCCTGTCTAAAGTGGATGGCCCGTCTCTGTTTGCCTTGAATGGTTTTTTCTGTTGACCAGGTTTGGGACCGCTGAATCCTGCGTTGACCGCTGTGTCGTGCGTTCTTTCATTATCATTGCAACATTTGTGTTTGTTGCGTCATGGCTTGTCGTTGCCATCTCAGACTTCGGAAGTGCCCGGATCGCTGGCGTTGTTGCTTCTACGAGTGAGCCAGCTGTCTTCTCCCACACAAAAGCGGGTCATCAGAGCGGTAAGGGATGACATGGATTTTTGTTTTTCTTGACCGAGGTGGCGGGCAAGCTACTCGTCCCGGACGCTGTGTTTGAAGGCCGCTAGAGCTTCCGCGTCTGGACAGTCGACAATTTGGTTCTTTTTAACTAAGAACCTAGTCCAGAGCTTCCTGGCTGACTCTCCGGGCTGTTGGACAATGTGGCTTAAGTCATCGGCATCTGGTGGCCGGACATTTGTTCCTTGGAAGTTGTTGCAGAAGGTGTCTTCCAAGTCGTCCCAGCTGCCAATTGAGTTTTCCGGCAGACTGTTTAACCAGTATCGAGCTGGTCCTTTGAGTTTTAATGGCAGGTATTTGATTGCATGGAGGTTGTCGCCGCGGGCCATGTGGATATGGGGGAGGAAGTCCTCGATCCATACCGCGAGATCAGTTGTTCCATCGTATGATTCAATATCATGGGCTTAAACCCGTCTGGGAACTCGTGCTCCATTACTTCGTCTGTGAAGCAAAGAGGGTGTGCGGCGCCTCTATATTGGGCCACACTGTGGCATACCTCCGATGGAGTCCTTTTTCGGTTTTCGGCCCGGGCGTGGCTAGGTTTGTCACGTCCGAACAGGTAGCCATCGTCGCGTTTCGAGGCACATCCTCATGATCCGTAGATTGATCTTGTAGGTCCTGCTCTACTGTCCAGGCCCTGCCGAAGGTTATATGTATAACCCCGAGCTGTTTTATTCCTGCCCTTACGGAGAGGTGGGGCGGTTTGGTGTTCGGCTTGAGTTGCTGCTTTATCCCGACCCGTGGCGGTCGGTTGGCCGCGTTATGAGATGATGGTACGGGCTCCAGCACCTCACCATCGAACTGAGGTAGCAATTTGCTCTTCGGGTAATTTTTGGCTCGGCCACTAAGGCCTTATTCCTTGGCGGCCAGGACTTCGGTCCATCTATCATTGAGCAGATCTTTGTCAGCTTGAAGCTGCAGCTGCTTCTTTTTCAGGCTCCTTGCGGTGGCTATTAGCCGGCGTTTAAAGCCCTCCTGCTCGAGAGGTTCCTCAGGCACGATGAAATCCTCGGTGCCGAGGCTCTCCTCTTCCTCGGAGAGCGGAAGATAATTGCTGTCCTTCGAGTCTTCATGTATGGCCTGTTCATCAAGGCTAACGTGCTCGTCTTCCTGTTCATCCTGTTCGGAGATTGCCCCGATGGGGTCTTCATTTTCTTCGGCATCGTCCGGAGTATTGTTTTCTCTGGTGCCGGTGTTGTTATCTTTTGCACGACGTGACTTAGAGCGGTGCCGCTGATGCCGGTGTCTGGGCTGTGTCTCAGGAGGTTTGTCCTCAACTGGATCCTCTTTGTCATCGTTGTTAGTTTCTTTAGGTGTATCCACCATGTATACGTCATACGAAGAAGTGGCCGTCCAGCGTCCGGTAGGCGGCGGGTTTTGGCCCTGCTCCTCATCGGCATCGTCGTTCATACCGTCGATGTCTTCGGAGCCATAATCAAGCACGTCGGTTAAGTCCTCGAAAGTGGCTATGAAGTGGGTGGCGGGTGGGAAGCGGAATTCTCCTCTATCACCAGCCTCCAGTTCAAACAGCACATAATTCGGCTGTGAGTCCCCCGTCAAGGACAGACTTCTTAATGAATTTAGCACATCGCCCAAGGGCGAATGCTGGAAGATGTCTGCGGCGCTGAATTCGTAGATTGGTAATCGATCAAGTTCGGCGTCTGCGGACTCACATGGTTCGGAACTTGTAGCCGGAGATGAGTCTGGAATTCCGGTGACACAGATATCGTGTGATGTTAAGACTATGCGCGGCTCCAGCATCGCGGAATCTGCGACCTCCATGGCAGGGTTGAGCCTCCCGTCCTCGGAGGGTGCGGTCTGCTCCGGATCTAAAGCCAGAGCAGCTACGGAAGCCATCTGCTGGATGCGGTCCGATGACAGATTTAAGTCATGTTCATCGGGGTGACAAGGGGCAGTCACTGCGGTCTCAAATCCGTCAAAGATCAAGTCTCTACGGATGTCCGCGATGTAGTTCAAGCTTTCGAATCGACTGATGGCTGTGGGGCGAGCGATTCTGCTCCAAATGGCCAAGCGAAGTTGGCTCAGCAGCGGTTACCGAACACAAAGTTCTGTCTGGGGAGGAAGGTTTCTCCTTGGACAGCATTGTCGTTGATGATTGAAGGGGCCATCAAACCTTTTGGGAACGACACAGTGGAACTCTCAATGAAAGAACCAATGTTGGTGTCAAAACCGGCGGATCTCGGGTAGGGGGTCCCGAATCGCAGCGCCTAAGGTCGATGGTAACAGGAGACAGGGGACTCGATGTTTACCCAGGATCGGGCCCTCTCTATGGAGGTAATACCCTACTTCCTGCTTGATTAATCTTGATGAATATGAGTATTACAAGAGTTGATCTACCACGAGATCGTAATGGCTAAAACCCTAGAGGCCTAGCATGTATGACTATGGTAATATCTCCCCCTCTGGACTAAGTCCTCTGGTTTATATAGACACGAGGAGGATCTAGGGTTACAAAAGGTCGGTTACAAAGAAAGGAATCTACATATTTGATCGCCAAGCTTGCCTTCCACGCCAAGGAGAGTCCCATCTGGACACGGGTGCAGTCTTCGGTCTTCATATCTTCACAGCCCATCAGTCCGGCCCATGGCTAACAGGCCGAACGCCCGAGGACCTCTTAGTCCAGGACTCCCTCAATCGGTGCAAGCAATAAAAATTTCTCTCTAAATATGTATGATTTATTAGTGTGAAGAAAATAAGCTTTATACGAACTTGTGATATGGAAGAAATAAAAGTGATAGATTGCATAATTAAGTTCTTTATGACAAGCAGCAATATAAAGTGACGTTCTTTTGCATTAAGATTTTGTGCATCCAACCATAGAAGCGCATGACAACATCTGCTTCCCTCTGCGAGGGGCCTATCTTTTATTTTCTACCATTATACATGAGTCATGGTGATCTTCACCTTTCCTTTTTACACTTTTTCTTTTTGGCAAGCACTATGTGTTGGAGAAAGATCCATATATATAGGTTATCATAAAGTATTATTGTTGACATTACCCGTGAGGTAAAAGGTTGGGAGGCGAAGCTATAAGCCCCTATATTTCTCTGTGTCCGATTGAAGCTTTGAACTCATAAGTATCGCGTGAGTTTTAGCAATTGTGAAAGATTAAATGATAGTTGAGTATGTGGACTTGCTGAAACGCTCTTATATTGACTCCTTCTGATGTTATGATAAATTGCAATTGCTTCAATGACTGAGATCATAGTTTGTTAGTTTTCAATGAAGTTTATGATTCATACTTTACCTTGTGAACGAACTGTTACTTTGGGAAATTATATGACAATATATGTTGATGTTATAAAGATGATCATGATGCCCTCATGTCCGTATTTTATTTTATCGACACCTCTATCTCTAAACATGTGGACATATTTTTTGATTTCGGCTTTCACTTGATGACAAGCAAGGTCTAAGCTTGGGGGAGTTGATACGTCCATTTTGCATCATGCTTTTATGTTGATATTTATTGCATTATGGGCTATTATTCCACATTATTGAACAATACTTATGCCTTTTTCTCTCTTATTTCACAAGGTTTACACAAAGCGGGAGAATGCCGGCAGCTAGGATTCTGGACCGGAAAGGAGCAAATCAGAGAGACCTATTCTGCACAACTCCAAAAGTCTTGAAAATTTACAGAGAATTATTTTGGAATATATAAAAAATATTGGGTGAAGAAAGCACCAAAGGGGACCCACCAGGCAGCCACAAGTGCGGGGGCGCGCCCTACCCCTGGGCGCTCCCCCTGCCTTGTGGGCCACCTGGCAGGCCCCCGGTGCCCATCTTCTGCTATATGATGTGTTTTGACCTGGAAAAAATCTAGAGGAAGCTTTCGGGATGAAACGCAGCCGTCTCGAGGCGGAACCTGGGTAGAACCAATTTAGGGCTTTGGCGGAGCTGTTCTGCCGGGGAAACCTCCCTCCCAGAGGGGAAATCATCGCCATCGTCATCACCAACGATCCTGTCATGGAGAGGGGGTCAATCTCCATCAACATATTCACCAGCACCATCTCCTCTCATACCCTAGTTCATCTCTTGTATCCGATGTTTGTCTCAAAACCTCAGATTGGTACCTGTGGGTTTCTAGTAGTGTTGATTACTCCTTGTAGTTGATGCTAGTTGGTTTATCCGGTGGAGGATTATATGTTGATATCCTTAATGATAATTATTACTTCTATGATTATGAACATGAATATGCTTTGTGAGTATTTGTGTTTGTTCCTGAGGACATGGGAGAAGTCTTGTTATAAGTAATCATGTGAATTTGGTATTCGTTTGATATTTTGATGAGATGTATGTTGTCTCTCCTCTAGTGGTGGTATGTGAACATCGACTACATGACACTTCACCATTGTTTGGGCCTAGGGGAAGGCATTGGGAATTAAGTAGATGATGGGTTGCTAGAGTGACAGAAGCTTAAACCCTAGTTTATGCATTGCTTCGCAAGGGGCTGATTTGGATCCACATGTTTCATGCTATGGTTAGATTTATCTTAATTCTTGTTTCTTAGTTGTTGATGCTTGCGAGAGGGGTTAATCATAAGTGGGGGGCTTGTCCAGGTAAGTACAGCACGCAAGCACGGTCCACCCACATATCAAATTATCAAAGTAACCAACGCTAATCATATGAGCATGATGAAAACTAACTTGACAACAACTCCCATGTGTCCTCGGGAGCGCTTTGCTTTATATAAGAGTTCGTCCAGGCTTGTCCTTTGCTACAAAATGGATTGGGCCACCTTGCTGTACCTTAGTTACTTTTGTAACTTGTTACCTGTTACGAATTATCTTATCACACAACTATCTATTACCGATAATTTTAGTGCTTGCAGAGAATACCTTGCTGAAAACCGCTTGTCATTTCCTTCTCCTCCTCGTTGGATTCGACACTCTTACTTATCGAAAGGACTATGATAGATCCCCTATACTTGTGGGTCATTAGTAGCAAGAACATATGCGATCGTCTACCGGCGCCAAACACTGGCAGCGCGCGTGGAGGAACGCAGGCAGAGCGTGCGGAGGGACACGAGAGCAGAGTGTGCGCGGCGGGACGCGAGTAGAGCGCGTCACGGCTGCCTCAACCGCGAGCAATCACATGCATAAAGCAGTTGAACATGCAAGGAATGGTCGTTTACATGGCGGACGACAGTTGCGACGCTGCGTAGAGAGCCGCCGTGTGCTACTATCTCCGTCTTGGTCTATTAGTCCCCTTCATATTTTGGGCCATATTTTGACCTTTAATTTAACTAACAAAATGTTAAGCATGTTATAAAAATTATATAATTGGAAACTATGTTCAGATACAGATCCAATGATAGAATCTTTGGCGACATGCATTCGGATTTTATTAGTTTAATCTCTAGTCAAAATTTCACACAAAAATACAAAGACAACTTATAAACCAGGATGGGGGTAGTAGGTAATTAAACCGCAAATGTTTTTTTAACCGTATGTGTACGTGTCCGTCCTCCTCTCGCACGTCTTTTCACCCTGCTGATGCAGACTGCTTCTAGCACAAGCTTGAGCAGCGCGCGAGGGCGTTCTTTTGCCCAAACGGTGGCTCCAAGTGGCGCCAATCAATCATCAGTGAGCCCATTCCCACGCAAGCTTCCCTCCTGACTCAATGAAATGCCCCAAAATCCCAATGTTGGCCGGCCTGCTATATAAACTCTCACGGCCGGCGAATCCTGCGTCGCATTTTCCCCTCCCTCCCTATAGCTTATCTAGTCTGCTTCTCCCATAATCGCCAATGGCACTGGTCCATCATCTTAGCCAAGACACTCCGACGTGATCAGAGGAGAGCTCCAGCTGGGAGGCAACACAGCGGTGTCGGTGCAATCCCTAGTGTAGTGTAGTGCGCGTGGCGTCCCTGTTGGGTGTGCGCGGAACACCCACCACACGCTCCGTCATCACTGCCCGTCGGCAGCTGTTGCCGGCCGCCGTTGCCGCCACCCCACCGTTTGCCGGTGTGGCCGCCACACCATCGCCGAAAGCCAGGGCCATCGCCCGCTCCGCCGTCGCAGCCTGAAGGCGGGTGGTGGCTGTCGTGGCCGCCACCCCACTGTCAGCCACCATGGCCATCACCCGCTCTGCCACCGCGACACGAAGACGGGAGGTGGTGGTCGTGATCGCCACCCCATCATCGGCCGCCGTGGCCGCCAGCCAACCGTCGACCGCCGGGTTCATCACACACTCCGCTACCACCGCCCGAAAGCGAGGAGGTCGAGGTGGAGGACCGCATGTGCGTCAGCGACCTTGCGCGCTACATCGAGTTCCTGCAGGAGGAGGAGGAGCGCCTCATCGAGCATGCAAAGAGTCTTACCACCATCGTGGCCGCAGCACACGTCGCTCAGTAGAGGAGAGGCGACTGGAAGTAGTACAAAGCCCATCCATCATAGTAGTAGTATTTAGGGGCTATTTTGTTCAGTTTATCTGACTATAGATGTGGTTGAACTATGCAACATACTTAAACTTAGCTAGTATATATAGTTGAACTAGCTATTTCAGTACGTGGTTGGCAAAATTTGGGGAAAAGTTTAATCCATTCAGCTGTCGAGTTCAATTGTTTCTATAAATAACGACTGCATAATCCATGAATGAAATCTATGCTTAATTACTGAATTTTAGTTGCAAAAAATTAGATAGTGCTAGTGATCTTTAGCTGCAAATTTTGACAAATGGCAGTGTTACAAGGTTGACAAAGGGCAATGTTACTAGATCAACAAATGTCAATCTTTCTAGTTTGACAAATGGCAATATACCCAATATGACAGATGCAAATCTTACCAAATTGTTTGTACGTGGTTGCACACGGGACATCCGAAAAAACCATTTGCGTTGAAGGTATGTACAAATGCTGCGTGCCATATTTTCTCTTGGCTTAAGGGCGAAGGAACCATAGCTCTCGCTTGGCATACTGTACAATATGAACTGTCTGCGATGAAGGCATGCACAAATCCTGCATGGCAAAATTTTCCCTTGGCTTACTGGGGAAGACCGTAGCTCTCGCTTTGCATACGGGTGTTCTATCTAAAATGTTTGCGATGAAGAGCTCCACAGATCGTGCTCGGCACATTTTCCCTTGGCTTACTAGGGAAGCTGTCAATTTGCATACGGGTGTTCTATCTTAAACTATTGCCAAGAGTGTTTTAAATTTGAAAACCATTGATGTGTTTTTGAAATCGTTTGATAAGTCTGTACATTCAAAGAAAAGACCACAAGTTTGCTCAAACCATATGTTTCATTCAGTCACACTACGACTTTATATTCATACGATCGAGAAACGGTATTAAACCCAAAATAACTAATTCCGGCGAGGGCGTGCCATGCCAGCATTGTCGTTGTCGTCCTCCGGGACGTCGTTGTTGAAGTCTTCAAGGTAGCACAGAATGTTCTTCAACTGGAAATCAAACATCCGGTCGTCGCGCGATCAACAGGCGGGGCGCGGGAGGATGACAACTCACGGTGCTGCGAGGTAGCTGTCGATGGCGGCGTCCCATGACACCGAGGAGGCGCGTGCACGGGCACGGGTGTGGTGGGTGCAGGCAAACACACGGGGACCGGCACCGCAGTGGGTGCAGGGGCACGCACAGGCACGGGCCCAGGCACTGGCATGTTCACGAGACCGCGTGGGTCCTCGGTGATCTCGCTGACGCCCACAACTTCTAGCTTTGCGATAATGCTCGCTGCAACTACGTCGGTATTTCCCCGGAGAGGGAGGCATGATGTAGCACAACGACGGTAGGTATTTCCCTTAGTTATGAAACCAAGGTATCGAACCAGTAGGAGAACCAAGCAACACAACGTAAACAACACCCGCACACAAACAACAACACCTTGCAACCCGACGAGTTAAAGGGGTTTTCAATCCCTTCCAGGGTACGGCGCCTCAAGATAGGCAAGCGGACGTGATATAAATTGTACTAGATTGATATATCGAATGCCAAATAAAATAAATAAAGATAAAACGAAGCAAGGTATTTTTGTATTTTTTGGTCTAATAGATCTGAATAAAAAGTAGATCGCAAGACAAATATACGAGAAAGAAGACCCGGGGGCCGTAGGTTTCACTAGTGGCTTCTCTCAAGAAAAATAGCAAACGGTGGGTAAACAAATTACTGTTGGGCAATTGATAGAACTTCAAATAATTATGACGATATCATTACATAGGCATCACATCCAAGATTAGTAGACCGACTCCTTCCTGCATATACTACTATTACTCCACACATCGACCGATATCCAGCATGCATCTAGTGTTTTAAGTTCATGGAAAAACGGAGTAATGCAATAAGAACGATGACATGATGTAGATAAGATCCGTTTATCTATATGGCGGTAGATATATATCTCGTCTTTTTATCCTTAGTAGCAATGATACATATGTGTCGTTTCCCTTTCTATCACTGGGATCGATCACCGTAAGATTAAACCCACTACCGGGCACCTCTTCCCATTGCAAGATAAATAAATCAATTTGGCCAAACAAAACCCAAATATCGGAGAAGAAATAGGAGGCTATAAGAGATCATGCATATATGAGATCAAAGAAACTCAAATAACTTTCATGATTATAAAAAGATATAACTTATCATAAACTCAAAGTTCATTAGATCCCAACGAACACACCACAAAAGAGCAACATCATATGGATCTCCAAGAGACCATTGTATTGAGAATTCAGCGAGAGAGAGAGAAAGCCATCTAGCTACTAACTACGGAGCCGAAGGTCTACAAAGAACTACTCACGTGTCATCGGAGAGGCACCAATGGAAGTGGTGAACCCCTCCGTGATGGTGTCTAGATTGGATCTGGTGATTCTGGACTCTGCGGCGGCTGGATGAATATTTCGTCGACTCCCCTAGGGTTCTGGTATTTTTAGGGTATTTGTAGAGCAAAGAGGCGGTCCGCTGGGCACCCGAGGTGGGTGAGGGAGTCCCGGACTAGGGGGTGTCCAGATAGCCGGACTATCATCACGGCCGGACTCCAAGACTATGAAGATACAAGATTGAAGACTTCGTCCCGTGTCCGGATGGGACTTTCCTTGGCGTGGAAGGCAAGCTTGGCGACACGGATATGTAGATCTCCTACCATTGTAACCGACTCGTAACCCTAACCTATCCGTGTCTATATAAACCGGAGGGTTTTAGTCCGTGGGACTAACAACAATCATACCATAGGCTAGCTTCTAGGGTTTAGCCTCCTTGATCTCGTGGTAGATCTACTCTTGTACTACCCATATCATCAATATTAATCAAGCAGAGTAGGGTATTACCTCCATCGAGAGGGCCCGAACCTGGGTAAAAACATCGTGTCCCTTGTCTCCTGTTACCATCCGCCTAGACGCACAGTTCGGGACCCCCTACCCGAGATCCGCCGGTTTTGACACCGACAGTGGGCACAACTCACCAGGGCGCACCAGGGCCCCCTGGCGTGCCCTGGTGGGTTGTCCCCTCCTCGGGACTCCCCCCGGGTACAACCAAGGCATATCCGCTTCCTTTTGGCCCATAAAAAATTACCATGAAGTTTCGTGGCATTTGGACTCCGTTTGATATTGATTTCCTACGATGTAAAAACATGGAAAAAACAGCAACTGGCACTTGGCACTATGTCAATAGGTTAGTACCAAAATATGATATAAAATGACTATAAAACATCCAAGATTGATAAATAAACAGCATGGAACAATCAAATATTATAGATACGTTGGAGATATATCAGCATCCCCAAGCTTAACTCCTACTCGTCCTCGAGTAGGTAAGTGATAAAAACCAAATTTTTGATGTGGAGTGTTGTTCATCAAGTCATATCATATTCTTTTCTTTATAGCATGGACATTTGGACTTTTATGCGATTCAAAGCAATATTATAGTTTTGACATAATAATTTAGATACTCAAGCATATCAACAAGCAACCATGTCTTTCAAAATATCAATGCTAAAATAAGTTATCCCTAACCCATCATGCTCAAATATTGATCCTTTCATGAAACACACTCGAATATTAACTACGCCCAATACTTAAGCATGATCATATTGCCTCCTAATTGGTGCTTTTTATGAGAGAAGATGGAGAGTCAAATTTCAAAAAAAAAATTGCATAAAGTAAAATAAAGGCCCTTCGTAGAGGGAAGTAGGGATTTGTAGAGGTGCTAGAGCTCAAAGCGAAAAATTAGAGATAAAAACCTTTTGGGAGGTGTATCCATCCCACCAATGAAAACGACTTAGAGTTCCCAACACTTTCCATGCTAGATATGCCATAGGCGGTTCCCAAACAGAAAATAAAGTTTATTCCTTTTTCCACCATTCTTTCACTTTCGATGGCTAGCCGTATCCACGGGTGCCCTCCATACCAACACTTTCCAAGGAATTTATTATTTGACAACATAAAGTAAATTAATTTTTTTCATTTCGGGACTGGGATTCCCTAATACCTTTGCCTTACTCTCGTGCAATGACAAGTGAATAAACACTCATCTTGAGAATAACACATCTAGCATGGAAAATATTAGCCACCCGTTACTGCTCATGAGCTAAACAAACACACAAAAGAGAAGTTTATTATGAAAATTAGAGATGGCACATGCAAATTTGCTTAGAACGGCAAAAGAATACCACATATAGGTAGATATAGTGGACTCATGTGGCAAAACTGGTTTAAAGGATTTTGGATGCACAAGTAGAGGTCATACTTGGTGCACAATGAAGGCTAGCAAAAGATTGGGAAGCGACAAACCAAGAAACGAATAATCTCATAAGCAAGCATTAAGCATGATTAACACCGAATAATACACCACAAGTAGGATATAATTTTCATTGCATGATTATTGACTTTCATGCATGCATAGGGAATCACAAACCTTAACACCAATATTCCTACTAGAGCACAATTACTCATCAACGTAACTCACAAATCATATCATCATATCTCAAAACTATTACTAAGAATCAAGTTTATTTTTTCCAATGATCTTCATGACATTCTTTGTTTTTTTCTTTATCCTTCTTGGATATCTATCACTTTGGGACTAATTTTCATGTGTTGCTTTTCATAAGCTCAAACAAATATAAGTGAAGCAAGAGAGAATTTCTTCAAAATTTTACTAACTCTCAAATAAATCTAAGTGAAGCAAAAGAGAGCATTCCTTCAAAAATAACAAAGCACATCATGCTAAAAAAGATATAAGTGAAGCACTAGAGCAAGTCCTAGCTCATAAAAGATTTAAGTAAAGCACAGAGAGCAATTCTAACAAGTCATGATATAATTTTGGCTCTCTCAAATAGGTGTGTCCAGCAAGGATTGATGACTTAAAATGCAAAATAAAACAAGCAAAGACACATATCATACAAGACACTCCAAGCAAAACACTCGGGGGCATCCCCAAGCATAGTTGGTTGCTCATTTTTGGATAATAGCTTGGGATGCCGGGGCATTCCCAAGATTAGGCTCTTACATCCTTCCTTCATCCATCGTAAGATAACCCAAAACTTGAAAACTTCAATCACACAAAACTCAACAAAACCTTCGTGAGATCCGTTAGTGTAAGAAAAATAAACCACTACTATAAGAGTTGTATCAAACCAATTCTTATTTTGTTTCTGTATTATATCTACTGTATTCCAACTTTTCTATGGCAAAAACTCATAAAAGAAAACCATAGAGCCATCAAAATAAGCACACCACACAAAGAAAACAGAATCTATCAAACAAAACAGTTTGTAGAAATCTGATTTGTTCGAATACTTCTGGAACTCCAAAAATTCTGAAAAACTAGGACAACCTGGATAATTTGTATATTGATCTTGTGAAAAATGAATTGGCATTTTATCACGTTCTGGTGAATTTTAACAATTATTTTTGTGAGCACAAAGTTTCTGTCTTTTTCAGCAAGATCAAACAACTGTCACCCAAGAAGATCCTATTGGTTCTACTTGGAACACACACTAATTATAACACAAAAAACATAATCATAACAGTAGAATAATTGTGTAAACACACAAGAAAAGAACGCAAAAAGAAAAAAAGAAAATTTATTCATTGGGTTACCTCCCAACAAGCGCTATAGTTTTACGCCCTTATGACACGATGCTCACACGGTAGATAATAATTGAAACACAAAGAGAGCATCATGAAACATGTGACATACACATTTAAGTCTAACATACTTGCTATGCATATGAATTTTATAAGCAAAAAAATTATCAAGACAAGAAATATCAAGCATATGCAAGGAAGAAGAAAGGAACAATAGCAATCTCAACATAATGAAGGGTAAATTAGTAACATGAAAATTTCTACAACCATATTTTCCTTTCTCATAATAATTATGTGTAGGATCATAATCAAATTCAATAATATAAATATCATATAAAATTTTCTCTTTATGATCCACATGCATGCAAAGTTGACACTCTTCCAAAATAGTAGGATTATCATCAAATAAAGTCATGACCTCTCCAAATCCACTTCCATAAAAAAATCATAAGATTGAACACTCTCCAAAAATGTGGGATTATTTTTAGCTAAAGTTGACACTCTTCCAAACCCACTTTCAATATTATCGCGAACATATTCATCATGAGGCTTAAATATATTTTCAAGATCATAAGAAACATTATCACCCCAATCATGATCATTGCAATAAGTAGCGGACATGACAAAACAAGCATCCCCAAGCTTGTGGTTTTGCATATTATTAGCACAATTGAATTTAATAGAATTTATAGTAAAATTATTGCAATCATGCTTTTCATTCAAGGAGCTATCATGACTCACTTCATAAATTTCTTCATCACAATTTTCAGATTCACGATTCTCAAGCAAAACTTCATAAAGATAATCTACTGCAGTCAACTCACTAGCAATTGGTTCATCATGATTGGATATTTTAAAATGATTAGCAAGTGGATGGGGATCCATATCAATAGATTTTTAGCAAGCGAAGATGCAATCATATATAATGCACATGGCAACACAAGCAAACAAAAGATCTGACGAGAAAAAGGCGAACGAAAAAGAGGGCGAATAAAACGGCAATTTTTTTGTGAAGTGGGGGAGAGGAAAACGAGAGGCAAATGGCAAATAATGTAAATTGCAAGAAGATGAGATTTGTGATTAGGAACCTGGTTATGATGAAGATCCTCCCCGGTAACGGCGCCAGATATTTTCCTTGATGGTAGCTGCAACTACGTCGGTATTTCCCCGGAGAGGGAGGGATGATGTAGCACAGCGACGGTAGGTATTTCCCTCAGTTATGAAACCAAGGTACCGAACCAGTAGGAGAACCAAGCAACGCAACATAAACATCACCTGCACACAAACAACAACACCTCGCAACCCGATGAGTTAAAGGGGTTGTCAATCCCTTCCGGGGTACGGCGCCTCAAGATAGGCAAGCGGACGTGAGCTAAATTGTAGTAGATAGATAGATCGAACGCCAAATAAAATAAATAAAGATAAAACGCAGCAAGGTATTTTTTGTATTTTTTGGTTTAATAGATCTGAATAAAAATGCAAAGGAAAAGTAGATCGCAAGACAAATATATGAGAAAGAAGACCCGAGGGCCGTAGGTTTCACTAGTCGCTTCTCTCGAGAAAAATAGCAAGCGGTGGGTAAACAAATTACTGTTGGGCAATTGATAGAACTTCAAATAATTATGACGATATCCAAGCAATGATCATTACATAGGCATCACGTCCAAGATTAGTAGTCCGACTCCTGCCTTCATCTACTACTATTACTTCACACATCGACCGCTATCTAGCATGCATCTAGTGTATTAAGTTCATGGAAAAACGGAGTAATGCAATAAGAACGATGACATGATGTAGACAAGATCCATTTATCTATATGGCGGTAGATATAGATCTCGTCTTTTTATCCTCATTAGCAACGATACATACGTGTCGTTTCCCTTTCTGTCACTGGGATCGAGCACCGTAAGATCGAACCCACTACCGGGCACCTCTTCCCATTGCAAGATAAATAGATCAAGTCGGCCAAACAAAACCAAAATATCAGAAAAAAAATATGAGGCTATAAGAGATCATGCATATAAGAGATCAAAGAAACTCAAATAACTTTCATGGATATAAAAAGATATAACTGATCATAAACTCGAAGTTCATCGATCCCAAAGAAACACACTGAAAAATTATTACATCATATTGATCTCATAGAGAATATTGTATTGAGATTTCAGAGAGAGAGAGAGAGAGAGAGAGAGAGAGAGAGAGAGAGAGAGAGAGAGAGAGAAAGCCATCTAGCTACTAACTACGGACCCGAAGGTCTACAAAGAACTACTCAGGCATCATCAGAGAGGCACCAATGGAAGTGGTGAACCCCTCCGGGATGGTGTCTAGATTGGATCTGGTGATTCTGGACTCTGCGGCGGCTAGATGAATATTTCGTCGACTCCACTAGGGTTCTGGTATTTTGTGGTATTTATAGAGCAAAGAGGCAGTCCGGGGGGCACCTGAGGTGGGCACAACCCACCAAGGCGCGCCCGGGCCTCCTGGCGCACCCTGGTGGGTTGTCCCCTCCTCGGGACTCCCCCCAGGTGCAATCAGGGCCCATCTGCTTCCCTTTGACCCATAAGAAATCATCCTGAAGTTTCGTGGCATTTGGACTCCGTTTGATATTGATTCCTGCGATGTAAAAAACATGGAAGAAAACAACAACTGGCACTTGGCACTATGTCAATAGGTTAGTACCAAAAAATGATATGAAATGACTATAAAATGATTACAAAACATCCAAAATTGATAAATAAACAGCATGGAACAATAAAAAATTATAGATATGTTGGAGATGTATCACTGGGCGACCAGCCCGTCAATGCTACGGGGATGGTCGCTGGGGCGGGCGCAGGGGTAGCAACCGTCGCGACCAGCTGGTTCAAGGCCATGTCCATGAGGCCCCATTCCTCCTTATTTTCTATCTCGTCCGGCTCGGAGTCTACTTCACCAAACAGGAAGACTAGTGGCATATGATTCTTTTGCTCCTTGGCGTTGGTGGAGGTCATCGGGAGGGGAATGGGAGGCGAATAGTAAGGCCGCCCGTATTAAAACGTGGCTCGGGCACCATTAATGGAGAGGATGCGAGCAAGGCGGGCAGCTATGGAAGTCAAAGCGCTCGCTTCCCACTGAGCATGCGCAGCGTACAGCTCACACGCTTCTCGGTGAGCCTGGCCATTGGAGGACAGCTTGCATGCCTCCCGGTCAGCCTGCGCAGCGGACTGCGCTTGCACGCCTCCCGTCTACTCAACCAGCTGCCGACACGGCGCCTCCTAGCCATTAAAAGTGTGATGTGTGGCATCACGTAAATGGTTAAAAAACGCCCATGATTTAAATTATACAAACGTTTGATATGATAAGCTGGCAGCTATTTGTTTCGAAATGTGTTATTGGCTGTAGATTCGAATGCGCCTTCTCTCAAATTGGACAAGAAAGATACCATAGCATGTTGGGTGCCATTCCATGATAGCATGCCAAGTTTCATGAAATTCAGATGAGTTTTGGATTTACTAGAATTTAAAAAACAAAGTATCTCAACATTTTGCTGGCAAGCAATGGTGCCCTGGTGTTTGAAATTCATTCCCATTTCTTGCATGGGACCTAAGCATGCACCCAAGGATATAGATTTGGTTATTGAACCAGTTTTTCTACACTGGAACATGTGCATGTAGTTCAAATTTGAATTATGCACATAAAATGCCCACAACACGCAGTTAATGTATAAAAATGTAAAAACAAACCCCGAAAAATTCCAAATTTTAACACAACACTCCAGTTTCTCTACGTTCCCACTAGGACAAAATTTGAATGCAAGAGGAGGCAACGAATATTGTTTCATCCACGAAGGAGGCGCATTCCCTACCAGAACCATGAGGCTTGTTGTGAGAAGCTCTCGCTTGTGAGAAGCTTATACCCAAACTTGCCCAAATGGGACAATGTTTTTACCACAACATGTTGATGTCGTTCCATGATAGCATGCCAAGGTTCATGAATTTCAGATGAGTTTTGGATTTACTAGAATTTTAAAACCATGTATCTCAATGTTTGCGGCCAAGTGACGGTACCCTGGTGTTTGAAACTCATTCCCATTTCTTGTATGGGACCTAAGCATCCAACCAAGGACACACATTTGATTTTTCAACCCATTTATATGCACTGGAGCATGTGCATGTAGTTCAAATTTAAGTTACGCACATAAAATACCTAGAAAACACAGTTAATGTATAACGAACCTTGAAAAATTCCAAATCTTAACACAACACTCTTGTTGTTCTATGTTGACACTAGAAAAAAATTGAAAGTATGAAGAGGCAACGAATATCGTTTCGTCCACAAACGTGACACGTTCCCGACCAGAACCATGAGGCTTGTTGTGAGAAGTTCTGGTTTGTGAGAAGTTATACCCAAACCAGCCCCAAATGGGACAATTTCTTGACCACATTATGTTGATGTCGTTCCATGATAGCATGCCAAGTTTCATGAATTTTAGACGAGTTTTGCATTTACTAGAATTTTTAAACCATGTATCTCAATGTTTGCAGCCAAGCGATGGTGCAGAGGTGTTTGACATTCATTTCCATTTCTTGCATGGGACCTAAGCTTGCAACCAAGGACACACATTTGATTTTTCAACCCATTTTTATGCACTTGAGCATGTGCATGTAGTTCAAATTTGAATTATGCACATAAATGCATAGAAAAATCTGTTAATGTATAAAAATGTCCAAACGAACCTCAAAAAATTCCAAAATTTAACATGACTCTAATGTTGTTATATGTTGACACCAGAAAAAAATTTGAAAGCAAGAAGAGGCAACGAACATCGTTTTGTCTAGAAAGGTGACACGTTCCCTACCGAAACCATGAGGCTTGTTGTGTGAATCTCTGGTTTGTGAGAAGCTTGTACCCAAACCTACCCCAAATGGGACAGTTTTTTTTGCCACGACATGTTGATGCAGTTCCGTGATAGCATGCCAAGATTCATGAATTCCAGACGAGTTTTGTATTTACTAGAATTTTTAAACCATGTATTTGCGGCCAAGCGACGGTGCGGAGGTGTTTGACATTCATTCCCATTTCTTGCATGGGACCTAAGCATCCAACCAAGGACACATATTTGATTTTCAACCCATTTTTATGCACATAAATGCATTGAAAACTCAGCTAATGTATAAAAATGTCCAAACGAACCCCAAAAAATTCCAAAATTTAACACGACTCTCCTGTTGTTCAATGTTGACACTGGAAAAAAATTGAAAGCAAGAAGAGGTAACGAACATTGTTTCGTCCACAAAGGTAACACGTTCCCTACGGAAACCATGAGGCTTGTTGTGAGATTTTCTGGTTTGTGAGAAGCTTATACCCAAACCTTCCCCAAATGGGACAATTTTTCACCACAGTATGTTGATGTCGTTCCATGATAGCATGCCAAGTTTCATGAATTTCAGACGAGTTTTGGATTTACTATAATTTTTAAACCATGTATATCATTGTTTGCAGCCACGCGACAGTGCGGAGGTGTTTGACATTCATTCCCATTTCTTGCATGGGACCTAAGCATGCAACCAAGGACACACATTTGATTTTCCAACCCATTTTTCTGCAATGGAGCACGTGCCCATTGTTCAAAATTGAATCATGCACATAAATGCCTAGAAAACTCACTTAATCTATAAGAATGTCCAAACGAACCCCAAAAAATTCCAAAATTTAACACAACACTCATGTTGTTTTATGTCGATAGCAGAAAAAAATTGAAAGCAAGAAGAGGCAACGAATATCATTTCATCCAGAAAGGTGACACATTCCCAACCGGAACCATGAGGCTTCTTGTGAGAAGCTCTGGTTTGTGTGAAGCTTATACCAAAACCTGCCCCAAATGGGACAATTTTTTACCACAACATTATGGTGCCATTCCATGATAGCATGCCAATGTTCATGAATTTCAGGCGAGTTTTGGATTTACTAGAATTTCAAAACCAAGTATCTCAACGTTTGCTGGAAAGAGCCATAGTGCCGACGTGCTTGAAATTCATCACCATTTCTTGCATGGGACATAAGCATCAACCCATGGACACATATATGATTTTACAACCCATTTTGGTGCAACAGACCATGTGCATGTACTTTAATTTTGAATTGTGCACCTGAAATGCCTAGAAAACCAAGTTAATGTATAAAAATGTCCAAATGAACCCTGAATAATTCCAATTTTTTTGAGGACACACCTATAGTTGCATGTTCACTGCAGATAAAAGTTCTAGCAATTCAAACACTCTCCTTTGCTGCTGTCACCCAATTATGCATTTCAAATCAAGATGAAAAATCAAGTAGACCGCACACAGTTCATTATCAACAACTGTGTGAGATGCAGTACAAAATATCTTGGCGCACCATCGGAGTTGTACGTATATGGCTTACGCGAGAAGGTGCGTCTGCTAAACTCCACAGCCAGCGCGTCAAGGACACTAGCTCGCTCCCCAAATATCATTTCATTGCTCAATCGTCGCCTATGAAAGATGGGTACATGGACCTGCATCTTGAGGGCCACTTCTGTGGTCCACTCCAGCAAGAGCGCGGGCGCAGCCGCCATGCGCATGGTAACAAGCTGCGTGAGCGTGGCCGCAATCTGCGACTGGGCGGCCAAGGCAACCCAAACGGCCATTGTTGTTGCTTAGGAGGCGGCAGCAACATCTGCGTCGGTGATAGCAACTACCAAGAGCGGCACAACAGTTGTCCATTCCACAGCGATGGCCTTAGCCCTGATGGAGGCGGCGCACGCCCAGCTTATGGCGGTCACCGCACAAATCGAACAAAACATCTTCGACAATGGTCAACAACCCACGGCCGAGGAGTTGGCTATCGCCGAGAGCGTTCGAGCAGCCGTCCGTTCCTTCGCAGCATACCTTGCCACGACGGAGCCCGTCCAAGCCTAGATCATGGCCGCCTACGCCCAGCTCGTGGTGGCCTTTTCGAAAGAGATGGCGGACGCAGATGGCGAGATGCTTGCGGAGTATGGTGTGATTGATGCCACAGAGCCCCTTCCCCAGGAGATCATCAGGCGCGAGCTAGACATGGAGGAGGCGGCGGAGATAGACGAGCGCCAGCCGGAGTAGTACTCTTTATTTAATTTAGAGCGTCGGTCTTTAATTTGTTATGGTAATGTTTAGGTCAGCTAGCTCTGTTTAATTGCTGAACTTGCTCGATTAAGAAGTGTGGGTGTGCTGTAGGCTCCTTTGTGTAACCAAATTATGCAATGACGGGGACGACCACTATAACCAGGGATATCCGGACCAAAATTTGCATGTTCAAACTCATCACACACAGGGTAATCTATATGAATCGTTTGTGATGTTCACATATCACACACAGTACTGAAAAAGGTACCGTGTCTGATGACACTTTGCGCGCCAGTTTTTTCCCTGCACCGATCCAAAATTTTCAGCTTCCGCGAAAATATCTACCTCCCCGCCTCCTCCCCCTTACCAAAAGCCACATTTCCCTTGTTTCTGCCTTCCTTTCCAAGTTCAAACCTTCACTCGTTGCTTGCAGCGCCGCCTCCTCGCCGGCGACCCTCCTTCACGCTGCTCGGCCTCGTTGATCTAGGCAGGTAATCCACACCCGGCCCCATCCTCCTCCTCCTTCCACATCCAACATACCCCGACCGCCGGTGTGACACCTTCCACCCAAATCACCAACCCCTCCTCCTAATAAGCGTGACCCTCAGCGATGCTCAGTATAGACAGGAGCTCAAGGGGCATTTGGCAACGTAGAAGCAAATCACGTCCGCACGCGTGGATGAGGTCGTGATGGCTGCCATTCGTGCCAACCCTAGATCTTGGAGGAGCACCTCGCTGTTGAAGCCACCGCCGACGGCTAATGCCACGATGCCGCGACGCGGTTGGCTGCATTAAACGACAGTTCGTGGCGTTTTGTCGAGGCCACTGTTGGTGCCTTCGACGAAGACTATAAGGTGTTATCTCTGCGTGCCCATTCTTACCTCAACTCGAGAACCAGCAGGTTGGTGCCCGGAGCGGCTCGGGCAACTCACTACTATGAGGTGGGCACCCACGATGTGGAGGCCTCGCCCTCTTCCATGTCCAAGGAGCCAATCATCATCGATATATTCGACGATAAGGAGTAGCTTGTCTTATTAGCTCACTATAAGGACCTATGTTCAGTTAGCTAGCTACGCTGGTTAAGCATGCTTGGTTAACCCGTTGCATGTGCTGCTCTTGCCTTTCCTTAAGAAATTCTAGTGAATTGTCCTATCTAATTTTACCATGCAATCTGTTGCTCTAGTGTATATGTTCTATATGTCGTGCAATGTGGTGCAAACTTATTAACACTTTGGTTAATTAGTTGTCGTGTTCAATTAACTGTTTGGCTCAATTCTACAATGTGATGTTCAATTCTTTAGGGTGCAATTTTTTATTGTCTTCCATGTGAGAAATAATTGAATTAATCTGTACAAAATACATGAGAAACAAATACAATGTTGCTTAACTGTCTAATCTTCTAGTATGTTCTATATTGTACAATGAGGTGCTCAGTTAATGTTTTCATTTGTTGTGGTGTTTAGTTAACTGTTTGGTTAAATTTGCAATGCGATGTTCAATTATTGTGGGTGCATTTTGTTATTGTATACCATGTGAGAAATAAATTGAATTTGGCTGTAATAAGTACATGAGAAACATACATAATTGCAGCATTTCCTACTTCTTAAGCATGCTTGGTTTGGTTAACTGTCTGATCTTCTATTAGGAGTATCACTACTGGAATCAGCTTCTTTACCGTCCGCCATGGCGGACGGCAAAGGCTTGGTTCACGGACGGCAAAACTCTTGCCGTCCGCTAGCGGACGGCAAACCGTCCGGATGAACGCATGCCAGCAAAGGCCTTCTTTGTCGTCCGCTTCCCAGAAACGGATGGCAAAGGATTACGCTGTCCGCCATCCAAGGCAAGCAGACGGCAAAGACTACGGACGGTAGTGCGGTGGCCTGAGAGCCGTTAGGGTTTTAACGGCGCTCTTTGCCGTCCGCCAACGGACGGCAAAGTGCTCAGCTAGGCAGAACTGGGAAGCTGCCACGTGTGCAGCTAGTCGTCCACCGGTAGACGGCAAAGAGGTATGAATCTTTGCCGTCCGCTGGCTGACCGCATAGCTGGTCACTTTGCCGTCTGCCAGCAGACGGCAAAATGACCAAATAGGCAGCCAGTGTTCTCAGTTTGCACAGGTGACTGCCACGTGTCCTCTTTGCCGTCTGCTAGCGGATGGCAAATAGGCTACATATCCCCTAATTTTATTTTAATCCATTTAATTTGACAGGGTTTCAAACACAGATATACATGCATACATATGGAACATATCCAACAACATATAACAGCAAGTCCAACACCATATTTCATCAAATCCAACAACATATATATCCAACATCATATTTCATCAAATCCAACGTAGTTCAACAAAGTCGAACATATCCATATATACATGCAGAACTAGAAACTAGTTTCCAACAACATATCCATGCATACATATTAAACATAATCAGAATAGTACACTCCATGAATCCAAGCTTCCTCATGTAAGTCAAATCTGCAAATTGGAAAGATGAAAGTTAGAAGAAGAACAAGAAGAAGAAGAAGAAGAATAAGAAGAAGAAGAAGAAGAAGAAGAAGAAGAAGAAGAAGAAGAAGAAGAAGAAGAAGAAGAGTAGTTAGAAGAAGAAGAAGATTTTTTTCTCTTTCTTTTTCTCCTCTCCTCTTCTTTATCTTCTTCTTCTTCTAACTAAGGTAGGTAAAAATGTCATTTTATTGCTAAGCTAGGTAAAAATGCTAAGTGTAGGCCATTTTAGAGCTAAGGTAGGTAAATAGGTCATTTTGGAGCTTAGTAAGGTTATTATGTCATTTTCGAGAAAAATAAGCTAAGTCTATATCATTTTGGAGCTAACAAAGATTATCATGCCATTTTTTACCTAAGTATACTAAGTACGTCATAAATGAACTGAATAAGCCAAGTATAGCTTATTTTTTATCTAACTTAGGTAATTATGCCATTTAGGAGGAAAATAAGCTAAGTATCCATTTGTAAAGCAAAACACTAGAGAAAACTTACCCTCATCACAACAAATGTGATGAAGATCGCAACTAAGGTAACAATTGATCCAACGGCATAATGATACCAAGCCTCATTATCAATGGCATATTTTCTAATCTTCTTAAGCTTCAGTCGCATTGCATCCATCTTCAAGCGCATTGCATTCATCTTCATCTTGTGATCATCGATGGCATCGGCAACATACAACTCCAACGTCATCTTCTCTTCTTCAATTCTTTTAATTTTTTATTTCAAATACTTTTTCTTTTTCAACTAAATTTACTTCTCGACAAGAGCGTCCGTTTCAAATTTCGGTTCACATACCTCCTAGATTAAAATATCTCTATGTCAATTTGATGGCCATAATTTGCATAAATGCGAAATGCAACAAATAGTTATGAAAGAGAATTTACCACATCCGAATCATAAAGCGGGCGAGGGCCGACCGGGACGGAAATCAAGACCATGGCACTATGTATAAGAAACAATCATACAAAGTAAGAGAATTATAAATACCAACTATATAAATCATACAATCATACAAATAACTATATAAATCAAGTACAACATAAAAATTTGAATACCTAATAATCATTATCGATAATGACGTGCTCGTCATCATGATTAATAAAAGCATCATCATCATCACTATCAGTAATGACATGCTCATCATCATCATTAATAAATGCATCATCATGTGGAAGGCCACCTTTACGTAATCGTTGAAGCATTGACATGTCATCTGCAGCAGTAACTTCTTCTTCTTCCGGCTCTTCTTGTTCTGGCTCAGGGGTGATGTCGGATTCACTATCGTTGTCTACTTCAATGTTCTGGGGTGGAGTAGAGCGGTTCTTGAATCGTTTTTTGGAAAGATGTGTTTCTTGGAAGAATTCTCCTTCGTCATATGTGTCCTGGTTAATGTGAGGTTAATAATCCTTTTCATTGGGGGGAGGTGGTCTAACACATGGCGACACTTTATAAAGGACGTCCCAACCACTGAGATTTGGATCACTTTGACAGGCCCACGGTAGATAGAAAACTTGGGTTGCCTATTGAGCCGCAATATAGACATCGGGAACATCCAAATGGGTGCTTTGTTTGATTTCGACTAGCCCTATATGTTCATGAGTCCTTCTAGTCTCCCTCGGCTGGAACCAATAACATCTGAAGACTACGACGTTTGGTGGGTTTTCACCATAGAATTCAAGTTCATAAATTGCTTCAACTCTTCCATAATACTCGATACCTCCTTCGCCGATAGCAGATATACAACAATTTGTAGACTTTCGGTCGGCCATAGATAGCTCTTTGCCATAGGTACGGAAGTGATACCCGTTGATGTCGTATTTGTCAAATGAACGGACCTTATAGTCAAAACCATTAGCTACTTGCCTCAATTCGGCATCCATAATTTCTGAATTAGCCTACAAGTTTAATACGACAGGATTGTTGCATTAGTCACAAATTAGCCAAAGAAAAGAAAGGGTCTAATGGAAATTACCGTTTTTTTGAACCAAGAGATGAAACCGGGATATCCGGCTCCTTGTTTTGCCAGAAGCTCATACTCTTCGACGGAATCCTTTTGGATCACCGCTCCATATGAGAATATGGCGACATATCGACTGCATCAAATATCCAGGAATCAGAGAAGTTCAAAGGAATTAGAAGTTGTGAAACAATGTACCGAGATCTTACTCGATGTGCGGCCGCACTTCTGTTAGGTTGTTGAAGAGATACAACGAAATGGTCCGCCATTCTTCAACATCCAACCTTACTGGTTTCTGACCACTGGCTGGTGCGAGATTCCCTTTGAATAGGCTGAGGTTGGATTGACCCTTTTGAGGTTCACAAGATTGTACCGAGGCTTTAATATGCAAATGACGATTTTTGGCTTCGTAGTGTGCGGTCACGAAGTTTGCCGCCTCTTCAGTGATGAATGCCTCCGCCATCGATGCTTCTATTCTACGTTTATTTTTACATTTTTCTCGAAGCGTCTTCTGCATCCTCTCAGTTGAGTAGCACCAAAGATTTTGCACGCCCCCCCCCCCCCAATCGTGCCTTGGTCGGGAGATGCAAAATCAAGTGTTGCATTGGATTAAAGAAGTTTGGCGGAAAGATCTTCTCTAACTTGCAGATCAACTCCGGCGCCAACTGTTCCATTTCTTCTTGGAGGCCAGGCGATAGTTCTTTCGCACAAAGAACACAGAAGAAATAGCTCATCTCTACCAGTACTAGCCATTCATCCACAAGGATGAAGCCACACAACATCACTGGCATTATCCGCTCAATCCATATGTGCCAATCATGACTTTTTAGACCAAATATTTTCAATTTTTGAAGACTAGCTCCCCTCTTTAGATTTGCTGCATACCCATCGGGGAACATCAACTGCATTTTCACCCACAAAATAATTTCCTTCATAGCTGGCCTTCCAAGATTGAACCATGCCTTTCGCTTCGTCCAGTTGATCCCCTTTCCTTTTGGTTCTTTCATGTTTTGTAACGGTCTATCACATAGCTCCTCTTGATCGACTCTAGCCTTATTATTATCCTTTGGTTTCCCCTCTATGCCGAACAACGTACCAAAAATGGCTTCGGCGATATTCTTTTCTGTGTGCATCACGTCGATGTTGTGTGGGCAAAGGAGGTCTTTGAAGGAAGGCAGATCCCAGAAGCATGTCTTGTGAGTCCAGGCGTGTTCCTTATTATACCCCTTGAAATACCCTGGACGCTCTGGATCTGGCTCGAGAGCGTTTAACTGATCTAGGTTCTGTTGGCCTGTCAACACAGGTGGTGCAGAGTGTTTGACAACTCTACCTTTGATGAAGTTCTTCTTGTCTTTCTTGAACTTATGGCCAGGATGTAGAAACGGTCTAAGCAAGTCGAAGAAACCAACGAAACTCAAGAGCTCCCTTGCATGTGGGGCACATGAACCTTCCATGCACACACCAACCAACGAATAGCGCATACGCCGGCAAGTCATGCGTCGAGTACATGTACCAGACATGCATTATGAAGTTCTATTTGCTAAAGGTGTCGTATGTCTTGAACCCATTATCCCAAGCTTCTTGCAATTCGTCCTTAAGCGGCTGCATGTACACATTCATATTCTTCCCCGGATAGTTGGGCCCTGGAATTATCAACGTCAGGAAAATATTCTTTCGTTGCATAATCTGCCCGGGGGGGGGGGAGATTGAGTGGAATGACAACCACGGGCCAACAGCTGTATGGGGATGCCATCTGACCAAACACACTAAACCCATCTGTGCTGACGGCGACTCGAGGATGCCTTGGATCTACCGTTTTTTCCTTGTGTAATGCATCGAAGCGCTTCCACGCTTCACCATCCGATGTGTGCACCATCATCACATTCCCATCTGCATCTAGTTCGGTTCTTTTGCCCGATTTGTCCCACGTCATTTGTCTGGCCGTCTCTTCGACCATGAAAAGACGTTGAAGTCTTGGTACGATTGGCATATATCGAAGAACATTAACCGGTATTTTGGTCTGCGTCTTCTCACCCATACCGATGTCTACCACAACATACCTGGAAGAATTGCAAATGGGACAATAGTTCAAGTCCTCATACTGAAGCCTAAATAAGACACATCCTTTCTCACAGACATGTATCTTCTCATAGGGCATCTTAAGAGCACGGAGGATTTGGCCTGACTGGTACAGGTTTGGAGGCAGCACATAGCCTTTGGGTCGAAATCGTCCGAATACTGTAATCATCGCGTCGTAGCATTCTCTACCCAAGTTGAATTGAGCCTTCAAAGACATTATTTGTGAGATGGCATCCAGCTGACAAAGGTCAGTGTGCTCGTGGAGAGGACGTTTTGAGGACTCCAACATTTCAGTGAAGGCCTTTGCAGATTCCTCCATCTCCTCGTCCGAGTCGGGAGTCCTGGACTAGGGGGTGTCCGGATAGCCGAACTATCATCACGGCCGGACTCCAAGACTATGAAGATACAAGATTAAAGACTTCATCCCGTGTCCGGATGGGACTTTCCTTGGCGTGGAAGGCAAGCTTGGCGATACGGATATGTAGATCTCCTACCATTGTAACCGACTACTGTAACCCTAACCTATCCGGTGTCTATATAAACCGGAGGGTTTTAGTCCAGAGGACGAACAACAATCATACCATAGGCTAGCTTCTAGGGTTTAGCCTCCTTGATCTCATGGTAGATCTAATCTTGTACTACCCATATCATCAATATTAATCAAGCAGGACTAGGGTATTACCTCCATCGAGAGGGCCCGAAGCTAGGTTAAAACATCGTGTCCCTTGTCTCCTGTTACCATCTGGCTAGACGCACAGTTCGTGACCCCCTACCCAAGATCCTCCGGTTTTGACACCGACATTGGTGCTTTCATTGAGAGTTCCTCTGTGTCGTCACCGATAGGCCCGATGGCTCCTTCGATCATCAACAACGACGCGGTCTAGGGTGAGACTTTTCTCCCGGACAGATCTTCGAATTCGGGCGGCTTTGCATGCGGCCAATTCACTTGGCCATCCGAGTAGATCGAAAGCCACGCCCGGCCATCGTGTCAGATTTGGAAGCTTGAATTATATGGCCGACATCCACGGAGACTTGATCTTCGACGGATTCGAGCCACGACCAAGCGCCGCGCCGCCTGTCTCGATGGGCATGATCTAACTCTGCCACCGAACAGTGTCCTGGAGGCCGCACTAGTGTCCGCTCCGAACATTGATTCAGAGCCGATCTCGCCGATTGAGGATGGTTGGATGGACGCCACCTCGGAGGCTGGAATCTTTACGGTGATTAAGCCGAACATAATCCCGATCCTTTGCGAAGGCCGCGACTCCCAGGTGCGGACTCCTCTCCGGACTCCGAACCCTCCGCGCCCCTGCCAATCGAATCCGATCGGGCGCCGGTCATGGAGTTCACTGCCGCGGACATCTTTCAGCACTCGCCCTTTGGCGACATCCTGAATTCACTAAAGTCTCTTTCTTTATTTGGAGAGCCATGGCCAGATTACGGTCAGGAAGGTTGGGATGCGGACGACGAAGAAATTCAACGCCCACCCACCACCCACTTCAGAGCCAGCGCCGAAAGCTTACACGACGTGCTCGATTTCGACTCCGAAGACATCGACGGTATGGACGACGATGTAGGAGACAACCATCAACCAGCGCCTATAGAATGCTGGACAACCACCTCATCCCATGATGTATACATGGTGGATACACCTAAAGGAAAAGAAGACGAGGAACAACGGGACGCTACGAAGGATAAATCCCTCGAAAAGCAGTCAAAACGGCAACGTAAACGCCGAACCAAGTCCTGCCTCAACAGAAACCCAGCCATAGAGCAGGGCGAACCGGTGGACGACGAACATGCTATCGAGCAATCGTCCGAACAAGACAACTTGGATAAACAACCCGTCCCCGGCGAAGACAACAGTCCGGACGATCTCACGCCGGCAAATTGTTGGAGCAGAATAATCTCCACAAAAGGCTCGTCGCCATCGTATGCGTAGCCTGAAAAGGTATGCGAAGCTCAAAACAGCGGAAGATGCACTCAGAATCAGATGGAGCAGAGTATTCAACACCGCAGACAAATACGGCGACAATCGCCGAACAAAGAGCTACCCAAAGAGAAAACTACTGCCCGAATTTGATGAGGAGGCCATAGAGCCCCCACAATCAAAAAGTAAGAAGGCCACCCGGTCGGATGGACGACCCCACGGCAAAAAGAGAGCGGCAAATGGCGCCACACACAAGCCGATACGCGATCTGCATAAGGATTCACATCAAAAGGATGGCCCAGTTAGGTCCATCTATGGGCCGAGAAAGCAAGCTCTTCAAAGCAAGGCAACACGCCAAATATCCGAACATCACGGCACACCCAAATACAGGGGCGCCAGACATCCCCTATGTTTCACCGATGAGGTGCTGGATCATGAATTTCAGGGGATTCAAACCCGTAAACATAGAGGCATATGACGGAACAATGCACTTTGAGTCTGGATTGAGGATTACATCCTCCACATACACATGGCTAGATGAGATGATCTCCACGCCATAAAATACTTACCCTCAAACTCAAAGGGCCAGCTCGGCATTGGCTTAAAAGCCTCCCGAAAATACCATTGGAAGCTGGGAAGAGCTCGAGGATGCGTTTGACAAATTTTCAGGGGACCTATGTCCGCCCTCCGTATCTGAGCGATCTAAGTCACATAACTCAACAGCCCGGAGAGTCAGCCGGAAATTCTGGAACAGGTTCCTTACTAAAAAGAACCAAATAGTCGATTGTCCAGGACGCCAAGCCCTAGCAGCCTTCAAACACAACGTCCGAGACGAATGGCTCGCCAGACACCTCGCCAAGAAAAGCCAAGAACAATGGCCGCATTAACAAGCCTCATGACCCGCTTTTGCGGCGGGAGAGGATAGCTGGCTAGCAAGATGCAGCACCAGCGACCCAAGTACATCCGAAGTCAGGGATGGAAATGGGAAACCACGGCGCAACAAGGACCAGCGCCGGATTAAAAGGAACGGTCCAAAGAGCGCGGTAGTCAACGCCGGATTCAAAAGCTCACGGCAGGACAATAAAAAACTTCCCCTTAAGGACAATAGCGATGAGCTATCCAACTTAGACAAAATCTTGGACAAAATATGTCAAATCCACGATTACTCCGGGAGGCCTCGCAAACCATACCCACAGAGATTGTTGGGTCTTCAAACAGTCCGGCAGACTCAACGCCCGAACACAAGGGGCTCGACACACCAAGTGAAGATGATGACGAGCACCACAAGCAGAGCCCCGGAAAACAAAAGAATTTCCCACAAGAGGTTAAAACAGTAAACTCACTTCACGTGATCAAAGGGAAAAACAGAGCGGAGCCCACTAGAATGCGCGACGCACAAACTACCCTAGCGGAGTACCAACACCGGGTTGTCAAAACCAATCACCTTCGACCATCGGGACTATTCCGAAAGCATCCTAACGCAGGATGGACTGCCTTGATATTGGATCCTATAATCGACGGATTCCAATTTACACAAGTTTTCATGGATGGTGGCGATGACATAAACCCGATATATCGAGGACACAATCCGCAGGATGGGGATAGACCCAACCAAAATTCGTCAGAGCAACACCTCCTTTAAAGGAGTAATGCCAGGCCCATAGGCCCATTGTACGGGCTCCAGACTGCTAGAAGTTGTGTTCGGTTGATCCGACAACTTCCGTCATGAAGTTAATCTTCCATGTCGCCCCGTTTAAAAGTAGCCATCAAGCACTATTGGGACGCGAAGCTTTCGCCCGCTTTAACGCAATACCACATTATGCATCTCTTACACTTAAAATGCCCGGTCCACAAGGCATCATCTCATTAAAAGGGAGTATTAAGTGTTACTTGAGCACGGAGGAACGTGAGACTGCCTTGACAGCCCCACACCTATCCGGCTCTGCTAGTCAAAGAACCTGAATTGGTCATTCAAACCCCGGACACGGCTAGACGAGTTCGGCGCCTACTAGCGGCATAACCCCCATACAAGGGGATGCATGCATGTATCACAAGAGACAATAAAGCTCAATTTTATTCACTTCTTCGAATCGTATTCTGTTTATTTAATATAAAGTACATCTTTCGCACGATATTTTTTCTTTTAAACTAAGTTCCTCTCTTTTACAGATGAACAACGTGCTACACCCGTCCAGGATACGGCACAACGGAGACACAGGCGCACACGTGCAGTAGGGACCCGTTGCAAGGATTCTTTTCAGATTAAGACCCTGCGTAAACCTTTTTTACTGTCTCTTGTTGATACACATCCCCCGGTTTCTTAGTATAACCGAGGAGGAGGTGGCGTTTTGGCATTGGCCGCACCAGAATTTTTATGCGTGCACTGGACACCACGGGCTTAGGGCATTATTCTGCCCGTTTTTATAAATACCGAATACCTTAGGGAGTATTCGGCGTCTCGAGTTAGGCCTTATATGCATCAGCTCCGAATCATGTCTTTGGTCAAATATTGGGTTTGCCCGGCTCCTATCTTTTGCTGCCTTACGTTCCGTTCTATCGGCTAACGCGGGACTAGGAGAACTACTACGATTGTGCCCCGGTTCGGCCGGGCGAGCACCTCAGTAGAGAAAGCCGAAAACTGATTGTCATGATATAGTGAGAGACTGGTCAACCACTCGATGACTCATCGGAATGTTTAGAATTCCTCCGCATTAACGAAGGACCGGTTTTCGGTCAGGCACATACGCACCCCGAATTCGGGAGAGTGCGGTGCCCCGTGGGCTATATAGTAGCCCCACCCTCGAACTCCTATGGCTAAGTGAAAGTGATAAAGCATTATAGTCCCGGTTGCCTAGTTTGCTACGCTACCACCTCCTTAACAGGACCAAGACATTGGATTAAGTGTGAAAAGCGCCTTCTTTGCAAACACCCCGCACTATGTGCGTGGGGCTGAAACCAAGGACTGCCATCTTTCGAGTTATATACACATATACATAAACGGCCGCACAGGAGTAGTTTACTACTTGAACGCACAAGTATAAAAAGCTCTTATATCATATTGAAACATTGTTTTCACACATCATACATGTCATTTAAACATAATATCCTTCGAGCACTGCGTCTCTATTAAACGAGCGCCCTGCAGGACTTCCTCAAAGTAGTGCTCGGCAGATACTCGGCTTCTGTCCGAATCTTGGGATGCAACGTCGATGGCCTTCATATCTGCCCAGTATGTCTTGACACAGGCCAGAGCCATCCGCGCTCCCTCAGTACACGCCGACCGCTTCATTGTGTCGATACGCGGTACCGCACCAAGGAACGGCTGCACTAAACCAAAATAACTCTTCGGCTGGGGTCCGCCCGGCCACAAATGAGTCATGACATGCTTCATGGCAAGTCCGGATAGTCGATTCAGCTCGGCCCATTCGGCCAACCGATCGGTCAATGGAAGAAGACGCTCCGGACTATGGAATTGCGACCAATATAGCTCTTCCCTTCTGTGCCCCTTCTGGCCTCGGAAGTGTTCAATCGCGTCCGCAGCGCTCGCCGCTAAGTCCAGATAAGCATCCTTCGAACTCCACAACTTGTCCAATTGAGCATACTTTGGATCCGTATATTTCCTCTGCAGCAGAAACGGTTTTCCAGCCGCAATTGCCCCGGCCTGACTCAGCTCCTCCTTGGCAGCTCTCAAAGCCGAACGGGCATCCTTGGATTCGGCGGCGGCCTTTTCAGGCCCTCTTGCTCCGCTTGACGTTCTTTTTCAAGAACCTCGCAGTGATCGGTAGTATTCTTCAACTTTCTGGCCATATCGGCCATTTCCTCTTTGCTTCGGCAGTGAGTAGCCCATTCGGCTTTTAGCTCTTCGGCCGCCCTTAAAGCGGCTGCATTACTATTTCTGGCTTGCTCTTTCGCTCGGGCTAGTTCCGCCCGCAGCTCCTCCACAGCAGCGGCACCATCTGCATTAAGCATACAAATAGTAAGACATAGGCGTCAAGCTCCCTTACCAGGTGTCCGCGTAGAAGTCGCATACCTTGTGAGGGAGTCCCGGATTAGGGGGTGTCCGGATAGGCGAACTCTCACCGTTGGCCGGACTCCTGGACTATGAAGATACAAGATTGAAGACTTCGTCCCGTGTCCGGATGGGACTTTCCTTGGCGTGGAAGGCAAGATTGGCGATACGGATATTTATATCTCCTACCATTGTAACCGACTCTGTGTAACCCTAACCTATCCGATGTCTATATAAACCGGAGGGTTTTAGTCCGTAGGACAAACAACAATCATACCATAGGCTAGCTTCTAGGGTTTAGCCTCCTTGATCTTGTGGTAGATCTACTCTTGTACTACCCATATCATCAATACTAATCAAGCAGGAGTAGGGTATTACCTCCATCGAGAGGGCCCGAACCTGGGTAAAACATCGTGTCCCTTGTCTCCTGTTACCATCCGCCTAGACGCACGATTCGGGACCCCCTACACGAGATCCGCCGGTTTTGACACCGACATTGGTGCTTTCATTGAGAGTTCCTCCGTAGTCGTTGCCATCGTAGGATGCCTCATCTCGCCTTTAAAGACGATACTTTCGCCAAAGGAGCCTTGGCGCTGGCCGCACTCTTCGCTAGGTGGTTTTCTTATGACCGCCATCCGCCATCATACCGATGATGACCTCTCGGGTCATCGAAACCAATCTTCATGTCAATTCGGAACTTGCCGAACAATTAGATCCGATCGAGCTCTCCTCCGTAAGCGAGCTCTTGGATCGAATCGCCACCCTGGGAGTCGCCACAAACTACGACCGGATCGGGCCTAAAACCGATCTGAGAGATCAACTCTCCCGGGCTACCCATCACGTTCTTTGTGATAAAGGAGCAATGCGGCGATTCTTCTTTCATCTTAAGGACTAGCTACGTCGATTCCCGATCCCTCCATGCCGGATTCAGCGGAGGGGCGGATGTCGATCAAGCCCTGAACCTAAAGTCGGCGGTGGTCGGACTCATTGGATAGCACTCAAAAATCCAAACTTCCGAAGTTCGAAACTTCTCGCCCCCGAGTCCTAAATTGGACGGGTTCCGGATTTAGTGCCACCCGCCCACCCAAACATTAGCGATCTCTCTCGAATTAGGCAAGAGCCCGCCGAAACAGTACATCATTACTGGGCCAGATTCCTCCTGGTTATGAACATGATAAAGGACTGCCGAGAGGAGGACGAATCCCAATCTTCTGCAATAATTGCACGGACAAGGGCATCCTAAACGCCATAAATCGTTGCGAAATTACACGCTTTGCTGACTTGGTGACCATAGTACAAAATTACTGTGCGATGGAGAGCGCCTGGAAAACCGAAAGTAAATTTTGGGATAATCCGGCCCCGAATACATCCCTAGTCCGAAACAAAAGGGTGCATCATTATCAAGCACCGGGTTAAATACCAAAAACCAAAACCCCTAAAGGGTGCGGAACCATCTTTGGAGGGTTGGCTAAACGGACCTCGCAAAATTCAGAGTACGTAGGGCGCCACTCCAACTCATAGCCTTCGAGCATGTTGGATACTACGGCGAGTGGCCAAAAGTGGCGAAGAGCTTCTAGCTTCGGAATCCCAGCCCAGCAACACCAAGACGGTGTTAATAGTCTTGAGACTTTCGCATCAAATAACATGCAACGAACACTCCGCAACCTTGCGAAGTCTACCAAGTAGCAACAATAAATCCATGGAGCGACACGGCTATTACCTTTAATGCCGTTGATTTAACCTAAATTCTGAACTGCCGGGCACCGGCCGCATTGGTCCTCGGCCGATAGTGGACGGCTTCGCCTTACTAAGGTACTCATGGATGGCGGCAATGACTAAACATCATCTATGAGGAAACCCTCCAAAATGGAAATAGATCGAACCGCATTGAGCGGGCAAAGCACAATCTTTAGAGGAATAATCCCCAGCCGGGAAGCATGTCGCACAGGAAAAATCACGCCGTGAGTGTTCGCTCGCCGAACAATTACAGTCCGAGGAGGTCACATTTCAAGTGGCCCCGTTCAACAAATGGATATCATGCTTTATTAGGACGAGAGGCATTCACAATTTTTCAAGCTATACCCCATTATGGGTACATGAAGCTTAAAATGCTGGGACCTAACGGAAACATCACTCTCGCTAGTGATCTGAACATAGCACTCCGCGCCGAAAACAAGACAGCCGCACTAGCCCTCGAGGCACTATCCGAAGCCCTAGCGGCCGAGGAACTCACCGCGATGCGCTCCACGGTGAACAGGGACGATGTGATACTTGATAAAAGATCCAAGTCCACCTCTTATAAACCAGCGGATGAAATAGTCAAATTCCAAGTCCATCCAACGGACCCTGCAAAGACGGCCTCCATTGGGGCACAATTAAACCCTGATGTAGACGCCGCACTACGAGAATTTCTACAAGAAAACTGGGACATCTTTGCCTGGCACCCTTCAGACATGCCGGGAATCCCACGTCAGCTGGCCGAGCACGGCCTAAATATCCTAAGAGGATTCAAGCCAGTCAAACAGGCTCTTCGACGCTTTTCCAAACCCAAGAGATAGGCCATGGGAGAGGAGCTAGCCAAACTTTTGGAAGCCGGATTCATCAGAGATATAAAACATCCGGACTGGCTAGCAAACCTGGTGATGGTACCAAAGAAGGATAAATCCTGGCGCCTATGTGTTGATTTCAAAGACCTTAATAAGGCTTGCCCAATGGATCCCTTCCCCCTCCCTCAAATTGATCAAATCATTGACGCTATAGCAGGACACGACTCATTGTGCTTCCTCGACGCTGCATCTCGGCTACCACCAAATCAAGATGGCGGAGCTGTGCCAAGCTGCAACAGCATTCATCACTCCATACGGCCCCTTCGCTTCAATACAATGCCCTTTGGGCTCAAAACGCCGGCACAACATATCGGCGCATGATTCGGACATGTCCGCAAACCAGATCGGCAAAAGCAAAGGAAGCGTATGTAGATGACGTGGTCGTTAAAACCAAGCACGTCGAAACTCTAGTAGACGACTTGAGGCTCACATTCGACAATCTTCGAAAATACGACATCAAGCTCAATCTGGAAAAATGCGTCTTCGGCGTTCCAGCCGGAAAGCTCCTGGGCTTCATTGTGTCCGTTAGAGGAATTGAAGCAAACCCAGCCAAGATCCGAGCTCTGTCACAATTGGATATTCCAAAAGACCTCAAGCAAATACAAAAATTGACGGGATGCGTAGCGGCTCTAAGCCGCTTTATTTCCCGTTTGGGAGAAAAGGCGTTACCCTTTACCGCCTCCTCCGCCGCACCGAACACTTCGAGTGGGCCGGATGCCGCCACGCCGGACTCGAAGAAATAAAGGCCATTTTGGCAACAAATCCGTCCCGCCGCGCCTAGCGTGGGTGAACCAATGCTATTATATATCGCTGCAACACATCAAGTTGTCGGTAGCGGTGCTCGTTGTCGAGCGAGAACGGATGAACATCGGTTCCCTCTTCAAAAACCGGTTTATTATGTGTCCACCGTCCTAACTCCATGCAAGTCCGGTACCCACACTATCAAAAGATAGCATACACGGTGTTCATGGCATCCCGGAAGCTGCGACACTACTTTCAAGAGTGTTCGATAACGGTAGCCTCCGAAGTACCTCTTAACGAGATTATAAACAATCGCGACGCGACGGGCCGGATTGCTAAATGGGCCATAGAGCTCCTTCCATTCGACATAACTTATAAGCCACAACGAGCTATTAAGTCGCAGGTTTTGGCCGACTTCGTGGCCGAATGGACTGAAGCGGAACTCCCTAAAGAGTACGGCGCATACTCCAATTGGATCATGCACTTTGACGGCTCTAAAATGTTGGCCGGCCTGGGGGCTGGCGTCGTCCTGACGTCCCCAACCAATGACACAGTCCAATACGTCCTCTAGATAATGTATACAGACTCCAACAACGCAGCCGAATACTGAGGCCCTTCGCACGGCCTCCGGATGGCGATCTCCATGGGCATTCAACGCCTAGAGGTGCGCGAGGATTCAACCTCGCAATATCTCAAATAAATGGAGACTTTGATGCCAAAGATCCGAAAATGGCAGCATACCGCAATGCGGTCCTAAAAATGTCAAGACGCAGTTGAAGGGCTCGAATTTCATCACATAGCCCGGGATAACAACCAGCGGCGGATATATTAGCACGCATCGCGAAAATGCGATGCCGTCCCGCCCAACATCTTCCTAGAACGGCTGTTCAAGCCATCCGTACTATGGGAAGGGGAGTCCGGCAATAACAATCCGGACCCAACCGCACTGCCTGACGCCGAACACTCTGACACAACCGGAGGCTCTGCCCCCGAGATAACACCCTCCGCTCACGAAATAATGGCGGTTATCACCCCGTGGACGGAACCATTCCTAGCCTACCTAACTAGGCAGGAACTCCCCGAAGACCAAAATGAGGCTCGCTGCATAGTACGGCAATCTAAAGCCTATAAAGTCCATGAGGGAGAGCTTTATAAGAAAAGCACTACCGGATCCCTTCAAAGATGTATCTCCGAAGAGGAAGGGCGAAACCTACTGGTTGAAATTCATGCCGGACTGGGTGGGCACCACGCTGCAGCCTGGGCCCTTGTAGGCAAGGCCTTCCGTACAGGATTTTATTGGCCGACGGCCGGCGAGATGCGCGAGGACTTAGTCCAGCGATGCGTCGGTTGCCGACTTTTGCTAACCAAAGCCACATGCCACCCACCGCCTTAAAACTATACCTATCACCTGGCCGTTTGTGGTGCAGGGGCTTGACATGGTTGGACCCCTCAAGGGAGGAACCCACAAGCAAAAATACCTATTGGTCATGGTGGATAAATTCACCAAATGGATAGAGGCCAAGCTCGTTAAAACGGCCGAATCCGGACCAGTGATAGACTTCATATCGGGGTAGTTCACCGTTACGGTGTCCCCACAAGATCATCATCGATAACGGCACCAACTTCACGGCCGATGAGGTCAAACTATGGTGCAAAAACATGGGCATCAAGCTCGATTACGCCTCAATCTATCACCCTCAAACCAACGGCCAAGTCGAACGGGCAAATGGTCTAATCATGAGCGGCACTAAACCCAGACTAGTGCGGTCCCTCAAGGAATCTAACACACACTGGGTTGAGGAGCTCGACTCCGTACTCTGGGGGCTGCGGACCACGCCGAATCGTAATACCGGATACACACCATTCTTCATGGTGTACGGCAAAGAGGCGGTCTTGCCCTGCGACATAATACATGACTCACCACGCGTGCGCATGTATGAAGAAAGAGAAGCCGAGCTTGATCGGCAGGACAGTTTGGACGCATTGGAAGAGGAGCGCGACGTGGCAAAAGCTCGTTCCGCATTCTATCAACAGAAGGCTCGAAGATATCAAAGCAGGGAAGTACGGGCCAAAGCTTATAACGTTGGCAAACTAGTTCTACGCCTGTCGGACAAGAAAAAGGAAAAACTCAAGCCCAAATGGGAAGGTCCCTTCATCATCGACCAGGTCCTGACCGGCGGAGCATACCGTCTGTGAAACGCATCGGATAACCGACTTGAGCCGAACCCATGGAACGCAGCCCGTCTACGAAGATTCTACGCCTAAGTGCCGGACTCCAAGTTCGTCTCCTTCCTCCATCCACATTTTTTTATTTTTGCTGTCTTTTATTTCTCTCCTTCCTCCTTCTTCTTCTTGAAGCCTCTAGAGGCTCGTTTGCGCTTTTTTCGCACACACGTGATGCGCTGTCCGTGCTCACTATACCTGAGGGCTTCTTTAACAAAAGCTTATTTATACGGGCTTCATGCCCAACACATGCGTTAAACTTCCGCATGTACCTTTTATTCACCATTATATGCATCGATATGACTTAAGTTTTGGCCAAGCTGGGTTGCACGGCTCACTGTGCTTACCCCTACATTCCCGATTGTTCAGCTAGGTGGTAAAGGGAGCACCTCTGCGATTATTCTTGCCGGGTCGACGGATGTGTACCTCGGACCGGGTGAAGCCGAAAGCTAAGCGTTCTTAAGGGAATATTCGGTCGGTGAACTGAAAGATGATTTTTAACTATTTACCCATCTGCCCCGGATGATTTTACGCTTTCATAGCAGCTTTGACATGCACTTTAGGGCATGCATCCCAAATGAAAAGGAACCCTTAACGGAACTATTCTCCACGGAATATGTTTCTTACTACCCATGTAATATAACATAACTAGTTGGGCACTTGTCTGATACAGCAACAATGACCCCTACGCCTTGTCTCCATGCATACCCCTGGTTCTTATATAACCACGAAGGTATTCGGACACACTCCGGACTATTGGGTCCGGAGGTTGAAGCGAAAAGGTCCGCTACGACAAATGATCTACAATCCGGCTAGAAGACATTTTTTTCATGTCATATTTTTACATAGTCAACTCGACTCATTGTATTCCTCCTCAATGCCATCTAATAGGCTATCTAATCTACAATCTTGTTGGTAATACTTGGCGGCCAATTCTACTTGGCCGTACACTAAGCTTACAGGGATCTCCATCCCATCAGCCCACAAAGGTCCGACCTCGGCCATGTGGTTTGGGTCAGCCTTCGTGTACCGCGTCTTTACCATGTCCCAGGCCTCCCTGGCGCCTTGACGGCAGGCCGATATCTTCCATAGACGGAAGCGCCACCGTGCTCCTTGAAGTCGCTCTGCCAGCTCCCCAATGCCTTCGGGCAGGGAGATAGATGGCCGCAAGGCCTGGCCGATGCCTTTCATCACCTGCCGGACTCGTTCGTGCAGCTGACGCAATTTAGGAAGAAGATCACCCGAAGAACTGGGCATCTCCTCCTCAGGACGACCTGTGAGCAAACCTACATACATGTTTATGTTAGTCGCCTTCCTTGCCGAACTCTTTCAAAGTTCGCTCAAGCACTTACTGAAAATGGCACGACGAAGCCGCCGATTCTCCTTTACGGAGTCAGACAACAGGGCACGAACATCTTTTAGTTCCTCACCCAGCTTGGTGTTGGCATCCTGGAGGTTATTTTTCTCCTGCCGCACCCTCGTAAGCACACTCTCGCCGGCCTTTAGCTGGCGCAAGAGCTGTTGCTTGTCCGGATCCAGTCCGGCGCCATCTGCAATGTTTTTGTTAGATTTATACACCCGCCGCACTCCATAAACTATTTATATTTTAAAGTGTATATTACCAGTGGGGGTCTCTGCGGCTCCCCTCAGAAGCGGCAGGCGGCCTCAAGTTGGGCCTTGCACTCTTCAAGCTCCAGGACAATTGGGTATTCTTTTCAGAAGATCCTCATAACAAATGATCCTTAAATCAGTTATTCTAACTATTTTAAGTCTCGAGGCTCTTGGCATATATAATCACAAATTTTCTTACCCATTATGTCATTTACATATCGCTCCGTGGCTCGCTAGACCATCTTGAGCGGCACGGAGGTGCGCATCTCCCGAATCGAAGGCATTCAAGGCCTCCTGGGAGAAACATGCGTCACGAAGAACTGTCCGACGGCTCCTGTGATTCAAGGCGCTCTCCACCTCGGAGTTGGTGGCGGACAACCTGTCGGCATCCTCTGTCGGAGGAGCATCTGACGCACGTCTCGTGCTCGCCTCAGCCTCCGGACCCGGCTTTGAAGCATGGCCGGTGAAGGTTCGATTGGCAACCTCTCCGGACTCAGTCCGGCGAGCGCTCTTTTTCCTGAAAAGAGCACCAGCGTCAGTACACCTTCCAGGAATCAGTCCCGGGAGTATGGTGACACCCCATGCCGTTGCGGCGGAGTTTCAATCCGAACCGCACTTCTTTTTAGCCTGCGGGGCCGCACCGCCCTTTGTTGACCAGCCGCCGCGGGCTCGGCTTCCTGCCTCGAAGGTACCCCCTGCGAAGCACCATTGGTATACGGTGATAAAAAATAACCATGGATGGGTCATTATCAGGGTTTTGGGATCTCGGTCTCAGTTACCTGTGAGGCTGGAAGTATTCCGGGGTAATCAGCCGTAATGGCAACCAAAGCATTGTCGATGCTAAGTTGGTGGAATACTCCGTCGATCAACTCCACCTTTATATCCGGATCCTCTTCGGAGGTCGGATCGAGGGACCGTTCCGGATCCTCGAGTTGTGGGGGCGGGCTGTGTATCTTCTCCACAGTCCGGCGCAGTTCCTGCGCAGAAACCACGAAATAAGATATTTAACCATGGGAACATGGATCGGATAGGTCACAAAGATGTTTGCTTACACAACTTCGAGGATTATTCGAAGAAAACTCCTTCAGTGGATTGACACGGAGGAAATCCTCCTCCTCCCCTTTATACATGGCAGACAAGATCTTCACCAGTTCGGTGACCGATCCTAGCCCTTTGCGGCCATGGCGGGTGGCATCGTCCTCCCCGTTGAAGTCCCACACGGAGTGGCCTCAGTATTGGAGCGGCTGCACTCCCCGCATAATGCAGATTGCCATGACTCCTATCATGGTCAATCCGGCATGAGCCAGTAACCTTATTCGGCTCATCAAATAAAGGACATCCCGGTCATCTTCTCTCCGGGGGCTCCGAGGACGCCAGCTTAGGCGCTTCTTCAGAGGAGCATTGCTGAACTCTGGAAGGCCGATCCGAACAGGATCTGGCAGCGGGACGTCCTCCATGTAAAACCATTCCGATGGACAGTCTTCGGACGCCTTCTTTGGGGTTCCGGATAGGTATCCGGTCCCGGCGATGCGCCATAGCTCGGCTCCGCCCACTTGATATATTGACCCCTCATGAGAACGGGGTACTAGGCAGAATATCCTCTTCCACAGTCCGAAATGAGCCTCGACACCCAAGAATAGTTCGCAAAGGGCCACGAAGCCCGCGATGTGCAAGATAGATGCAGGAGTAAGATGGTGCAACTGGAGGCCGTAGAACTCCAGGAGCCCCCGGAGAAACGGATGGATTTGAAATCCGAGTCCTCTTACTAGATAAGAGATGAAGCATACCCGCTCTCCTTTAGAGGGATCGTGGACGCTCTCCGCTTGCTTTCCGCCCTTGTAAGTGGCATGTCCGACTCGAACCGGTACCATGAAGGCCGGCGGAAGAAATCCCTTGGCTTGGAGTATAACTAGCTCGCTATGCGGGACTGAGCATCTCTCCCAATTTCCTGGCTGGGGGCTGGGAGCGCGAGAGGAGGAGCCGCACGACCGGCCCATGATGGAATGGGCTTTGGTCGAGGCGCTCGATGAAAGCTTCGCAAAGGGGATGGTGTGACTCAGATCTAGATCCTTGCCCTTTTATAGGCGGCTCATTTGCGCGGCTGGGGGGTAATTATAAAAATACCCTAGCTTTTCGCATTCATTCAAACACGTGGAAGATGGCCATTATTGGGCGTAGAAGCCGAGGAGCGCAGCATTTATCAGAAGCCGGACACTATTCGACAAGTATATGGAATTTGGAGAAGAACCCGCCTCGCAATGCCGAAGACAATCAACGCGCCGGACTCATCGTCATTGAAGCCTGGTTCGGGGGCTAGTGAGGGAGTCCCGGATTAGGGGGTGTCCGGATAGGCGAACTCTCACCGTTGGCCGGACTCCTGGACTATGAAGATACAAGATTGAAGACTTCGTCCCGTGTCCGGATGGGACTTTCCTTGGCGTGGAAGGCAAGCTTGGCGATACGGATATGTAGATCTCCTACCATTGGAACCGACTCTGTGTAACCCTAACCTATCCGGTGTCTATATAAACCGGAGGGTTTTAGTCCGTAGGACGAACAACAATCATACCATAGGCTAGCTTCTAGGGTTTAGCCTCCTTGATCTCGTGGTAGATCTACTCTTGTGCTACCCATATCATCAATATTAATCAAGCAGGAGTAGGGTATTACCTCCATCGAGAGGGCCCGAACCTGGATAAAAACAACGTGTCCCTTGTCTCCTGTTACCATCCGCCTAGACGCACAGTTCGGGACCCCCTACCCGAGATCCGCCGGTTTTGACACCGACACCTTGCGACTCGTCAAACCGTTTATTGACCAGCGCGATGTTCGCATCCGCCTCGTCAAGTTGCCGCTTTAGTTCGGCATATTCATCAGTCCGGCTGGCCACCGGATGCCCCGCCACCTGTTTAGGAGCGGCGATATGTTATAACTGAGATTTTGATCCTCAGCATGCTGTCAATTTTGACAACATACCGAGTCTCAGGGGCTACTATCTATACAGGGCGCATTCTATATGCATAACTGTCAGAAGCTACATCATTTTTGCGTACCTCGAACCCCGTCAGTAAGGTTTTGACGGCTTCATGCAATCCGCTCTCCGCGGATGCAATTCTTTCAATCACCGTATCCATTAGAGCACGGTGATCTTCTGAGATAGCCGCTCGCCCGAGCAGATCCTTCAGCTCCTCCGACCGCACACCACTTGGCGCCGGACCTTCCGGCCTCGCCGGACTTGGGGGAACCCTCCGCGACGACACCTCGTGGTCGTCCGCCTGCATGAGGGTGCGACAGTGGAGGCGTTTCGCTCTCCATCATCTCCGGAAGAAGATCCCCGAAGACGAGCTCACTGAGAAGGGCTGAGGTCCGAACTACAAGGTACAATTTCGGTTATCTTCATAAAATAAATACAGGGATGTTCCTTATTTACAAGACTCCTTCTTTTTACTTACGGCTCGCTGGAGGGCTGATCCCCTTGGGGAAATAGTGCGGCTGGGTTACTTCCCAGCGCCGGACCCTCTGACGAAGATTCCTTTCTCCTCTTTGAGGCCTTGACCTCCGGATCTTCCAAAGCGGTCCTCTTCTCTCCTCGAAAGATGGGACTTTCAATCCCTCCTTCCTTGATAGCCTCCTTCATAGAGGCAGTTGCTTCCCCGCTCCCCCCTTCGCCTTCTTCAAAAGGCGCGGCCTTCAACATCTTGGTCAGCATGGGATCCGGCGTGGTCTCCGGGAGGGGAGCCGGACACCTTATTAACTTTGCCTTGGCTATCCACTCTGTTCAAGAAACGGCTCCTTTAAAGGGCATATATATATGATAAATGAATGAACAGCTTGTCCGGTTACCGGACTACTTACTTGAGTATCTGGGCGATTGCAGCTTAGTCCTGCGTCCTCAGTTAGGTCCGGACACCTCTCTTGTGATCCGAAGAACAGTTTATACATCTCCACGGGCGTCGTGCCCATAAAATTTTAGAGCTCGTGGTCCCTCCGGATTAAATTCCCACAAAGGCGGGGGCGGCGTTCTTGAGGCGAAGGCGCCGGATCAACATAACCTGCGCCATCGCAACCAGATTGATCTCCCTTTCTTGGAGGTCTTGAATACGGCCTGACAAAGAAAGTAACGTCCTTGGACGGCCCCAGTCAAGCCCCTTGTTGACCCATGACGCCAGCCGCTGTGGTGGACCTGAGCGGAAGGCGGGGAGAGCCACCCATTTATTGCCCCTGGGAGCGGCGATATAAAACCACTCCCGTTGCCACAAACCAAGCTCCTCTTGAAAAGAGCCCTCGGGCCATGGAGCATCAGCACATTTTCTTATGACCGCCCCTCCGCTTTTCTGCTTGTTGCCCTCGATCATCTTTGGCTCCACCTTGAAGATCTTGAGCCACAATCCAAAGTGAGGGGTAATATGGAGGAAGGCCTCACATACAACAATGAATGACGAGATATGGAGGATGGACTCCGGATTCAAGTCATGGAAATCCAGCCCATAATAAAACATGAGCCCCCGCACAAAGGGATCCGTCGGGAAGCCTAAACCCCGAAGGAAGTGAGACACGAACACCACATTCTCGCCGGGCTCGGGAGTGGGAATGACCTGCCCTGGAGCAGGCAGCCTATGCGAGATCTCGCCGGTTAGATACATGGCGTCTCGCAGCTTAAGCACATCTTCTTCTGTGACGGAGGAAGACATCCATCGGCCGTGCTGGTCGGAGCTGGACATCATCGATGGTCCGAAGCGCCTAAATCTGATGCTTTGGGTGTTAGAACTCGAAGCGCGAGGCGAACTCGATAGAAGGTGTAAAAAGTAGAGGGCCTTGGTCTCATTATAAAGAGGTTGAATACCAAGAGCCCACCTCGTGGTCGATTTGGACTTGCCTTTGATAGAGGAGGCGTGCCGACGGGCACGGTTGGGTTACCCACGTCCGTATTGATGGGAATCCTGGAATAAGGGGGCACGATCTATGCTTTGGTAAGACGTGCCAAGGAAACCGCCTCGCTAAACGCGCTAAGGTGGAACAGTAAAAAACAATTCATATAAAGACACGGCAGCGGTGTGATGTCACGCCCGCGGAATATGTCGGCAGATCTGCAAAAGTTATTCTCTCTCACGGTGGTATGTGGAACTTGTTTTGTAGAGCGGACACTATCCTTGTGTTCAAAACCTTCTATGAAGTATTCGGAGGAGGAACCCGACTTGCAATGCCAAGAAAATATCGCGCCCGGACTCGTCGTCATTGAAGCCTGGTTCAGGGGCTACTGAGGGAGTCCTGGACTAGGGGGTGTCCGGATAGACGAACTATCATCACAGCCGGACTCCAAGACTATGAAGATACAAGATTGAAGACTTCGTCCCGTGTCCGGATGGGACTTTCCTTGGCGTGGAAGGCAAGCTTGGCAATACGGATATGTAGATCTCCTACCATTGTAACCGACTACGTGTAACCCTAACCTATCCGGTGTCTATATACGGAGGGTTTTCGTCCATAGGACGAACAACAATGATACCATAGGCTAGCTTCTAGGGTTTAGCCTCCTTGATCTCGTGGTAGATCTACTCTTGTACTACCCATATCATCAATATTAATCAAGCAGGAGTAGGGTATTACCTCCATCGAGAGGGCCCGAACCTGGGTAAAAACATCGTGTCCCTTGTCTCCTGTTACATCCTAGACGCACAGTTCGGGACCCCCTACCCGAGATCCGCCGGTTTTGACACCGACACCCGAGCATCGTCAAAGTCTTGCACCATGTCTGCGGTCCTGGTACCATGCTCGTCGGTGCGACGACGAACCTCGGCTCTGGCACGTTGGGAAGACTCACCATGTAATGTCCAGACCGTGTTACCAGGCGTAAACCAAACATCTGCAGGTCTTTACTCATTTGAAGCTCGTCCCTCTTTTTATAGTTGTCGCAACGGGCACAGGGGCACCAGCTAAATTCCTGCCCATTTGCAAATGCGGCTCTAACAACCCCCTTGGTTTTTGTTAACCATTCCTCGGTCCAAACTTTTTGACTAGTGTAACCGGTGTACATCCATGCATGATCACCCATATTGACTTCCTACTGGACACACAAGAAATATATACATAATTAAGCAAACCATATCCATCAGTTAATGGAGTTTGTCAGTTTTATTACGTCCATGCAACCTACACGCTAATAGGTAAAGATAGGTCCTAATCCCACCCAAGTATGTGTAGATCGGGTTCATTTTCCCATGCTCTGCTCTGGATCCGACACAAAATTTCGGCAGCTCCTCCCCGCTGTTCTCCTTATACACATCTCGGCAATAAGCAGAGAGAATGTGTACCCGGAGAACAACAGGGAGGCACTGACGAAATTCTACATCGGATCCGGAGCTGAGCATATGGGAAAACGAACCCAATCTACACATACTCAGGTTGTCCATGGATAACGTTGGACAATTCGAAAGAATCACGATTATAAATATGCGAATGCATGCATATTTATTGATGTAACCCTTTCGAACAGAAGACGCATAGTGGTTACGCATACTGATGATTGACACCTATAGCTAGCAAGTTTAATCGGGAGATATCATTTGTGCTCACCAACGAACGTAGGGGCGGAGCTCGTCGAACACTAGACCCTCGTAGCGACGAAATAACTGCACATTTAAATCCAAAGATGAGTAACATAGTGACCCCCTAACCCGCTCGTCCCCGGGTAAACTAAATAGCAACTACCATCGGTGCAAGTTACATGAGGCGGTCGGCGTTGAACACTAGATCCACATCCCACAAGTGAAGCCGGCGCTCGGCGCCCCGCAACAATAGTTCTGGTGGCCGATGACGGTTGAATGCCTTGGCGAATTTGTCTGGCAGCCTCTGCGATGAGGATTAAACCCAAGTTTTCAAATTTCAAACAACCAAACCGACTTGAGTCAGTTTGGGTGTTTGAAGTTTCAACACTTGCCTTTTAATCGTCATCGCAGAGGCTGCCAGACAAATTCGCAATGGTGTTCTACCGCCATGGACGCCGAGAACAGTTGCTTTGGGATGCCGGACGTCGGCGTCACTTGTGGGACGTGGATCTAGTATTCGACACCGACGGCCACATGTACCTTGCATCGATGATACTTGCTATTTACGGTTCCATCGACACCGAGGAACCCCCTAACCCGCGCTAGATCACAGGCGCCTCTTTTCCTACTTCTTTTTTTCATCTTCAACTTCTACTTCTTTTTTTTATCATCATCTTCTTCTACTACTACTTATTGTTCTTTTTTCTTCTTCTTCTTCTTCCTCTTCTTCTTTTTTCTTCATCTTTCTTGATTATTCTTAAAAACATGAAAATAACCTAAACAAAACTATAAACTAAATGTAACCTAAAATAAACTAAATAAACCTAAACTAACCTAAATTAAACTAAATAAACTAAACTAACCTAAACTAAACTAACCTAAACTAAACAATATAAACTAAATCTAAAATAAAACAGAAAAAAAACCTCACAATATGAAGGGCGGGCGGCGGGGCAGGGCAGGCGGCGGTGGTGCGGTGAGGCGGCGGCGGCAGCTCGAGATGGCGGCGGCGGGCGGCGGCGACTCGGGACGGGCGGCGCGGCCGGCCGAAGCGGGCGGGCGGTGGCGGCGGCGGGCTCGTCTGGCGGCGGGCGGGCGGCCGACGATGTGGGTGGCGCGGGCGGGCGGGCATGGCAAGGGCGGGAGGCCGGGCGATGGCGGCGGCTCGGCTAGGCGGGGCGGGCGGCGGCGCGGCTGGGCGGCGGCATGGGTGAGGGGTCGAGGCGGCTCGGGCAGGGAGAGAGAGGGAATGGACAGATCGGGATCGGGCGCGGGCGCGGCCCCTTATTTGCTAGGTCACAGCTCTTTGCCATCTGGTAGCAGATGGCAAAGAGCATACCTAGTGGGGTGGGCCGGGGGAAACGGGCGAACTAACGGCCATCTTCTTTGCCGTCTGCTGGTGGACGGCAAAGATGTTTTGTTGTCAGCCAACGGACGGCAAAGAAGATGGCCGTTAGTTTGCCCCGGTACGCCCGCCACCCATCCTCTTTGCCGTCAGCTAGCGGACGACAAAGATATGCTGATGGCAAAGCCATCCTTTGCCATCCGCTGTCTCTTTGCCGTCAGTTTTCCGGTGGCTGATGGCAAAGCCTTTCTTTGCCGTCAGCTAGCGGACGGCAAAGAAGTGGTAGACGGCAAAGAACTGGATTCCAGTAGTGTATGTTATATTGTGCAATGTGATGCTCAGTTAATGTTTGGTTCATTTGTTGTGGTGTTTAGTTAACTGCTTGGTTCAATTCTGCAATTTGATGTCCAATTGTTGTGGGTAGAATTTTGTATTGTTATGCATGTGGAATAAATCGAATTTGGCTGCACTTAATACATGATAAACATATACAATTACTATATTTCCTAGTTCTTAATCATGCTTGGTTTGGATAAATGGGTTTTCCGTGTAGCTCGAATTAATCTAATAAATCTGCAATGTGCTTATTTTTCGTCAAACTGTTTTACTAATAGCATGCCAACCCACACTTAACCTGGTCACTAACTACCTTATATGTGTTGAAGGGAAACAATGGGAAGCACTGTGGTTTACAATTGAGGTTTGCGCATGCATGGTCCTTTGTCTAATAGCACATTTTTGTGCAATTGCAGGAACCATTCTAATATTTAGGTTTTTAACAATTTGGCCTTGCACATATAGGTCCTATTGTCAGAGGTTTTGAGCCACTGTTCAACCCTTTTGCATATGGGGAATTGAGTTGTCCATGAATATCAGTCAAGTTAAGAAACTGAGAAAGATTGTTAGGATAAAGAAATTAGCGACAAAAAACAACAAGATCTTTGTCTACACAATGAAGAAGACATCAATTCACTACAGGATGGTACTAACTGTTATACCTTCTCTGTCTAATTCCTTTGCACCATTTCAAATCTAGAGAAGATATTTATGCATATCATTGTTTTTAGGCCTTTCCAAAGCATTTTCCTGATGATTACCTATCAAATCACCTGTATAGTCAGGAGGCGAGGAAGGTATTCACACTAAAGGAATCAGGCATGCCTGGCGGATGGCAAAGGCCTTTGCCGTCAGCCAGCAGATGGGCCCACGTACGGTTGAATGAGCTACGGCAAAGGGCTGCTTTGCCGTCAGCCATCCTAAGCAAGTAGATGGCAAAGGACTTGGATGGTAGAGGGATAGGGTTAGGTCCGTTAGGTGGCTAACGATGTGCTTTTTCGTCTGCGGGCAGACAACAAAGAAGCAGAGGTCTTTGCCGTCTGCTAGCAGACAGAAAAGTGTCAAAATAGGCCAGTCCAGGTGCGTGTGATTTGTCGTCTGCTAGCAGACGACAAAGACCTCTGCTTCTTTGCCGTCTGCCAGCAAAAGGCAAAGTGTCCAAATAGGCCAGCCCAGGTGCTCGAGGTAGCTGCCATGTGGCAGCTTTGCCATCTGCTGGCAAACGGAAAACTTCTTTGACCTCTGCCAGCACACGGCAAAGTGCCTCTATTACCCCTGTTAATTCTCTTTTTTCTTGAATTCAATTAATTTCACACACACACACACACACACACACACACACACACACACACACACACATATATATATATATATATATATATATATTCATTTCAAAATACTTTCAACAAGCATACATATCCCTGCCATATGGATATGATCATCCAACACACATACATATATATACCAAATCAAAAGTCCATATACAACATATATATAGCCAACATATCCAACAATTAAGCAAAAAGTCCATGTACAATGGTTTCATCCATACATACATATATAGGTAGCAAGTTTAACATTGTTCATCCTACAAAATCAAAACAAAAAGGAAGGACAAGGAGAAGAGTAGACTCCATCAACGCAAGCTTCCATGATCTAAAGCAAATCTGCAAATTGGGAAAGAAGAAAGTTAGAAGAAGAAGTCTACAGGAAGAAGAAGACTAGAAGAAGAAGAAGAAGAAGAAGATTTTTTCTTCTCTTTCATTTTCTCCTCTTCTTTATCTTCTTCTTCTTCTAACTAAGGTAACCTAGGTAATTATGCCATTTTTAGCTAACTAAGCATATTAAGTTATTTTGGAGGAAAAAATGCTAAGTGTAATTCATTTTAGAGCTAACCTAGGTAAATAGGTGATTTTGGAGCTAAGTAAGGTTATTATGTCATTTTCGAGGAAAATAAGCTAAGTATATGTCTTTTGGAGGTAACCAAGATTATTATGCCATTTTTGACCTAAGTATGCTAAGTATGTCATAAACGAACTAAATAAGCTAAGTACAGGTCATTATTGAGCTAACATAGGTAGTTATGCCATTTTTGAGCTAACTAAGCATAGTAAGTCATTTCGAGGAAAAATGGTAAGTGTAGGTCATTTTATAGCTATCCTAGTTAAAATCAGTCATTTTGGAGCTAAGTAAGGATATTATGTCATTTTCGAGGAAAATAAGCAAAGTATGTGACAGTTTGGAGCTAAACCAAGGTTATTATGCCATTTTTTTACCGAAGTAAGCTAATTATGTCATAAATGAACTAGCTAAGTTAAGTATAGGTCATTACTGAGCTATCATAGGTAGTTATGCCATTTTTAGCTAACTAAGCATATTAAGTCATTTTGGAGGAAAAAGTGATAAGTATAGGTCATTTTATAGCTATCCAAGGTAAAATAGGTCATTTTGGAGCTAAGTAAGTTTATTATGTCATTTTCGAGGAAAATAAGCTAAGTATAGGTCATTTTGGAGCTAAATAGGTCATTTCTTAAGCTAAGTATGCATTTGTTAAGACAAACACTTGGGAAAACCTACCATCATCACGGGGGTGAAGGACCGGTCGCGCCAGTGGTAGACGGAGAAGGATCGGTCGATACTTGTCGGGAGGCATGCTACACCAAAGATTATTTCCAATGTCTCATTAGCATGATGCAACTCAAATGTTAACACTAGTAATTAATGACCATTCAAATGAAACTCACCGTGGTCGCCTGAGCAATCTGGGGCGTCGGCGGAGGGGTCTGACCATTGGTCTGACACACAGACTTCACATTTGGTTTTCACGAGTCAGTCATATTAGTTAGTAATGAAACAAAAATCACGTGCAAGATTTGGCTAATATGCAGGAGAAACTTACCACGAGCAGCTTGTATAGGGCCCGGTGAGACGCGTTGTTCCGGTTCCTCTCCTCCTCCAACAGCCTAGCCGTCCTCTCCTCCATGTCCCTCTCCCACTCCGCCGCCTGCCTGTTTGCCTCCACCAGAAGCTCCTGGGCCCTAGCCTCGATGGCAAGCTCCATTGGCCGTGGACGAGGCCTTATCTCATGATTGGAGCTCGTCTAGCGCTTCTTGATCTGTGGGAGAGTGCTAGGACAACATATCAGTCCATCCCTAATGGCTGTCGAGCCATGGGACCTCCCGCCACCAAATATCAACACCAGCTCTGGATCAAAAGGACTCTGGCTCGGGTTGAAGTCCTCCTCTTTCCTTGTCTTCCCCTCGTCTCTGTACTTCACGAGCTTGTTGTGGGAGGACATGTTGGTGAAGCTCTCTGGATGATCGAGGTCAAACTCAGAGAATGCCTTGGCCTTCTTGTACGGGGCTGTATGGGCCATAGCATAGAGGTCAAATACCCCTGGCACCTCTTTCTTGTTGTATCGTGCCTAAAAGAGAGGAACATAATATTAGTTAAGGGCTCAAGCTAGCATGAAGAATGAAATTGCATGAATCATGAAGCAAACTACATACCCAGTTATCCCTGTACTCATATAGGTTGGAGCTCCCTTGATGGCATGGCACACCAACCATTTGGGCACACTTATCTTTGGCCTTCTTGTGGACGGCTAGCCATTGGGGAGAGCACCACTCTTCCACCAACACCTCCCAACAGTCCATCCTATCCGCACACCATCTCGGGGGCACCTAAGATAGTCAAGAGAAATTTCAGCGCTACGCCTACGAATCAAATCAAGGAAACTAAGTACAAGCCTTAAGAATAGGTAATTACCTTCATGTACTTCTCCTTACTCAGAAACTTGTCGCAGCACTTCGTCTTGGACCTCTTAATACCTGTCGAGGCGTAGTAGTCTTGAGCAGCCTACACCCGACCTCGTGCCGTAAGTTCTGAAGTAGGCACCTGCACTCGACTTCGATAACAAAACAACACCGATTAGTACAATCACTAGGTACTATTGATTTTTAATTCTGTAAAGGAGAAATTACCCAAAACGGCTGGATCACAATGTCGGCCACCGTTTCACACAAGACACCGTCGACCCTCTCCTCCGGTGGGGCCAAGGCAGCCATGTACAGCTCACAGCTCAGTGCTAGCTGTGGAACCTGACCCTCACCGGGCAACGTGACCCACCCCGGGAAGTTCTGCCAGCAAATCACACCAAGGATATGGTTGGGCTTGCGGACACCAGGGCTGTGTTACCAACCTCTACAGGTTGACAAGGCCAACGCATTAGATATTAATTTGAAGAAACATGAAGGGAAAAGGTTAAAAAAGAGTAAATGCACTTACTTCTCCCCATTAGGCGCAATCAACCACCTTTGCTTGCGGGTCACCGACATGTGCGGGAGTTTTGTACCACCACGTTGGTAGATCTTGCCCCTGTCAACCAGCTCGCCCTCGCTATAGCTATCATCAGAAAAGCGGTCATCACTGTCGGTGTCAAAACCGGCGGATCTCGGGTAGGGGGTCCCAAACTCTGCGTCTAAGGTCGATGGTAACAGGAGACATGGGACACAATGTTTACCCAGGTTCGGGCCCTCTCTACGGAGGTAATACCCTACTTCCTGCTTGATTGATCTTGATGAATATGAGTATTACAAGAGTTAATCTTCCACGAGATCGTAATGGCTAAAACCCTAGAAGTCTAGCCTGAATGTCTATGGCTATGAGTCTTCGGCTCTACAGACCTAACCCTTCGGTTTATATAGACACGATAGGGATCTAGGGTTACATAAGGTCGGTTTACAGTGAAAGGAATCTTCATATTCAATCGTCGAGCTTGCCTTCCACGCCAAGGAGAGTCCCATCCGGATACGGGTGGAGTCTTCGATCTTCATATTTTCATAGCCCATCAGTCCGACCCATGGCTAATAGGCCGGACATCCAAGGACCCCTTAGTCCAGGACTCCCTCAGTAGCCCCCGAACCAGACTTCAATGACGAGGTGTTCGGCGCGCAGATTGTCTTCGACATTGCAAGGCGGCGGTTCCTCCTCTGATGACTTCAAAGTGATGTATCCGGCCTTCCATTTAATATCGTACCCCTCAGCTTCTGTGTATCAACAACTCCAGCTTCCACGTGTTAAGCGAATGCGAGAGGTTAGGGTGTTTTTTGCACATAACACCCCGGCCATGCGAGAAAGAGTGTTCTATTTAAAGAGACTGGATCTCAGATCCATTCCACACCACACGGAAAAATCCTCAGAGATTGATAGAAAAAACCACTCCAACATGTACATGGCTAGCGCTCCCAGCTCCTCCTCTCGTCCCGGCAGCCCAGAAAAAGGCGAGTGGGAGTGGTGCTCCGTTCCCCATAGTCAGCTGGAGAAGCTGCAAACGCAGGTATTTCTTCCCCCTTCGGATCTGGTTGATACGTCTCCAACGTATCTATAATTTTTTATTACTCCATGCTAGTTTATCTACTGTTTCGGACTATATTGGGCTTTATTTTCCACTTTTATATTATTTTTGGGACTAACCTATTAACCGGAGGCCCAACCCAGAATTGCTGTTTTTTTTGCCTATTTTAGTGTTTTGAAGAAAAGGAATATCAAATGGAGTCCAAACAGAATGAAACCTTCGGGAACGTGATTTTCTCACCGAACGTGATCCAGGAGACTTGGACCGTACTCCAAGGAACAAAGAGGCGATCACGAGGCGGGGCGCCCCTCCCTAGGCGCGCCCCGCCTCGTGGGCCCCCTGTTGCTCCACCGACGTACTCCTTCCTCCTATATATACCTCATTGCACCCCAAGCGATCGAGCAGGGCCAAAAACCTGAATTCGACCGCCGCAACTTCCTCAGTATCCACGAGATCCCATCTTGGGGCCTGTTAGGAGCTTCACGGAGGGGCATCCACCATGGAGGGCTTCTACATCATCACCATAGCCCCTCACGATGAAGTGTGAGTAGTTTACTTTAGACCTTCGGGTCCATAGCTAGTAGCTAGGCGGCTTCTTCTCTCTTTTGGATCTCAATACAATGTTCTCCCTCTCTCGTGGAGATCTATTCGATGTAATCTTCTTTTTGCGGTGTGTTTGTTGAGACCGATGAATTGTGGGTTTATGATCTAGATTATCTATGAACAATATTTGAATCTTCTCTGAATTCTTTTATGTATGATTGGTTATCTTTGCAAGTCTCTTCGAATTATACATTTTGTTTGGCCAACTAGATTGGTAGTTCTTGCAATGGGAGAAGTGCTTAGCTTTGGTTTAAATATTGCTGTGTCCTTTCCCGGTGTGACGAAGGGCAGCAAGGCACGTATTGTATTGTTGACATCGAGGATAACAAGATGGGGTTTTTATCATATTGCATGAATTCATCCCTCTACATCATGTCATCTTGCTTAAGGCATTATTCTGTTTTAACTTAATACTCTAGATGCATCTTTGGATAGCGGTCGATGAGTGGAGTAATAGTAGTAGATGCAGGCAGGAGTCGGGTCTACTTGTCTCGGACATGATGCCTATATACATGATCATACCTAGATATACTCATAACTATGCTCAATTCTATCAATTGCTCAACAGTAATTTCTTCACCCACCGTAGAATACTTATGCTCTTGAGAGAAGCCACTAGTGAAACCTATGGCCCCCGGGTCTATTCTCATCATATCAATCTCCATCACTTTAATACTTGCTTTGTTTTTTACTTTGCCTTTTACTTTTCACTTTGCATCTCTATACCAAAAATACCAAAAATATTATCTATCAGATCTCACTCTCGTAAGTGATCATGAAGGGATTGACAACCCCTAATCTCTATACCAAAGATACGGTCGAGCCTTCATCGAAGAGGTATGGATTTGCAAATATGTTCTTTAGAAGTCGCATCCAACTATGAATTTTATGTTCGCCCTGTATCAGGAAAAGGGTTTGCCGGACTATGTCCGGGGATCCGGCCAGTCGTACTCCCAATATCCGGGATTCGGTCCCAACCGAGGAGACGGGGGTCAATATGGGAGCAATGCCGGACTGTCCTTCGGATGAGGGTTCGGAAGATATGTCCGTCACTAACTCAGAAGTGGAGAGCACCATGAATCATCGACGCCGGAAGGCCGTTTTATGAGATCCCCGCTTCTCAAAAGAGGCATTCAGTGCCTTCGGCTCGGCTGATGCATACATCCGGGCTGCTCGAGATGGTCTTAACAGAGCCACAGAGCAGCATTTAAAAGATGTACAGGTGAGTTTAATTTTTCCGAATATGATAACCATATGCCAGTAGCCACCGAGACTTGAAGCAGTTGGCACAAGTGATTTGAGGATCGTTGTATAACCAGGTTCTTACGGAGAAGAACGACCTGCTAGCCCAAGAGCTGGAAAAGTGTCAAACACAGCTAACTGCTGTTACCGCCGAACTGGAGAAGTCCAAGAAGGCGTCGTCTGGTAATATTTCCCTCCATCAAGAAACAATAACTATATAGTAGCTTGTGCTAATACTGTTGCTTATCATAACAGGATCGTCCGACCAATTGGAGGAGAAACTGAAAGCCGCTCAAACGGGCGAGAAAGAGGCAAAAAGACTACACGCGGCAGGCGAGCGTGTTCTGACCCGAGTCAGAGAGGAGAAAAACAAACTCCAAGATTCAAACACTCAGCTGGGCGAGGAACTGAAAGATCTGCGGGCCCAGATGGCCGACTCCGTGAAGGAGAATAAAAGGCTGTGAGGCGGCATATTCAGTTGTGGCCAAACTTACCTTATGATAGTCCGAAGATGAAAGGAACTGATAGGGTCATGTTCGTAGGTATGCTGACGAGCCATCCCGAAGAGGAGATGTCTGGATTGTCGGATGATCTGTTACAAGGGCTGTCGCAAATGCACGAGCAAGCTCGGCAGACAATGCGGAGTGTTGCCAAGGCCTTATGGCCATCCGCCTCCCCTCCAGGAAGTATGGAGGAGCTTGTAGAACTATTCAAGGGAGTGCGGCGGCGCATCCGATTATGGAAAATATCGACCTACTGGGAGGATGCGCGAGAGGCTTGGGCCATGGTGAAAACACGGTATACCAAGCTTGATCCGAATCGCATGGCCCGGGTTGGACCTCTAGGGTCAGACGGAAAAGAAGTTCCCGTTAATTTGGTATATGAGCAAGTAGCAGTAGCTGCCAAATATTCTCAACAGGATTGTAACTTAGACAACCTGTTGGATGGTAGAGAGGAGGATATTTATGAGTCCAAGTGACTATGTACTTCCCTTGATATATGTAACTCTAGCTGAATTGTAAAATGATTATCGTGGCAGACCTTTTCGCTTCAACCTCTGGACCCGAAGGTGCAGAGTGTTTCCGAATACCAGTGTGGCCGAATGGACCGGGGTATGCGTGGAAACCAGGCGTAGTGGTCACTGTTGCTTGAATAGACAAGTTTGTATCCGGCTAGTTATGTTATATTAAGTTAAGATTGTAAGAAACATCTTCCAGAGAGAATAGTTCCATTAAGGGTTCCTTTCCCTGGGTGTGCATGTGTTAAAGTGCATGTCTGAACTGTGATTGAAAAATCGCAGTATATTTAACTTCTGGGGGGTTCACAATGGAGTTAATGCAAAAAACATCTTTTAATTCACCGACCGAATATTCCCTTAAGAACGCTAGCTTTCTGCTTCACCCAGTCTGAGGTACACATCTGGATGACCCGGCAGTAACAATCGCAGAGGTGCCCCCTTTATTCCCCAGCCGAACTAACGGGAACGTAGGGCATAAGCACAGGAGCCAGGTAACCCAGCTTGGCCAAAACTTAAGTCATATCAATGCAAATGATGGCAAAGAAAAGGTACATATGGGAAAAACGCATATGTGATGAGCTTGATGCTCCGGAAATAATAATAGCAAGCTTCTGTCCAAGAAGCCCCCATGTATAATGGACGTACATATTTGGAGATGTATGTGTCAGGGGTGCATGGTCCAACCGCACGAAAGCTGTAGGGCTAAAGAGCAAAAACGAAAAGAGAGAAAAAATGATGGAAACAACAGGGAGAAGGAGACGAACAAAGAGTTCGGCACTAGGCATAGAATCTTCGGAGTCTGGCCGTGTTCCAAGGGTTCAGCTCTAGGCGATTGTCTGACACATCACATAGACGGTACGCTCCTCCGGTGAGAACTTCGTCAATGATGAAGACCCCTCCCACTTGGGCTTGAGTTTGTCCTTTTTCTTCTCCGGAAGGCATAGAACAAGTTCGCCAACGTTATAAGTCTTGGCCCGCACTTCTCTGCTTTGATACCTGCGAGCATGTTGTTGACAAAATGCAGAACAGGCTTTTGCGACGTCGCGCTCCTCCTCCAGGGCATCTAAGCTGTCCTGCCGATCAAGTTCGGCCTCTCTCTCTTCGTACATGCGCACTCAAGGTGAGTCATGAATAATGTCGCAGGGTAACACTGCCTCTACGCTGTACACCATGAAGAAAGGTGTGTATCCAGTGGTGCAATTGGGCACGCTCCGCAGCCCTAGAGTACGGAGTCAAGCTCCTCAACCTAGTGCTTGTCTGATTCTTTCAAAGACCGCACTAGTCTAGGCTTGATGACGCTCATAATAAGACCATTGGCCCGTTCGACTTGACCGTTTGTTTGTGGATGGTAGAGCAGGCGTGTCGAGCTTGAAGCCCAGATTAGCGCACCAGGTTTCTACTTCGTCGGCTGTGAAATTAGAGCCGTTATCAGTGATGATGCTGTGTGGAACACCATAACGGTGTACCACGCTGGATATGAATTCTATCACCGGCCCGAACTCGTCCGTTTTAACTGGTTTGGCCTCTATCCACTTAGTGAATTTATCCACCATGACCAGCAGATATTTTTTCTTACGGCTTCCTCCTTTAAGGGGTCCAACCATATCTAGTCCCCAGACCACAGAAGGCCAAGCGATGGGGATTGTTTGTAGGGCAGTGGGGGGCATATGGCTTTGGTCGGCGAAGAGTTGGCATCCGACGCAACGTTGGACAAGGTCCTGTGCATCTACTCGGGCCGTCGGCCAATAAAATCCTGTATGGAAGGCCTTGCTAACAAGGGCCCAAGCAGCGGCGTGGTGCCCGCTGAGACCGGCATGAATCTCAGCCAGGAGTTGCCGCCCCTCCTCCTCAGAGATACATCTTTGAAGGACTCCGGTAGTGCTTTTCTTGTAGAGCTCTCCGTCGTGAACCTTGTAGGCCTTCGAACGCCGGACAACGCGGTGGGCCTCATTCTGATCCTCAGGGAGTTCCTTCCTACTAAGGTATGCCAAGAAGGGTTCGGTCCATGGGGCAATGACTGCCATGATGAGATGGGCCGACGGTGTTATTTTGGTGGTTGAGCCCCTGATGATATCGATGTGTTCAGAATCTGGGGTTGTGTTTGGATCCGGACTAGTGTTGCCGCTCTCCCCTTGCCACACCATGGATGGCTTAAAAAGCCTTTCCAGAAAGATGTTAGGTGGGACGAGGTCGCGCTTGGCGCCGATGCGGGCGAGGACATCTGCCGCTGGATTACTTTCTTGGGCCACGTGATGAAACTTGAGCCCCTCAAACCGAGCAGACATTTTTAGGACGGCATTATGATAAGCCGCCATCTTCGGGTCTTCGGCATCGAAGTCTCCATTAATTTGAGATATTGCGAGGTTTGAGTCCCCGCAGACTTCCAGGCGTTTTATGCCCATGGAGACAACCATTCGAAGGCCATGCAGTAAGGCTTCCTATTCTGTTGCGTTATTAGAGCCTGTGTATAATATTTGGAGTACGTACTGGACGACGTCTCCAGTGGGGGACGTTAAAACGACGCCCGCTCCTAGTCCTGCCAGCATTTTGGAACCATCAAAATACATAACCAGTTCGAATATGTGCCATACTCTTTAGGGAGTTCAGCCTCCGTCCATTCAGCGACGAAGTCAGCCAGTACTTGGGATTTAATGGCTCGACGCAGTTTGTATGTTCTGTTGAATGGAAGGAGCTCAATGGCCCATTTGGCGATCCGGCCCGTAGCATCGCGGTTGTTAATTATGTCATTGAGTGGTACTTCGGAAGCCACTGTGATAGAACACTCCTGGAAGTAGTGTCGTAGCTTCCGGGATGCCATGAAGACCGTGTATGCTATCTTTTGATAATGAGGGTACTGGGATTTGCATGGTGTGAGGACAGTGGATACGTAATATACTGGCTTCTGAAGTGGGAACTTGTGTCCGTCCTGTTCTCGTTCAACGACGAGCACGGCGCTCACCACCTGGTGTGTTGCCGATATGTATAATAACATGGGCTCGCCGACGTTTGGCGCGACCAGGATTGGGTTGCTCGCAAGAAGGGTTTTTATTTCTTCTAGTCCGTCTGTTGCCGCGTCCGTCCATTCGAATGGTCGGTGCGCCGTAGAAGGCGATATAGTGGCAATGCCTTTTCTCCCAATCTGGAGATAAAGCGGCTTAAAGTTGCACACAACCGGCGAGCTTTTGGACCTTTTTAAGCTCCGTTGGCGTAGCCAACTATGACAAAGCTCGGATTTTTGCTGGATTTGCTTCAATTCCTCTATTGGAAACGATGAAGCCTGGCAGTTTTCCAGCGGGGACGCCGAAAACACACTTTTTCGGATTGAGCTTAATGTCATATGCACGGGGCTGGTCGAATGTGAGACGTAGATCATCTATGAGTGTTTCGATGTGTCTAGTTTTGATGACGACGTCGTCCACATATTCTTCAACTGTCTTGCCGATCTGTTTCTCCAGGCATGTTTGGATCATGCGTTGGTAGGTGGCGCCAGCATTTTTTAGCCCGAAGGGCATGGTGTTGAAGCAGAATGGCCCATATGGGGTAATGAATGTTGTTGCAGCTTGATCGTACTCCTTCATTTTGAATTGATAGTATCCGGGATATGCATCGAGGAAGCACAGTGAGTCGTGTCCTGCGGTAGCATCAATAGTTTGGTCGATGCGGGGGAGGGGGAAGGAATCCTTAGGGCAGGCCTTGTTGATGTCTTTGAAATGAACGCACAGGTGCCAGGATTTATCCTTATTTGGCACCATCACCAGGTTTGCTAGCAGTCCGGGTGTTTTATTTCTCTAATGAATCCGGCCTAGATTAGCTTGGCTAGCTCCTCCCCCATAGCTTGGGGTTTATGTTCGGAAAAGAGCCGCAGTGTTTGTTTGACCAGTTTATATCCCTTCAATATATTGAGGCTGTGTTCGGCCAACCTGCGTGGGATTCCTGGCAAATCAGAAGGGTGCCAGTCGAACATGTCCCAGTTCTCGCACAGGAACTCTCATAGCGCGGCGTCAACGGTTGGGTCTAGTTGTGCTTCAATAGATGCTGTCTTCTTGGGGTCCGTTGGATGGACCTGGAATTTGACTATTTCCTCCGCCGGTTTGAAGGAGGTGGATTTGGGTCGTTTGTCTAGGATAACATCATCCCTGTCCATCGTGGAGCGTAGTGCGGTTAATTCTTCGGCCGCAAGGGCTTCAGATAATGCCTCAAGGGCCAGGGATGCGGTTTTATTTTCAGCGCGGAGTGCTATGTCCGGATCACTGGGGAGAGTGATTATGCCATTGGGCCCGGGCATCTTAAGCTTCATGTACCCGTAATGAGGTACAGCCTGGAAGCCTGTAAATGCATCTCGCCCCAAGAGGGCGTGATATCCGCTGTTAAAGGGGCCACTTGGAATGTTATCTCTTCGGACCGATAATTCTCCGCGTGCCGAATTCCACGTCAAGTGTTATTTTTTCCCGCTGCGCCTCCCGACTGGGAATGAATCCTCGGAAGGTCGTGCTGCTTTGCTCGATGCGGCTCCTGTCTATTTCCATTTTGTGGGGTGTATCTTCGTTGATGAGGTTTAGTCCACTGCCGCCGTCCATGAGAACCTTGGTGAGCCGAAAGCCGTCCACGATTGGACTTAGGACCAAGGCGACTGGTGCTCGGGCTGTCCTGTATTTTGGTTCGTCACCGGCATTAAAAGTTATAGCCGTGTCGTTCCAATGGTTTATTGCTGCGATTTGATAGACTTTGGCGAGTTCGTAGAGTGCCCTTTTGCGCCTATTATTTGAAGCGAATGTGTCAAAGACTGTCAGTACTTTGTGGTCGTCGTCTTCTGGGGGGCTTGTTCTAGGGTATTCTTGGTGAGGATATCCTCGCCGCTCTTGGCCACTTGCCAGAGTATCCAACATGCTCTAAGGCTGTGGGTTGGTATGTTATCCGGTGTTGTGTGTATTTTGCATGGCCCATCGAGCCATCCTTCCAAAACAGTTCCGCGCCCTGTAATGGGCTTGTATTTCTTTACTATTGAACCGGGCGTGCCACGAGGGTGCACCCTTTTCGCCTGAACAAGGGGTTGCGTGGGGACAGATGGTTCCCAACGGGCTACCTAAGTTTTCTAGGCGCTTTTCCATTGTGTTGTACTTCTGTACGATAGTTACCAAGTCGGCTAAGTGTAATATGCGATGACGGTTGATGGCGTTGAGGATTCCTTCGTCCATGCAATTGTGACGGAACACTGAGATCACTTCCTCGTCGCGGCAATCTTTAATCTTGTCTTTGACAAGAAGGAATCTGGCCCAGAAGTGGTGGACCGTTTCCTGAGACAGCTGATGTATGCTCATGAGAGCGCTTATATTTCGGGTTCCGGGAGACCCTCTAGGTTTGAACTCTGGGGTGCGCGCGGAGATCTCGCCCCCTACCAACCTGCACCTCGTCGCCTCGCAAAGATCTAAACTACCAAAGGAACAACACAAGAGACACAAGGTTTATACTGGTTCGGACCACCATTGTGGTGTAACACCCTACTCCAGTGTGTGGTGTGGTGGATTGTCTCTTGGGCTGATGATGAACAATACAAGGAAGAACAGCCTCGCGAGTGTCTGTTCTTGGCTGGTGCGATGAACTGCTGGGGGGAGTTCAGTCGCTCTCTCTCTCTCTCTAGATCCAAGATGATGATCCTCCTCCATCCTGTGGGTGGCTAGTCCTATTTATAGGCAGAGGCCCTGGGCCTCTTCCCAAATATTGAGCGGGAAGGGCGCCAACAATTGGCCATTTTGAAGGGGAACATCTAGTACACTTATCCTGACTAAAGTTGGTCCTCGCTTTGTCAAAGGCTCTGGTGGTGACGCCTTGGCTTGGGCTCCACGACGACTTCCTTCCTGCCGTTACCTTGGTCTTGGTCTTGTTGCACCGAAGCAGGTGCCTTTGCTTGATGCTCTCGCTGCGCTTGCCCCTTTGCACCAAAGAGGAAATGAGGACAATCGCGGGCTGGCGCGCCCTTGGCGCCCTTGGTCGTCATGGCTTGCATCATGGGCACCTCGTGAGGTACCGCCTTGATCTCTCCGCCTCCTCGCGAGCCGGCTGACAAGGCCGTGCTCGAGGAAGCTTCATGTCATCCGCCCAGCAGGCATGGCCCCTCACGAGGTCTTGAGCTTGTCTTGATGAAGGCAGGCCGTCTTTGGGCCACCCCTTGAGCCACGCCCGCGGCAGCGAGCAAGTCTGGCTACCCCTGTTTCGAATGCCGGCAGTAGCCCCAGGCCCAAAGGCACGCTGGACTTAGCTGAGCGAGAAGCGAAGGGCAAGTCTGAAGAACATGGGCCCTAACAGCCTTGACCTCGGCGCCGTGTGGCGGTTGATTGGACGTGGGCGCCTTTAGCAACTGCGCGAATCGACAAAAGAGCGGCATCTGTCTAGGCTTTGCTTCCTCTTGTCATTGCTCAGATCCCCTTTCTTGCGCCTTTCCTTCCTGCCTCCGGAATCTCCAGATCTACTTCGACCGCGTGCCCTAGCGAGACATGGCGCCTCGCTAGACCCCGGCCGGAGCTTGGTACTCACCCGCCTTGGACTCGCCGAACGTGTCGGAGAAGGGCCTTGCCGAGTGCGCCCGGATGGTGGCGGCGCAAGGCAGCAACGAACAGCGGTGCTCGGGGCCGGCCCCTCCCTTCTGAGGGCCAAGGAAGCACCTTCTATCCTCTCTTCATGGCGCCATTGCTTCTTTGATGCAGTGCCTCCCTTTTCCGAAGTTCTTCTTTTACGTCCTCCGCCATTACAAACTGCAAGCTCTGCACCTCCACCCCAACTCTGTTCTTCTTCTGGCGATCTTCGCCTACTATTGTGAGGCTCATATCGGGGTGCAGCCCTCAGTGGCCTTGCTGCGCCACTACTTCTACCTCTAGACCTCTTGCGGGCCCATCTCCGCGTGCGCGAGCTTTGTTGCGTATGGCAGCTCCAATGCCATCTCGAAGCTCGGGAAGAGGATTGAGGGCTTCAGGAGCAAGTGGGTCATGGTAGACGCTGGGCGCATCCACCCTCGGCTGATTCTGCCCACGGAGCAACCCACGACCTCCGACGATTGGTCTCACACAGAACTCATGGATCCCCTTGTGGCCGGTCTTTGGAGAAGATGAGCAGCGGACTGCGGGTGGGCAACATGGCGGCAGCGGCTTACTGCAGGCATCGCTCCTGAGGGAGTTCCTGGAGCACCAAGTGGCCCCGCTTCGTCAGTACTCGCTTCCGCTGTGGAGGCCTCGCCCGAGCCCCGCAGTCTTGGCCGATGAAGATCTGGCCGCGGTCCTCCAATCTTTGGTCGGGGGAGACGTGGCGAGGCTGGAGGGCGCTCCTGTACCCCTGTTCCTTCGAGATGATTGGGAGAAGGCTGTGAACTCCATGCCCGTCTTCAATGGGGACGGGCCCGTGCCCGCGGAGGTTCTCGAGGACCCGGCGGCCCTGGCGACGGTGAACGTGTCCTCCGGCGACTCCAGCGAAGAGGAGGAAGAAGAGGAGCGAGAAGAGGGGCCTGACTTCGAGGCGACCGACGGGGAGTCGAGAGCGCCCCTCCCCCGGCGCAGCTCCCGCTCTCTCTGCCTCTTCCCGAGTGACGACGAGGATGGCGATGAGTGGGCCGGCGAGAGCTTGCCCCCGATCCCGAAGAAGGACAGGGCAGGCTGGTCCCCATGGAGTCTCTGCCCGGCTCCGAGGCGATCCGAAGACGCGCCTCCTGCTCCCGGGCCTCTTGAGGCCTATCCCTGCAGCCGGCTCTCGGGCTTCAAGTATGGCCGGAGGTTGCTCGAGCCCGCGAGCGATGACCAGTAAGTGCTTGATTCTTGTTTTATTCCTTGATTTATCGCTGAGGCTTGATATTTGTATCCCTTGGCTAGGCTGGCGCCTGCGGCGAAGGAGCTGAAGGGAGCTCCCGAGGCTTTGTCTGGGGCAGTGCCTCCGCCCGCGAAAGAAGGTGACGGCAAGACACGGGCCTCTCCTTCCCAGTCATCCTCGCGAGGCTTGGTGGAGCTAGCTGGGGCGAGCTCAGCCCCCATGGCCCAAGCGACTCCTGAGGTATCCTTGCCTGATGCCACCGATGCAGCTATTGTGGCGCAGAAGGCCCCGCCTCAGGGTGCTATGGTTACGCTGCCGTCCTCTCCTCCTACTCCACCCACTACTGTCTCTCCAACTCCTCCCACTGTCCTGGATCGTGCTGCTGCTGAACTGGACCGGCTGCGGCAGGATCTTCTGGGCGCCGACCCTTGCTTGGTGGCCGGGCGCTTGGAGCTGGTCTCTGGCTGGGTTCGCTGTGATGCTTCGATTCAAGCGGCGCTGGTTCAGGCCGCGACGGCTTGCGACGAGGAGAAGAAGGCCGTTCTTGGGGCGAAGGCTGCTCGCGACGCCGCCTTGGGGAGGTAGCCGACGTCCGAGGTTGCTGCAAGGTGCTGGAGAGCGAGCTGTAGGGCCTGCGTGACCAGCTCGCCAAGGAGGCCCGCATTCGCCAAGAGAAGGAGGAAGACATGAAGGCTCTTGAGGCGGCCGTCAAGGACCGAGACGCCAAGCTTAACAAGCGCCGTGACCGCCTGGGTGCGCTAGAGCAGGAGTTGGAGGTGAAGAGGGTCGAGCTGGACGGCAAGGCGCGGGTCCTCGCCGAGGATCGCGTGGCCTTCGCGGAGATGGAGGTGAAGGCTCGCACCCTGCTGAGGTAGCTTCTGACGGTGGCACAGAAAGCCCGCTGGCGGCACCGAGGGCGACCACCAAGATGCTTCCCTTCCTGATCCGCGCCCTTGAAGATGTCACCCTTGGCCTTGGCCCTACGGCTGAGGCCGAGGCGCGTGTCCTGTCTTCTGCAGCGCTGACGCGCGTCCTTACCCACGTCTACCTTCACGATCCCGACGTCGACCTCGACAGCCTGCTGGAGCCCGTGAGCGGCGAGCTTGCCGCTGCCGCTGCTGAGGCCGTGAAGGGTCAAGCGGAGGCTCTACTGGCGAAGTTCCGGGCCTTCAGCACCAAGCCGAAGCGAGGCGCTGCCGGTCCTGAGGCTTCACGAGGCGAACCCGCTCAGCGCAGCTCCGTCATCAACAAGTGACTCCTTGTGGCTCTGATACGCTTCAGCTCCTGCAACATGCATCATGCCTCGGGGAGGCGTTTAAACTTGCGTTTGGTGTTGTGACAACAGTTATGGACTATAATATTTGCTTTTGAATTCCTTGAGATTTGCGCTTTTCCTTCCTACTTGCTTATGTTCTACGCCGGCAGAGCCGGCCCTTGCTCTCGGCCGCCATTAGCCCCGACCGGAAACCAGGACGGGACCAAGGAGTGAGGGGCTACGTGACAAGTTAGGCTCATGAGTCGCGATGCTCAGGAGTCCCCCTTGGCGCACGAACAGCAAGTAGGGAGGTGAGATGTACGGGTGAATTTACCATTCTACGTCTACAGAGCCCGGCCCCGCTCATACCTCAACCGCTGTTAGCCTTTCGGAAGTAAGGAGTGAGGGGATACGTGACCAGTTAGGCTCCTGAGTCACGATGGTCAGGAGTCCCCCTTGACGTTCAAACGGCCTTCATACCTTGGCTCCGCTCGGGGAGGGACGTGCGACGAACAAGGCCCGAGGGGCCTGGCTGGGTGGTGTCCGTCTGGGCATGACCCAGGCGTAGCCCCCGTGCCCAGCGCCCTCGCACGGCACTCCCGAGGGGAGGCGTTGCGATGAGGCCAGACATTGAGCTCTAGGCTCCCTGAGGTTGATGCGGCCGGGGGCCACCCTCAGTTGTTTATCACCAGCGCGGAGCATAGCGCTTCCGTATGTGTATGGGCATAGCCGCTCCTCGGCAGTGTCGTCAGCCAGCGCGGAGCATGGTGCTTCCACTGGTGCGTGGGAGGGGGCTCCCCTCCGGGAGGAGCCCCCGGGGCGTGTACAGCCCCGCCCTGACACGTGGCTGGCACGGTAGGGCCTGACGAGGTGTATCTGGGCACCCGTGAGACAGTAGCGTGACTCACGGGGCCCCTACCTCAAGCGGGTTGCGCTGGCACGCCTTAACTTGTGATGTGTTCCTGCAAATTTGGTTAGATGCCGACGCTCTCGTCCTCGGGTCCCGGCCCTCGGCGGGTCTCGGCCGTCGCTGGTATGCTGCGGTCGCGATGCCGTGAACAAGGCCAGAGGGTGAGGGCTGGAGAGCCAGATGAGCCCATGAGTCGCGATGCTCGGTACCCCCCTTTAACGTGCAAGCGGCCGACATGAAGGAAGAAGGGGTGCCGTGGGACGGGCATCAAATAATAATCATGATGGGTCGAAGCATGACCTGAAATAAACGCCAAGAGGGGTACATGCGGCTGGAGTGCAGCCCGGCGACTTGGGGATGATGCAGCCCGAGGGGCGCCCCCAACAAGGTAAGCTAGGAACATGAAGTAAAAGGGATACATGCCGCAGGGACGGACCCACGCGGCCTGGGAATGATGCAGCCCTGGGGGGCGCTCCCAGCTGGAAATGAAACTTGGAGGGTGTCACCTGATAACGTTGAAGACGAAGGGGTGATGAAGCAGACGTCTTGGGCTGCGGAAGCCGATCTTCATGAGCCTCCAGGCCCTGGAGCCTCGGGAGGCTCCGGAGGCGCTGGTGGCTCCTCGCGGACCATCTCCATGTCACAGCCCTAGAGTTTGCTTGTAACTTGTGGCATTGCATCTATGCATCATGTTTAAATTTCATGAAACTTGAAATGGGGATTCATCCAAACCCTAGCACCAGATCAAATCAAACTAGGTCCAAATAAAATATTTTCTCAATGACCCAGAATGCCCTTTGGAAATGTTCATGACTTCTGATAAAGGTGAAAACCTCTGCCAAAAATGGTGAACATAATTATAGGTCATTCCTGGATTTTTGAGTTAAATCTTAAAGTATTTGAATTTGGGCATTTAAACACTATAAGTAATTAGAATGCTCAAATAATGCTGAAATTAAACGTGGGCCACTAGAATAATCCATAGAGTGTCCACAAATTATTGCAGCATTTTACAAAGTGCTTTAGCATATTTTAATAAAGGCAAACAGTTGCAGAAAATTAGAAAACAGAAATAAAAGAGATAGAGAGAGAGAGAGAAGGACTACCTGGCCCACCTACCTGTAGCCGGCCCAGCTCGCTGGCCCAGCCCACCTGGCGCCTCCTGTCGTCTTCTCCACCGCGCCAGGAGGACGCGGGCGTGTGCCCGACCCACGCGCGGCCACCTCCTGCTTACCTACGAGCCCCTGGACGCGTGGACGACTCCCGCGTGCCGTCCTGATCCCGCACACCGCTTCGCTCACTCTCCCCCACGGCCCTCTCTCCTCTGCTCCCTCTCTCTCACCCGGACCGAACGCGTCCGTCGCCGCCGACGAGCACCGACGTGGCCACAGCCACTGCCTCGCCTCGTCGTTGCACCCAGAGGCTCCGCCTCGACCCCCTCTTCCTCTCCACCGAGCCACGAGGTCCCGGACGCGCTGCAACGCCGCCACCGCTATCATTTACCTCGTCGGCCACCGGAGATTGTCGCCGTCGATTTGCCGCCTCCCGAGCTTCCTCGAGCCCGCTTTGACGCCTGCTGCAACCGCCGTGAGCTTCTGCTCCTCCTTCCCCTCTCCGTTCTTTCTGTTGCACGCCGTAGCCGCCGCACCACCTGTGCCCGAATGCCGGCCGCCGCTGCTGAGCTGGTAGCCGTCGCCTTCGGCCACCTAGCGGCCCGTCCGTCGTGCTCAGCTTCCTCCCCGCGCTGCGTAGAGCACGTAGGTGCCTCGCACGAGCCTCCCCGGCCACCGTAGCGTCGACCCCGAGCTCGACCAAGCTCCGGCGACCGACAAGGTCGACGCCGGTGACGACTCCGGCCAACTCAGGCCCAGCCGCTGCCACTACTAGACGCGGACGAGCGCCCGCGTCACGTAGACGCCCTCCGCCGACCATTTGGTCGCCGGAGGAGGAAACCCACACCTCTCCGCCGTCCCTGGCCTTGCCGGCGACGAGCCCCGGGTCAACTCCGGCGAGTTTGACCCGGGTTGACCAGATTGACCTCCCCAGGTCCGGAAAAGTGGGCCCGAGCCTGCTAATTTAGTTTAGTGCTAATTAACTTTTAGTTCACCAGCTAAGTCACTGACATGTGGGCCCACGCCCTAATTAACTTAGGTTAGCATTTAACTTAGCACTAATTAACTCCGTTAATTAGCTGTGACACTGACACGCGGACCCCACTGGTCAGATTTGACCTGGCCGACCCAGTTGACCTGCTGACGTCACACCTATGTCATGCTGATGCAGTAAAGCATTTTCTGGATTTAAGTTTATCCAGGAAATTCCAGAAAATAGTATAAACTTCAAAAAATCATAGAAATTAATCTATAGCTCAGAATGAAATAAATTATATATGAAAAATTATCAGAAAAATGCAACCTATCCATCTGTATCATTTTCATGCGTGTTTGAGAAAGTTAACCTCACTTTTTAGGATGAAACATGATTAGGACAAATTTGATAATAGTTTTGGAGTTGGAATTTGATCTAGTTTTGAATTCCACTTCAATCAAAATGACTTTCTGTTGCATTAGCTCAAATCACAGCATATTGCCATGTCATGATCATGCATAATATTGTGCATTGCATTGATTGTGTTTCATACGTATTTGCGGTATTTGTCCCCTCTCGATAGACGTGGTTCCTGCGATGAGTTCGATTACACCAATGAAGAACTATAATATCTTCAGAAGTGCTAGGCAAGCAAAACACCCTTGTTCATTCCGATACAATCCTACTCTCTCACTCCTGCTCTCTTTAAATGCAGTAGGGCAACAACGACTCATGTATTACTTGCTGCGGTAGCTGAACCCCTTTATCCTCTGCATGACTGTCATTGCCACAAGAGATAGATGAAACCCACTAGCATGAGTAGGAGTTGTTTGAGCCCTGTTGTGCCTACTCATTCATGCTTGTTTGTCATATGCACTCTTTGTTTAGAGTTGAGTCAGTCGATTCATCGAGGATGAATCGGAGGTGTGTGAACATGTCCTCTTGTTGAGAGCTAAGTGTGTGAACACGATTTGGTAAAGGTAGCGGTGAGAGGCCATGTAGGAGTACATGGTGGGTTGTTTCATTGAAGCCGTCCTCGGGAACTGAGTTACGTGTTTGTGATCCATGAGCAGTTACTACCACACATTGGGATCCTTAATTGACTCTCTCGGCTTCTTAACAACCCTTGTTCTCTGTCCAGGAGTTGCAACTAGTTTACGGTGTTTGTAGGATATGTGTTGGATGCCGTGCGTGGCCGACCCTAGGGTGGGCTATGATGTGGTAGATACACCGTGGCACGGTGTCTGCGGCGCCGTTGGTGTCTCGGGAACCCTGCTCACATCGTTCGGGGCCGTATGTGGAAACCTCGGCCGGACTCCCTGTGGATGGAACACGAATAGGCGATAAACCTGGACTAGAGACTTGAGTGTTTAGGTAGGTCGTGGCCGACACCCTCGCTGGGCTTCCGCTTGAAGGTTGCCGAGTACATGTCGTGTAAACGGAGATAAGTGGTGAGAGCGTGTGTGAAGAAGTACACCCCTGCATGGTTATCATCATCTATTCGAATAGCCGCGTCCGTGGTAAGGACTTCTGGGTTGCCTATATCAGTTCATAGACAAGTGAAAGTGGATACTCTAAAATGCGCAAGATAAGCGTGAGTGCTATGGATGGCGTTCTCGTAGGTAGACGGGAGTGGATCCATAGTGGTGTATTGATTGGTGAATATGTGGACTCGTGTGCGCCACCTCAAAAGAGCTACTTGCAGTCGTAGTTCAGGATAGCCACCGAGTCAAAGCTGGCTTGCTGCCGTTAAACTCCACCACCCCCTTTGGTCTGGATACCGATGCATATGTAGTTAGTTCGATGTAAGTCTTGCTTTGGGTACATTTGTACTCACGTTTGCCTATTTTATGTTTTGCGAGAGAGACTTGGTCTCGCTAGTAATTCAGCGTGGACTTGACGTTTAGCTTGTTACCTCAGCTACGATCTTGTGCCCTCGGCGGGATCAGTAGATAGTCGAGGCTTCTCGGCCTTTTTCATTTATAGTTATGCGTACTTTCGGACATGTTAAGCTTCCGCATGTGTTTGACTTGTATGCTCACGAATGCTGGATCGAGAGACCCATGTTTGTAATATCTCGCTCCTCGGAGCCTAATGAATAAATACTTGAGTCGTAGAGTTATGTTGTGATGCCATGTTGTATTTACACATATCGAGCATATTGTGTGTATGATTGAAATGCTTGGTATGTGTGGGATCCGACAACCTAGTTGTTTATCCTTGGTAACTTCTCTTATGGGGAAATGTAGTCTTGTGCTTCCATGAGCCATAGTAGTCCTTCTAACCCGGTTCACCGGAGTCCTGCTTAGCCCAGCACTCTTGCTTGGAACACTTGGTAGCCGGCATGTGTTTCACTTCATTCTGTATGCATCCCCTACGGGAAATGTCACGCGGTGACATCCGAGTCCTGCCTAGCTTTCTGACTGGGTTCCCGAGTCCTGTTAGCCCAGTGTTACAGCCCGGATTCGCACGTCAATCGAGCATGCTCGATGTTGATTCATGTATACTGTCCCCATGGGTTAGTGCCGCTTTGGGTTCACGACTAGCCATGTCGGCTGGGTTCTCTATCATATGGATGCTAGCGACACTATCATATACGTGAGCCAAAAGGCAAAACGGTCCCGGCCATGGTAAGGCGACACCCGTGGGAATACCGTGCGTGAGGCCGCAAAGTGATATGAGGTGTTCTTGGCTAGATCGATGTGACTTGGAATCGGGGTCTGACAGTGATGGTATCGAACTGTTGCTGTAGGATTACCAAGCCAAACTGGTCTAAGTTGAGTCTAGAAATGCGTTAGTTATGCAAGGGAATTGATTGGGGAAGGGAACGTAAGGCTCTTTTTACTCCTTATATCTAATGACCTTCTAATCTGAGTCAACCTCTTCTCTTCTACGGGGATTAAGAACTAGGCCTTCTCATCTATCTATCAGGATGACGAGTTACTATGATAGAGACTTATAGGATTGATGGATTTAAGCCCCAATTCGGTTTCTACTACTTCCGTGTGTTGTTAGTTAATCTCAGAACCTTGATATTATGATGTTGAGAGGTTATGCCACCATTTTTGCAGGATGTCTCAAATCTTTTTGAACATTTACAGCCGTTATGCTGTCCGAGTCATCCCAGGTTTCTAAATAGTCTGATGCATTTGCAAATCCTTTCTTTCCTTTCCCGATGTCCTTTATGGTCAGAATAAGCACACTAACTAGTCAGTCGAGGTACTCTATTGCCTCGACATATATGTTGGAGCTATTATTATTACCCTAGGTGTTTTAGGGAGTCACCTAGTAATCTAGCCATGTTTTGTGTTCCCGGTGTGATGATTCTGACCGTCATTCTCGAAAGCATCCCGTGATGCCATTTAGTTAGTAGGTATTCTATTCTTGGGTTGTTGAACCTGAGATTCACCCTACTTCATGTTGTTAGTATTTGCTAGTTCCCTTAAGATATTAGTAACCTTTGTGATAGTCCTCGAGGTCCGTGGTATTTCCTTCTTCCAAATACCATGAACCATTAAGGAAGAAGTTCTTTGAACCAAAAGCTCACAACCAGAGTACTCTTGAGGAGTACTCCATTCATATTGTGACTCTGCCAGTCCTTCCTTTTCTGCATGGGTTATCCGGAAGAATTATGTTGAACTTTGCCTGACATACTTATCTATGCATCAACAACTCAGAAAGTCATATGTTCCTTTGAGTTGTCCCTCTTTAGTTATTTATCGGCCCTCGTCTATCAATTGATAATCATGAGTAATTGTGCATCTGTGTTATCGATGCTTATTATTCTTGTGGTCTGTCAAGCCATTCTATTCCAGAATGACTAGGAGAAACAAGCTCTAGTACCTCATCCATTTCTAGGATTGGGTCAAAGCAGTTGTATTCCGCAGATCAAATGCAATCAAGCTTTTGATTCTGTTCTACCCTGAAGTATTACCCATTTTATGTCAGGAACGTCATGAGAATTGCACCTTCTCTTATGAATTCTTGATGCAGTGATACTTCTCGCCATAATTATTTATTCCTCGGTCCCGTGTTGTTGTAACCGGAATGCCGACAAGTGAACTATGATGTGTGAAATCAATACTCCTAGCAACCCTTTTTCTTGGTAGTTAATGGACAATACTCTCATTCTTAGTGTGCTGGTTATTGAATTATCATTCTAAGACTGATCGTGCTACCTAGTCCATTTTTCCTGGTGCACTCTTAGATCAAGAGTTAGGATTGTGTCAAACCCTCACTCTTTTGATCATATCATCTTGCCTTGAAAAGCAAGGTTGTTCTCGAGCTTAGTAACATATCGGTGGTTCGTGATTTTCCGAATATCTTCTTGGAAGTATTACCAGGCTGTCCCCTGACTGTTATGTTGAGCTCGTGATCAAGTTGGTTTCCCTCTAAACTAGCCATTCTCCAAGAATCTGTGTTGGATACCCTGAGCTAGTTGGTTAAGCTAAACAACAACTTGGAGAGTTGGAAGATAAACGCTTGCCTAACTTAGTTCGTTCTATGGGATATCCTTGTGTGTGTGTGTGTGTTGAAGAGAGATGATATCTCCATCAATTGGTCCTCGTGATCAGTTGTTGGATCTATTGCCTTGTCAAAACCTTGATTTGAGTGTGGGCTATCGTCAAGTCAAATCAGAGCCAACGATGTTCCTAATGTTGTCTTACTCGTGGTTGATCCCTCGAGCATACATCATTACATCTTTCGGTCTGACCAATACTATCACCGTGTTCACATGATGGTGGAAGTCCAGTGATATGGAAATTCCGATGAGTTGCTGTTAAGCCGATCAGCAACATTTTGTCTTCCCCATGATTCATGTTGAACATCAACCTAGTGCTGAAAACTTTGTAAGAAATGCCTTCGTGTTCCGGTCATGAAGCTTATGCTTGGATGGAAGAAGTGACTTCCTCGAATTCATGTGCATTTGGTGCAAGTTGCCGCCGTGAGCTCGAGAAAGATTGTTTTTGTTCCCTCTGGTACCATCCCAAATCAGTCATGCATGTACGAAGTATGCTATGGTTGACAGGCTCGCTACCTCCATTCCATATGTATCTCCTAGTACACCAAGCCACCGATTGACTTGTTCAAGAAACATGGAGTCTGTTCTAAGGTTAATCCTTTGGACTTCCACGCGTGGAGACTTCAATATCCTTGATGATGGTTCCCCACCTGAGCTCGATAGTGTTTTATTATATGACTTCTACATGGTCATGCTTGTCTTGGATAGTGTGTTCACATGTATGTAGCAGAACCAGCTCATGTTTTGGAGCTTGCTATCGTAGCTCATTTCCCGAGAATCTCATAGCGTCATCCCGTCGGTTTGTGTTGCAAACTTTCTTTTCGGACATGCTTTATGCGAAATATCCTGTTACCAACCAGATCTGAATCTCGAGGCGGATATGATGGTTGGAACTTTTTCCGTGATCTATGATGTAGGTCCCGGCAGGGTTGATGTTCTGGCCGACACACCTAGCCGGAAGATCTTTCATTGTAGTATCTTTGACCATCTTTCCATGAGGATTTCGTGCGACTTATAATAGAAGTTGTTCCTTAGGGATCCTTGTGCTCTCTGTTTCTTCGATGATTCCATAACCATTGAAACGTTGGAAACACTCTCGACTGTTGAGTTTTTCCCCAGTTACCAGAATCTTTCCCAGAATTTGCATTTTGTTCCCAGCTTGCACCTCAGTAGTTGTTGTCCAGGATCACCTTCAAAAGTGGACTTACCATGGGTCCTATCCATCTCCGATGATAAGAAAATCATCCATTATGTTGTCTTCAACAAGGTAGTCCACATCATCCATCCCAGTCCGAGTATGTCATTCCTTCGAACTCCTTCAAACGAACGTTTGTAAATTGCCTTAGGCTGGTATAAAGAGTTTCAATGATCTCTGAATCAAAAGTAATTCTTTTTGCCACTTAAGGGAATATTTCTGCGAGTCACCTTCCTTAAGATGTCTCGTTATGTATCATGGCAACTCAACTCCTCGCTACGTTGACAACCGTTCACCACCTTCTTAAGTGTGGAATTGTGTTTACGTAGTGAACCTTCGTGATCTGTTACACTCCATCCCTATGGATGTATGTTTCATGTCTCAGCTCGAGAAATGTTCAACGTCTCATTCCGTGAGTTGATCGTCGGTTGTCCGATCTTCAAAAAGACTGATTCTTCTAGAGTTTTCCCTTTCCTCTTGTTGTCATCTTGGTTGGAGTTCTCCGAGCAAGACATCAAGACAAAGATGATGATCGAATCAACGTTCTTATGAAGTGCAAGTTGGATCGAGAAGATCACGATAGTTTGTGACCTCCTTTCTTCTTACCTCATGACTTGAATCTCGGGACGAGATTCTTGTTTAGTGAAATTGAGTTGTCACAGCCCTAGAGTTTGCTTGTAACTTGTGGCATTGCATCTATGCATCATGTTTAAATTTCATGAAACTTGAAATGGGGATTGATCCAAACCCTAGCACCGAGATCAAATCAAACTAGGTCCAAATAAAATATTTTCTCAATGACCCAGAATGCCCTTTGGAAATGTTCATGACTTCTGATAAAGGTCAAAACCTCTGCCAAAAATGGTGAACATAATTATAGGTCATTCCTGGATTTTTGAGTTAAATCTTAAAGAATTTGAATTTGGGCATTTAAACACTATAAATAATTTAAATGCTCAAATAATGCTGAAATTAAACGTGGGCCACTAGAATAATCCATAGAGTGTCCACAAATTATTGCAGCATTTTACAAAGTGCTTTAGCATTTTTAATAAAGCCAAACAGTTGCAGAAAATTAGAAAACAGAAATAAAAGAGATAGAGAGAGAGAAGGACTACCTGGCCCACCTACTTGTAGCCGGCCCAGCTCGCTGGCCCAGCCCACCTGGCGCCTCCTGTCGTCTTCACGCGCCCGAGGAGGGCAGGCGTGTGCCCGGCCGCGTCGCCACCTCCTGCTTGCCGACGAGCCCCTGGACGCGTGGACGACTCCCGTGTGCCGTCCCGATCCCGCTGACCACTTCGCTCACTCTCCCCCACGGCCCTCTCTCCTCTGCTCCCTCTCTCTCGCTCGGACCGAACGCGTCCGTCGCCGCCGACGAGCACCGCCGTGGCCACAGCCATTGCCTCACCTCGTCGTTGCGCCCAGAGGCTCCGCCTCGACCCCCTCTTCCTCTCCACCGAGCCACAAGGTCCCGGACGTGCTGCAACGCCGCCACCGCTGTCGTTTCCCTCGTTGGCCATCGGAGATTGTCGCCGTCAATTCACCGCCTCCCGAGCTTCCCCGAGCCCGCTTTGACGCCTGCTGCAACCGCCGTGAGCTTCTGCTCCTCCTCCTTCCCCTCTCCGTTCTTTCTGTTGCATGCCGTAGCCGCCGCACCACCTGTGCCCGAACGCCGGCCGCCGCTGCTGAGCTCGTAGCCGTCGCCTCCGGACACCTAGCGGCCCGGCCGTCTTGCTCAGCTCCCTCCCCGCGCTGCGTAGAGCACGTAGGTGCCTCGCACGAGCCTCCCCGGCCACCGTAGCGTTGACCCCGAGCTCGACCGAGCTCCGGCGACCGCCAAGGTCGACGCCGGTGACGACTCCAGCCATCTCAGGCCCAGCCCTGCCACTACTAGACGCGGACGAGCGCCCGCGTCACGCTAGACGCCCTCCGCCGGCCATTTGGTCGCCGGAGGAGGAAACCCGCACCTCTCCGCCGTCCCTGGCCTTGCCGGCGACGAGCCCCGGGTCAACTCCGGCGAGTTTGACCCGAATTGACCCAGTTGACCTCCCCCGGGTCCGGACAAGTGGGCCCAGAGCCCTGCTAATTTAGTTTAGTGCTAATTAACTTTTAGTTAACCAGCTAAGTCACTAACATGTGGGCCCACGCCCTAATTAACTTAGGTTAGCATTTAACTTAGCACTAATTAACTCCGTTAATTAGCTGTGACACTGACACATGGACCCCACTCGTTAGATTTGACCTGTCCGACCCAGTTGACCTGCTGACGTCACACCTATGTCATGCTGATGTAGTAAAGCATTTTCTGGATTTAAGTTTATCCAAGAAATTCCAGAAAATAGTATAAACTTCAAAAAATCATAGAAATTAATCTGTAGCTCAGAATGAAATAAATTATATATGAAAAATTATCAGAAAAATGCAACCTATCCATCTGTATCATTTTCATGCATGTTTGAGAAATTTAACCTCACTGTTTAGGATGAAACATGATTAGGACAAATTTGATAATAGTTTTGGAGTTGGAATTTGATCTAGTTTTGAATTCCACTTCAATCAAAATGACTTTACATTGCATTAGCTCAAATCACAGCATATTGCCATGTCATGATCATGCATAATATTGTGCATTACATTGATTGTGTTTCCTTCTGTGTTGCCGGTATTTGTCCCCTCTCGATAGACGTGGTTCCGGCGATGAGTTCGATGACACCAATGAAGAACTATAATATCTTCAGAAGTGCTAGGCAAGCAAAACCCCCTTGTTCATTCCGATACAATCCTACTCTCTCACTCCTGCTCTCTTTTACTGCATTAGGGCAACAACGACTCATGTATTACTTGCTGCGGTAGCTGAACCCCTTTATCCTCTGCATGACCTGTCATTGCCACAGTAGATAGATGAAACCCACTAGCATGAGTAGGAGTTGTTTGAGCCCTGTTGTGCCTACTCATTCATGCTTGTTTGTCATGTCTGCTACTGTTTAGAGTTGAGTCAGGTCTGATTCATCGAGGATGAATCAGAGGTGTGCGAACATGTCCTACTGTTGAGAGCTAATGTGTGAACACGATTTGGTAAAGGTAGCGGTGAGAGGCCATGTAGGAGTACATGGTGGGTTGTCTCATTGAAGCCGTCCTCAGGAACTGAGTTCTGTGTTTGTGATCCATGAACAGTTACTACCACACATTGGGATCCTTAATTGACTCTCTCGGCTTCTTAACAACGCTCGTTCTCTGTCCAGGAGTTGCAACTAGTTTCTGGTGTTTGTAGGATGTGTGTTGGAGGCCGTGCGTAGCGCTGACCCTAGGGTGGGCTATGATGTGGTAGATACACCGTGGCACGGTGTACCGGGCGCCCGTTTGGTGTCTCGGGAACCCTGCTCACATCGTTCGGGGCCGTATGTGGAAACCTCGGCCGGACTCCCTGTGGATGGAACCTGAATAGGCGATAAACCTGGACTAGAGACTTGAGTGTTTAGGTAGGTCGTGGCCGACACCCTCGCTGGGCTTCCGCTTGAAGGTTGCCGAGTACATGTCGTGTAAACGGCGATAAGTGGTGAGAGCGTGTGTGAAGAAGTACACCCCTGCAGGGTTATCATCATCTATTCGAATAGCCGCGTCTGCGGTAAAGGACTTCTGGGTTGCCTATATCAGTTCATAGACAAGTGAAAGTGGATACTCTAAAATGCGCAAGATAAGCGTGAGTGCTATGGATGGCGTTCTCGTAGGTAGACGGGAGCGGATCCATAGTGGTGTATTGATTGGTGAATATGTGGACTGCAGCGCCACCTCAAAAGAGCTACTTGCGATCGTAGTTCGGGATAGCCACCGAGTCAAAGCTGGCTTGTTTGTTAAACTCCACCACCCCCTTTGTTTATACCGATGCATATGTAGTTAGTTCTGATGTAAGTCTTGCTGGGTACATTTGTACTCACGTTTGCCTATTTTATGTTTTGCAGAGAGACTTCGATCTCGTTAGTAATTCCGCGTGGACTTCGACGTTTAGCTTAGTACCTCAGCTACGATCTTGTGCCCTCGGCAGGATCTGGTAGATAGTCAGGCTTCTCAGCCTTTTTCATTTATAGTTGTGTGTACTCAGACATGTTAAGCTTCCGCATGTGTTTGACTTGTATGCTCTGAAGGCTGGGTCGAGAGACCCATGTTTGTAATATCTCGCTCCTCGGAGCCTAATGAATAAATACTTGAGTCGTAGAGTTATGTTGTGATGCCATGTTGTATTTACACATATCGAGCATATTGTGTGTATGATTGAAATGCTTGGTATGTGCGGGATCCGACAACCTAGTTGTTTATCCTTGGTAGCTTCTCTTATGGGGAAATGTAGTCTTGTGCTTCCATGAGCCATAGTAGTCACTTCTGACCGGTTCACCGGAGTCACGCTAGCCCAGCACTCTTGCTCGGAACACTTGGTAGCCGGCATGTGTTTCACTTCGTTCCTGGTTCTGTCCCTTACGAAATGTCACGCGGTGACATCCAGTCCTGCCTAGCACCTTTCTGACTGGGTTCCCAGTGTCCTTGTAGCCCAGTGCTACAGCCCGGATTCGCACGCTGCTGACCGACATGCTCGATGTTGATTCATGTATGCCTTTCCCCATGGGTTAGTGCCGCTTTGGGTTCACGACTAGCCATGTCGTCCCGGGTTCTCTGTCATATGGATGCTAGCGACACTATCCTATACGTGAGCCAAAAGGCGCAAACGGTCCCGGGCCATGGTAAGGCGACACCCGTGGGAATACCGTGCGTGAGGCCGCAAAGTGATATGAGGTGTTACCGGCTAGATCGATGTGACTTATAATCGGGGTCCTGACACTCCATCTCCACCAGGACTGCAGAACGCCTGGCCTCTTGAGCCTCCAGGATGCTCCTCATGAGGCGCTGGCGCGTGGCGGCCGTGTTCGGCTCGCCGCAGGGCATGCGAACGTAGCTGTGGGGTGGACCTTCGCAGAGCCCCACGTGTGAGGGCCAGAAGTGCTCCTGAGTGGCGGCTCGGTTGAGCCCTGGTATGCCGATGCAGACGCGCAGCCCACCATCCTCGCCTGGATGGGGAGCTACGGTGGGTAAGCGGCTGCTGCTACTCATGACTCTTGATTCCTGCAGCTCCTGAATGATCTGGCTGACGAACTCCTGAGGGTTTGGCCCTCCTTGCCTCGCTCCTTCCTGAGGGAAACGTGCTCTGAAACACGCCTCCAAGTGGTGCCCAAGCGCCTCCCTTGTGACCTTAGCAAGGTCGGTGGCCCTCCAGGAGAGAGCCCCCGAGCCTTGCTTGAGGAGGGCGCCGGGCGCGCCTTCCTATGCGATAGAAGGAGGTGCCCCCTGAGCAGTAGCGGACCACAGGGGCCTGCCTCCCGAGGGGTCGGGCCTGGCGATGTCTTCTTCCTCTTGGGAGCAGTCTCGGGGAGCCTCCCGCTCCTGCGATCTGGGTCTTCAAGTGATGTGGCTTGAAAAGCTCGCTCCAGGGAGCACACTGCGTCTCTTTCTTCACAAGGCACCGTAATGACTCCGCCGCTTCCTGGCATCTTGAGGACGTTGTAGCCATGATGAGTCACGGCCAGGAACTTGGACAGAGTTGGGTACCCGAGGATGGCATTGTATGGCAGACGAATGTGGGCGACATCGAAGTCGATGAGTTCGGTGCGGTAGTTGTCGCGCGCTCCGAAGGTTACAGGGAGGCGGACCTGCCCAATTGGAACTGTGGAGCCATCGGTGACTCCATAGAAAGGCTTGGTTGGCTGAAGCTAATTCTAAGGCACTTGGAGGTTGTTGAATGTGTCTACGGACAGGACATTGAGCCCTGCTCCGCCATCGATGAGGGTTCTGGTGTCTTGCACGTTGCTGATGATTGGGGAACAAAGCATCGGGAGGACTACGGCTGTGGCCGCGCACTTGAGCTGATCTGCTGAGCTGAACATGATGGCGCATGCTGACCACCTGAGAGGGCGCGTGGCTTCGAGCTTGGGGAGGACTGCATTCACTTCGCGGGCGAACTGCTTGAAGATGCGTTGAGAGGCTGGGGCTTGAGCTCCGCCCAGGATGCAAGCGATCGTGCGCGGCTCCTGGAAGCCCCCAGCCCCCTCGTCCTGATGATGGTCCTTGTTTCTCCTTGGCTGCGACGGCAGAGGAGGGAGGCCTGCGTTTCCTTGTGGACGATCCTCGCGAGGCTGATCCCTCCAGCCTTCCTCGCGAGGCTGATCCTGCCAGCGATCCTCGCGAGGTCGGTCACGCCACCCTTGGCGAGGGCCACGGTCTTCCCAGCGTCCTGTGTTTCTTCCTCCTCCTCGGCCGTAGCCTCGGTCCCGGTCGGGGCGTCGACCGATTCTCCCTTCTCGCACGGCTCGGAGCTCTTGACATTCGTTGGTGTTGTGGGTGTGGAGGTCGTGGTACACACAGTACCGGCTGCCCTTGGAAGACTCGGGCTTATCTGCCTCTCTTGGTGTGCGGATTACGCCATGAAAGCACGGCAGCCCCTTGCGCTTCACGTCCTTGACCTTGGGCTTCTTTTCTTACGGGTCTGCGGTGGCAGCTCGAGGAGGGAAAGGCGTCCTTCCTCAGCCACTGGCGCGCACTTGGTAGCCAAGTTGAACAGCTCCAAGGATGTGCACAGATCTTCATGCATCGCCAGCTCCTCCTTCATCTTGACGTCACGCACACCATCGGAGAAGGCTGAGATGATGGCCTCCTCGGTCACCTTGGGAATCTTGAGGCGTGCGTTGTTGAAGCGCTGGATGTACTTCTGCAGGGTCTCCCCTGGCTGCTGCTTGATGCGGCGCATGTCGCTCACGGCAGGAGGCCGGTCACGAGTACCTTGGAAGTTGGCGATGAAGCGGGTGCGCATCTCGTCCCAGGAGGAGATCGTGCGAGCTGTGTTCAGAGCCAGTGCGGGCTCCGTCGCTTGAGTGCCACGGGAAACCAGTTCGCCATGACCTTCGTCCAGTTGGCGGCTTCGATGCCCAGCTCGTAGAGCTGGAGGAACTCCGCAGGGTCGGCCGTGCCGTCGTAGCGAGGAGGCAGGTCTGGCTTGAACTTGCCGGGCCACGCGACGCTGCACAGCTCGGTGGTGAAGGCGCAACAGCCTGATGTGGCCACGGGAGGCCTTTGGTGACAAAGAGCCTGGTCTTGTGGGTCCCCATGCGCTGCCGCTGGGAGCAGCGCGGGGTCTTGGCGTGCTGGAGCAGGAGCGTGGTCGTGACGAGCCGGTGCAGGGAGCACTCGGGTAGCTTCTTGGGGGCGAGGGAGCTCTTGACAGCTCTGCTCTTGCTGTGCTGGCGCCGGACGGAGTGGATTCCGCCCAGGGGCCACGCGCCTTGGGGCCAAGCCGCCTTCTCGAGGGGAGGCGCCGAGGCGCTCGAGCTTCATCGCCCAGCAGGGCGGGCGCGTAACGAGAAGGATGGCGCGGGAGACCCCTGCGGCGCAGACGAAGCTTCGGCGGCAGTCGAGCCACTCTTCAGAGACGTCGTCGGCAGGCGGCGTGAGGAGCTCGTTGCCGCGATCAGCGGCTCGAGCCTCCATGGCGCGCTGGAGCGCGAGACGAACCCGGCGAAGCGAGCGAAGGAGTAGTGGTATGGCCGTCTCGCCTCACGGACGGATGCTGGGACGAAGCTTGTTGCTCGTTCCCCGCCGGGCCGCTGGCGGTGTTGACGGTAGGCGACGGGGAATGGCGGGGCGGCCACCGACGGGGGCCGTCTGGGCGACGCGGGTAGCGAGGGCGGCTCGGCGCTCGGCGCGAGCCCGACGAGCGTCTGACATGGATGCGATGGGCGGCGAAGAACAGGGCGGCGGAAGACGAATTCCGGCGCACCCCTACCTAGCACGCCAAATGTCGGATTTCGGGTTCCGGCAGACCCTCTAGGTTTGAACTCTGGGGTGCGCGCGGAGATCTCGCCCCCTACCAACCTGCACCTCGTCGCCTCGCAAAGATCTAAACTACCAAAGGAACAACACAAGAGACACAAGGTTTATACTTGTTCGGGCCACCATTGTGGTGTAACACCCTACTCCAGTGTGTGGTGTGGTGGATTGCCTCTTGGGCTGATGATGAACAATACAAGGAAGAACAGCCTCACGAGGGTCTGTTCTTGGCTGGTGCGATGAACTGCTGGGGGGAGTTCAGTCGCTCTCTCTCTCTCTGGATCCAAGATGATGATCCTCCTCCATCCTGTGGGTGGCTAGTCCTATTTATAGGCACAGGCCCTGGGCCTCTTCCCAAATATTGAGCGGGAAGGGCGCCAACAATTGGCCATTTTGAAGGGGAACATCTAGTACACTTATCCTTACTAAAGTTGGTCCTCGCCTGTCAAAGGCTCTGGTGGTGACGCCGGCTTGGGCTCCATGATGACTTCCTTCCTGCCGTTGCGACGGTCTTGGTCTTGTTGCACCGAAACGGGTGCCTTTTCTTAATGCTCTCGCATGCGCTTCCCCCTTTGCACCAAAGAGGAAATGAGGACACTGCGCGGGCTGGCACCCGCCTGGCGCCCTTGATCGTCATGGCTTGCGTCATGGGCACCTCGTGAGGTACCCCGCCTTGATCTCTCCGAGTCCTCGCGAGCCAGCCTGACGAGGCCGTGCCTGAGGAAGCTTCCTGTCGTCCGCCCCGTGAGTCTTGGCCCCTCGCGAGGGTCTTGAGCTTGTGCTGATGAAGAAGGGCTGTGCTGGGCCACCCCTTGAGCCACGCCGCAGGCCGCAGGCAGGCAAGTCTGGGTACCCCCGTTCCCAGAACGCCAACAAACATGTGGAAGGCCTCCTTTACGTAATCATTCCAGCATTGACAGGTCATTCGTAGCAGTAACATCTTCTTGTTCCGGCTCAGGGGTGAAGTCGGATTCACTATTGATGTCTACTTCAATGTTCTCGTGTGAAGTAGAGCGGTTCTTGAAACATTTTTGGAAAGACGTGTTTCTTGGAAGAATTATCCTTCATATGTGTCTAGGTTAATGTGAGGTTCATAATCCTCTTCATTGGGGGAGGTGGTCTAACACGTGGAGGCACTCCATAAACGACATCCCAACCATTGAGATTTGGATCACTTTGACAGGCCCAGGTAGATAGAAAACTTGGGTTGCCTGCTGAGCCGTAATATAGACATCGAGAACATGAAAATGGGTGCTTTGTTTGATTTCAACTAGCCATATATGTTCATGAGTCCTTCTAGTCTCCTTCGACTTGAACCAATAACATTTGAAGACTATGATGTTTGGTGGGTTTGCACCATAGAATTGAAGTTCATAAATTGCTTCAACTCTTCCATAATACTCGGTATCTCCTTCGCCGATAGCAGAGACACAACAATTTGTAGACTTTCAGTCAGCCATAGATAGCTTTAGGTATGAAAGCGATACCCGTTGACGTCATAATTGTCAAATGAACGGACCTTAATGTCAAAACCATTAGCGACTTGTCTCAATTTGGCGCCCATAAACTCTGAATTAGCCTTCAAGTTTAATACGAAAGGATTGTTGCATTAGCCACAAATTAGATGAAGAAATGAAATGGTCTGATGGAAATTACCGTTTGTTTGAACCAAGAGATGAAACCGGGATAGCCGCCTGCATGCTTTGCTAGAAGCTCATACTCTTCAATGGAATCCTTTTGGATCACCGCTCCATACTTGAATTTGGCGACGTATCAACTGTATCAAATATCCGAGAATAAGAGAGTTCAAAGGAATTAGAAGTTTCGAAACAATGTACCGAGAACATACTCGATGTATGGCCGCACTTTTGTTAGATTGTTGAAGATATACAACGAAATGGTCCGCCATTCTTCGACATCCAACGATAAAGAATTAGAAGCACCGGTTGGTGTGAGCTTCGCTTTCAATAGGCTGACGTTGGATCCACCCTTTTAGGGTTGCCAGCATTGTACCAAGGCTTCGGATTATGCAAATGATGATTTTTGGCTTCGTAGTGTGCTGTCACGAAGTTTGCCACCTCCTCAATAATGAATGCCTCAGCTATTGATGCTTCAATTCTATGTTTATTTTTACATTTTGCTCGAAGCGTCTTATGCATCCTCTCAGTTGCGTAGCACTAACGTTTTTTCATGCCCCCCCCCCAATCTTTCCTCGGTCGGGAGATGCAAAATCAAGTGCTGCATTGGATTAAAGAAGCCCAGCGGAAAGATCTTCTCTAACTTGCAGATCAATTCCGGCGCCAACTGTTCCATTTCTTCTAGCAGGCCAGGCGATAGTTCTTTCACACAAGGAACAAGGAAGAAATAGCTCAGCTCTGCCAGTACTAGGCATTCATCCTCGGGGATGAAGCCACACAACATCACCGGCATTACCCGCTTAATCCATATGTGCCAATCATGACTCTTGAGACCAAATATTTTCTATTTTTCAAGATTCACTCCCCTCTTTAGATTCGTTGCATACCCATTGGGGAACATCAAATGCATTTTCACCCAAAGATAATTTCCCTCATAGCTGGTCTTCCAAGATTGAACCATGCCTTTGGCTTTGTCCAGTTCTACTTTCCTTCCGGTTCTTGCATGTTTTGTAACGATCTATCACATAGCGCCTCCTGATCGACTCTAGCCTTAGTATTATCCTTTGACTTTCCCTCTATACCGAACAATGTACCAAAAAGTGCCTCGGTGATACTCTTTTCAGTGTGCATCACGTCGATGTTGTGTGGGCAAAGGAGGTCTTTTAAGTAAGGCAGATCCCACAAGCATGTCTTGTGAGTCCAGGCATGTTTCGAATTATACCCCTTGAAATACCCTAGACGTTTTGGATCTAGCTTGAGAGCGTTTAAATGATCCAGGGTCTCTTGGCCTATCAACGCAGATGTTGCAGAGTTTTTGACAACTCTACCTTTGATGAAGTTCCTATTATCTTTCCTGAACTTATGGCGAGGATCCAGGAACTGTCTATGTAAGTCGAAGCAAGAAAACTTGGGACCGGCCTACAACCAACGAAACTCAAGAACTGCCTTGTATGTGGGGCACGGGAACCTTCCATGCACACACCAGCCAATAAAAAGCACATACGCCGGTAAGTCATGCGTCGAGTACATGTACCAGACATGCAATATGAAGTTATGTTTGCTAAAGGCGTCGTATGTCTTGAACCCATTATCCCAAGCTTCTTGCAATTTGTCCTTAAATGGCTGCATGTACACATTCATATTCTTCCCCGGATAGTTGGTCCCTGGAATTATCAACGTCGGGAAAATGTTCTTTCTTTGCATAATCTGTCCGGAGGGAGATTGAGTAGAATGACAAATACGGCCCAACAACTGTATTGGGCTGCCGTCAGACCAAACACACTGAACCCATCCGTGCTGATGGCGACTCGAGGATGCCTTGGATCCACTACTTTTTCTGCATGTAATCCATCGAAGCGCTTCCACGCTTCAGCATTTGATGTGTGCACCATCATCAGATTCCTGTCTGCATCTAGTTGGGTTCTTTTGACCGTTTTGTGCCATGTCATCTATCTGACCGTCTCTTTGACCATGAAAAGACGTTGAAGTCTTGGTACGATTTACATATAACGAAGAACATTAATGGGGATTTTGGTCATCGTCTTCTCACCCATACCGTTGTCTACCACAACATACCTGGATGACTTGCGAATGGGACAATAGTTCAAGTCCGCATACTCAATCCTAAATAAGGCACATCCTTTCTCACAGGCATGTATCTCCTCATAGGGCATCTTAAGAGTGCGGAGGATTTTGTCTGACTAGTACAGGTTTGCAGGTAGTACATGGCCTTTGGGTAGAAAACGTCCAAATACTGTCATCATCGCATTGTAGCATTCTCTGCCCAAGTTGAATTGAGCCTTCAGAGCCATTATTTGTGAGATGGCATCCAGTTGACAAAGCTCAGTGTGCTCATGGAGAGGACATTCTGAAGACTCCAACATTTCATTGAATCTTTTGCAGATTCCTCCATCTCATCATCTGGCATCCAGTTGACAAAGCTCAGTGTGCTCGTGGAGAGGACGTTTCGAAGACTCCAACATTTCGTTGAAGTCCTTTGCAGATTCCTCCATCTCATCATCCGAGTCCCGAGCATCATCAACATTTTGCACCATGTTTTCCATCCCGGTAGCATACTCGTCGGTGCGACGACGAATCAACTCGGCTCTGGCATGTTGGGCAGACTCACCATGAAATTTTCAGACCGTATAAGCAGGCGTAAAACCAAACTTCTGCAGGTGTTTACTCATTTCAAACTCGTTCCTCCTATGATAATTGTCGCACTGGAGACAGGGCACCAGGTTTTTCTCTGGCCCTTTGCAAATGCGGCTCTCACAAACCCCTTGGTATTTGTTAACCATTCATCGGTCATGTCTTCCTGACTAGTGTGACCGGTGTACATCCACGCATGATCACTCATCTTGCCTAGCTACTGGATACACAAGAAATATATACATAATTCAGCAAACCATATTCATTAGTTAATGGAGTTTTTTAGTTTTATTACATCCATGCAACCTAGATGCTAATAGGTAAAGGTAGGTCCTAATCCCACCTGAGTATGTGTAGATTGGGTTTGTTTTCCCATGCTGCCGGATCCGGCGCTTAAAATTTGGCAGATACCTCCCCCTTTATGCGATACACGTCTTGGCAATAAGCAGTGAGGATGTGTACCCGAAGAACAATAGGGAGGCACTGAAAAAATTCTGCATCGGATCCGGACCAGAGCATATGGGAAAACGAACCCAATCAACACATACTCGGGCTGTTCATGGATAAAGTTGGAAAATTTGAAAGAATCACGGTTATAAATATGCAGATGTATGCATATTTATAGATATGCAAATGTATGCATATTTATAGATGTAACCCTTTTGAACGGGAGACACATAGTGGTCACGCATACTGATGATTGAAGACACCTATAGCTAGCAAAGCTTCATCAGCACGAAGACCGGAACAGAGCAAATGAAGCGGGGAGGAGGAGATGTCATTTGTGCTCACCCATGAATATAGAGGCGGAGCTCATCAAATGCATGAGGAGGTCGTCGAACACCAGACCCTCGCAATGACGAAACAACTACACATTTAAACCCACCCAATCAACACAAATATGATGTTTTTATAACAACATCAAAAAATATATGACCTAACTCATAATTCACAAATATATGACTCCTTCGACCTTTGGAAGGCCGAAGAGCACCTTTTCGGTCAACAGGAGGCTGAAGAGGTGTCGGGGGTCGGGGTTGTAGGGGTCTCGTGTCTGGGTGTCGTGGTGTAGGTGTTGGGGAACGTAGTAATTTCAAAAATTTTCCTACGATCACGCAAGATCATGGTGATGCTTAGCAACGAGATGAGAGTGTTGTCTACGTACCCTCGTAGACCAAAGAACGGAAGCGTTGACGCAACGTAGAGGAAGTAGTCGTACTTCTTCACGATCCAACCGATCCAAGTACCGAACGACGGAACCTCCGAGTTCTGCACACGTTCAGCTCGATGGCGTCCCTCGAACTCCGATCCAGCTGAGTGTTGAGGGAGAGTTTCACAAGACGACGGCGTGGTGACGATGATGATGTTCCACCGGCGCAGGGCTTCGCCTAAGCTCCGCTTCTGGTATTTTCGAGGTGTAATATGGTGGAAGGGGCACCGCACGGCTAAGGAACGATCTCAATGATCAACTTGTGTGTCATGAGGTGCCCCTGCCCCTGTATATAAAGGAGGGAAGGGAGGGGCTGGCCGCCAAGGAGAGGAGGCGCACCGGGGTTTCCTACTCCTACTAGGAGTAGGATTCCCCCCAATCCTAGTCCAACTAGGTTTCCCCAAGTGGGAAGGGAGAGAGAGGCGCTTCTTCTCCTAGTCCTAATAGGACTAGGGAAGGGGGAAGGTGCGGCCAGCACTTGGGCCCCTTTTCTCCTTTCCACTAAGGCCCATGTTGGCCCATTAGCATTCCGGGGTTCCGTAACCTCCGTACTTGGTAAAATTCCCAATTTCACCCGGAACATTTCCGATGTCCAAACATAGACTTCCAATATATGAATCTTTATGTCTCGACCATTTCGAGACTCCTCGTCACGTCCGTGATCTCATCCGGGACTCGAACAACCTTCGGTACAGAAACATCATAAAAACTCATAGTAACCGCCATCGAAACGTTAAGCGTGCGGACCCTACGGGTTCGAGAACTATGTAGACATGACCGAGACACCTCTCCGGTCAATAACCAATAGCGGGACCTGGATGCCCATATTGGCTCCTACATATTCTACGAAGATCTTTATCGGTCGAGACCGCATAACAACATACGTTGTTCCCTTTGTCATCGGTATGTTACTTGCCCGAGATTCGATCGTCGGTATCCAATACCTAGTTCAATCTCGTTACCGGCAAGTCTCTTTACTCGCTTCAGAATACATCATCTCACAACTAACACATTAGTTGAAATGCTTGCAAGGCTTATGTGATGTGAATTACCGAGAGGGCCCAGAGATACCTCTCCGACAATCGGAGTGACAAATCCTAATCTCGAAATATGCCAACCCAACATGTACCTTCGGAGACACCTGTAATGTACCTTTATAATCACCCAGTTACGTTGTGGACGTTTGGTAACACCCAAAGTGTTCCTCGTGCAAACGGAGTTGCATAATCTCATAGTCATAGGAACATGTATAAGTCATGAAGAAAAGCACTAGCAACAAACTATACGATCAGGTGCTATGCTAATGGAATGGGTCATGTCAATCAGATCATTCAACCAATGATGTGATCCCGTTAATCAAATAACAACTCCTTGTTCATGGTTAGGAAACACAACCATCTTTGATTAACGAGCTAGTCAAGTAGAGGCATACTAGTGACACTCAGAGGTTTATGTATTCACACATGTATTATGTTTCCTGTTAATACAATTCTAGCATGAATAATAAACATTTATCATGATATAAGGAAATAAATAATAACTTTATTATTGCCTCTAGGGCATATTTCCTTCAGTAGGGGTGTCGGCTTGTCGGGGTGTCCGGGTGTCATGTCGGAGTCAGGGTGCCGTGTCGGGGTCGGGGTGTTGTGTCAGGGTCGGGGTGTCGTGTCGGGGTCGGGGTGTCGTTTTCTTATTATTATTATTATTATTATTATTATTATTATTATTATTATTATTATTATTATTATTATTATTATTCCCCATTCTACTTATTCTACTTTTCTTCTTCTTTTTTCATTTTTTTACTTCCTTTAATTATGACAATGTAACTAAAACCTTGCACTAATCTAATATAATCTAATCTAATCTAGCACTAAACCTACAACTAAATATATATAATCTAAAACAGAAAAGAAAAAATAGAAGAAAAAACCATAGAAAAAGGGGCTGGCAGTGGGGCTCACCGTGGATTGGCCCGCCATGGGGCGGAGCTGGGGTTGGCAGGGGCGGCGCTCCTTGGGGGCGGCAGGACGGGCGGCGCTCCTCGGGGGCAGGGGCAGCGACGGGCGGCTCGGGAGCTGGGCAGGGAGGCTCAGGAGGGGGCGGTGCGGCAGCGATGGGGCGGGGTGGCAGGGAGGGGCGACGACATGGAGGGGAGGGTGCGGCGAGGCAGCGACGAAGGGGCGGAATGGCAGGGAGGGGGCGAAGACGGGGCGGCGGCGGCGGGCTGTGAGTGAGAGAGGGGGCACGGCGGAGTGGGGGTTTCGGGCGCGGGGGTAGCCGTTAAGCAAACCCCCTCTTTGTCGTTTGCTGGCAGATGGCAAAGAGGGTGCCTGTTAGCTAGTCAAAGGCATGCCCTGGTGGCCCCCCTACCCTCTTTGCTGTCCGCCTGGCTTTTCTGTGCCGTCTGCTAGCAGACGGTGAAGAGGCAGCAGACAACAAAGAGGTGACCTAGCCAACGTCGTGCCCCCGTGGGGCCCACTAGGATCTTTGCCGTCCGGCATTTGCCTATTTGCTGTCTGCTGGCGGACGACAAAGAACCAGCTGATGGCAAAGAGAGTATTTGCCATCAGCTGGTTCTTTGCCATCTGCTTTGCCAAAGGAGATGGCAAAGACTCTCTTTGTGGTCTGCAGGCAGACTGCCAAGAGGGGGCAGATGACAAAGTTCCTAATTCCAGTAGTGTCATACAACACCCACGGTTCAATATTGAAGTCTTCCTGAAGAGGACGAAGGATGGACGGTCAATCATCCACAGGCACTGGCCTAAAGTTGCAAATACCTTCAACATCAATGAAGGATCAATATTAGCCTTCCGCTTTAGTAGTTCTCCAGATGAGATTCATATGTCTATGTACCGTCCATGATGCTAATTTCAAAAGGTTATAGATGTTGCATGTGAAACTTGGCGCTGGTGTAGTTGTGTAATGGGGTAGCTGAGTGCTAAAGCTATATGATGGTGTACTCTGATGTATTTCAATTATGAAATCCTGCTTCCTTAATATGAAAATTAAATATATTGTGTGCTTAATATGAAATTTCATTTAGATTAATAAATGGTTTATTAATAATAGGACAATTAGCCTGCTAATCGGGTTTTATATTGCAAACGGTTATTGAGAAAATACCGTGGGCAATGACCTCAGACAATGCACACAGTTTCTTGGAATAAAATGTAAAATGTGTTGGATCAATGAACAATCGCAAACGACTTCCTCTTGTAAACTGTTTGCATTATGCCGCCATGTGATGGACAGCCTATGCCACACAGTTTCTTCTAGGAACCGTGTGTGATGCATTCAATAATGCAAATGGTAAATTGTTAATATCGTCTGCAATGGAAATGCTATCATAAATGATTTAATGGGGAAGATTGTGTGTGACGTACGTACGAACGGAAAAGTTTTCCCTGGGTTGACTGTGTGGGATGTACATGCGAACGGAAACTTACTTCTTGGATTAACTGTGTGGGATGTACACACGAACGGAAACGTATTCCTTGGATTGACTATGGAAATGTACATACGAACGCAAATGTTTCTCTAGGACTGACTGTGTAGGATGTACATACGATCAGAAATGATTGGGCATTCATAATTGTATTTTTTAACACAGTTGTACATACAACCGTATTTGATCGGTCCCCCATCGCACACGAGCTCATTTTGCCCAATGTGTGTGACCGGAGGGCCTATCCCCGACGGTTTCTAGGTCATGTGGGAAGGACCCCCCCCCCCTATCGCCCACTCTCACTAGGCAACGGTTCAAAATGCCATCGCGGAAAGAGGTTAAAAACCGTTTGTTTAGCACCTCGTTGTACCAGTGTATTTCAGCTATTTGATCACATGACGCAACACGATTCTCTAAAATGGGTGGTGTGCTCAAATCAATAGGTAACTCAACACATGATGTATTCAAGTTAACTAGGCATGCATCATTCTCATGTGAAGTTAAAACATCAATACCTTTACTGTTACCTTGTCGCAAAGACGTAGCTAATGTAGGTATGAATGATGATAATGTACGATACACTTGACATGATGTCATGCTCACAATCTGAGGTGTGGCTACTCTAGTAGGTGCAATGGTCGAGAAACCAACCGGTGGCGGTGAGCATGAACTGGAATAGTAGTTGTTGTAGTCACCCAATGCATCCTCCTGTATCTGTCTCTCAACGGTACAAGCGCGAACATACATACCAGTAATGCAGCGAGGAATATACTAAAATCTTGTGCGAATATCATGGTTCAAACCACCAAATAATTTATTCATTGTATCATCCTCGGATTCCTCTATGTCACGATGATGCATATAAGATTTGAAATCTTGGTAGTAAGCATGAAGAGTATTACTTCCTTGTTTTAGTTGGTCCAATTAGCGAAGCAATTCACAACGATAGTAAGGAGGAAAAATTGTTGTCTCATTACATCTTTCAAATCTTTCCAAGTTGTGGGTTGGTTATGAATGTTTTTCTTACAATGTACACTCCATCAACAGAACAAAAACCAGTAAATGCTCTAGTGGCAGCTCGTACTCTCTCAAGTTCAGAAAAATCATGGTGACTAAAAACTTATTCTACTTCAAGTTCCCAAGCTAGATAAATAGCAGGATTAAATCTACCATCAAATGACAGTAAAGAGATAACCTGACCATGTGCTTGTCTGTGTTGTCCCACCTCTTTGTGATGGTGAATATGTATCTGTCGTCCAAGAACATCTATCTCTGGTACCTGTCTTGATTAGTAGAAACAAAAAACAAAATTCGAGAATAATGTTCCTATCAACTACTAGGAGGTGGTGGTAAAGCGCTCAAGTAAAGAAAATATCAATATCTTACAAGTTCTTACCATACAGTAGGTGGTGACAGGAACCAACAGTGTCAAATAACTCCGAAGATTGAGTTAAGCGATTGTGAGGGGAACGTACGCATACACGATGTACAAATATGTGGAGCTTGGAAGGCTTAAATATATGGTAGCAAAAGATAAACAATAGTCAATTCAGATATGCAATGTTGAAGAAACGTACTGTGCTGGTTCTAGGATAGACCAGACTAGAGACGCAAGCCTAGAACACTAATGAGGTCACCGTGTAGCACAACTAGCATCAATAAAGGATATGAAGTAGCTCTGGGCAGCAAGATATAAGTGAAGATCACAATGGCAGTAAAGATAATGATGAGAAACAACTGCCAAGCAGGATATACCAACAACTCTCTCTCCAACTGATGAGGACATGACTACCTTGGATACGACCAAAAATATTGCAAAGATGCATATTTTGTGAGGTGATTTCTAATGGAAACTATGCAATAATTTATATATGTTATTCAGGACAAAAATACTTCACAGACTTTTGTGCCATGTCTAATTGCAGGTGTATGGGACATTTGTACAATCCACATATGAAGATAAGGGAAAAAGAGAAGTTTCGGTGTTGTTCAAGAAGTCCTCCCACGTCACTTTTGGGCCCTGAGAAGATAGAGTCCAAGTCTCTCACGTTTTGGACTCGGATTCAGACTGCACAGACATACCTGACTCAAAACGCCAAGAACTCTTTCATCCATACTCCGAATTGGGTGATTCTTTTTTGTTGGAAAGTAGATTTCATGCTCTTTCCAACCCAATTGGATTCACCTTAAAATTTATCCGGAGGATTGAGATATTGACGAAACAATCTAACGTTGTAGCAGAATGCGAGTCAAACTACAAGTCCAAAAGTGTTGCATCCCCTCCACTTTGGCCCATGGGCCTTGTATGACCTAGGGCTAGTTTAAGGCTGCCTTGGGACGTCCTTCCACCTCCTTGGCCGCCACCCCTTGCTCCTATAAGTAGATCAATCTATTATCTTTTACTTTGGGATTGTTTAGTTAAAATTTAGCCAACACAACTTCGTGCACTTCGTTTTTGTCCAACGACCAAACCAAGACCGCTTTCGATCCCCACCATTATCAATACTTCATCCATATTTGAAATATTCAGATTGCATTATCATATTCTTGCTTGTTCTTCGACCACTTGCAGGAATAGACCTTCGTGGTCAGGTTGATCGTGCTCCAGCAAGGTGAATAACCTTTCGGAGTTGGTTTAGTGATTGCTAAGGCGCAACATCGTGCATGTTTGTAGTCAGATCGTCAAAGTCGGCTCCACCAAATTGATAGTTATCATCTCATCGAAAGATCGGGACCCTCACCTTTATCAAGTGGTATCGGTTTTCAGGTTGCTTGGTGAGAATTTCCAGTTTTCCCTAGATTAGATTTACTTTCTTACCTATTGTCCAAGAAAAATCCCAAAACAAAGTTAGATCTGTTTATCCTTTGTCCAAGCCAGTCTAAGCCTTTGCAATTTTCTTTCCATTGTTTGCATTATTGAATTACAGTTGCATCATCGTGTCGAGTTGCTGGTCTTAGTGCCTAGTTCATTTAGAGTTTCGAATTCTTTTCACATTAGTCACGCCGCTGCTGCATCTTATTCCTTCCGCTATCCACCATCCCATCCGTCATTTTCCAACCATGTTCTACCCACCATTCATTGTCATAATCATAGTTGAGGTCGTTCACATCTTCGCTTGATCCAATCTGCATCCTATCTTATTTGTTTTGGAAAGAGGGAGAGAGATAAAAAGATAGAGAATAAAAAATAGAGAAAAAAGTTTTAAAAAGTCAAAGAAAAAAAGGAGAGAAAGAAAAAGAAAAAAGTGTGAGGAAAAAAAGAGATAAAAAACAAAATTCGGATCTATCTAGACTCAATCCTGTAGCTGAATTCGGATTGGAATCCGTTCTGAGCAATGTTCAGTAAAACGGGCATATCTTCCATATACGAAGTCAGTTTGGCTCCGTGAGTATTAAAATTAGTGAGGAGCTGCATCCAAATAGTTGGAGAAGCTAGTTCAATATTTGAGACCTCAAAATCGGCTTCTAAATAGGTCTTTTTGCCCTCCGAAGTTCGCGAACACAGCTTGTTCCAGTTTTTTTTCCAGTTTTAGAATTTTTTGACTCCTCATATCAACTCGGCATTGGGTGATTCTTTTTGCATTTGAAAGCTTGAGTCGGTGCCATTCTTGAGAAAAATTATCACAAAATGGGCACAAACTTTTCCGAGGAAAATTGGAGAGAAAATTGTTCATATATCCTGCTTGGCAGTTGTTTCACATCATTATCACTGCTATTGTGCTCTTCACTTCTATCTTGCTATCCAGAGCTACTTCATATCCTTTATTGATGCTAGTTGTGCTACACCGTGACCTCATTAGTGTTCTAGGCCAGCATCTCTAGTCCGCTCTAGCCTAGGACCATCACATTACCGTCGTTGAGCGTTTATTCAACATTGCATCTCTGAATTGATTATTGCTAATCTTTTGCTACCATATATTTCTACTCTGTGTATACGTATGTTCCCCTGGCAATCGCTTTACTCAATCTTTGGAGTTATTCGACACTGCTGGTTGCTGGTCACCACCTGTTGCATGGTAAGAACTTGTAAGATATTGATATTTGCTTTAATGTGAGCACTTTACCACCACATCCTAGTAGTTCATAGGAACAATATTCTCGAATTTTGTTTCTTGTTTCTACTAATCATGATAGGTTCCGGAGATAGAAGTTCTTGGATGACCGAACCATCTTCACCATCACAAGAGGTGGGACAACACACACAAGCACATGGCCAGGTTATCTCTTTACTGTCATTTGAGGGTAGATTTAATCCTGCTATTTATCTAGGTTGGGAGCTTGAATTAGAACAAGTTTTTAGTCACCATTATTTTTCTGAACTTGAGAGAGTACGAGCTGCCACTAGAGCATTTAGTTATTTTTCTTCTGTATGGTGGAGTGTACATTGTATGAAAAACATTGATAACCAACCCATAGTTTGGAAAGGTTTGCAAGCTATAATGAGACAAAAATTTTTTCCTCCTTACAATCGTCGAGAATTGCTTCGCAAATTGGAACAATTAAAACAAGGCAGTAACAATGTTCATGTTATCATTTCTGTGGGAGTAGCCTTTGATGATCCGACTACGAACAAGCGAGACGTCGCACCTTAGCAATCACTAAACCAACTTCCGAGGGTTATTGACCACGCCGGAGCATGATCAAACTGACCACGAAGGTCTATTTCCTACAAGAAAACAAAAAACAAGCAAGAAACTAAGATTGCAATCTGGATATTGCGAATATACGATGAAAGCTTTTTTGATCAAGGTGGGGTTCTATGACGTCTTCGTCTGGTCATTGAACACAAACAAAGTACGCGAAGTTGCAGCTATGGCAAACTTTTAATCTAAACAAAACTCAAAGTCTAAACAATGCCCTAAGGGCTGTATATATGGAGGAAGAGGGGGAAATTTCGTGGCCCCTTGGAGGTGGGGTCCGAAACCAATCATAACTCTGTTTTCCCCATACATAGAGACTCTAAAAACAGCCTATACTTCAGTATTTTCAAATTACATGGGCCTGGCTCAATAATAAGGTGACACAACACCTATAATAGCCTCTGGACGAAATTTATGAAGAGGCATCTTGTATATTTCGTCCAAGGCTTTATGCACCCATTATGGTGGCTTCAAAGTCGTGAAATCATCACTTGTAACTCCGTTCTTGGTCCCCTTACGCATGCCATCATCTCCATGCTTGATCTTGCTCCAATGTTCATACTTCTTGTCCAAGCTAGGCCCTTCATTTATAAGCAAGACAAATGTGTCCAATTTAGGCAGCATCATATTCTCATGAACATTAGAATCATTACCTAGAATTGAAAGTACCTGGTAATTTAATTGGCATGCGCGAGCTCTAGTAATTGGTCCAACATGTATAGCAGCAGGGGTTGTGGGTGTAAGTATGATATTGATGTCCTCAGCATCCTCCCCTTCTTGAAGTGAAGTCGTCCTCGACGGAAGCTTATCTTCCTCACCCAAATAAGGCTTGAAATCTACAATGTTAAAAGTGGGACTAACCCCAAAATCTGCAGGCAGCTCAAATTTATATGCATTACCGTTAATTTTCTCTAACACCTTAAAAGGACCATCAACACATGGCATTAGCTCTAATTTGCGCAAATCAAGAAACCTGTCCTTACGCAAATGTAACCAAACAAGATCTCCAGGTGCAAAGACAACATGTTTTCTACCTTTATCTCCAGCAAGTTTATATTTAGCATTCATATGCTTAATGTTTTTTATTTAACTCATGCATTTTTAATATCAATTCAACATGTTGTTTAGCATCAAAATTAACCTTGTCCGAAGATGGAAGAGGCAACAAATCAATAGGTACACAAGGTTGGAAACCATATACAATTTCAAAAGGGCGCATCTTAGTAGTAGAATGCAGCGGCGATTATAAGGAAATTCAACATGAGGCAACATTCTTCCCACATTTTCTTGTTATTCTTCAAAATAGCCCTAAGCATAGTAGACAATGTTCTATTGACTACTTCCGTTTTTCCATCAGTTTGGGGGTCACAAGTAGTACTAATAAGCAGTTTAGTCCCCAACTTAGCCCATAAACATCTCAAAAAGTGGCCAAGAAATTTAGTGTCACGATCTGAAACAATAGTATTTGGCACACTATGCCAGCGATTAATTTCAGGAAAGAACAAATTATCAACATTGGCAACATCATCGCTTTTATGACATGGTATAAAGTATGCCATCTTCGAGAACCTATCCACAAAAACAAATATGCTATCCCTCCCCTTCTTTGTGCGAGGTAAACCCAAAACAAAGTCCACAGATATATCATCCCATGGAACACTAGGTACATGCAAAGGCATATATAAACCATGAGGATTGAGTCGTGACTTAGCTTTTTGACATGTAGTGCAGCGACAAACAAAGCACTCAACATCCCGTCTCATCTTTGGCCAAAAGAAATGTGTAGCAAGTACGTCCTCCGTCTTCTTCATGCCAAAGTGTCCCATTAATCATCCTCCATGTGCCTCCTGCAAAAACAAAAGACGAACAGAGCTAGCTGGAATGCATAGCTTGTTATCACGGAACACAAATCCATCATTAACAATGCACTTGTTCCACGTTCTCCCTTCTTTACAATTCTGCAATACATCTTTAAATTCAGGATCATGCACATATTGATCTTTGATGGTCTCCAAACCAAATATTTTAAAGTCAAGTTGTGAAAGCATAGTATAATGACGAGACAATGCATCAGTAGTAACATTTTATTTACCCTTCTTGTGTTTAATGACATAAGGGTAAGTCTAAATGAATTCAACCCATTTAGCATGTCTACGGTTCAGTTTTTCTTGACTTCTACTATGTTTCAAAGAGTCATGATCAAAATGAATAACAAATTCTTTGGGCCATAAATAATGTTGCCATGTTTCCAAAGTACGAACAAGAGCATATAATTCCTTATCATAAGTTGGGTAATTTAGACTAGGCCCACTCAGTTTTTCAGAAAAGTATGCAACATGTTTACCATCTTTAATAACACACATCCTAATCCAATTCCAATAGCATCGTATTGAAGCTCAAAAGTCTTATTAAAATCAGGAAGTTGGAGTAGAGGAGCATGTGTCAACTTATCTTTCAATATCATGAAGGATTCTTCCTATGCGGTACCCCAAACAAAAGGCACATCTTTCTTTGTAAGCTCATTGAGAGGTGCAGCAATGGTGCTAAAATCTCTAACAAAATGCCTATAGAAACTAGTGAGGCCAGGGAAACTCCTCACTTGTGTGGCCGTTTTGGGCTGCGACCAACTCTCAATAGCTTCAATCTTGGCTTTATCAACTTCAATTCCTTGTGGAGTAACAACATAGCCAAGAAAAGATACTCGATCGGTGCAAAAGGTGCACTTCCCATGGTTACCAAACAAACGTGCATCACGCAGAGCAATAAAAACAACACGTAAATGTTCCAAATGTTCCTCCAAAGATCTGCTATAAATCAATATATCATCAAAGTAAACTACCACAAATCATGCAATGAAAGCACGTAAAACTTTGTTCATTAATCTCATGAAAGTACTAGGTGCATTAATTAGCCCAAAAGGCATGACTAACCACTCATATAACCCAAACTTAGTTTTAAATGTTGTTTTCCATTCATCTCCCAATTTCATACGAATTTGATGGTATCCACTAGGCAAATCAACTTTGGATAATATTATAGAGCCACTCAATTCATCCAGCATATCATCTAGCCTAGGAATAACATGACGATGATGAATAGTAATATTATTAATGCCTCTACAGTCAAAACACATACGCGATGTATCATCCTTTTTTGGCACTAGTATAATAGGAACGGCACAAGGACTAAGAGAATCGCGTATATATCCTTTGTGGAGAAGCTCCTCTACTTGACGCATAATGTCGTTCGTCTCCTCTGGATTGGTACAGTATGGCGCACGGTTTGGCAGTGAAGCACTGGGAATTAAGTCAATCTGATGCTCAATCCCTCGAATAGGTGGTAATCCCGGTGGCACGACTTGTGGAAAAACGTCAGCAAACTTCTGCAAAATGTTAGTGACAGCAGGAGGCAAATAGGAAGGCACGTCCTCAAATGAAAATAATGCCTCTTTGCACACAAAAGCATAGCAAACAAATTTGCTGAAATCTAGCTCATCAATATCAGATTTGGTGGCATGTAAACATGCACTTTTCAATTTACTTTCATAAGAAACACTGGATGGTTTATTATTAGTTTTCATTTGGTTGCTCAAATTCTTTTGTCACAATCTGATTTTCACTCTTATTTTTCACGTGTTTTGCTTTATTAGCTATATTAATAACATCTTTCAAAATGGAATCAGAAGACATAGGAAGCAAAGTAATATGTTTATCGTTGTGAACAAGAGTATACTGATTATTTCTACCATGGTGTACAGATTTTTTATCAAATTGTCGTGGTCTACCAAGTAATAAGGAACATGCTTGCATAGGTACCACATCACAATCAACATAATCAGCATATGTAGATATACTAAAATGCACACGAACAGTACGTGTTACCTTAACCTTGTCACTATTGTTGAAACATTGGATGTTGTAAGGATGTGGATGTGGTCATCAGGTGAGAGATAGCTTCTCCACCATCTCCATGCTAGCCAAGTTGTTGCAGCTCCCTCCATCTATGATGATGCGAACAGAACGTTCCTTCACAAATCCCTTTGTATGGAACAAATTATGCCTCTTATTTTCCTCAGCTTGTGTGACCTGCACACTCAAAACACGTTGAGCAACTAAACTTTCATACCTGTCAGCATCTTCAGCAGCCATGTATTGTGTCTCATGGCCAGAATCATCTCCACCATGTTCGGCACTTATAATAAGAGCCAAAGTCTCCTCATCATAGTCACTAGCGGACTCATACCCACCATCCTTAGTAGCAATCATAACACGCGCAGATTTGCATTCTCTCGCATAATGACCTCTACCCTTACAACAATGACAAATAATATCATGTGTCTGCCATGTTGATGCCATGGATGAAGAAGAGCTCTGTGTAGGCCCGGGGCGGTGTGCTTTTGGCAGATAGTGGTGTTAGTGCCTGCCTTCTTGTACCATGTCTGGAGGTGGCAGCTGACGCAGCTTCCGGTGTAGTAGAACATGTGGAAGTAGAAGGTCCACGTGGTGTCCATGATGAAGGTCGACCTGCAGAAAAATTAGTCCGCACCAATACATGTCGATCCTGCACTTCTCGTTCAGCTTTGCATGCAAGATGGAATATACGAGTGATATTGTTGTACTCCTTATACTCTAAAATGGTCTAAATCCCTCTATTTAATCCACCGATAAAATGTGCAAGCATAGCTTCATTATCCTCAACAATACAACTTCTAATCATGTCAGTTTGTAATTCTTGATAATACTACTCTACAAAAAAAATTCCTTGTCTCAAACACTACAATTTTTTGAAGTAATTCACGTTGATAATATGGTAGAACCCAACAAGTACGCATAGCAGTTTCAAAGCAGCCCAAGAAGTAGGGATCTTATCATGATATAATCTACAATGTTCAGACCACCAAACAGAAGCAAAACTAGTGAATTCACAAACAGGGTTGGTGCCCGGAGCGGCTCAGGCAACTCACCACTACAACGAGGGCACCCACGATGCGGAGGCCTCGCCCTCTTCCATGTCCAAGGAGCCAATCGTCATCGACATCTCCGACAATGAGGAGTAGCTTGTCTTATTAGCTCACTATAAGGACCCATGTTTAGTTTGCTAGCTACTACCTTTCCTTAACAAATTCTAGTGAATTGTGCTATCTACTTTCACCATGCAATCTTCTGCTATAGTGTATATGTTCTATATGTCGTGCAATGTGGTGTTCAATTAACTGCTTGGTTCAATTCTGTAATTCTTTAGGGTGCATTATTTCCAAGTTGTTAAGCATGCTTGGTTTGGTTAACTGTCTGATCTTCTATTAGGAGTATGTTATATTGTTCAATTGGTGTTTAGTTAACTGCTTGGTTCAATTCTGCAATGCGATGTACAATTGTTGTGGCTGCATTCTGTTATTGTATACCATGTGAGGAATAAATCGAATTTGGCTGTACTAAATACATGAGAAATAAATACAATTGCTATATTTCCAAGTTGTTAAGCATGCTTGGTTTGGTTAACTGTCTGATCTTCTATTAGCAGTATGTTATATTATGCAATGTGGTGCTCAGTTAACGTTTGGTTCATCTGTTGTGGTGTTTAGTTAACTGCTTGGTTCGATTTTGCAATGTGATGTTCAATTGATGTGGCTGCATTCTGTTATTGTATACCATGTGAGTAATAAATCGAATTTGGTTGCACTTAATACATGAGAAACATATACAAGTGCTATATTTCCTAGTTCTTAATCATGCTTGGTTTGGATAAATGGGTTTTCCATGTGGCTTGAATTAATCTGATGAATCTGCAATGTGCTTATTTATCATCAACATATTTTACTGATAGCATGCGAACCCTTACTTAACCTGATGACTAACTACCTTATATATGTTGCAGGGAAACAACGGGAAGCACTGAGGTTTACAAGATGGTACTAACTATTATACCTTGCCTTTTTGTATTCCTTTGCCCCATTTCCAATATAGAGAACATATTTATGCACATCCTTGTTTTTAGGCTTCACTGATGATTACCTCTCAAACCACCTCTGTGGTCAGGAGGCGAGGAAAGTTTTCATACAACACCCACGGTTCAATATTGAAGTGTTCCTGAAGAGGTCGGAGGATGGATGGTGAATCATCCACAGGCACTGGCCTAAACTTGCAAAGACCTTCAACATGAATGAAGGCTCAATATTCGCCTTTTGCTTCAGCAGTTTTCCAGATGAGATGCATCTCTCTATGTACCGTCTATGATGCTAATTTCGAAAGGTTCTAGATGTTGCATGTGAAACTTGTCTTTGGTGTAGTTGTGTAATGGGGTAGCTGAGTGCTGAAGCTACATCATGTTGTACTCCGATGTATTTCAATTATGAAATCCTGCTTCCTTAATATGGAAATGGAATATATTATGTGCTTAATATGAATGTCAATTAGATTAGTAAATGGATTATTAATAATAGGGAAATTAGCCCGCTAATTGGCCAATTAGATTGCTAATTGGGTTTTCCTATTGCAAATGGTTAGTGAGAAACCACCGTGGGCGATGACCTGAGGCAACGCACACAGTTTCTAGGAATAAACCATGTTGGATCAATGAACATTCACACACGACATTCTCTTCAAAACTGTTTGCGTTACGCCACCTTGCGCAAACATTTTCCTTGTAGTGACTGTGTGGGATGTATATACGAATGGAAACATAGTGGTGACTGACTGTGTGGGATGTACTTACGACCGGAAATGATTTTGCTCAGATAATTGTATTTTTTAGCGATCAGCACGTATTTCTGTATTTGAGTGCTCGCCGGTCGCACACGACCTCATTTTGCCAAGCGTGTGTGCCAGGAGGGCATATCCCAAATGGTTTCTGGGTCGTGTGGGAAGGACCCCCCTATCGCCCACACTCAGTTGGCGACGGTTCCGAATGCCGTCGCAGAAAGGGGTTAAAAACCGTTTGTTTAGGACCGACGCGCACCAGTGGTGGCTGCTCTAGTAAGTGCAATGGTCAAGAAACCAACCGGTGGCGGTGAGCATGAACTGGAATAGTAGTTGTTGTATTCACCCAATGCATCCTCATGTATCTGTCTCTCAAAGGTACAAGCGCGAACATACATACCATTAATGCAACGAGGAATATACTGAAATCTTGTGTGAATATTATGGTTCAACCACCAAATAATATGTTCATTGTATCATCCTCGGATTCTTCTATGTCACAATGATGCATATAAGACTTGAACTCTTGGTAGTGATCATGAACAGTATTACTGCATTGCTTTAGTTAGTACAATTTTCGAAGCAATTCACGACGATAGTAAGGAGGAAAAAATTGTTGTCTCATTATAGTTTTCAAATCTTTCCAAGTTGTGGGTTTGTTATGAATGTTTTTCTTACAATGTACATTCCATCAAACAGAACAAAAACCAGTAAATGCTCCACTGGCAGCTCGTACTCTCTCAAATTCAGAAAAATCATGGTGACTAAAAACTTGTTCTACTTCAAGCCCTCAAGCTAGACAAATAGCAGGATTAAATCTACCCTCAAATGACGGTAAAGAGATAACCTGACCATGTGCTTGTGTGTGTTGTCCCACCTCTAGTGATGGTGAAGATGTATCCATCGTCCAAGAACATCTATCTCTGGTACCTATCATGATGAGTAGAAACAAGAAACAAAATTCGAGAATATATCTCCTATCAACTACTAGGAGGTGGTGGTAAAGCGCTCATAGTAAAGAAAATATCAATATCTTACAAGTTCTTACTGAGGGAGTCCTGGATTAAGGGGTCCTTGAGCGTCCGACCTGTTGGACATGGGTCGGACTGATAGGCCGTGAAGATACAAGACAGAAGACTCTTTCCCGTGTCCGGATGGGACTCTCCTTAGCATGGATGGCAAGCCTGGCGTTCGGATATGAAGATTCCTTTCTCTGTAACTGACTTTGTACAACCTTAGTCCCCTCGGCTGTCTATATAAACCGGAGGGTTTAGTCCATAGAGGCAATCATAATCATCCTGGCTAGACTTTTAGGGTTTTAGCAATTACGATCTCGTGGTAGATCAACTCTAGTAATACTCATATTCATAAAGATCGATCAAGCAGGAAGTAGGGTATTACCTCCATAGAGAGGGTCCGAACCTAGGTAAACATCTTGTCCCCTGTCTCCTGTTACCATCGACCATAGACGCACAGTTCGGGACCCCCTATCCGAGATTCGCCAGTTTTGACACCGACATTGGTGCTTTCATTGGGAGTTCCGCTGTGATGTCGAAGGCGGGATTGATGGCTCACCTTGTTATCAAGGACAGTATCACCTCCGGAGGAGCCCTGGCCTCAGGCCAAACCCTCCGGTTGGGCGACTTTACCATGACCGCCTGTCCGGCCGTTAAGCCGACGATGACTTCTCGGGTCATCAAAAATCACCTACATGTTGACTCGAATACTCCAAACAGATGGATCCGATGGAGTTGTCGTCTTTAAATGAACTCCTGGATCGCATCGCCGCCTTGGGGGTCGCTACAGAGTTCGATCGGATTGGTCTTAAACCCGATCAGAGAGAAATCAAATCTCCACCGATCACCCATCAGATAGCGGTAGTAGAGGAGGAAAACAACAATTCTCCCTCTATATTGAGGATGAACTATGTTTGGATTACCAAGCTCGAAGAGCCGGACACCTGTCCGCGGAACGACATGCCCTGTCCTCCGAACCTGGAATCAGATGGCGGACCTGAAAATCGGTCGATATCCCGGAGCCCGAACTATTAAGCTCGGAAGTTTGTCAAACTCCGGATCCCAAATTGGGTCAGGGTTCGGATTTAAATCCACCCACCCACCCAGATATACGCGATCTCATGCACCTACGGCAGCAGTCTCAAGAAACAGTCCATCACTTTTGGGTCAGATTCCTCCTTGTCAAAGACAAGATTAAAGATTGCCGCGACGAAGATGCGATCTCAGTATTCTGCAATAATTGCACGGATGAAGGAATCCTCAATGCCATCAACCGCCGTTGCGTATTAGACTTCACTGACTTGGCAACCATAGTACAGATGTATCACAGAATGGAAAGCGCCTGAAAACTCAGCAGCTCATTGGGAACCACCGGTTTCCACTCAACCCCTCGTCTGGCAAAAGGACGACACATGGGCGCCCGACCCAACAGTAAAGAAATCTAAGCCCATTACGGGGCGCGGAACCATTCTTGAGGGATGGCTCGATAGGCCATGCAAAATACACACAACACCAGATACCACACCAACCCACAGCCTTAGGTTGCTAGCCACTGCGCCTTAACGTAAACAAGTGGTGGATGGCTCCAACCCTCGACCTCCCCCCTCCTAAACCCTAGCCACATTCAACGCCGGCGATCTCCACGTTCAACCGCGGGGCTGGTCTTCTGAACCGCTCATTTTCTCTGGCGTCCTTCCCTCTTTCATCTGGTTATCATCTCCATGGCGGTGCATGCATCAATCTCTCTGGGGTTGGATTTTCCCCCCGGAATGGCTCTCTCTCAGGAGATCTGGCATTCTTTCCAGAGGACGGTGCATCCTACGGAGAGATCTGGCCATTTCATCATGGTGGTCTCTTTTGCTCGGAGCTCTTTCCATTTGGATGAGGATAATGTTGGTCTCTCCCTCGAAGTGGCCATTATAGGTTATTGTTCTGCGCTTAAGGTATCTTGCCTACGTGACCGTGTTTTCTCCTTTCATGTCTCATGCAAGGAAGTGGGGTTTTTTATTCTACATCAAAGATCCTTTGTTTGCGATCAGTTTAGTGTTTCTTTCATCTCTGGGGGCAACGGGGACCCGATTGGGAGCAAGAGTTCAAGCGCTGGCAATTTGAATGCCAGCAGGAATTGATCTTAGTCAGTCCTTCTAAGGCTAGGGCTAAGTTAGGTTTGTTAGTTATGCAAAACCCACCGGCCAAATCTTCTCCCAAATCCAACAATAGAGCCAAGAAGAAGCTTAGGTTTGCCACGTTCATAAACTATGAGGCGTGCAAAGGCTATCGTTATCCAGCTTCTTAACATGATTGTTTAATAGTTCGAGAGGCTGGTTATTTGATCCATTCTGATGAGGAGCCTTCCTCACCGGAGATGCATACTCCCTCGCCACCGGTGGCCATCAGGTTTGGATCTTTGCCACCTTCCCCGGAGTCACCGTCTTCGGTTTCTAGCACTCCCGAATCTTCTGGGATTTTGAAAGTTATTGTTCGGCCAAATTTCTCGGGGTCAAAGGATTTTCCTACCGATCTAGACGCCACCAGCCCATCTAGTCCTGGCCCCTTGGGCCCAGATACTGTCAATGCCCCAATCGACGTATTTGATGATGATTCTGAGGATTTTAATTCCCAGGCCGTTGATATTCCCTCCCCTCAGGACATTGCATGGGACTTGCAGAGTTTTGATGAGATGATTGAAGACCTCGCAGCCAGGTTTTGGGACTGCCAAAATTGCTTGGGTATGGCCCACACGTCAGCGACCTGCACTAACAAAGTTCGGTGCCGCAAGTGCTTTAGGTCTGGTCACACTAAAAAGATTGCATCTGCCAACCGCCTGAGTCGTCCATCTGGGTGCCTAAAGTCCCATCGTGAGGTTTCATTTCTCGCGCCCGAGCAGAGCTTCTGGCCTCTCCGCCTTCCAATCCACTGCTGCAGCCCAAAAAACCCCAATCTGCTCCCTCTCCATTGCCGCCGCCACCGCAATCTCCTGTGGTCTCTCCCCCTCCGCCTGATCTTTCAATGGCGTTTTATGCTCTCGACCCATGGCACTTTCTTCCTGCTGGCTACGACATCATCAACGGCGACGGTGACAGATTGCCGCGCACCTACTTCATCGACCATCAGCCGCCTCCTCGCATGGACGAGCAGTTCATGGTGGCCATTGTCGAGCCTGTGCCTCCTGCTCATATGGTGGCCATCAGACGGGAGCAGGTTCTTCACTTCATCGCCCAGACCCTGCAAGTTCCGGTACGTTCTGCTCAGCCATGGGTTCACGGAGACTTCTTTGAGATGGAAGATCAAGTGGTCAGAGGATCTTTTACTATGCATCCGCCGTTTCCTTTGGGTTTGGATGAGGATGGCGTGGAGTTCTTTGTCAGATTTATTCCGCATGACCGTGGTGAGGGGCTTCGGGCTTTGCATGGCCATCGTACTGGCTGGCTCATGTTCATTGGCATACCTCTAGATTACCGGAATTCTCAGGGCCTTGCTGATGTGGTGGGTACTTTTGGTCAGTTTCATTATTGGAACCATAATGACCGCCGACGTGCTCGCTCCCTTGTCAGAGCCTCCTTCCCTAACAATGCTCTGGTGCCTCATGATGTTGTGTTCAGAGAGTTGCTAATTGGGGAGGAACGATTGTGTCTTGGACAACTGCCTGCTATATTATAGATGCTGAGTTTGCTAAGGCCGTGATAGGTGCGGATGAAGACCCGATGCCTCTGGATGGTAATCCACATCCTCCGCTCGAGAAAATCCACCGCAACCATTCTTGGCCATGCCGCCTTACCAAGCTTTGGGTTGGAATGCTGTCCCACCAAATAATCAGCCGCAGCAGCAAGGTTTCAATGGTTGGGATGCAAATGCATAGCAAGATGAGGGATGGGGCCCCTGGGAGGAACATGATCAGAATCAACCTGTGAAGAATGTGCAGGAGGGCGCAAAGAATGAGGAAGAGGTTGAACAGAATACTGTGGTCATGGATGTGCCATCTTTTGGTTCTTCTGGTTCAGTTGCGCAGTTGGAGCAGCAAGGTCTGAATATGGAGGTTCAGCAACAATTACATCAGCCAGTGGTGGTACCAATTCAGTTGGGTATTGTACGGGTGGTATATGGGCCGGTTCTGCCACCATAGATGATTTGGGAATGCACCATTCGCATGATGCTGCCTGAGATCGTTTCATCCCAGATCATCTGTTCTCCTTCTATGTCCGTGCTATCACCTTTTGTGCTGCCTCGACGCTTTTGGCCCTGGGCGACCGAATTGGATTATATCACCAAGATGGCATCTGCTGCTTTCTTCTCATCTGCTCTTCTTCGTCCCAGGAAGAGATCTTCAGTTATTATCGAGCTTCTCCAGTCGCAGTTGCCCCCCACATCAGAACCTGAACAACTTTGCTAGAAGGTGCAGTCCGTTGACTCACAGCAGCTCAGTCAGGAGGTCCAGTCTGTTGATTTTCACTTCCAGGCTCAGACCCCTCCTGTCCTTGGTAAACGCACGTCATGTAGAGCTCGCAAGTCTGTTCAGATTGTGGCCGCAGAGTCGGACTTCTCTACCCACCGAATTACTCGTAGCTATGCCAAGGCGACAGGTTACAAGCCCACCTCCGCTATCCCGATGAAATCTTCACGTCTATGTTGTCCTCGTGCCAAGAAGCCGCGGATTCCCACGCCGACTACAGGAGAAGATGGAGTTGCGCTTCCACCTCCCACGCCTATCCCTTTCCTGCAGGAGCTGGGAGCGGCATTGCAGACCCCTCCTGAAGATCTCACAGTGGCAAAGCTTATGGTTGGACTTGAGTCTAATGATTCCAGCAAGCCTTCCAATGATAAGTGATCTTACTCATTTAGGCTGTGGGAGGGTCCGAGGACCTCTTTTATTTTGGGATGTTTTTATCTTTGGCTACTGTGTTTTGGTTATATCGTGGATTGTCTGAACTTTGTCCTGCTATGCTACTTGTACTGTTATGCGGTTATGAGTTTTATCTTCTATTATGCCTGTGTTCATGGATAGTACATCTTTTCATAATTGGCGAGTCCTGTGTTAGAATGTGCGAGGGCTGAACTCTGAGGACAGACAAAGAGATGTTAGAGCTAAGATTGAGGAGAGTAAATGTTCTATCATCTATCTGCAGGAAACTAAGTGTGAGAATTTTGATCTGCGTGCGATCCGCGCCTTTTGTCCTCGGAGGTTTGATAATTTTGCTTTCTCTCCCTCTGTGGGAGCGTCAGGTGGTATTTTGGTTATTTGGAGTTCGGCAGTTTTCAATGGCACATTGGTGGAGGTGCAACGTTTTGGGGTGGTTATCTCATTTAAATCCGTGCACAACTCTGAATTGTGGACTTTGGTGTCTGTCTATGGCCCTTGTCAAGGGCATCTAAGAGATGAGTTTGTTCATTGGTTGTATAATCTTTCTATTCCAGATGATCAAAATTGGCTCGTACTGGTGATTTTTATTTCATCAGATCTTTGGATAATAGGAACAGACCAGGGGGCGATGTCAATGATATTTTCTTGTTTAATGAGATCATTGGCCATCTAGGTTTGCTTGAGTTGCCTTTGAAAGGAAGAGCTTATACCTGCTCTAATATGCAGGAGCAGCCCCTGATGGAGCAACTGGACTGGTTTTTACTACTGCTGACTGGATTACTACCTATCCTAATACAGTGGTGCTGCCTTTGGCAAAAACATCCTCTGATCATGTGCCATGTGTTGTGTCAATTGATACCACCATTCCAAAGTCCAAAGTCTTACGTTTTGAAATATTTTGGGTTGAAATGCCAGGTTTTTTGGAATGTGTGAGGAGCTCGTGGGAGGCACCTATTCCTGCAGGTTTATCTGCACCTTCCACCCTCACTATCAAATTCAAAAGATTGGTATTTGCCCTTAAACGATGGAGCACTAATCTTTCCTCCCTAAAGAAGCTGGCTTGCAAATGTTCTGAGGTGTTTTTGTACTTTGACTCTTCGGAAGAAATCATACCACTGACTAGACCTGAGTTTAATTTTAGGAAACTTGTTAAGCTACAGTATGAAAGACTTCTGAAACTGCATCACATATATTGGAAGGAGAGGTGCACTGTTAGATATATCTTGGTGGGGGATGAGAATTCTAAGTTCTTTCATGCTATGGCCTCTGAGAGACTCAGACGTAACTCGATCTCTTCTCTGCAGATAGAGGATGGTTTTTTAGTGAGTGAGCATGACCAAATGGCAGGTATTTTATGGAACTCTTTCAAGTCTAGAATGGGCCAAGCTAAGGGTATATCCATGGGTTTTGATCTTCCTTCTCTTATTCATCCGGTCCAAGGGCTTGATGATTTGGTTGCCCCCTTTTCTGATGAGGAGATTTCTGCTGTGTTAAAGGATCTGCCTACCGATCGGGCACCTGGACCTGACAGTTTCAATGGTTTGTTTGTCAAACGGTGTTGGAAAATTATTGAGAAGGATTTCATATAGTTAGTTCAAGAGTTTTATGAAGGAAAGATAAGCTTACAGAACATTAATTCTTCCTTCATCACACTCATTCCTAAAATGTTGGCGCCGCTGTGCCCCAACGATTTTCGGCCAATTTCTTTAACTAACACCTGTCTCAAGTTCTTAACAAAACTGCTGGTTAATAGATTTCAGAAGTTCATCCTCAGGTGCATACACAAGAATCAGTATGGCTTTCTTAAGCATCGCTCAATCCAGGATTGTTTAGCCTAGGCTTTTCAATATATACATCAGTGCAAGCAATCAAAGAAGCCCATCGTTATCTTAAAGCTTGATTTTGCTAAGGCCTTTGATACGGTGGAACATGAGGCCATTTTAGCCCTCCTCTCTGCAAAAGGATTTCCTCCCAAATGGATTGGCTGGGCCAAGGAAATTCTGTCTTTTGGTGATTCTCAGGTGCTCCTCAATGGCCTCCCGGGCAATCATTTTAAATGCAAGTGTGGGGTTAGGCAGGGGGATACATTTTCCCCTCTTCTTTTTGTTTTGGTAGCAGATCTTCTACAGCATGTTGTCAACAAGATGTTGCTTGATGGTCAGCTCACTCTTCCTATTGAGTGTCATGACACTGATTTTCCCATCATTTAGTATGCTGATAATACGATCTTGATCTTACCTGCGGTTGAGGCTCAGCTAGTTGCTCTAAGGATATGTTACATGTGTTTGCTGCCTCCACCGGCCTGAGGGTTAATTTTGCAAAATCCATGATGGTGCCTATAAATGTCCCTGAAGCTGAAGCTACCAGGCTTTCTCAAGTTTTTCAATGTGTCCTTGGAGCTCTGTCGTTCACTTACCTTGGTCTTCCTTTGGGCACAACTAAACCCACGATCCAGGATTTGATGCCCCTGGTGGATTCAGTAGAGAGGCGCCTGACAGCCAGTTCTGCTATGTTGGACCAAGGTTGTCGGCTTCAGTTGTTGAGATCTGTTCTCTCCTCCATGCCCATATACTTCCTATGCTCCATGTCCATCCCACCTGGCATCATCAAGCAACTGGAACGAATCATGAGAAAATGCCTTTGGATAGGAAACTCTGATACTCCTAGACAATCTCTTTCTGCGTGGGACTTGGTTTGTAGACCTAAGGAGAAAGGTGTTTTGGGTATTATTAATCTGCATCTTCAGAATCAGGGGCTTCTCATTAAGCACCTACATAAATTCTTCAATAAGGCTGATATACCTTAGGTATCCTTGTTGTGGAATTCATACTATGATGGAGTAGTCCCAAAGCCACCGCCCTCTGTGGCTCATTTTGGTGGAAAGATATCTTCAAATTAGCTGACAATTACAGAGCCATAGCCTCGGTTTTGGTTAATAAGGGAGAGTCGGTTTTGTTCTGGTCGGATGCTTAGAAACTGGATGGTTCTACTATGCCTTTGAGACAAAGACTCCCACGGTTATTTTCTTATGCTCTGGATGATAAGATCGTTGTGGCTGATTTTCTTGACAATCAGGATAGAGCTTCTTTTTGCCAGCTGTCGATCTCCCAACAAGCTGCAATTGAACTGGATTCCCTCATTTCTTGGGTTAACAATTTGCCAAGGGACCCCTCTGCTAATGACGTTTGGTCTTGGGTTGGACCTTCTGGAGCTTACACGTCAAAGAGTTATTATACCATAATGCACTCTCATATGCCCACTATTGAGCCCTGAAATTGGTTATGGAGAAGTCGATGCACGCTGAAAATTAAGGTCTTCGCTTGGTTATTATTCTTTGACAGGCTCAACACCAAGGACCTGCTCGTGAGGAGGCACTGGTTTGCTGTGGAGGATGATAACCTTTGCGTTTTGTGCCATCAACATACATATGAGGATCGCCAGCACTTTTTCTTTTCTTATAACTTCAGTACCAGAATTTGGAACTATCTGCAGATTGACTGGTCTGGTGGCTCCAATGGTCATCAATGCATTTATTTGGCCTGACAGAGATTTTTTAAAAGCTTCTTCTTTGAAGTGGTCTTCACAACGGCTTGGAATATTTTGATACTTCAAAATGGCAGGACCTTTAGAGGGGAACGAGCTACATTTAGTGCCTGGCGTTGTAAATTTGTACATGATTTAACTCTACTCTCCCATAGATTCAAGGCTCATATTAGACCTCTCCTTTTGATTTTGTTGGAGGGGCTTCACTGAGTCCTATTTGTATATGTAGGTATAGGTAAGTTTGGCCACTCTGGCCTTTCTCTTTTTTTAGCTTTAGTTTTGTACAGCTGACTTGTATTGGACTCTATTTTTTGGAATAAAAGACCGTGGGGCTGTGCCCTGCAGTAGTTAGTAAAATAAACCACAGCCTTAGAGCATGTTGGATACTCCAGCAAGTGGCCAAGAGGGGCGAGGATATCCTCACCAAAAATACCCCAGAGCAACACCCCCGGAAGATGACAACCTCAGCGTAATGACAGTCTTCGAGACCTTCGCTTCAAACAATTGGCGCAAAATGGCCTTCCGCGACCTCGCCGAAGTCTGCCAAGTCACAGCAATAAACCCCTGGAACGACACGGCCATAACTTTCAATGCCAGTGACGAACCAAAATTTTGGACAGTCCGGGCACCAGCCGCCTTGGTCCTCAATCCAATTGTGGACGGTTTTCAGCTCACCAAAGTACTCATGGATGGTGACAGCGGACTAAACCTCATCTACGAGGATACACTCAACAAAATTGAAATAGATAGGAGCCGCATCGAGCAAAGTAGCACGACCTTCCAAGGAATCATTCCCAGTCGGGAGGTGCGATGCGCGGGAAAAATCACGCTCGATGTGGTATTCGGCACGCTGGAGAATTAACGGTCTGAAGAGATAACCTTCCAAGTGGGCCCTTTCAACTATGGATATCATGCCCTATTGGGCGAGATGCATTTACACGCTTCCAAGCTATACCTCATTACGGGTACTTGAAGCTAAAGATGCCCGGGCCCAATGGCATTATCACTCTTGCCAGTGATCCGGACATATCACTCTGCGCCGAAAACAAAATTGCATCCCTATCCCTCCAGGCATTGTCTAAAGCCCTCGCGGCTGAAGAGTTAACCGCACTACACTCCACAGTAGATAGGGACAACGTAATCCTGGAAAAGCGACCCAAATCCATCTCCTTTAAACCAGTAGATGAAATAATCAAATTTCAGGTCCACCCGAGGGACACTAAATAGACAGCATCCATCAGGGCACAGCTGGACCCCAACGGTCGACGCCGCGCTACGAGAGTTCCTATGCAAAGAAGGATAAATCCTAGCGCCTATGCGTCGATTTCAAAGACCTCAACAAGGCCTTCCCTAAGGATCCTTTCCCTCTCCCTCGCATCGATCAAATTACTGATGCCACTGCAGGACACGACTCACTGTGTTTCCTCGACACATACTCCGGATACCATCAAATCAAAATGAAGGAGTCCAACCAAGCCGCAACGACATTCATTGCCCGATATGGTCCATTCTGCTTCAACACTATGCCCTTTGGACTTAAAAACACCGGCGCCACCTACCAACGAACGATTCAAACATGCCTGGAGAAACAGATCGGCAAGACAGTTGAAGCATATGTGGACGACGTCGTCATCAAAACAAGGCACATCAAGTCATTGATAGATGACCTACGTCTCACATTCGACAACCTCCGCACATACGACATCAAGCTCGATCCGGAAAATTGTGTTTTCGGCGTTCCCGCTAGAAAACTGTTGGGCTTCATCGTCTCCAATAGAGGAATTGAGGCAAATCTAGCCAAAATCCAAGCTTTGTCACAATTGGCCAAACCAACAGACCTTAAACAGGTCCAAAAACTAGCCGGATGTGTGGCAGGTTTAAGCCGCTTAATCTCAAGACTAGGAAAAAAAGCAGTGCCACTTTATCGCCTTCTCCGACGCACCGACCACTTCGAGTGGGCGGATGCAGCAACGGCCGGACTAGAAGAGATAAAGGCTCTTTTAGAAGGCAGCCCAATCCTGGCCGCATCGAACGTCAGCGAAACCATTTTATTATACATCTCGGCAACACACCAGGTGGTGAGCGCGGTGCTCGTCGTCGAGCGAGAGGAGGACGGACACAAATTCCCACTTCAGAAACCGGTATACTACGTATCCACTGTCCTCACACCGTGCAAATCCCGATACCTTTATTACCAAAAGATAGCATACGCGGTCTTCATGGCATCTCGGAAGCTACGACACTACTTTCACGAGTCTTAATCATGGTGGCATCCGAAGTACCACTCAGTACATAATAAACAAACGTGATGCCACGGGCCGAATTGCCAAGTGGGCCATTGAGCTCCTTCCATTCGACATAACATACAAACCGCGCCGGGCCCTTAAATCCCTACTGGCTGACTTCATCGCCGAATGGACAGAGGCCGAACTCCCTAAATGTCAGATTTCGGGTTCCGGTAGACCCTTGAGGTTCGAACACTGGGGTGCGTGCAGAGATCTTTCCCCTACCAATTCATGCGTGCAAGGATTGCGAGGGATCTAAACTATGAACGATGAACAACACAAGAGACGCAAGGTTTATACTAGTTCGGGCCACCGTTGTGGTGTAATACCCTACTCTAGTTTGTGGTGTGGTGGATTGCCTCAGGGGCTGATGAAGGACAATACAAAGGAAGAACAACCTCGCGAGGGGCTGTTCTTGAGCTGCTGCGATGAACTGCTTGGGCGAGTCCAGTCGCTTCTCTCTCTCTCTCTAGGGGGTTCGACTTGTCTCTCGTCCCCCCTCTCTTTGTGGCGGCTAGTCCTATTTATAGAGGGAGGCCCTGGGACTCTTCCCAAATAATGAGCGGGAAGGGCGCCAACAATTGGCCATTTTGAAGGGGAACATCTAGTATAGTTATCCTGACTAAAGTTGGTCTTCGGCTGCCAAAGACTCTGACGGTGACGTCGTCCTGGGCTCCACGATGACCTCCATACTACCGTTCTGCTGGTCTTGGTCTTGTTGCACCGAAGCGGCAACCTTTGCCTGATGCCTTGGCCTGTGCTTGCCTCCTTTGCGCCAAAGGGGAAATGAGGACACTGCGCGGGCTGGCGCCCGCCTGGCCTTGATCATCAGGGCTTGCGTCACGGGGCACCCTCGGGAGGTACCCCGCCTTGATCTCTCCGCCTCCTCGTGAGCCTGCCTGACGAGGCTGCTCCTGAGGAAGGTTCTTGTCGTCCGCCCCGCGAGGCTTGGCCCCTCGCGAGGGTCTTGAGCTTGAGCTGATGAAGCTGGGCTGCGCTGGGCCCCCACTTGAGCCATGCCGCAGGCCGCAGGCAAGCAAGTCTGGGGACCCCCATTCCCAGAACGCCGACAGTAGCCCCCGGGCCCAAGGCGCTCCCGGACATGGCTTAGCAGAGAAGCGAAGGGGCAAGTGTGCGTCTCCACTTCCCCACGATGCCTCATTGCGCGCCCGGCTAAGCGGACCTAGGGTTGCACACAGCCATTCCCCTTTCACCATCCGCGCACTCCCGGTCCTTCCTTCTTCCTCTGGTTCCAACTTCCGCCCTCAATCCAGCTCGGATTCTTGCCCTTACTATAGTCATGATGCCAATGAAGAAGGAAAAGGGGAAGAAACCCGCGTCTTCGTCCCGTTCGCCTCCGGCGGTGGCTCCCGCCGTTGGCCGATCTATCATACTCAATCCCGAGGCCTTGGGTAAGGTTCGCTCTGCTTTTGCCACCATCTTGAATGAGTGCGGCAGGACCATGGCATGGCTTGCGTCCCACGCCTCCCCGGAAAGTATTGTCACGGAGGTCCGGTTCTTCGCTGATGCCCTGTGGGCGGGTCTGGTTCCCCCCTTTTCCGCTTTCTTCAATGCGGTGCTCTCCCACTATCACATCCACATGATGCATCTCGGGCCTGAGTCCATTACCCTCCTGGTTGTCTTTGCCTTTGTTTGTGAGGCAATGGTGGGCATCCCTCATTCCGTTGCTCTGCTGTGTCACTTCTTCTCCTTGCACCTGAGTGACCCTACCCAATGCTCGGGGTGTGTGAGCTTCCTTGCGGTGCCTGAGACGGCTGCTTCAGGGATTGATTTCGGATTCCCTCCCCCTGAGGCCAAGTTCAGAGAGCGGTGGTTGTATGTGGATGTTGGGGTGTTCAACCCCCTGCTCTCTCATCCTACCTCGCCTGCTGCTCCCAGCTCAGTTGGGAGTCACGAGCCTTCGCATACACCCGGCTTGCATTCGTCTGGGCGCCACTTGAGAGCTTGAGGGCGCTCAACGTGACGGGCGCCAAGGTGGTGAAGGAGTTCCTCCAGTGTCGCATTGCTCCTCTCCAGCGCCACTCTCACCGGATGTGGGACTTCGCAGGGCACAAAGACCGCATGCGGCTTCAGGAGGAGGACCTGGCGCCTGAGGTGCTGAAGACGGTGCTCAAGGTCTTGGTTGGCGATTCTTCCCCGGGCGGCCTTCGACGTGATGGCGCCCTCTTGTATCTCTGTTCGAGCAGGGCCAATTTCGTGAAGCAGATGCCCGGCTTTGACGAGTGGGGGCTGCGCCCGGTTGGCCTCAGGGGGCCTCGCGAGAATCCAGTTGCTATGGCAGCTCTTGAAGTTGCCCAACGTGGCTCTGTCTCAGGTGATGAAGCAGGGAGACGAGAACCATCGGGAGTTGAAGGAGATGACATTGAGGTGGTGACGCCGCGCGGGGCCCCATGGGTGGCATCTCCCGGAGCTTGTTCCAGAATGGTGACAGGCGAGGGGTCGCGGCCTCCGGCTCCAGAGGCTGGGGCTCCCAAGGCTGGGGCTCCCGAGGTCCTAGTCGTTCCTCATGAGGTGGCGCCTGGGGGCCTCCCCCAGGCTGGTCTTGCTGGCACTGATCATCTTGCCACCTCCTCCATGCCACGGACCGACCCCCGCGTTGAGTGCTTAGGCCAGTTTCGCATAGACTTCGTGGCCCTCCGCAAGAGGAAGGAGGCCCCGGGCGGTGACGATCGCCCTAGCCGCTTGCTGAAGTGCAGGAAGTACTTTGCCACGGACGAGTAAGTCCTCTTCTCTCACTGCTCCTCTACTTCTTTGTTCTTGCAGCTGATCGTGACCTTTCAGGGCCCTTCCCGCCGAATTCGCGGAGACGGCCAAGGAGCCATCTCCCCAGGCTTCGCCCTCGTTGTCGGTCCTTGGTGCGTCGGGCTCAAGCAGCGCCCTCATCGCTCAGCTGGTCGAGGAGGTGATCCATTCGGCTGAGTGTCCCGAACCTGTGCGCATGCTATCTTCCCATTCGCGAGTTCCTCCGGGGCACAGCCAGCTTGCCCCGTGCTCCTTCCTTGGTCGTGGACGGCGATTGGTTGAGGTCAATCTTGAGCTCTTCTTCTGGAGACGGACCGGCGCCAGGCCCTGCTCCTGGCGAGGCCCGTCCAACGATTGTTGGGGCGCCAGCCCCCTGCCCTGCGGGAGGAGGCGCGCCGCCTCCGGGCCCCCCACATACTCCCGCGGCTGAGGGGGATGCGGAGGACGTGCTCAGGCGTGCTCGCGAACGCCGTGCCCTTCGTCAAGAGCTTCTTCAAGGGGAGACGGCCGCGGTGAACCGGCTCGGGGTGGAGCTCGCCAGCGAAGATGCGCGTCTTGAGGCAGAAGGTCTGCGCCTTGCCGAGGAGAGGCGCAAGCTAAAGGTAGCTGTGGACCTCGCACGTCATCAGCGTGACCTTGACAACGCGAAGGGTGAGGTGTCGCTGGCGGCCTCACGAGAGGCTTGCTCCCGAGCCGTCGAGGAGGCCCTGGAGGCAGACCGGTAGCGCAGGGACGCGGAGGAGCATGCGTGGGAGCTCCAAGCCTGGAGCAACTCCCTCGAGGAGCAGGTGGAATTGCGCCAGGCTGCTCTTGCGTCGTTGAAGGGGGCTTCCGTCGACCAGGCGGAGCTTCAGAAGCGCGAGGAAGCGCTGTTGCTGGAGGCCACCAATCGCAACCTCGATCTTGAGCGGTTGGAGACGAGGGAGCGCCTGGTGGCTTGTGCAGAGGACGAAGTCGCCGCGCACGAGGCCCGAGCCCAAGAAGAGGTCGACCGCCGCGTAGCGGAAGCTTGCTCTGGCCTTGAGCGCCAGTATGAGCTGAAGTTGGAGCTGGTCAGGGCCGAAGCTGAGGGCAGGACCGCGGCCCTCAAGGCCAAGATGGATGAAGTGACGCGGGGTGCGGACACCTCCGCAGCCGCCCTTCGCGCAGCGTAGGAGAAGCTGACCTCCTCTCGCGCTGAACTGCTTCTTCTCCGGCAGAGGGTTGATGGCGCCGAGACCATTGCACGGCAGAACGAGTACGAGATCCGCCAGAGGCGTGTCCTGGAGCACGAGCATGCCCCCATGCTCCGTACGCTGAGGGAACTGGCAAACACGGCCCTCGGCAACATCTGCGAGGCCGCTGCTGAGGAGCCGCACGAGACCAACTATACCGGCAACCTCCATTATTTCGCTGACGTGGTGACGCTCCTGGAGAACCGCGCCGAGAGGTCTTGTTGGCTTGTCGAGGAGAGGAGCCGAACCTTGCTCGGGCGCGCCTTCTCCCATGTCTTCAGCTATTTGCGGGGCAGGGATCCCCACTTCGACTTCGATGCCGCCATCGCACCGGTGCCCATAGCCATCCGGGGCGACCTGGCGTAATGGGTGGATGGCCACGTGGACGACCTTGTCGAGGCCTTCACGTCTGATGATGACAGCGTGATCGTGGCCGCCGATGAAGGCGGCGTGGTGGACGGTCCTGGCGCTGGCGGAGGTGCTGGTGATGGCGACGATGTCAGCGACGCCAGCAACGCCTCCGGAGGCTACCCGAAAGGCGCAGCAAGCGACATGTCCGACTGATCGCTTGTCGCTGTTGTTTACCCTGAACAAAAGAAGTTCGGGCTTGGCCCTAAAGACTATGAGAGCATTTTGGGAGGGGAAGCCCTCATGTAAGGATTTGCGATAGATGCATTTGTAACCTTAACGCTACGCGAGAGCTTAACGGCCGGCCCGATGGTGGGTCAGCTGGCTCATTTACCTTTCGGCCCTGGTGAGCCCCGAGCGGGGCTGCGGGGGCCTTAGCGCCATGTGTGTCTTCTGGGTGGACCCATTGATCCTGCGATAAGAACCTCCGGAGAGGGAGTGGCGACAGCCGTCCGAGCTGTGGACGCGATTGGCCTAGCTCGCGAGGGGGGGCAGCTGACGCTAGCTTTGGACACAAAGCCGAAACCAGAACACGAGAGATTGCTCGAACGAGACTAAACACCCCTTCCCCAAACGCACGCAAGGCTCGAATTCAAATCCAACTTAAATTCAAATCGAAGAAACTCGTCAACAGAAGAAAAGGCAAAAAAGCAAAAGGCCGCGTCCGGCACCTAGTCTAGTCTTCGACGTCTTCTCACCAGCGCAGAGCTAAGTGCTGCCACTGGGCGTAGGAGGGAGCCCCAGGGCCTGAGGCCGGCGCTCCTGAGACTCCAGGGCGTGTACAGCCCCACTCATTATCACGTGAGAGTGTCACAGGGCGGCGAGCTTCACAGGCACTGGGCCTTCTTCACAGGTACCGGCCTTGCTTCATATCGCCAGACGAGGGCCCCGCCTTGCGCCACACTCTACCACCACTGACGGCGGCCGGAGACCAAGGACGACGCCAATGGGGTAGAGCGGTCGCCAGCGGTTCCCCCGACGACCACGGGTCCTCTGCCGGGGGCAGGCCCTGAGGCACCTCCCCGGCAGAGGGCCTACCTCCTGAGAACATCTTGTGCCGAGCGCCGCGGGGACGAACCCGGATCTCAACCCCTCTCCTGCAGCCCCCGATGCCCTCCTCCTGAGGGGTAAGAGGCTGCAGAGTTGGGGCAGCCGCCTGTTGCAGCAACCTGTTCCTCCTGTGGCACATGGTTAGCATAAGCTTGCTCCTGAGGAATTGACGGTACCATATAGTTGTTGCCGCCGGCGCGGTTGTCGAGGCCCTCTTGGGGTTCCTGAAAGAGCGCTGCTTGCGGTGTCTCCTCGCCCCAGCTTGGCCCAAGGAACGAGCCATGGTCTTCTTCCCGTGTACACTCTTGATCCATCATGCGGGGCACATAAGCTTCTGGGGACGCCGCCCCGTAGGCCTCGCTGTAGTTCCCCACATGCCACGCAGTCCGGCCCGGAGCGTCTTCTTGAGAGTGGTGGTGCGGTGGTCCGCCGAGTCCAAAGGTCATGGCGTGCGCTCCTTCACCGGCCGGAGATGGGGTCTGCGCGCCTTGTCGCCTGGTGCTGCTGGCCAGGTTGGCGTCGAGTAGGCCTTGGAGCCCGCTTGAGGTTGCATGGGCGCGCATGGGGCCGCCATACGGCGCGCCCTGGGCCAGAGGTGGTAGCAGGACGTAGAAAGGAGGTGCCCCTGAGACGGTGGCGTCTAGGAGCTCGGTGACCCGCTCCAATAGCATGTCGCGGCCGCCCTCTAGAAGCCGGCACCGTAGTAGTTCTCGGGACACCATGAGCGCGGCCCTGGAGTTCGCCTGCTCCCGTCGGGTGTGCGGCACCATGGTCGCGGCGTGGCTTGAGGCTCTGGTCGCTGACCGTACCTGCCGCAGCGTGAGGGCAGGCGGCGTCTGGCCGCGTTGCCCGCACCCCACAGCGCCTTGCGGAGCGCGGGCTGCCTGAGATGCAAGGTTGAGGTCGCCCTGGGCTGGCGGCACGGCGTGGCGGGCCACGCCGCCCAGCGATCGGCGTCGGCGGCTGGGTCGTTGGACATCGAATGGTGAGGTGACGAAATGCGAGGCAACGGAGGAAGGATTCCGGCGCACCCCTACCTAGCGCGCCAAATGTCGGATTTCGGGTTCCGGCAGACCCTTGAGGTTTGAACACTAGGGTGCGCGTGGAGATCTTTCCCCTACCAGTTCATGCGTGCAAGGATTGCGAGGGATCTAAACTATTAACAATGAAAAACACAAGAGACGCAAGGTTTATACTAGTTCGGGCCACCGTTGTGGTGTAATACCCTACTCTAGTTTGTGGTGTGGTGGATTGCCTCAGGGGCTGATGAAGGACAATACAAAGGAAGAACAGCCTCGCGAGGGGTTGTTCTTGAGCTGCTGCGATGAACTGCTTGGCGAGTCCAGTCGCTTCTCTCTCTCTCTCTCTCTCTCTCTCTAGGGGGTGCGACTTGTCTCTCGTCCCCCTTCTCTTTGTGGTGGCTAGTCCTATTTATAGAGGGAGGCCCTGGGCCTCTTCCCAAATAATGAGCGGGAAGGGCGCCAACAATTGGCCATTTTGAAGGGGAACATCTAGTACACTTATCCTGACTAAAGTTGGTCTTCGGCTGGCAAAGACTCTGACGGTGACGCCGTCCTGGGCTCCACGATGACCTCCATCCTGCCGTTCTACTGGTCTTGGTCTTGTTGCACCGAAGCAGCAACCTTTGCCTGATGCCTTGCCCTGTGCTTGCCTCCTTTGCACCAAAGGGGAAATGAGGACATCGCTGGGCTGGCGCCACAGCCTTGATCGTCATGGCTTGCGTCAGTGGGCACCCTCGGGAGGTACCCCGCCTTGATCTCTCTGCCTCCTCGCGAGCCTGCCTGACAAGGCTGCTCCTGAGGAAGGTTCCTGTCGTCTGCCCCGCGAGGCTTGGCCCCTCGCGAGGGTCTTGAGCTTGAGTTGATGAAGCTGGGTTGTGCTGGGCCCCCACTTGAGCCACGCCGCAGGCCGCAGGCAGGCAAGTCTGGGGACCCCCATTCCCAGAACGCCGACACTAAAGAGTACGACACATATTCCAACTGGGTCATGCACTTCGATGGTTCCAAAATGCTGGCGGGCTTAGTATCGGGCGTTGTCTTCACATCCCCCACTGGAGACACAGTTCAATACGTACTCCAATTAATGTGGAGCATCCCTCACTCATCCCCATGGACGCACCTACATCTTCCTCAACACCACGTGGACCCATGACTCGAGCTCGAGCTAAAGCTATTGAAGGTAAGATGAACTCACTCCTCTCCGAACTCCCTCTTCCTAATCATGAGACATGGCTACTACCTCATTCAGAAACCCTATATGTAATCAGGTACTTGGGAACGAGCCAAGGAACAGCTACTTGCGAGAGCCAAGACGACAAGGACCCCAAGCGTGATGGAGAAGAAAAGCTGCTGAAGCTACATGCGTCGGACGACCGACCAATTCCGGACGTCCGACGACTTCCAGGCCACGGACGACCGACGCCCTCCGGACGTCCGGCTGCTGGGCACCCGAATGGAAACTCACGGAAGACCGAAGCCACCGGACGACCGGACGACCTGTACCAGAGCCGAATCTACGGACGTCCGACGATCCACGGACGTCCGGGCCTACCCGAAGCCCCAGACGACCGGCCATCTCCGGACGACCGACGCACCCGAGTCCGAGCCGAATCTACGGACGCCCGAGCCCTGCCGGACGTCCGGACCGTAACGAGCCTCCGGATGTCCGACGCCTTCCGGACGTCCGGCCCCTGAGTGATCGCGCCCGCGGGCTGGAGTCCTTGTACACTTCACTTCGCCCCCATTTGCACTAAGACTATAAATAGACCTCCTCCTCCTCCTAGTTAGGGTAGCAAAGGATTAGCTCATATTTGTGTGAGAGCTTTGCTCATCCACTTGGTTACCTTCTCCTCGGAGATCGTGCCTCCTCGTAGAAGATCCTTCCAAGAGGTTTCAAGACCCCCTTCTAGGGTGGACCCCCATCAAGACCTCCTCACGGAGAAGACCGGCTACTCGTGTATCTTTCCTTTGTTGATTTTGAATCTTGTGCTACCTTATGTGTTCGGTGATCTAGCCCTTGTGTGACCGAGACTTGTCGGTTTAGTGTTTCTCTTGTGTGTTTTGCCTTGTGTTCTTCCGCTAAGATCTCCGACTAGGGCTCCACCCTACATCATCTTGGTATCATGAGCCACGTTGATCACGTTTTTGGAGCCCCTACCCCGTGTTTTCTAGCTTGATTTTGTTGTTTTTGTCCTAAATCCGAAAATTCCCCACCAAAAATAGCCCCAAAGTTTTTTTTGTGATTTGTTGGTGAGTTGAGATTTTGTTGGATTTGGTCCACGGATTTGAGTTGCTACGTGTGGATCTAGCTTTTCCCATCCTCCCCACCCTTTTCCATCCATCAATCCGCTCAATTTTGACCTCACCATCTTCTTCCACCTCAAAATCGCCCTGGCCCAACCTGCGTTGACCCCGACCACGGACGTCCGACCTTTCGGACGGCCGGAACCCCTATCTGATTCAAATTTACAGACGACCGGACCCTGCGGACATCCGACGGCGGACGACCGAAAAACCGGACATCCGTGAAACCACAGAAACTGAAATTCTTCAGTTTAACCACCACCACCACCCCACCTTCCACCACATCTTCCAAAACCACATACACCACCATCCTCCCCAATACATCCTATGACGATTTTGCCACATTATGGTCCTTGAGATTTTGAGTTGTGGTTCCCGTGTCCTATTGTGTTTCGGCTATCTAGGTATGGTTCGACTTCATCATCACCTCGGCTCATCTTCGCAAGGGTCACATCATCGCCAAGGACGGAACATCGTCGACATCTTTGTCATACCTTGCGATTGCATTGATACCCACATGGCCTTACTTTTGCGTAGCTTACCCATCGAGACTAGCCATTGAGTATTGCCGGCAACGTGACTTGTGCACATTAGTGATCATACTCCATAGCATACATACCATACCACCGTGGTGCATATCTTGGGATCCATTTGTGTGTCACAAAGTTGTCATAGCATACACAATTGCTATCTTGGTTCGTGAAGTTTTGCATGATAAAAGAGCTCAAAAGTGAAAGAGTCACCCAAGCTTTTAAGCAAAGAGGAAAGATAAGCAAAGAGCTTATGAGCAAGAACCATAGCATCATATTACATTAAGATTGTCATATTGGATCATTTTGGATCATAGCACCGAAATACCATACATATAGCATACGTGGGATAGAGATAGTTGCATTTTTGCCTAGTAGGTTGTGCACAAGTTCCGTATCCGCCTATTGTGCAATCGTGCTAGCGTCTCTCTAGTATTGTGCAACAAGATCATTTTCGTGGATTCCACATTTTGGCTCACTTTCGGTTTGCACAATCCCACTTATCTATTTGCGTGTATGTTTCCATGTACCATTATTTGCTTGGTCTACTTGTTGCATTTGCAAATTTGTGAACCTTTTCCAACATTATTGACGATCACTTACAATTGCATCAAATTTTGTGCCACCATCCTTACCAAGCTCCACCATAAGCTTTTATTTGTGTAGGTGTGAGAACCAACAAGGATTGGTACCAATAGTGCTATTTCATTATCCGCATTTGAGTGAACTTGATTCATCATCAACTTCGGTCAAAGGTACATTGGTATAAGTTCTTCTCCTTCTACCACTCACATATTTTTGCTTGGAATGATGGATAGGCCAAGTACCTCTACCAACCCACTCTTCCTCGAGCAAGACGACGACATGTCATCATACATCACCAAGAGCCACCTCTTTGGTGCACAACGAGCGTTGCACCAAGAGCAACAAGCAATGAGCGACCGCATCGACAACCTCGCCACCGACTTGCGGCTCTCCGAGCAACGTACCAGAGACTACTTCGACAACAAGTTCGACCCTCACAAGCAAGAGAATGATGCAAGAATGGACGAGATCCGCGCCTTGATGAGGAACCGGCATCATTCCACTTCTTCATCCTCAAGACGGAGCCGCTCGAGTCGACACTCCGACGACACCTTCTACGACTCAAGTACACCTACTTCAAACACTCTTCGACGAGCCGCGCGTCAAGACCGTCATGCATCTCGCAACCCGCTACATGAGAAGCATTCACTAGAGTAAGTCGATGAGCAAGTCCCTCGTCCTCAATCAAACCAAGCCGCTTTTGCCCAAGCTCAAGAACGATAACGACTACGGCACCAAGAGGAAGAACGAGCGCGTCTACACCAAGAAGAACAAGACGCCGAGGCGCAACGTCTTCAACGACAACAACGTGAAGCGCAAGCTCTTGAGGCGCAACGTGCCCTTCAAGAATCAAGTCGAGCCATCGCCAACCGCAATCGTGAACGGCGAAATCAAGAGGAAGCCCTTCGAGAAGAAATCCAAGAGAGGAACTACCAACCCCATGTACAACGTCAAGTTCCTCAAGCTCCTCCACAAGCTCATCAAGCTCCACCTCAACCTCAAGTTCAACAAGAGCAAGTTGATCATGGTCTTCCTCCACGCCTAGAGCAACATGAAGACGATTGCAATCCACGTCAAGGGCGTCATCATCACCATCGCCAACAACACAATGAAGAGCAACACTATGGAAAGCTCAAATTCACCATGCCCAAGTTCAATGTAAGCAATGACCCCAGAGAGTACCTCTCATGGGCATTGAAGGTCGACAAAATCTTTCGTTTGCACAACTATGAGGAAGAGAAGAAGATCGCTATGGCATCACTTGAGTTCCAAGACTATGTGCTCATATGGTGGGAACAAATCCTTGAGAGGCGACAAGCAAGAGGTGAACCTCCAATCACCACTTGGGCTCAAATGAAATATGTCATGAGAGCACGTTTTGTGCCAACCTACTACAACCGCGACCTCTTCAAGAAACTCCAACTCCTCAAGCAAGGAACAAAGAGTGTTGAAGAATACTACAAGGAAATGGAGATAGCCATGATTCGAGCCAATGTGAAGGAAGATGATGAGTAAACTATGGCACGTTTCTTGAATGGACTCAATCATCCCATCAAGAAGATCGCCGACTTCCAACCATACTCCACCCTCATTGAGCTCGTGCATCAAGCTACAAAGGCGGAACGTCAAGTGCAAGATGACTTCAAATGCCAAGTACTCGTCCAAGACCTACGGCTTCTCCAACAACCAAGCTTCAACACCTCCTCCAACATCTACATCAACCAAACCTTCTACAATCAACGACGACAAGTCGAGTTACAAGAAAAAATCGACAAGTTCAAGTCGTCCTCCTCCTACTACAAGCAACTTCTAGCCGCGTGCTTCGTCATCTACTCCGACCGATGAGACCATCAAGACAAGCTCCTTCAAGTGTTTCACTTGCGGCGGCCGAGGCCACAAGTCCTACGAATGCACCAACAAGCGCACCAAGATCCTCAACGACGACGGCACCTATGATTCAATGAGTGATGAGGAGATGAAAGCTCTTGAGCAAGTGGCCATGCACCGGCGAGTGAACGAAGATGAAGATGACCAAGTCTTTTGTGATGAGGATTCGAGCCCCGCTCTCGTTGTCTCCAAGGTCTTGACTCTTCAACATCAACAAGAAGACGACCAAAGATGCCACATCTTCCACACAAAGGCCGGCATCAACGGAAGGTCCGTCAAGGTCATCATCGATGGAGGTAGTTGTCACAACTTGGCAAGTGAAGAACTATGCTCCAAGCTTCAATTGATCAAGAGGAAGCACCCGAATCCCTACAAGGTTCAATGGCTAAGTGACTCCGGCACTATACGAGTTGAACATACGGTCCAAGTCTCCTTCAAAATTGGTGCATATAAGGACACTTTGGAATGTGATGTGGTCCCAATGACGGTTTGCCACCTCCTTCTTGGTCGACCATGGCAATTAGACTGTGGTGTCTTCCACAACGGGCGCACCAATCACTATAGCTTCAAGATGAAAGGGAAGGAATATGTGCTACGACCTATGTCTCCTGGTCAAGTGATAGCCGACAAGCAAGCCACCCATCATAGAGACAAGAGTGAGAAAGTGATCCACCAAAAAGTGAGTGAGAGCCACAAGCCAAACATGAGCGCCTCTTCGCCTAGAGAGAAAAACCTCATCCTATTTGCCACCAAAAGTGAGATGAGAGAAGTGTGTGAGAACCCATCTAGTGTGATGCACTTTGTCCTTGTGTGCAAGGATGGAGAGCCAACAACTAACATCTCTCATGAGCTACCTTTAGTGTTTAAATCTCTTTTGCAGGAATTCCAAGACGTTTTCCTCGATGAGCTACCTCCGGGTCTACCTCCTCTTCGATGCATTGAGCATCGAATCGACCTCATCCCCGGAGCACCTCTCCCAAACAAAGCTCCATACCGAGTCAATCCCGAAGAAACCAAGGAGATTCAACGGCAAGTACAACAACTCGTCGACAACGGTCATTGTTTGACGCATACTTCTTGGGAACAATATTACATCAAGGATGGCTATCTTATGAGAGCTAACAAACTATGCATTCCCGAGTCTTCTCTTCGTTTGCTCCTTTTGCAAGAGGCTCATGGAGGCGGACTCATGGGACACTTTGGACGCGACAAGACATTCGCCACACTCTCCAGGAACTACTTTTGGCCCAAGATGTTCATGACGTCTCATGCTTCACCAACCGATGCTCTACATGTCGCAAAGCTAAGTCTAAAGCTCAATCTCATGGTCTTTACATGCCTCTTCCTATTCCTTATCAACCTTGGGAAGACATTAGCATGGATTTTGTACTCGGTTTGCCTAGAACTCAAAATGGAAAGGATTCCGTGTTTGTTGTTGTGGATAGATTTTCTAAGATGGCACATTTCATTCCTTGCAACAAGATAGACGATGCTTCACACATTGCAAATCTCTTTTGTAGGGAAATCTTGCGACTCCATGGAGTACCAAAGACAATCGTCTCCGATCGTGACGTCAAGTTCTTGAGTTACATTTGGAAGACCCTATGCGCCAAGCTCGGAATCAAGCTCTTGTTCGCATCCGCATACCATCCTCAAACCGACGGCCAAACGGAGGTGACGAACCGCACACTATCCACTCTCCTTCGTGTATTGATCAAGAAGAACATCAAGGAGTGGGAAGCATGTCTACCCATCGGAGAGTACGCCTACAACCGTGCAAGACATTCGACTACCGGCAAGTCCCCCTTCGAGGTCGTCTACGGCTTCAACCCGTTGTCCCCATTAGACATTCTACCACTTCCTCTACAAGAGCGCACCAACATGGATGCGAGTGCACGGGCAAGCTACATCAAGAAGATGCATGAGGATACAAGACAAACCATCGAGCGCCAAGTACAACGACTAGCGACCAAGCTCAACGTCAACAAGCAACCCATGGTCTCCAACATTGGTGATCTAGTGTGGCTACACCTTCGCAAGGTCCGCTTCCCCAAAGAACGCAAGTCCAAGCTTCTTCCTCGAGCCGATGGACCATTCAAGGTGCTGGCACGCCACAACGACAACACCTACAAGATCGACCTACCTCGATACAAGTACAATCTGAGCGACATCTTCAACGTCAAGGACCTCGCACCATACCATGGAGATGAAGCTTTTGATCCGAGGTCGGATCTCTCTCAAGGGGGGGAGATGATGCGGAGCATCCCTCACTCATCCCCATGGACGCACCTACATCTTCCTCAACACAACATGGACCCATGACTCGAGCTCGAGCTAAAGCTATTGAAGTTAAGGTGAACTCACTCCTCTCCGAACTCCCTCTTCCTAATCATGAGACATGGCTACTACCTCATCCGGAAACCCTATGTGTAATCAGGTACTTGGGAACGAGCCAAGGAACAGCTACTTGCGAGAGCCAAGATGACGAGGACCCCAAGCGTAATGGAGAAGAAAAGTTGCTGAAGCTACAGGCGTCGGACGACCGACCAAGTCCGGACGTCCGACGACTCCCAGGCCACGGACGACCGACGCCCTCCGGACGTCCGGCAGCTGGGCACCCGAATGGAAACTCACGGAAGACCGAAGCCACCGGACGACCGGACGGCCCGTACCAGAACCGAATCTACGGACGTCTGACGATCCACGGACGTCCGGGCCTTCCCGAAGCCCTAGACGACCGGCCATCTCTGGACGACCGATGCACCCGAGTCCGAGCCGAATCTACGGACGTCCGAGCCCTGCCGGACGTCCGGACCGTCACGAGCCTCCGGACGTCCGACGCCTTCCGGACGTCCGGCCCCTGAGTGACCGTGCCCGCGGGCTGGAGTCCTTGTACCCCTTCACTTCGCCCCCATTTGCACTAAGACTATAAATAGACCTCCTCCTCCTCCTAGTTAGGGTAGCAAAGGATTAGCTCATATTTGTGTGAGAGCTTTGCTCATCCACTTGGTTACCGTCTCCTCGGAGATCGTGCCTCCTCGGAGAAGATCCTTCCAAGAGGATTCAAGACCCCCTTCTAGGGTGGACCCTCATCAAGACCTCCTCACGGAGAAGACCGGCTACTCGTGTATCTTTCCTTTGTTGATTTTGAATCTTGTGCTACCTTATGTGTTCGGTGATCTAGCCCTTGTGTGACCGAGACTTGTCGGTTTAGTGTTTCTCTTGTGTGTTTTTCCTTGTGTTCCTCCGCTCATTCGTCGTGTTCTCCCCGTAGGATCCCCTCCAAACATGAAAGATCTCCGACTAGGTCTCCACCCTACATCACCTAATATTATACACGGACTCCAACAATGCAGCCGAATACGAGGCTGTATTGCATGGTCCTCGGATGGTCGTCTCCATGGGAATACAACGCCTGGAGGTGCGCGGGGATTCAAACCTCGCAATATCCTAAATAAATGGAGATTTCGATACCAAAGATCCGAAGATGGCAGCCTATCGTAACGCCATTCTCAAAATGTCGGCTCAGTTCGAGGGGCTCGAGTTTCATCATGTGGCTCGAGAAAGTAATCAAGCGGCAGATGTCCTCGCTCGCATAGCGCTAAGCGCGACCCCGTCCCACCTAACATATTCCTGGAAAGGCTCTTCAAGCCATCTGTGGTGTGGCAAGGGGAGAGCGGCAACAGTAATCCAGACCCGAGTATACCCCCAGATTCCAAACACAATACCGATATCATTAGGGGCTCAGCCACTGAAGTAACACCATTGGCCCATCTTATCATGGTAGTAATTGCCCCATGGATCGAACCCTTCTTGGCCTACCTTAATAGGCGAGAGCTCCCTGAGGATTAGAATGACGCTCGCTGCATTGTCCGGTGCTCGAAAGCCTACAAGGTCCATGATGGAGAGCTCTACAAGAAAAGCGCTACTGGAGTACTTCAAAGATGCATCTCTGAAGAAGAGGGACGACAGCTCTTGGCCGAAATTCATGCCGGTCTCGGGGGTCACCATGCCGCGGCTCGGGCCCTTGTAAGTAAGGCCTTCCGTACAGGTTTCTATTGGTCGACGGCCCGAGCAGATGCACAGGACCTTGTCCAATGTTGTGTTGGATGCCAGCTTTTCGCCAACCAAAGCCATATGCCACCCACCGCTCTACAAACAATCCCCATTACTTGGCCTTTTGCGGTTTGGGGGCTTGATATGGTCAGAGCCCTTAAAGGAGGAAACCACAAGAAAAATACTTGCCGATCATGGTAGATAAATTCACCAAGTGGATAGAGCCCAAACTAGTTAAAACGGCTGAAGCTGGACCAGTGATAGACTTCATATCCGGTGTTGTGCACCGTTATGGTGTCCCACACAGTACCATCGCCGATAACGGCTCCAATTTTACTGCCGATGAGGTAAAAGCCTGGTGTGCTAACCTGGGCATTAAGCTCGATTACGCCTCCGTCTATCATCCACAAACAAATGGTCAAGTCGAACGAGCTAATGGTCTTACTATGAGCGGCATTAAGCCTAGACTAGTGTGGTCTTTGAAAGAGTCAGACAAGCACTGGGTTGAGGAGCTCGACTCTGTACTCTGGGGGCTGCAGACCACGCCCAATCGCACTACCAGATATACACCTTTCTTCATGGTGTACGGCGTAGAGGCTGTGATGCCCTGCGACATTATTCATGACTCACCTCGAGTGCGCATGTATGAAGAAAGAGACGCCGAGCATGATCGGCAGGACAGCTTAGATGCCCTGGAGGAGGAGCACGACGTCGCAAAAGCCCGTTCCGCATTTTATCAGCAGCAGGATCGCAGATATCAAAGCAGAGAAGTGCGGGCCAAGACTTATAACATTGGCGAACTTGTTCTACACTTACCAGAGAAGAAAAAGGACAAACTCAAGCCCAAGTGGGAGGGTCCCTTCATCATAGATGAAGTTATCACTGGAGGAGCATACTGCCTGCGTGACACATCGGACAACCGCTTAGAGCCGAACCCGTGGAATGCCGCCTGACTCCGAAGATTCTACGCTTAGAGCTGGACTCTTTGTTCATCTTCTTCTCCCTTTGTTTCCATTATTTTTTCCTCTCTTTAATTTTTCTTCTAGCTTTAAGCTCTTGTGCGGCTAAACCACACACCTATGACGTACACATCCTTAAATATGTACGCCCATAATACCTGGGGGCTTCTTGTACAGAAGCTTATTATTATTTTTCGAGCATCAAGCTCACCACAAATGTGTCTTTTTCCTCGTGTACCTTTTCTTCGCCATTATATGCATCGTTATGACTTAAGTTTTGGCCAAGCTGGGTTGCGTGGCTCCCGTGCTTATGCCCTACGTTCCCGTTTGTTCAGCTAGGGCATAAAGGGAGAACCTCTGTGATTGTTCTGTCGGGTCATCCGGACGTGTACCTCAGACTGGGTGAAGCAGAAAGCTAGCATTCTTAAGGGAATATTCGGTCGGCGGACTAAAGACGTGTTACACTCGTTACACTATGAACCCCCAGATGTCACGTACACTGCGATTTTTTCAATCATAGTACGGGCATGCACACTAACGCATGTTCACCCAGGGAAAGGAACCCTTAATGGAACTATTCTCTCTGGAAGATGTTTCTTACAATTACAATGTAATATAACATAGCTACCCGGATGCAACTTGTCTGTTCAAGCAACTATGACCCCTACGCCTGGTTTCCATGCATACCCAGGTCTATATTGCCGGTTTGGTATTCGGAAACACTTCGCACCTTCGGGTCCAGAGGTCGAAGCGAAAAGGTCTGCCATGACAATCGTTTTACAATCCGGCTAGGGACAATTATGTCAATTGAATTACATAGTCACTTGGACTCAAAAACTTCTTCCTCTATACCGTCTAACAGGCTGCCTAGCTTACAATCCTGTTGGGAATATTTGGCGGCTACCTTTACTTGGTCATATACTAAACTAACTGGAATTTCTTTTCCATCTGACCCTTTAGGCCCGACCCAGGCCATATGGTTCGGATCAAACTTGGTGTTCCGTGTGTTCACCATGGCCCAGGCCTCTCGTGCACCTTCTCTGCAGGCTGATATCTTCCATAATCGAATATGTTGTCGTGCTTCTTTGAATAGCTATACGAGCTCCGCCATACTTCCTGGAGGGGAGGTGGATGGTCATAAAGCCTTGGCAACACTCCGCATTTCTTGCCAAACTCGCTCGTGCATTTGGGACAGCTCTTGTAGAAGGTCGCCATGAGATCCGGACATTTCCTCTTCGGGGGGCCAGTCAGCATACCTGCAGACATAATTCTATCAGTTCCTGCCCTCGCCAAATTATAGGGAGGCAAGTTTGAAAAGAATAATGAATATGCCGCCTCTTAGTCTCTTATTCTCATTCACGGAGTCGGCCACCTGGGCTCGCACATCTTTTAGTTCTTCGCCCAGTAGGGTGTTGTAATCCTGTAGCTTATTTTTATCATCCCTGGCCCGTGTCAGCACACGCTCGCGGCTAGTGGCCTTTGGCATCTTGTTCACCCGCTTGCGCGACTTTCAGGGCCTCCTTCAGTTGATCCGATGATCCTGAATGCAAAAAGTATTAATATTGCTGGTATATGATTATATTTTCTCAATGGAGGGGAACATTACCAGGCGATGCCTTTTTGGATTTCTCCAGTTCAGCGGTAGCAGCAGCTAGCTAGGCCTGACACTTTTCTAGCTCTTGAGACAACAGGTTGTTCTTCTCTGTGAGCACCTGGTTATACAATGATCCTTAAATCAGTTGTATCAACTGCTTTAAGTCTCGGGGCTACTGGTATATAATTATCAGATTTGTACAAATGTGTACTTACCCGCATATCTTTCAAATGCTGGTCTGTGGCTCTGGTAAACCCGTCCGAGCAGCTCGGATGTATGCATCAGCCGAGCTGAAGGCGTTGAATGCCTCTTTTGTAAAGTCAGGGTCGCGAAGAGCGGCCCGCCGACACCGATGATTCATAGCGCTTTCCACTTCAGAGTTTGTGACGGATACATCATCTGAATCCTCTATAGAAGGACAATTCGGCGTCGCTCTTGCATCCGCCCTCTCCTTTAAGGCAGGGTCTGGAACCTGACTTGTGGAAGCGCGGCCGGTAGAATCCCTGGACATAGTCTAGCGAACGTTTTTCCTGATAAGACACAGCGGATAATATCATAGTTTGATGTGACTTCCAGGGGGCATGATTAAAAAACCATACCTCTTTGATGAAGGCTCTGTCGTGTTGTCGTTCGCCTTCCTCTTCGAAGATTTGCTCGGCGAGGGCACCGCTCTCTTAGGAGATGCTTCAGGTGCACGTTGAGGCGTCGGGCGCCTCCCCTTTAGAGCATGAAATAGTGCGGTGGGTGAGGCGTAATGAGGAAGCTCTTTGGAAGAAGGTGTCTCTTGATTACTTACATGCGAGGTAGGGAGGAGGCCGGGATAATCGGCGATGATGGCCACTTTCGTGCCATCATAACTCGCCTGATAGAATACTCCATCCTCAAGCTCCACGATTATATCCGGATCCTCTTCGAATCCGGGGTCAAGGTCCCGGTTGTGATCCTCTGGCTGTGGGGCGGGGCTATGGATCCCCTCGGTAACCTTCCGCCATTCCTCTTGCAAATGGATGGGTTGATGCTCATTAAAAGTGACTCAGGGGGAGAATTCAGTAAAGTGGTGGGATTAGAACTCACCCATCTAGGAGGACTGTACATGGAAAATACATCTCGACGTTTAAGACAAGTGATCTCCTCTTTGTCCCCTTTGTACAGGTCGGCCAATATTTTGGCCAAAGCGGCGGGGGTGTCCGGACCCTTCCGGCCGAAGCGTGAGGCATCATCTTCCCCATTATAGTGCCACATGGGAAGCCCTCTGTATTGGAGTGGCTGGACCCCCCGCTCTATAGAAGTCACCATTACCTCGATTATTGATAGTCCGGACTGGGCAAGTGTCCTTATCTTGCCCATCAATTGACGGACTTCTGCGCTATCTTCCTCCTTGAAGCTCCGAGGGGGCCAACTGTGGCGTTTCTTCAACGGAGCATTTGAAAATTCGGGAAGACCCATTCGAACTGGGTCGGGGAGAGCGACATCCTCAATATAGAACATTCTGAGGGCCATTCTTCGGGTGCCTTCTTCGGTGTGCCGGACAGCTATCTGGTCCCGGCTATGCGTCATACTTCAGCGCCGCCCACCTCGAATATCGACCCCTCTTGGTTGCGAGGGACGAGGCAGAATAGCTTCCTCCACAAATGGAAGTGGGCTTCACAGCCCTGGAAAAGCCCGCAAAGGGCAACAAAACCCGCGATGTGCAGGACAGACGCCAGTGTAAGGTGTGCAGTTGGAGGCCGTAATACTCCAGGAGTCCTCAGAGGAAAGGGTGGATAGGAAACCCGACGCCTCTCAACCAGTAGGGTACGAAGCACACCCGTTCCCCCCTAGTTGGATTGGGGAAATTTGCCGCCAGAACTTAGCATGTGAAGGTGGTCAATCCTGCTTGGACAGGGACCAGATCCGCGGGGGGAAGGAATCCCTGTGTTTGGAGCTTAACCAACTGCTCGTGGGATGTCGAACATCTCTCCCAATCGCCTTTTTTGGAGCCGTGAGGCCGGGAGGAAGAACTAGGAACGCTAGTCATGTTGAATGGTTTCCCCTGGCAAAACTCTACAGGATTTTCCGCTGGATGTGGAATGGATCTGAGATTCAGTCCCATTAAATAGAGGCCTTTCTTGCATGGTCGGGGGGTTATGTGCAAAAAATACCCCGACCTCTCGTATTCGCTCGACACGTGGAAGCAGAAGGTGTGGAGGCACAGAAGCCGATGGGTGCGACATTAAGTGGAAGGCCGAATACAGCTCTCTAAGTCATGTACTTTGAAGTGATCGGAGCAGGAACCCACCTCATCATTGAAGCCTATTTCAGGGGCTACTGAGGGCGTCCTGGATTAAGGGGTCCTCGAGCGTCCGATCTGTTGGACATGGACCAGACTGATGGGCCGTGAAGATACAAGACAAAAGACTCTTTCCCGTGTCCGGATGGGACTCTCCTTGGCGTGGATGGCAAGCCTGGCGTTCGGATATGAAGATTCCTTTCTCTGTAACCAACTTTGTACAACCCTAGTCCCCTCCGGTGTCTATATAAACCGGAGGGTTTAGTCCATAGAGGCAATCATAATCATATCGGCTAGACTTTTAGGGTTTTAGCCATTACGATCTCGTGGTAGATCAACTCTTGTAATACTCATATTCATCAAGATCAATCAAGCAGGAAGTAGGGTATTATCCCCATAGAGAGGGCCCGAACTTGGGTAAACATCATGTCCCCTGTCGCCTGTTACCATCGACCTTAGATGCACAGTTCGGGACCCCCCTACCCAAGATCTGCCGGTTTTGACACCGACACTTACCATGCAGCAGGGGGTGACAGGCAACCAGCGATGTCAAATAACTCCGAAGATTGAGTAAAGCGATTGTTAGGGGAGCATACATATACATGGTGTATAAATATGTGCAGCTTGGAAGGCTTAAATATATGGTAGCAAAAGATTAACAATAACCAGTTCAGAGATGCAATGTTGAAAAAATGCTCAACGACAGTACTGTGCTGGTCCTAGGCTAGACCAGATTAGAGACGCGAGCCTAGTACACTAATGAGGTCATGGCGTAGCACAACTAGCATCAATAAAGGATATAAAGTAGCTCTGGACAACAAGATATAAGTGAAGATCACTTTGGAAGTAAAGATAATGATGAGAAACAACTGCCAAGCAGGATATACCAACAACTCTCTCTCCAATTTTCCTCTAGAAAAGTTTATGCCAATTTTCTGATAATTTTCTATAGAATGCTACTTGATACGTCTTCGTCGTATCTACTTCTCCAAACACTTTTGCCCTTGTTTTGGACTCTAACTTGCATGATTTGAATGGAACTAACCCGGACTAATGTTGTTTTCAGCAGAATTGCAATGGTGTTATCTTTGTGCAGAAACAAAAGTTCTCGGAATGACCTGAAACTTCACGGAGATTATTTTTGGAAATAATGAAAAATACTGGCGAAAGAATCAAGGCCAGGGGGCCCACACTCTTTCCACGAGGCTGGGGGCGCGCCTGCCCCCCTGGGCGCGCCCCCTGCCTCGTGGGCCCCCTGGAACTCCACCGACCTCAACTCTGAAGGAAATATGCCCTAGAGGCAATAATAAAGTTATTATTTATTTCCTTATATCATGATAAATGTTTATTATTCATGCTAGAATTGTATTAACAGGAAACATAATACATGTGTGAATACATAAACCTCACAGTGTCACTAGTATGCCTCTACTTGACTAGCTCGTTAATCAAAGATGGTTGTGTTTCCTAACCATGAACAAGGAGTTGTTATTTGATTAACGGGATCACATCATTGGTTGAATGATCTGATTGACATGACCCATTCCATTAGCATAGCACCTGATCGTATAGTTTGTTGCTAGTGCTTTTCTTCATGACTTATACATGTTCCTATGACTATGAGATTATGCAACTCCCGTTTGCACGAGGAACACTTTGGGTGCTACCAAACGTCACAACGTAATCGGGTGATTATAAAGGTACATTACAGGTGTCTCCGAAGGTACATGTTGGGTTGGCATATTTCGAGATTAGGATTTGTCACTCCGATTGCTCGGAGAGGTATCTCTGGGCCCTCTCGGTAATGCACATCACATAAGCCTTGCAAGCATTGCAACTAATGAGTTAGTTGTGAGATGATGTATTACGGAACGAGTAAAAGAGACTTGCCGTAGCGAGATTGAACTAGGTATTGGATACCGACGATCGAATCTCGGGCAAGTAACATACCGATGACAAAGGGAACAACGTATGTTGTTATGCGGTCTGACCGATAAAGATCTTCGTAGAATATGTAGGAGCCAATATGGGCATCCAGGTCCCGCTATTGGTTATTGACCGTAGAGGTGTCTCGGTCATGTCTACATAGTTCTCGAACCCGTAGGGTCCGCACGCTTAACGCTTCGATGGCAGTTACTATGAGTTGTTATGATGTTTCTGTACCGAAGGTTGTTCGAGTCCCGGATGAGATCACGGACGTGACGAGGAGTCTCGAAATGGTCGAGACATAAAGATTCATATATTGGAAGTCTATGTTTGGACATCGAAGTGTTCCGGGTGAAATTAGAATTTTACCAAGTACCGGAGGTTACCGAACCCCGAATACTAATGGGCCAACATGGGCCTTAGTGGAAAGGAGAGAAGGGGCCCAAGTGCTGGTCGCACCTTCCCCTTCCCTAGTCCTATTAGGACTAGGAGAAGGCGCCCCTCTCTCCCTTCCCACTTGGGGAAACCTAGTTGGACTAGGATTGGGGGAATCCTACTCCTAGTAGGAGTAGGACACCTGGCGCACCTCCCTTGGCCGGCCAGCCCCTCCTCCTTCCCTCCTTTATATCTGAGGCAGAGGGCACCCCATGACACACAAGTTGATCCTTGAGATCTTTCCTTAGCCGTGTGCGGTGCCCCTTCCACCATATTACACCTCGAGAATACCGTAGCGAGCTTAGGCGAAGCCTGCGCCGGTGGAACATCATCATCGTCACCACGCCGTCGTCTTGTGAAACTCTCCCTCAACACTCGGCTGGATCGGAGTTCGAGGGACGTCATCGAGCTGAACGTGTGCAGAACTTCGGAGGTGCCGTACGTTCGGTACTTGGATCGGTTGGATCGTGAAGAAGTACGACTACTTCCTCTACGTTGCGTCAACGCTTCCGCTGTGGGTCTATGAGGGTACGTAGACGACACTCTCATCTCGTTGCTATGCATCACCATGATCTTGCGTGATCGTAGGAAAATTTTTGAAATTACTACGTTTCCCAACAGTGGCATCCGAGCCTGGTTTTATGCGTAGATGTCATATGCACGAGTAGAACACAAGTGAGTTGTGGACGATACAAGTCATACCGCCTACCAAAGATGTCATACTTTGGTTCAGCGGTATTGTTGGAAAGACGATCCAGACCAACCTTACGCGTACTCTTCACGCGAGACCGGTTCCTCGGCGTGCTTTGCACATAGATGGCTTGTGGAAGACTGTCTCTCCAACTTTAGTTGAACCGAGTGTGGCTACGCCGGTCCTTGAGAAGGTTAAAAGCGGAGTCTATTTGTGAAAGTATCGTTGTGGTTTTGATGCGTAGGTAAGAACGGTTCTTGCTCAGCCCGTAGCAGCCACGTAAAACTTGCAACAACAAAGTAGAGGACGTCTAACTTGTTTTTGCGGGGCATGTTGTGATGTGATATGGTCAAGACGTGATGCTATATTTTATTGTATGAGATGATCATGTTTTGTAACCGAGTTATCGGCAATCGGCGAAAGCCATATGGTTGTCGCTTATTGTATGCAATGCAATCGCTTACGTAATGCTTTACTTTATCACTAAGCGGTAGCGATAGTCGTAGAAGCATAAGTTTGGCGAGACGACAACGATGCTACGATGGAGATCAAGGTGTCGCGCCCGGTGGCGATGGTGATCATGACGGTGCTTCGGAGATGGAGATCACAAGCACAAGATGATGATGGCCATATCATATCACTTATATTGATTGCATGTGATGTTAATCCTTTATGCATCTTATCTTGCTTTGATTGACGGTAGCATTATAAGATGATCCCTTACTAAATTATCAAGAAGTGTTCTCCCGAGTATGCACCGTTCTGAAAGTTCTTCGTCTTTGAGACACCACGTGATGATCGGGTGTGATAGGCTCTACGTTCAAATACAACGGGTGCAAAACAGTTGCACACGCAAAATACTCAAGTTATACTTGACGAGCTATGCATATAAGATATGACCTCGGAACACGAGACCGAAAGGTCGAGCGTGAATCATATAGTAGATATGATCAACATATTGATGTTCACCATTGAAACTACTCCATCACACGTGATGATCGGTCATGGTGTAGTTGATATGGATCACGCAATCACTTAGAGAATTGGAGGATATTTTTCTAAGTGGGAGTTCTTAAGTAATATGATTAATTGAACTTAAATTTATCATGAACTTAGTACCGATAGTATCTTGCTTGTCTATGATGTGTAGATAGATGGCTCGTCTTTGTTGTTCCGTTGAATTTTAATGCGTTCCTTGAGAAAGCAAAGTTGAAAGATGATGGCAGCAATTACACGGACTGGGTCCGTAATTTGAGGATTATCCTTATTGCTGCACGGAAGAATTACGTCACTGGAAGCACCGTTAGGTGCCAGGCCTGGTGCAAGGGCTGCGCGAGATGTTGTGAACGTCTGGCAAAGCAAAGTCGATGACTACTCTATAGTTCAGTGTGCCATACTTTACGGCTTAGAACCGGGACTTCAACGTCGTTTTGAACACCATGGAGCATATGAGATGTTCCAGAGTTGAAGTTAATATTCCAAGCGAATGCCCGGATTGAGAGATATGAAGTCTCCAATAAGTTCTATAGCTGTAAGATGGAGGAGAACGGTTACGTCGAGGAGCATATACTCGTAATGTCCGGATATAACAATCACTTGATTCAACTGGGAGTTAATCTTCCGGATGATTGCGTCATTGATGTAATTCTCCAATCATCGCCACCAAGCTACAAGAGCTTCGTGATGAACTATAATATGCAAGGGATGACCAAAACAATGCCCGAGCTCTTCGCGATCTTTGAAAGCATGGAGGTAGAAATCAAAAAGGAGCATCAAGTGTTGATGGTTAACAAAACCACTAGTTTCAAGAAAAGGGCAAAGGAAAGAAAAGGAAACTTCAAAAGAACGGCAAGCAAGTTGCTGATCAAGAGAAGAAACCCAAGTCTGGTCCTAAGCCTGAAACTGAGTGCTTCTATTGCAAGCGTGGTGGTCCTTTGAAGCGGAACTGCCCCAAGTATTTGGCGGATAAGAAGGATGGCAAGGTTAACAAAGGTATATGTGATATACAAGTTATTGATGTGTACCTTACTAATACTCGCAGAGCACCTGGTATTTGATAATCTGGTTACATTGCTAATATTTGCAACTCGAAGCAGGGGCTACGGATTAAGCGAAGATTGGCTAAGGACGAGGTGACGATGCGCGTGGGAAATGGTTCCAAAGTCGATGTGATCGCAATCGGCACGCTATCTCTACATCTACCTTCGGATTAGTATTAGACCTAAATAATTGTTATTTAGTACCAGCGTTGAGCATGAACATTATATCTGGATCTTGTTTAATGCGAGACGGTTATTCATTTAAATCGAGAGAATAATGGTTGTTCTATTTATATGAATAATATCTTTTATGGTCATGCACCATTGAAGAATGGTTTGTTTTACTTAATCTCGATAGTAGTGATACACATATTCATAACGTTGAAGCCAAAAGATGTAGAGTTGATAATGATAGTGCAACTTATTTGTGGCACTGCCGTTTAGGTCATATCGGTGTAAAGCGCATGAAGAAACTCCATCTTGATGGACTTTTGGAGTCACTTGATTATGAATCACTTGGCACTTGCGAACCGTGCCTTATGGGCAAGATGACTAAAACACCGTTCTCCTAACTATGGAGAGAGCAACAGATTTATTGGAAATCATACATACCGATGTATGTGGTCCAATGAATGTTGAGGCTAAATGGCGGATATCGTTATTTTCTCACCTTCACAGATGATTTGAGCAGATATGGGTATATCTACTTAATGAAACACAAATCTGAAACATTTGAAAAGTTCAAAGAATTTCAGAGTGAAGTGGAAAATCATCGTAACAAGAAAATAAAGTTTCTACGATCTGATCGTGGAGGAGAATATTTGAGTTACGAAGTTTGGCCTACATTTGAAACAATGCGGAATAGTTTCGCAACTTACGCCACCGAACACCACAACGTAATGGTGTGTCCGAACGTCAGAATCGTACTTTATTAGATATGGTGCGATCTATGATGTCTCTTCTTGATTTACCGCTATCGTTTTGGGGTTATGCTTTAGAGACGGCTACATTCACTTTAAATAGGGCACCATCTAAATCCGTTGAGACGACGCCTTATGAACTGTGGTTTGGCAAGAAACCAAAGTTGTCGCTTCTGAAAGTTTGGGGCTGCGATGCTTATGTGAAAAAGCTTCAACCTGATAAGCTCGAACCCAAATCGGAGAAATGTGTCTTCATAGGATACCCAAAGGAGACTGTTGGGTACACCTTCTATCACAGATCCGAAGGCAAGATTTTTGTTGCTAAATTCGGAAACTTTTTTGGAGAAGGAGTTTCTCTCGAAAGAAGTGAGTGGGAGGAAAGTAGAACTTGATGAGATAATCATATCTACTCCCTTATTGAGAAGTAGTACATCACGTAAAACAGTTTCTGTGACACCTACACCAAATAGGGAAGAAGCTAATGATGATGATCATGAAACTTCAGATCAAGTTTCTCAGAACTTAGTAGATCAACCAGAGCAAGATCCGCACTGAGTGGTACGGTAATCCTATTCGGAAGTCATGTTATGGAACATGATGAACCTACGAACTATGAAGAAGCGATGGTGAGCCCAGATTCCACAAAATGGTCGGAGGCCATGAAATCTGAGATGGGATCCATGTATGAGAACAAAGTGTGGACTTTGGTTGACTTGCCCGATGATCGGCAAGCAATTGAGAATAAATGGATCTTCAAGAAGAAGACTGACGCTGATGGTAATGTTATCGTCTATAAAGCTCGACTTGTTGCAAAAGGTTTTCGACAAGTTCAAGGGATTGACTACGATGAGACCTTCTCACCCGTAGCGATGCTTAAGTCCGTCTCAATCATGTTAGCAATTGCCGCATTTTATGATTATGAAATTTGGCAAATGGATGTTAAAACTGCATTCCTGAATGGATTTACGGAAGAAGAGTTGTATATGATGCAACCAGAAGGTTTTGTCGATCCAAAAGGAGCTAACAAAGTGTGCAAGCTCCAAATGATCCATTTATGGACTGGTGCAAGCCTCTCGGAGTTGGAATAAACGTTTTGATAGTGTGATCAAAGCATTTGGTTTTATCTGAGACTTTTGGAGAAGCCTGTATTTACAAGAAAGTGAGTGGGAGCTCAGAGCATTTACGATATTATATGTGGATGACATATTACCGATCGGAAATGATATAGAATTTCTGGATAGCATAAAGGGATACTTGAATAAGAGTTTTTCGATGAAAGACCTCGGTGAAGCTGCTTACATATTGGGCATTAAGATCTATAGAGATAGATCAAGACGCTTAATAGGACTTTCACAAAGCACATACCTTGACAAAGTTTTGAAAAAGTTCAAAATGGATCGTGCAAAGAAAGGGTTCTTGCGGTGCTACAAGGTGTGAAGTTGAGTAAGACTCAATGCCCGACCACCGCAGAAGATAGAGAGAAAATGAAAGATGTTCCCTATGCTTCAGCCATAGGCTCTATCATGTATGCAATGCTGTGTACCGGACCTGATGTGTGCCTTGTCAGTAAGTTTGGCGGCGGTACCAAAGTAATCCAGAGTGGATCCTTTGGACAGCGGTCAAGAACATCCTTAAGTACTTAAGAAGGACTAAGGATATGTTTCTCATTTATGGCGGTGACAAAGAACTCGTCAGAACGGTTACGTCGGCATAGCTTTGACACTGATCCGGACGATTCTAAATCGCAAACCGGATACGTATTTACATTAAACGGAGGAGCTGTCAGTTGGTGCAGTTCCAAACAAAGCGTCGTGGCGGGATCTACATGTGAAGCTGAGTACATAGCTGCTTCGGAAGCAGCTAATGAAGGAGTCTGGATGAAGGAGTTCATAACCGATCTAGGTGTTGTACCTAGTGTATCGGGTCCAATGAAAATCTTTTGTGACAATCTTGGTGCAATTGCCTTAGCAAAGGAATCCAGATTTCACAAGAGAACCAAGCACATCAAAAGACGCTTCAACTCCATCCGGATTTGGTCCGTGGGAGACATAGAGATATGCAAGATACATACGGATCTGAATGTTGCAGACCGTTGACTAAGCCTCTTCCACGAGCAAAACATGATCGAGCACCAAGACTCCATGGGTGTTAGAATCATTCTTGTGTAATCTAGATTATTGACTCTAGTGCAAGTGGGAGATCAAGGAAATATGCCCTAGAGGCAATAATAAAGTTATTATTTATTTCCTTATATCATGATAAATGTTTATTATTCATGCTAGAATTGTATTAACAGGAAACATAATACATGTGTGAATACATAAACCTACTGAGTGTCACTAGTATGCCTCTACTTGACTAGCTCGTTAATCAAAGATGGTTGTGTTTCCTAACCATGAACAAGGAGTTGTTATTTGATTAACGGGATCACATCATTGGTTGAATGATCTCGATTGACATGACCCATTCCATTAGCATAGCACCTGATCGTATAGTTTGTTGCTAGTGCTTTTCTTCATGACTTATACATGTTCCTATGACTATGAGATTATGCAACTCCCGTTTGCACGAGGAACACTTTGGGTGCTACCAAACGTCACAACGTAATCGGGTGATTATAAAGGTACATTACAGGTGTCTCCAAGGTACATGTTGGGTTGGCATATTTCGAGATTAGGATTTGTCACTCCGATTGTCGGAGAGGTATCTCTGGGCCCTCTCGGTAATGCACATCACATAAGCCTTGCAAGCATTGCAACTAATGAGTTAGTTGTGAGATGATGTATTACGGAACGAGTAAAGAGACTTGCGGTAACGAGATTGAACTAGGTATTGGATACCGACGATCGAATCTCGGGCAAGTAACATACCGATGACAAAGGGAACAACGTATGTTGTTATGCGGTCCGACCGATAAAGATCTTCGTGAGAATATGTAGGAGCCAATATGGGCATCCAGGTCCCGCTTATTGGTTATTGACCGTAGAGGTGTCTCGGTCATGTCTACATAGTTCTCGAACCCGTAGGGTCCGCACGCTTAACGTTTCGATGGCGATTACTATGAGTTGTTATGATGTTTCTGTACCGAAGGTTGTTCGAGTCCCGGATGAGATCACGGACGTGACGAGGAGTCTCGAAATGGTCGAGACATAAAGATTCATATATTGAAGTCTATGTTTGGACATCGGAAGTGTTCCGTGAAATTAGGAATTTTACCAAGTGCACGGAGGTTACCGAACCCCGGAATACTAATGGGCCAACATGGGCCTTAGTGGAAAAGAGAGAAGGGGCCCAAGTGCTGGCCGCACCTTCCCCCTTCCCTAGTCCTATTAGGACTAGGAGAAGGCGCCCCCTCTCTCTCCCTTCCCACTTGGGGAAACCTAGTTGGACTAGGATTGGGGGAATCCTACTCCTAGTAGGAGTAGGACACCCTGGCGCACCTCCCTTGGCCGGCCAGCCCCTCCTCCTTCCCTCCTTTATATACGGGGCAGAGGGCACCCCATGACACACAAGTTGATCCTTGAGATCTTTCCTTAGCCGTGTGCGGTGCCCCTTCCACCATATTACACCTCGAGAATACCGTGGCGAGCTTAGGCGAAGCCTGCGCCGGTGGAACATCATCATCGTCACCACGCCGTCGTCTTGTGAAACTCTCCCTCAACTCTCTGCTGGATCGGAGTTCGAGGGACGTCATCGAGCTGAACGTGTGCAGAACTCGGAGGTGCCGTACGTTCGGTACTTGGATCGGTTGGATCGTGAAGAAGTACGACTACTTCCTCTACGTTGCGTCAACGCTTCCGCTGTGGGTCTACGAGGGTACGTAGACAACACTCTCATCTCGTTGCTATGCATCACCATGATCTTGCGTGATCGTAGGAAAATTTTTGAAATTACTACGTTTCCCAACAAACTCCAACTCCATATATTCGTGTTCGGGGAGAAAAAATCAAAGAGAAAGATTCATCACGTTTTACGATACGGAGCCACCGCCAAGCCCTAAACTCTCTCGGGTTGGTTGCTCTGGAGTCCGTTCGGGGCTCCGGAGAGGGGAATCCGTCGCCATCGTCATCATCAACTATCCTCCATCACCAATTTCATGATGCTCACCACCGTGCGTGAGTAATTCCATCGTAGGCTTGCTGGACGGTGATGGGTTGGATGAAATTTATCATGTAATCGAGTTAGTTTTGTTAGGGTTTGATCCCTAGTATCCACTCTGTTCTGAGATTGATGTTGCTATGACTTTGCTATGCTTATTGCTTGTCACTAGGGCCCGAGTGCCATAATTTCAGATTTGAACCTATTATGTTTTCATGAATATATGTGAGTTCTTGATCCTATCTTGCAATTCTATAGTCACCTACTATGTTTTATGATCCGGCAACCCCGAAGTGAAAATAATCGGGACCACTCCCGGTGATGACCATTGTTTGATGCGTTCATGTATTCACTATGTGTTAATGCTTTGGTCCGGTACTCTATTAAAAGGAGGCCTTAATTTCCGCTAGGACCCCGTTTCCACGGGAGGGTAGGACAAAAGATGTTATGCAAGTTCTTTTCCATAAGCATGTATGACTATATTCAGAATACATGCCTACATTACATTGATGAATTGGAGCTAGTTCTGTGTCATCCTATGTTATGACTGTTACACGATGAACCACATCCGGCATAATTCTCCATCACCGATCCAATGTCTACGAGCTTTTCACATATTGTTCTCCGCTTATTTACTTTCCCGTTGCTCCTGTTACAATCAGTACAAAACCCAAAAACATTACTTTTGCTACCGTTACCGTTACTTCCATACTACTTTGCTACTAAATACTTTGCTGCAGATACTAAGTTATCCAGGTGTGGTTGAATTGACAACTCAACTGCTAATACTTGAGAATATTCTTTGGCTCCCCTTGTGTCGAATCAATAAATTTGGGTTGAATGCTCTGCCCTCGAAAACTGTTGTGATCCCCTATACTTGTGGGTTATCAAGACTATTTTCTGGCGCCGTTGCCGGGGAGCATAGCTCTATTCTTTGAGTCACTTGGGATTTATATCTGCTGGTCACTATGAAGAACTTGAAAGACGTGAAAATAAAAATTTATTCCTCAATTACGAAGGGAGGTAAGGAACTGCCATCTAGCTCTGCACTTGATTAACCTTCTATTTTGAGTAAGCTTGCGACACCTAAACCTGCTTCTTCTATTAATTCTGATATGTCGCATGTTATTGATGATGCCACTTCTACTATGCATGATACTTATGATGAAACTACTTCCATGCTTAATACTACTGTGCCACTTTGTGAATTTCTTGATGAACAACTTGCTAGGGCAAGAGAGAATGAAATTATTGAACCTGCTAATATTGATGAAAGTGATGATGAAGATTCTCCCCCTAGATATGAATTGCCTCACAGCTCGAGGGCTATGTTATGGATGAAGAAACTGCTAGAGACTTTCTTGCTTGCAATGATAGAAGTGATCTTAAGAAATTATTAGCTAAGCTGAAACAAAAAACTAGAGAATGCTAGAATGAAATATGATCCTGCTTATGCTACTTCACCTATCTTTGTTACTGATAAGGATTATGAATTCTCTGTCGACCCTGATATAATTACTCTCGTTGAATCTGATCCCTTCTATGGCTATGAATCTGAAACTGTTGTGGCACATCTTACTAAATCAAATGATATAGCCACCCTGTTAACTAATGATGAGAAAACTCGCTATTACTATATCCTTAAAATATTTCCATTCTCATTAAAGGGTGATGCTACGATATGGTTTAATTCTCTTGATCCTGGTTGTGTGCGTAGTCCCCAGGATATGATTTATTACTTCTCTGCTAAATATAACCCTACTCATAAGAAACAAGCTGCTTTAAGGGAAATATATAATTTTGTGCAAATTGAAGAAGAGAGTCTCCCACAAGCTTGGGGGAGGCTTCTCCAATTACTTAATGCTTTGCCTGATCATCCTCTTAAGAAAAATGAATACTTGATATCTTTTATAATGGACTAACCAATGCTTCCAGAGACGACCTGGATAGTTGTGTTGGTTGTGTTTTCAGGGAAAGAACACCAGATGAAGCTGAAATTCTATTGAATAATATGTTGACAAATGAAAATAATTCGACACTTCCTAAACTAACTCCTAAGCCAACACCGTAGAAAAGGGGTGTTCTATTTCTCAGTCCTGAAGATATGCAAGAGGCAAAGAAATCTATGAAATAAAAAGGTATAAAAGCTGAAGATCTTAAGAATTTACCTCCTATTGAAGAAATACATTGTCTTAATTTACCGCTTGTTGAAGAAATACATGATTTTAATCCATCACTTATTGAAGAAACACATGGTCTTGACAACCCGACACATGTAGTAAAGGTAAATTCTCTCTATAGATTTGATGAAGGTGACATTCCTCGTTATAAGTCTGCTAGCCAACGCTTAGATGAGTTTGATAATTTTATTGTCAAACAAGAAAACTTCAATGCTTATGTTGGTAGACAATTGAAACACAATTCGGATATGCTTGAACACTTGGGTGATTATATGTCTAGAGTTAAAGGTGAACTTAAACTCATTAGTAAACATGCTTCTATGGTTACCACTCAAGTAGAACAAGTACTTAAGGCTCAGAATGATTTGCTCAATGAATTGAATAGTAAGAATAATGATTCTGCTGTTAGAGTGGCTACTAGAACTGGTAGAATGACTCAGGAACCTCTGTATCCTGAAGGCCACCCTAAGACAATTGAGCAGGATTCTCAGAGAAATAATATTGATGCACCCAGTCCTTCTAAAAAGAAGAAGAAAAAATGATAGGACTTTGCGTGCTTCTAGTGAACCTGTTGTAGACACACCTGAGAATGTTACTGAGAATGTTCATATTGATACTCAACCTAGCAATGATAATGATGTAGAAGGTGAACCTGCTGGTGATCTTGATAACCCACAATCAAAGAATCAACGTTATGATAAGAGAGACTTTGTTGCTAGGAAACACGGTAAGGAAAGAGAACCTTGGGTTCAGAAACCCATGCCCTTTCCTCCTAAACCATCCAAGAAAAAGGATGATGAGGATTTTGAGCGCTTTGCTGAAATGATTAGACCTATCTTCTTGCGTATGCGTTTGACTGATATGCTCAAAATGAATCCTTATACTAAGCTAAGTATATAAAAGAAATTTTTACTAATAAAAGAAAGATACCGAAAGCTGAAATTTCCACCATGCTAGCTAATTACACTTTCAAGGGTGGAATACCTAAGAAACTTGGAGATCCAGGAGTACCCACTATACCATGCTCCATTGAAAGAAACTATGTTAAAACTGCTTTATGTGATCTTGGAGCCGGTGTTAGTGTTATGCCTCTCTCTTTATATCATAGACTTGACTTGAATAAGTTGACACCTACTGAAATATCTTTGCAAATGGCTGATAAATCAACTGCTATACCTGTCAGTATTTGTGAGGATGTGCCTGTTGTGGTTGCAAATGTTACTATTTTAAAAGACTTTGTTATTCTTGATATTCCCGAGGATGATAGTATGTCTATTATTCTTTGAAGACTCTTTTTTAATACTGCAGGGGCTGTTATTGATTGCAATAAAGGCAATGTCACTTTTCATGTTAATGGCAATGAGTATACGTTACACTTTCCGAGGAAACAAACTCAAGTTCATAGTATAAACTCTATTGGAAAAATTCCATCGATTATTTTTGGAGGTTTTGAATTTCCTCTACCTACTGTCACAAAGAGATATGATATTCTTATTATTGGGGATGTGCATATCCCTCGTGAGGTAACATAGTGTTATTCAAAATTTCTCCGGTTCCATGTTATTCTGAATGAGTTTGTTAACAAGACTCGATCAACCTTGTTAGTGGATTCCTTTTGATGAGCATGAGATGGATGAAGTTAGAAGGCACAACCTTCTGTACCCTCCTTTTACTTTCTGTTATTTAGTTGAAATAAAGCAAAAATAGTATTTTCTGTCAGTTTTCTGAATTATTCGTGCAATAAAAGAATACCCAAAAATAAAAGTTCTCCAAATGCCCGGAAATTGAACTATGATTTTTTCTGGAATATTTGAGAATATCTGGCATTGAGAATATCTGCAATAAAAGAATATCTGGCCACGAGAGTCCAGGGCGCGCCCCCTGCCTCGTGGGCCCATGGTGGCTCCCCTCCACTTATTCCTGCACCCACACACTCCTTCTTACTCCCAAAAAAATCACCAACCAGCTCAAGCACGAGTTCTAGCTCATTTTGCTGCGATTTTCGATCTCCTTGCTCAAAGCACCTCTCACAAAACTGCTTTGGGGGATTCTTCCTTGGTATGTGACTCCTCCAATGGTCCAATTAGTTTTTGTTCTAGTGCTTTATTCATTGCAAATTTGTGCTGCCTAGGTGACCATGTTCTTGAGCTTGCATGTCAAATTTATATGGTTCCAAGTAGTTCTAATGCATGATATAGTATCTAGGCACTTGTGGGAGTAGTTGCTATCAATTTTGTTGAGTTTGGTTCACTTTTATTTGAAGTTACTAAAATTTTCAGAAATTTTTCAGAGGAAGAAATATGTTTAGGAAAATGTACCAAGGTGGCCCTTCAAGGAAGCAAGGACCCAGGCTCGCAATGCGCGATGCCGACGATGAACCACCAAGGGACGCTCAAGTGCGGGCTTGTGAATGGCCTTCAGAGGGCTTCATGGGTCGAGCAGGAATCAAGGAAGAATTTAACGCATATGTGTGTAACGCTGATCTTGTGAGCTTCGAGGCAGATAAGTGCCGTCAGTACCACTATCTCACTGATTCCTTTGTGAGGAGGTTTGAATTTTCATCGTCACGCAATTCTCAAACTGTCCTGTTTGATCTTTATGAAAATTCTTATACTATGGATTTAGAGGATTTTAATACTTCTTGCAAACTTCCACAATGGGGTAGTCCTAGTGAACCTCGCAAATCTGAATTTAGAGATTTTCTTGCTAGTATAACTGTGGAGGAATCTAGAGATATAGCACAAGCTACCATAGGGAGCATTCATTTTCCAGATGTTCATTATTTTGCTCTCTTCATAGGTAGGTGCATAAATGGTAAGGATGAAGCATGTCACATGTGTGTTCCTGACCTCAGTGTTCTTAGGACTGCTGTATTAGGAGATAAACATTATAATTTGGGAGCCATTGTTGGACGTAGGTTGCATAATAATAGATTTAATGGAGATTTCTTTGGTGGAATTTATGCAACCCGTTTAGCTAACTTTCTTAATATACCCATACGTGAGTATGATATTGAGATGCCTCCTGTTTATTTAGATTATGAGGCTATGGTTCGTCATCGTTTTGTTGAGAGGAACGATCAGTTCCTCCAGTACCGACTAATCTTTGACAGACGATGCACCTATCACGTCGCTCTCCCTGCTCCTACTTTCTTTGACTTTCAGGCGAAGGGGAGATATTTCATAACCAGGGAGGAGGCGAACGAGTATGAGAGGAGGGCTGAGATAGCTCGCCTCCAAGCTGCAGCCCATGATGCAATAACTGCTGCATCTCAGTACGACTCCAACTATAACTTTGGATATCTGCCAGGCCAGCTGTGGCAATAGACCAACTTAGGCCAAAAGCCTAAGCTTGGGGGAGTACGTATCTGTCGGGGCAGGCTGATCTGGCCCACGAACACCTATGGGGCCGGCGGACCGAGCCCCTTCGGTTCAAGGGAGGCGGAGGTCGCATACGAAGAGCAGATCGAGGCGAAGCACGCGAGAGGTTTACCCAGCTTCGGAGCTCTCCGGAGAGATAATACTCCTACTGCTGCATGTCTAGGTGTATTGTGTTCTTGCTCAGGAGCGCTCGAATGCTACAGTACAGACGAGCTGCTAACGAGATTGAGCGTGGAGGGAACTGATCGACCAACCCTTTCTACGTTGCGCATGGGCCTCCTTTTATATGCTCAAGGGGCTCCGACAGGTGGCAACGTAGGCGGGGGTACAAATGGAAAAATAGTGGTTGGTACACCTATTTATGCGATTATACGATGTACTATACCTAACCACGGCGGCGGGGGACAAAGGCATTAAATGCCCGTCTAGTCGCCCCTAACAAAGGCAAACAGGGACCGTCGAGGCGCCACCGTTCGCCACGATGGCAAACTTGTCAGCCGCTTGCCACCTCGCACCGCTGGCTGCACACCTCTCGCCACGCTACCGAAAGGCCCTGTATGGCGACACGTTAGTGGATCTGTTGGAAGCGTGGGTACGGAGAGGTGGTCTGCATGACAAGCGCCTTTGCCGCGGTTGTTGTCTTGTCACGCCGGAGGCTTGTCGCTCACGGGCCTTCCCGGCAAGCTCCTCTTGCCGGGCCTTGTCTTGTAAGTGCACAGGGTGGCCTTCCCGGCAAGCTCCTCTTGCTGGGGCCTTGTCTCCTATGTGCCTTGGGCGGCCTTCCCGGCAAGCTCCTCTTGCCGGGGCCTTGTCTCCCTGACTTGAATACTTTGTTCTTGAATGGCTCCAAAGGAACCACAGAGGACCTTGGCGGTCACCCGGTAAGCCTTGCCGCGGAGGGCTGCAACTGCCCATGCACAAGTTCGGGATACTAGGGTACCCCTACTCTAGTACACCGACAGTATCTCTCACCGACATTACATTTATGTTTACACACTCATTGCTAGTTGTCGGTGCTCATATTTTTTCATTGTAATATCCATGCTAGTTTATCTTCTTTTTCTTGCTTTCTTCTTGTGTGTTTGAAAAACCTTAAGAAAAAACAAAAAAATAATTCGTTATAGCTTTTAGCTAGTTTACTTTTCTTGTTGTAGTAGTAATCATTAAAAGAAAACCAAAAATATTTCATGTTCTTCTTTTGCTTGTTGGGAGCTTTCACGTGTAAATAGTTTTATTTCTTTTCTTTTCTTTGGGGGTCGATAGGAGAAGACCATAATAAAATGTTGAAGTGGCCCTTATATGCATTATTGTTGATTTAACCAAGAGCCCATATTGCCTTGTCTTCTCCTGTTTATCAAATGCTTGCAGATTCCAGCTTAGTCCAATGCACGTGCACTATTATTATTTTTCACATCGTTCGGTCGTGCAAGTGAAAGGCAATTATGACGATATATGATGGACTGATTGAGATAGAGAAGCTGGTATGAACTCAACCTCTCTTGTTTTTGTAAATATGATTAATTCATCGTTCTTGATTCATCCAATTATGAATAAACATGTTTGCAATGACAACTACAGATTATAGTTACTTATGCCATGCTTAATTAGCTAGGAGCTTATAATGGTTTACCTTGCGTGCCAACATGCTATTAAAATGGTTGTGATGTGGTATGATGGGGTGGTATCCTCCTTTGAATGATTCAAGTGGCTTGACTTGGCACATGTTCACACATGTAGTTGAAACAAATCAACATAGCCTTCATGATATTTATGTTCATGGTGGATTATATCCTACTCATGCTTGCACTCAATGTTCATTAATTTTAATGCATGTTCATGACTGTTGTCGCTCTCTAGTTGGTCGCTTCCCAGTCTTTTGCTAGCCTTCACTTGTACTAAGCGGTAATACTGCTTGTGCATCCAATCCCTTAAACCCCAAAGTTATGCCATATGAGTCCACTATACCTTCCTATATGTGGTATCTACCTGCCGTTCCAAGTAAATTTGTATGTGCCAAACTCTAAACCTTCAAATGAAATTCTGTTTTCTATGCTCGAATAGCTCATGTATCAACTAGGGTTGTCTGTATCTTCCATGTTAGGCGGGTTATTCTCAAGAGGAGTGGACTCCGCTCCTCACTCACGAGAAAATGGCTGGTCACCGGGATACCCAGTCCCATGCTTTATGCAAATCAAATCAAAATAATTGCAAACAAAACTCCCTCGGGATTGTTGTTAGTTGGAGCCACTCGTTGTTTTGAGCAAGCCATGGATTGATGCTTGTTGGTGGAGGGGGAGTATAATCCTTACCATTCTGTTTGAGAACCGCCTATAGTATGTGTAGCATGGAAGATATCGCCATCTCTTGGTTGTTATGTTGACAATGAAAGTATGCCGCTCAAAATATTATTTATCTCTATTTCAAAATCGAGCTCTGGCACCTCTACAAATCCCTGCTTCCCTCTGTGAAGGGCCTATCTATTTACTTTTATGTTGAGTCATCACCCTCTTATTAAAAAGCAACAGCTGGAGAGCACCGCTGTCATTTGCATCAATTACTGTTAATTTATATTGGGTATGACTATGACTGGATCTTGTTTACCATGAATTACAATGTTTAGTCAGTCCTTGATCTTTAAAGGTGCTCTGCATTTATGTTTTGCGGTCTCAGAAAGGGATAGTGAGATACCATCTTGTTATATCATATTATGATTGTTTTGAGAAAGTGTTGTCATCCGAGATTTATTATTATTGCTCGCTAGTTAATTATGCCATTGATATGAGTAAACATGAGACCTAAGAGTTATTGTGAATATGGTTAGTTCATAATCTTTGTTGAAAACTTGAATGCTGGATTTACATATTTACAACAACAAGAGCGAATAGAGCTTCTAACAGTTTTTCTTTATCACTTTCAGTTTGTCAACTGAATTGCTTGAGGGCAAGCAAAGGTTTAAATTTGGGGGAGTTGATACGTCTCTGTCGTATCTACTTTTCCAAACATTTTTGCCCTTGTTTTGGACTCTAACTTGCATGATTTGAATGGAACTAACCCGGACTAATGTTGTTTTCAGCAGAATTGCCATGGTGTTATCTTTGTGCAGAAACAAAAGTTCTCGGAATGACCTGAAACTTCACGGAGATGACTTTTGGAAATAATGAAAAATACTAGCGAAAGAATCAAGGCCAGGGGGCCCACACCCTTTCCACGAGGGTGGGGGGAGCGCCTGCCCCCCTAGGCGCCCCCTGCCTCGTGGGCCCCCTGGAGCTCCACCGACCTCAACTCCAACTCCATATATTCGTGTTTAGGGAGAAAAAAATCAGAGAGAAAGATTCATCATGCTTTACGATACGGAGCCGTCGCCAAGCCCTAAACTCTCTCGGGTGGGCTGCTCTGGAGTCCGTTCGGGGCTCCGAAGAGGGGAATCCGTCGCCATCGTCATCATCAACCATCCTCCATCACCAATTTCATGATGCTCACCACCGTGCATGAGTAATTCCATCGTAGGCTTGCTGGACGGTGATGGGTTGGATGAAATTTATCATGTAATCGAGTTAGTTTTGTTAGGGTTTGTTCCCTAGTATCCACTATGTTCTGAGATTGATGTTGCTATGACTTTGCTATGCTTATTGCTTGTCACTAGGGCCCGAGTGCCATGATTTCAGATTTGAACCTATTATGTTTTCATGAATATATGTGAGTTCTTGATCCTATCTTGCAAGTCTATAGTCACCTACTATGTGTTATGATCCGCAACCCCAAGTGAAAATAATCGGGACCACTCTGGTGATGACCATAGTTTGAGTATGCTCATGTATTCACTATGTGTTAATGCTTTGGTCCGTACTCTATTAAAAGGAGGCCTTAATATCCCTTAGTTTCCGCTAGGACCCCGCTGCCACGGGAGGGTAGGACAAAAGATGTCATGCAAGTTCTTTTCCATAAGCACGTATGACTATATTCGGAATACAGGCCTACATTACATTGATGAATTGGAGCTAGTTCTGTGTCACCCTATGTTATGACTATTACATGATGAACCACATCCGGCATAATTCTCCATCACCGATCCAACGCCTACGAGCTTTTCACATATTGTTCTCCGCTTATTTACTTTCCCGTTGATCATGTTACAAACACTACAAAACCCAAAAATATTACTTTTGCTACCGTTACCGTTACTTCCATGCTACTTTGCTACTAAATACTTTGCTGCAGATACTAAGTTATCCAGGTGTGGTTGAATTGACAACTCAACTGCTAATACTTGAGAATATTCTTTGGCTCCCCTTGTGTCGAATCAATAAATTTGGGATGAATACTCTACCCTCGAAAATTGTTGCGATCCCCTATACTTGTGGGTTATCACTACTAACTCAAGATTTCCAACGTAACAAGAATAACACAATTCCAAGATGATATGAGGAGTAAAAAACTTCTAAAACTGGCCTAAAAAATTGGAACAAGCTGTGTTGGCGAACTTCGGAAGGAAAAAAACCTATTTTGAAGCCTATTTTGAGGTGTCAAATATTGAACTTGCTTCCGCATCTATTCAGATGTGGCTCATTGCTAGCTTTAATTTGAGTACTCGTAGAGCCAAAATGTACTTCATATGAGCAAGATATGCATGTTTTACTGAATAGTGCGCAAAACAGATTCGAATCCGAATTCAGGTACGAGATTGAGTCCAGATAGATCCGAATTTTGTTTTTTTTTTCTCTTTTTCCTCACAGTTTTTTTCTTTCTTTCCTTTTTTTCTCTGATTTTTTCCCTCTCATTTTTCTTTGCCTCTTTCTTTCTCTCTCTTTCCAAGACAAACTAGATAAGATGCAGATTGGATCAAGCGAAGATGTGAACAACCTCAACTATGATTATTACAATGAACGATGGGTAGCATGTGGTGGAAATTGGTGGATGGGGTGTCGACATCGGAAGGTATAATGATGCAGCAATGGCGTTACTAATGTGAACATAACTTGAAACTCTAAATGAACTAGACACTAAGACCAGCAACTCGATACGGCGATGCAACCGATAATTCAACTATGCAAGCAATGAAAAGAAAATTGCAAAGGCTAATACTGGCTTGGACAAAGCATGAACTAACCCTATTTTTTGAGGATTTTTCTTGGAATATAGGTTAGAAAATAAAATGAATCTATGGATAACTAGAAATTCTCACCGAGCAACCTGAAAACTGATACCACTTTATAGAGGCAAAGGGTCCCAATCTTTCAATGAGATGATAACTATCGAGTTGGTGGAGCTGACTTTGACGATTCGACTACAAACGTGCACAATGTTGCGCCTTAGCAATGGCTAAACCAATCTCATGAGGTTACTGACGATGCTGGAAGCATGATTAGCCTGACCATGAAGGTCCATTCCTACACGCAATCGAAGAACAAGCAAGAATATGATAATGCAATATGAATAATGCAAATATAGATGAAGTATTAATAAACGTGGGGATCAGAAAGTGGTCTTGGTCTGGTCGTTGGACACAAACGAAGTACAGGAAGTTGCAATGGCTAACTTTGAACTAAACAAATCCCAAGGAAAAAGCTACTAGATTTATCTACTTATATAGGAGTAAGGGGTGGCAGCCAACACTAGTACAACAAGGTGCTATACAAACGGCTTTTAACCCCTTTCTGCGATGGCATTTGGAACCGTCGCCTAGTGAGTGTGGGTGATAGGGGGTTGTAGGATCTTGAGAAGAGGTGTCTAGAGGGGGGGGGGGTGATTAGACACTAAGTACCAAAGTTGCAGTTTTTAACTTCTTTTGGTTTAAATGGAGTTTAGGCACAAGTTTAGCATTCTCAATACATAACAAGCAAGCAAGCATGCAAAGAGTATGTGAGCAGCGGAAAGTAAAGCATGCAACTCGCAAGAAAGTAAAGGGAAGGGTTTGGAGAATTCAAGCGCAATTGGAGACACAGATGTTTTTGTCGTGGTTCCGATAGGTGGTGCTATCGTACATCCACGTTGATTGAGACTTCAACCCACGTAGGGTAACGGTTGCGCGAGTCCACGGAGGGCTCCACGCACGAAGGGTCCACGAAGAAGCAACCTTGTCAATCCCACCATGGTCGTCGCCCATGAAGGACTTGCCTCACTAGCGGTAGATCTTCACGAAGTAGGCGATCTCCTTGCCCTTACAAACTCCTTGGTTCAACTCCACAATCTTGTCGGAGGCTCCCAAGTGACACCTAGCCAATCTAGGAGACACCACTCTCCAAGAAGTAACAAATGGTGTGTTCATGATGAACTCCTTGCTCTTGTGCTTCAAATGATAGTCTCCCAACACTCAACTCTCTCTCATAGGATTTGGATCTGGTGGAAAGAAGATTTGAGTGGAAAGCAACTTGGGGAAGGCTAGAGATCAAGATTCATATGGTTGGAATGGAATATCTTGGTCTCAACACATGAGTAGGTAGTTCTCTCTCGTAAATAGGATGCCAGAAGTGTAGGCTTGTTCTGATGGCTCTCTCCACGAATGAAGAGGAGGTGGAGGGGTATATATAGCCTCCACACAAAATCTAACCGTTACACACAATTTACCAAACTCGGTGGGACCGAATCAACAAACTCAGTCGGACCGATTCAGTAAACCTAGTGACCGTTAGGGGTTTCGGTGGGACTGATATGCAACTCGGTAGGACCGATATGGTTAGGGTTAGGGCATAACGTAATCTCGGTGAGACCGATTACACAAACTCGGTGAGACCGATTTTGGTAATTAGCTAACTAGAGAGTTGGTTTGGCAAACTCGGTGGGACCGATTACTCAAACTCGGTGGGACCGATTTTGGTAATAAGTTAACCTGAGAGTTTGCGTTGTAATCTCGGTAGTACCGATTACACAAACTCGGTGAGACCGATTTTGGTAATGGACATACACAGAGAGATTACAATCCCATCTCGGTGAGACCGAGATCCCTATCGGTGAAACCGATTTGCCTAGGGTTTGTGGCAATGGCTATGACATCTGAACTCGGTGGCGCCGGATAGAAAGAATCGGTAGGGCCGAGTTTGACTTTTGGTTTAGGTCATATGTGTGGAAGTGGGAAAGTAGTTGAGGGTTTTGGAGCATATCACTAAGCACATGAAGCAAGAGGCTCATTAAGCAACACCTCATCCCTCCTTGATAGTATTGGCTTTTCCTATAGACTCAATGTGATCTTGGATCACTAAAATATAAAATGAAGAGTCTTGAGCTTGAAGCTTGAGCCAATCCTTTGTCCTTAGCATCTTGAAGGAGTTCCCACATCCTTTAGTCCATGCCACTCCATTGTTGAACTTATCTGAAACATACTAGATAAAGGTGTTAGTCCAACAAGAGATATGTTGACATTAATTACCCAAACCACCTAGGGAGCACTTGTGCTTTCAATCTCCCCCTTTTTGGTAATTGATGACAACATACATCAAAGCTTTAGATAAAGATATAAAGAGTAGTAAGTAAAGCTTCGGAAAGACATGTAACAAGCATAGGCTCCCCCTATATGTATGCAATCATGTGAATATGGAATGTAGAAGCATGTGAGAGCATAACCATGATAGAGTAGGCAATGTGTTACATGTATCTTGGCCATATGCATCAGAGCAAAGAATATTAAAGAAAGTACCTTCATGCTCATGAGTCCTTGCAAACAGTATGTACATTAGCAAGAATTCCTCATACACATGAGTGTGATGCATATACTTACCTTGTAGTCTTGAGTTGTCTTAGGTGAAATGAACCTGCACAAACAAGGTTAGATAACACAGGTACATCTACTAGCCAGAGCAAACAGAAGAAACCACAAGAATACCAAGACTGGGATGACATGTGGAAAGTGAGTACTAAGTACCACATTGGATTAGACATGTCGCCAAGAGTAAAGATATGCAATGAATTTGAATGATTCATTTCCCTTAGATGTCTTGCTCCCCCTAAATCTAGCATGGGATACTGGGAGAAGATAGGGAACAAAAAATCAGAGCTGAAAGATATAAATAAACAGAGCTTAATGCAAATAAGCACACATGAACATGTCTTTCCCCCAAAAAGACATGTGGAATCTCTCCTCTTGAACACCAAGTGAGGGAGTTCCGGACTAGGGGGTGTCCGGATAGCCGAACTATCATCATCGGCCGGACTCCAAGACTATGAAGATACAAGATTGAAGACTTCGTCCCATGTCCGGATGGGACTTTCCTTGGCGTGGAAGGCAAGCTTGGCGATACAGATATGTAGATCTCCTACCATTGTAACCGACTCTGTGTAACCCTAACCCTATCCCGTGTCTATATAAACCGGAGGGTTTTAGTCCGTGGGATCTAACAACGATCATACCATAGGCTAGCTTCTAGGGTTTAGCCTCTTTGATCTCGTGGTAGATCCACTCTTGTAACACACATCATCAATATTAATCAAGCGGGACGTGAGGTTTTACCTCCATCAAGAGGGCCCGAACACAGGTAAAACATCGTGCACCTTGTCTCCTGTTACCATCCGCCTAGACGCACAGTTCGGGACCCCCTACCGAGATCCGCCGGTTTGACACCGACATTGGTGCTTTCATTGAGAGTTCCTCCGTCGCCACCGATAGGCCCGATGGCTCCTTCGATCATCAACAACGACGCGATCCAGGGTGAGACCTTTCTCCCCGGACAGATCTTCAGATTCGCGGCTTTGCTGCGGGCAATTCGCTGGCCATCTGGAGCAGATCGAAGCTTCGCCCCGCCATCGTGTCAGATTTAGAAGTTTGAACTATACGGCCGATATCCGCGGAGACTTGATCTTCGACGGATTCGAGCCGCAGCCATAGCGTGCCGCCTTGTCTCGATGGGCATGATCTAGCTCTGCGGTAACAAAGGCTCGAGGCCGCACCAAGATCCGCTCCGACCCTTAATCCGGGCCGGATTCCCGATCGAGGATGAGTGGTTGGACACCGCCTCGGGGCTACGATCTCTGGCGATTGAGCCGAACTCTATCCCTGTCGCTGCGAAGACCTTGACTCGAGTGCCGGACTCCTCTCCGGACTTGAACCCCAGCGCCCCTTGTCGAATACGATTGGGCGCCGGTCATGGAGTTCACTGCCACGGACATCTTTCAGCACTCGCCCTTTGGCGACATCCTGAATTTACTAAAGTATCTCTCTTTATCCGGAGAGCCCTGCCCGGACTACGGACAGGAAGGGTGGGATACGGACGACTAAGAAATTCAACGCGCACCCACCACCCACTTTGTAGACACTTTTGACGATTTAACCGACATGCTCGACTTCGACTCCGAAGACATCGACGGTATGGACGACGATGCTGGAGACGACCAAGACCCAGCGCCTCTGAGGCACCGGAGGGCCACCTCGTCATACGACATATACATGGTGGACATCCCAAAAGATGGGAACGGCGATGGAACAGAGGTGGATGCCCCTCCAAGAAACAGCCTGCTGCCGTGGTCGTGGCGCCATTCTCAATCCCGCCACAACAAGAATGAAGATTCCGCACGGAGACAACAATACACCGGACAATGCCAAAGACAATCCACTCCAAAGAAGATCCAAGCGCAGAAGATGGAGACGCCAGCCCTCACGAGAGCGGCGTAAGAAGAGGTAGAGGATTATATGCCTCCCTCCGAGACGAAGCAAGCCTCGACGATGATGAATTAAATGCGTACTCGAGAATCCCGTCGAACAAGAGCATTTTAGACGCAGGCTTATGGCCACGGCTAACAGCCTCAAGAAAAAGCAGCAACAGCTTAGAGCTGATCAGGATCTGCTAGCCGACAGATGGATTGAAGTCCTCGCGGCCGAAGAGCATGAGCTCGAACGCCCCTCCAAAAACTACCCTAAACGCAAGCTGCTCCCCCGATTAGAGGAGGAGGCTTACGAACCCGCATCACCAGGAGACAATACGGCTGACCGACCACCCCGTGGTCGCGACAGAGAGGCCTCTAGGCCCTTCACTAGAACCGTACCCCGTCATCGATCAAAAAGCACACAGCCAAAGGGGAACGCTCCGGACCTGCGAGATATATTGGAGGACAAGGCAAGATAATCAAGATCGATCTATGGATCGCGTGGGCGCCCCACGGTACGTGACGACAACCGTCGTGCCGGACACAGTAAGTCCGGCCGGGCCGAACAAAACAAACAAAGCTCTTTTGAGCTCCGTCGTGATATCGCCCAGTACAGAGGCGCCGCACACCCACTATGCTTCACGAGGGCAGTAATGGATCATCAAATCCCGAAGGGTTTAAACCCGTCAATATTGAATCCTATGATGGCACAACAGACCCAGCGGTTTGGATCAAGACTATCTCCTTCACATCCACATGGCCCGCGGTGACGATCTTCACGCCATCAAATACCTCCCCTCAAGCTTAAAGGACCAGCCCGGCATTGGCTCAACAGCTTGCCGGTGAGTCAATTGGGAGCTGGGAGGACCTGGAAGCCGCATTCCTCGATAACTTCCAGGGCACTTATGTGCGACCACCGTACGCCGACGACCTAAGCCACATAATTCAGCAGCAGACGAATCGGCGGACAATTACGGACACGGTTCTTAACCAAGAAAAACCAAATCGTCGACTGTCCGGATGCGGAGGCCCTCGCGGCCTTCAAGCATAACATCTGTGACGAGTGGCTTGCCCGGCACCTAGGATAGGAAAAGCCGAAATCCATGGCAGCCCTCACATCACTCATGACCCGCTTCTGCGTGGGTGAAGACAGCTGGCTAGGACGCAGCAACAACCTCAACAAAAACTCTGGCAGTCCGGACTTCAAGGACCGAAATGGCAGGCCGCGTCGTAACAAAAACAAACGCCGCATTAACGGCGACAATATTGAAGATACGACAGTCAATGCCGGATTCAGAGGCTCTAAACCCGGTCAACGGAAAAAGCCATTCAAAAGAACTACTCCGGGTCCGTCCAATTTGGACCGGATACTCGACCGCTTGTGCCAGATACACGGCACTTCGAAAAGCTGGGCTTAACCACACCAACAGGGACTGTTGGGTATTCAAGAGCAGGCAAGTTAATTGCGAAAAACAATGACAAGGGATCCATAGCGATGGCGAGGACGAGACCCAACCGCCGAACAATAAAGGATGAAGGTTTCCCCCAAAGTGCGGACGGCGAACATGATATATGCAATGCACATACCCAAAAGGGAGCGGAAGCGTGCACTCGAGGATGTCTACGCGATGGAGCCAGTTGCCCAGTTCAATCCATGGTCCTCCCGCCCGATCACTTTTGACCGAAGGACCACCCCACCAAAGATCCGCCACGGCGGATTCGGCCAGACCGGTCTTAGACCCAATCGTCGATGGATTTCACCTAACCGAGTCCTGATGGATGGCGGCGGCAAGAATCTGCTTTACCGGGACACAAGGTCGCCAAAATGGGCATAGACCCTCAAGGATTAAACCTACCAAAACGACCTTTAAAGGCGTCATACCAGGTGTAGAAGCCAATTGTACAAGCTCAATTACACCGAAGTGGTCTTGGATCCCGGATAACTTCCGGCGAAGAGTTAATCTTTGACATAGTCCCGTTCCGCAGCGGCTATCATGCCTTGCTCGGACGTCGCAGCGTTGCAAAGTTCAACGCGGTGCCACACCACGCATACCTCAAGCTCAAGATGCCAGCCCTCGAGGAGTCATCACGGTCAATGTAAACACCGAACGCTCTCTCCGCACGGAGGAACATACATGGCGGCTCTCGCGGCGAAGTGCAATGCAGCCTCTTAAGGCAATTCTCGAGTCCGACCGTTAAGCGGCGGACACAGCTAAGCGCCGGAGTAACTTACAACAAGACCACTGCACGCCCGAGCACGCGTAGCGATGCGGCCCCAACCCAGCTCTGCGAAACGTCAGCAGGTCCTTCGCGTACACCATTACGCTCTGAAGATACCATGGGCATGGGGAGAGGGGCACGCCCACGATAAACCCAGACTGCGGCTCAACCACACTAGGGGCTCTCAAGTATATCGTCCCTTTTTCTTTTCTTTTTACCTTTTACTTTTTATCCACAGGACTCCGTTTATCAGAGGCCTGTCCGTGACAGAACTGCCGAACTCACGATGCAACAGCCGGGGAAGGATAAAGGCTACAACGAATAAACAGGTGGTCTCCATTACGAGCATTTTATACACCAATCTACAGCCTACCCTTGGAGGGGGACATGTTTAATGATCCCATACCTTGCTTATCGCACTATTTGTATCGTTACGCATTCGTAGCAGCACTTATTGAATAAAACAATGCAGCACCTTTTTGCTTATAATTGCATTTCTTTTTCATACATATGTTCATTCACGACATGTTGCATCAGTACACTTTGGTACGGCTAATATACACCAGGGGCTTATGTTTCCCGCATTATGGTGTGATGAGTCCGAACACTTTCACAAGTGCGGCACCCCGAACTTATAGCACTATATGCATTGGCTCTGAATCATGTCTTGGGTCAATAGTTGGGTTTGCCCGGCTCCCATGTTTTGGTACCTTACATTCCGTTATATCGGCTAAGGTAGCACTGGGAGAACCATCATGATTCCGCCCAGCTTGAGCTGGGTTAACGCCTCAGTGGAGAAAGCTAAAACTGACCTCATGATGAGGCGAGAGCCGGTCGCTATTCGAGAGGTTCTTTGCGAGTCCTTAAAGACTTATGCCGCTTAGAGCGAGGAGCCGGATACTTTCCGGCCAAGGCGTGGATAGCGCCCCAAATTCGGCCTTCCGAAGACTAGGGGCTTCACCGAAATTTAAAATTATAGAATTTTATGGCTAAGTGAGAGTGTTCAAGCATTATAAGTCCGGTTGCCTTGTTACTGTGTTGAGCGCCTCCCTAGATGGACCCAAAAATGGGAACAAGAGCGCTCAAGTTTATCCCGAACACCCCAGCACTCGTGGCATGGGGGCTGAAGCCGATGACTTGCCATCTCTCAAATTTGATAAACAGCTGCAAGAAGGTAATATTTTAAATTAACAAGCGTTGCTTAGCGCATATGAACTAAGTTTTCAGCGCACAGGATAACAAAATGCGAGTCTACTCAAATATTACATCTTTGGAGCACTCACCCGCAATAGTGCGGGCGCCCTTGACACACTCTTATAATACATCTCGGGCGTGCGATGCTCCTTGCCCTCCGTGGCGGGTCCGTCCACGAGCTTCAGGCATCCATCTTGCCCCAATGCACCTTTGCGCGGGCAAGGGCCCGACGGGCACCCTCAATACAAGCGGAATGCTTGATGACTTCTACCCATGGGCACGCATCAATCAGCCGCCGCACCAGGCCGAAGTAGCTCCCAGGCATGGCCTCCTTAGGCCACAGCCGAACTATGAGGCCCTTCATGGCCTGTTCGGCCGCCTTGTGGAGCTCGATCAGCTGCTTCAGCTGGTCTCTAAGGGGCACCAGATGTCCGGCCTCGATATCGAGACCAGAAGACCTTCTCCGTCGAGCTCCCCTCCTCGGCCCGGTAGAATGCGGCAGCATCGGACACGCTGCGAGGAAGATCTGCGAACACCCCTGGAGAGCTCCGAATTCGGGTAAGCAACAGGTAATTAACACTCACATGCTTACTTTGCATGAAAAATGCCTTACCAGCTGCTATTTTCTTCACCGCCTCAATCTCTGGAGGGCCTTGTAGGCTTCGCCTTAGCGGCTTTGGCACTCTCAAGAGCCGTTGCAAGCTCGAGACTCTCGAGTCTTGAGTCACGCTCCAAGCTCTCATGTTTTTTCACGAGATCCTGGAGCTCTTGCTGTACCTCCGCCACCCAGCTCCTGCTTTTCTCGCTCGGTGCGCTCATGGCCGCATTATGCGTTCGGCCACGGCCACCGCCTCCTTGTGGTCGCCACCTCGTTAGTGGCCCCTACAATACCCATGTTATCCTTGTCATTTTTCTTGCAACCAAATCCTTTTCAGAAGGTACAATTTTCATAAGGTATTACTCACCTTCTTTTTCTCGAGCTGCTTCTTGGCATGGCCGAGCTCGTTCTCGGACCGCCGAGGTTTTCCTTCAAAATCTTGACCTCCAGCAATCGGTCTGGAGGTCAGCAGCATAGCCTGCAATCCCATATTGACATATTCTTATGACTCCTGCGTTTATCTTTCTAAAAGATCCTCAGCCCGGCTTTTCTTTCCGAACACCGAACCGAGCATCAGGGGCTACTGTCTATGCGGGTACCATTTTTACATATATTGAAATTCTTACCTCAAAGCCTGTTAGAAGGCTGCTGCAGGCTGGTCGGCCCGCTCTTGGCGAAGCTGAACCTTCCGAATCACCCACTCATAACAAGGCGGTGTTCCTCTTCGATGGAGGCGCTGTTGAGCGCCTCCAGAATTATCCGGCACCTCCGGTTGGGCCGGAGGCAGCCGGGCGTCCACGGTCTTGCCCTTCTTCTGAAGGGTCGCCCACGGACTCCGGAGCCACCGTGGCCTCCGGGCTGAGTCCGTGCAAAGTCCGGAGGGTGTCCTGTGACACCTCCGGCCTCCTCCTCCTGGTGGGTCCTTTCTTGGGATCTCACCTCGGCGTCGTCCCATGACACGGGGGGTGGAGGCAGTCGGAAGGAATCCATATCCGACACACCCAAGGACCCGCCGGCAAGCGGGAAGATCATCCTTGGGCGGACTGCAGGGTTGTATGCGGCATTAGAAAGACATTATGTGGCGAAAAGAAAAACGTTGAAGATATTCGGAGTCCGAATACTTACGATCTCGCCGAGGCTTGGCCCTTGGAGGCCGATCCTGCCGTCAAATCCTTTGGCGTTGGCGAGAGAAGTCCGGGGAAGAGTTTTTCCTTCTTGGACCCTTCGGCCTCCTTGTTGGGGAGGCCTTCCTTTCTTCCCTCCCCGCTAGAAGAGGCTTTCTTCTTCTCCTCCTCGCCTTGGTGGGAGGAGTCGGCCTCGATTCATCATCCGATAGCACCTGAAAACGGAACTCTTCCGAGTCCCCGTGGCCGTCTTCTTGGCACCTTCTCCCGGCACCACGTGGTGCCGGAGCCAAGAGCCTCAAGTTAAGCGGGCGTCACTGGGTCCTCTGGCAATGGGGCCGGACAGGTAATCCGTTCGGTCTTCGCCAGCCATTCCTGTCAAAGGTAAAGGGAGTTTAGATCCCGCATAGAGCCAAACTATGGAAAACAAGTGGTGAAATCACTTACCTCGTCAGCTGGACGCTGCGAGCGGAATCCGCGATCTTTGGTAGCGGATGCGGGAGCTTCGGCGCCCTTGAATAGCACCTTCCAGACATCTTCGTACGTAGTGTCGAAGAGCGCGCTCAGGGTCTGGTGCTGCACTGGATCAAACTCCCACATGTTGAAACCCCATCGCTGGCACGGGAAAATCTGGCGGATGAGCATGACCTAGACTACGTTGACAAGCTTGAGCTTCTTGTCCACCAGCTTCTGGATACAGGCTTGGAGTCCGGTCAGCTCCTCGAATTCCCCAAATCCGCCACTCTCTTTCCGTGAGGTGAGCCGTGTAGGATGCCGGATCTGAATTCAGGGGCGCTGCCCAATCAGTCACGCGGCTCGGTGATGTAGAACCACCCGATTGCCACCCCTTGCTGGTTTCCACGAAAGTGCCCTCCAGCCACGTAACGTGGGACATCCTGCCCTCCATGGCGCCTCCGCACTCCGCTTGGCTGCCCTTCACAACCTTCGGCTTGACACTGAAGGTCTTGAGCCACAAGCCGAAGTGGGGCTGGATGCAGAGGAAGGCCTCGCACACGACGATAAACGCTGAGATGCTGAGGATGAAATTCGGGGCCAGATCATGGAAATCTAGGCCGTAGTAGAACATGAGCCCCCGGACAAAGGGATGAAGCGGGAAGCCCAGTCCGCGGAGGAAATGGGGAAGAAATACTACCCTCTCATGGGGCCTGGGGTTGGGAATGAGCTCTCCCTCGCCGGGGAGCCGATGCGCGATGTTGCTGGACAAATATCCGGCGTCGCGCAGCTTCTGGATCTGCCCCTCCGTGACGGAGGAGGCCATCCACTTGCCTCCCGCTCCGGACATAGTTGGAGAGGGTTGAGGTGAGAAGTGCTGACTTGGGCGCTGGAGCTCGAGTTCGCGGAGATGGATAAGCCAAGGAGGAAGAAGGCGCGGGTAAAAGGGTTGGATCTTTATCCCCTTATATGGGCGGACAAAAACATGTGTCCCCACCGGCCTGGTAAAACTCGCTTATCTCCCAAGCGTCACACTCAATGGCGCGGTTGGGTTACCCACGTCCGTATTGATGGGAATCCCGGAATAAGGGGAACACGATCTCTGCTTCAACAAGACGTGCCAAGGAAACCGCTTCGCTAAACGCGCCGAGGTGGAACAATAAAAACAATTTGAGTAAAGGCTTGGAAGTGGTGCGACGTCACGCCACGTATCACGCCAAGATATTGATCTTGTGTAATATTATTCTCTCTACGGTGGTATGTGGAATTTATTTTTGCAGAGCCGGACACTATCCTGGTGTTCACAATCTTCTATAAATTATTCGGAGGAAGAACCCGCCTTGCAATGCCGAAGACAACATGCGCGCCGAACTCGTCGTCATTGAAGCCTGGTTCAGGGGCTACTGAGGGAGTTCCGGACTAGGGGGTGTCCGGATAGCCGAACTATCATCATCGGCCGGACTCCAAGACTATGAAGATACAAGATTGAAGACTTCGTCCCGTGTCCGGATGGGACTTTCCTTGGCGTGGAAGGCAAGCTTGGCGATACGGATATGTAGATCTCCTACCATTGTAACCGACTCTGTGTAACCCTAACCCTATCCGGTGTCTATATAAACCGGAGGGTTTTAGTCCGTGGGGACGAACAACAATCATACCATAGGCTAGCTTCTAGGGTTTAGCCTCTTTGATCTCGTGGTAGATCCACTCTTGTAACACACATCATCAATATTAATCAAGCAGGACATAGGGTTTTACCTCCATCAAGAGGGCCCGAACCTGGGTAAAACATCGTGCCCCTTGTCTCCTATTACCATCCGCCTAGACGCACAGTTCGGGACCCCCTACCCGAGATCCGCCGGTTTTGACACCGACACCAAGCATCTGGGATCCTTGAGAAATACTTTCTACTTGAGTATTCTCTCCCCCTAGAGATCTCTTTCTCCCCCTTAATATTCTCTCCCTTTTGGAAGTGATAAGCTTTGATGTGATCTCTCTCTCCTCCTTTGACATCAATTTCCAAGAAGGATCTTCTGGAATTTGTTGTGAATGGGTTTGTTCCTTGAGTCACAACACAAAGCACTGGATAAAATTTGTGATGCTTGTAGAGGACAAGATTCATTGAGTGGAGCTGGATCAGAAGAATCATATAGAATAAGTGGCAAACTGTTTTTCCTGTTGTGAAATCGGTGTCACCGAGTGGTATGCTTCGGTTGTACCGAAAGGATTCGGTTGGACCGGAAGCAACAAATCGGTGAAACCGAGTTCATCTCAGAGAAAGCACTTATCACCTCAGCTCACTAGACTAGAAAGTTCTCACAAAGTTTTGCAAGGAATTTACTGAATGATGTGCAATGAATTAGATGTAGAAAATGCAGAGCAAACAGAAAGAAATCTACATGAAGTTTTTCTTTTTGAAAGGGGAAACAAATATGCATGAGACAAATGCAGAAACACATAAAAGAACACGAGAGAACTTCATCTAGAGGATGGTCGGTGACAAAGTCACCTATGTTAGAGTATATTGACTTAGGAGTCAAGTGAGATCACTTGATCATAGGTCATACTCATCGTTTAAGCTCAAAATGGGTTTACCATTTTTCGTTTAAGCATCTTGATGTATTCACATCTTGTCAAGTTGCTTTAGCTCATGACTCAAAGTAAAGCTTCTCTAAGATGGAATAACATACCTTGGTTGGTGGTGTTGACCATGTAGTTGAACTTGTGTGGGTTGCTCAAGGTTGATGTAGCTCATCAAGAGTTGGGAGCACCACTTGGAATTTGAGCCCATCTACCTACATGGGTTAGTTCTTGCAAGGAAGGGCACTTGTATATCCAAAAATGATAATCATGAAGCTTAACAAAGAGTTTGCCAAAGGATATGTTTGAATGATTCCGTGCTTCCTTGTATTCAGCCACCATAGTGTAGAGACTTGGTGATGTAGAGATTGCTCAAGATGTGAGTAGATTACAATCTCATGGAATTTGATTCAACCAAGTACCTACAAGGGTTAGATAACATGCAAGATGCAAATATATCCAAGATATAATATTTTCATTATAAGAGAGATATCATGGATTAGTCATAAGCTCATGTCTTGCATGTATCCAATGGAGTATCTACTCCAAGTTTGAAGCATCTATGATGTTCAATTCTCCTCTCAACCTGCAAAACACTTTCTCATCAAGGGGTTTAGTAAATATATCTGCTAATTGCTTTTCGGTGCGAACATGCTTAAGATTAATGTCACCCTTAGCAACATGATCTCGAATGAAATGATGACGAACTTCAATATGCTTAGTTCGAGAATGTTGTACGGGATTATGACCAATTTTGATAGCACTTTCATTGTCACAAAGCAACGGAACATGTTTCACATATATCCCATAATCTTTAAGAGTTTGGATCATCCAAAGTAATTGAGCACAACATGAACCAGTGGCAATGTACTCCGCTTCGGCTGTAGATAAGGATACCGAGTTTTGTTTCTTGGAGGACCAAGACACAAGAGATCTACCAAGAAATTGACAAGTACCCGAAGTGGACTTTCTATCAACCTTGTCTCCGGCATAGTCTGAGTCGGAATAGCCAACAAGATCAAAAGAGGCCCTCTTAGGATACCAAATGCCAAAATTTGGTGTATGAATTAAGTATCTCACTATCCTTTTCACGTCCTTAAGAAGACATTCTTTAGGAGCAGCTTGATATCTTGCACACATGCACACACTTAGCATAATATCGGGACGTGAAGCACATAGGTATAACAATGATCCAATCATAGAGCGATAAACCTTTTGATCAACTGGTTTACCATCTTTGGTCAAATCAAGAAGTACACTAGTAGGCATGGGTGTAGAAATACCTTTGCACTCTTGCATATTGAACTTCTTGAATAAGTCCTTAGTGTACTTCGTTTGAGAGACAAAAGTACCTTCATTAGTTTGCTTGATTTTCAACCCAAGAAAGAATTTGAGTTCACTCATCATTGACATCTCAAACTTCTCCGACATTAGCTTCCCAAACTTCTCACTAAAATGAGGGTTAGTTGATCCAAATATGATATCATCAACATAAATTTGGCATACAAACAATTCTCCATTAACCCTTTTAGTAAAAGGTGTGGAATCAATTTTCCCAATTTCAAAGCCTTTTTCAAGAAGAAACTTGGTCAAGCATTTATACCAGGCTCTAGGAGCTTGTTTAAGACCATAAAGGGCTTTGTGAAGTTTGTAAACATGGTTTGGTTTCTTAGGATTGACGAAGCCGGGAGGTTGTTTAACATAAACTTCCTCCTCTGTTTCACCATTTAGAAAAGCACTTTTAATGTCCATTTGGTACAAGGTGATATTATGGTGATTAGCATAGGCAAGTAAGATGCGAATGGACTCAAGTCTAGCAACGGGAGCATAAGTCTCACCATAGTCCATACTTTCGACTTGTGTGTAGCCTTGGGCGAAGAGACGTGCTTTGTTGCGAACTACTTGTCCATCTTCATCTTGCTTGTTGCGAAACACCCATTTGGTACCGATGATGTTGTGGTTGTTGTCGGGCTTCTCAACCAAAGTCCAAACTTGGTTTCTCTCAAAGTTGTGTAGCTCTTCATGCATAGCATTTATCCAATCCGGATCTTCCAATGCTTCTTCGACCTTCATAGGTTCAATGCTAGAGATGAAATAATAGTTTTCACAAAAGTTAGCTAAACGAGTTTTAGAGCGAGTGATTCTCCCGGTTTGAATATCATTGTAGATTTGCTCGACGGGATGGTCTTTAGCAATTCTTGCTCGAACTCGTGAAAACTTTTGCTTGGGTCTCGATTGAACATCTTCTTTGTCTTGTTCTTCTTCTTCTTCTTGATCTTCTTCATTGTTGGCGTTGTCGTTTTCTTGTCGAGGTGGAGAAGGAGGTTGCTGACGTTCGTGATGTTCTTCCTCATTTTCTTCATCTTGGTGTGTTCCACTTGTGGATGCTTCTGTATCAACTCTTGGTTCACCTTGTCGTGAAGTAGAAGCTTCCACTTGAACAGATGAGGTACTCTCCTTCACCTGCGTTGGACGGACTTTGCCAATAGACAAGTCTTCAATTGCTTCCGAAGGTTCTTTGTCTCCTAAATCAATTGGCAATTGCTCTACTTGCGAGCCGTTAGATTCATCAAACTTCAAATCTACCGTCTCTTCAACCTTTCGGGTTAAATTGTTGTAGACACGGTAAGTGTGAGAGTTTGAGCCATAACCTAGTAGGAAACCTTGATGAGACTTAGGAGCAAATTTTGAACGACGATGCTTATCAAGAATGTAGCACTTTGAGCCGAATACTAGAAAGTATCCAACTTGGGGTTTTTTACCAGTGAGGAGCTCGTATGCCGTCTTGCCGAGTAGCTTGTGAAGATACAAGCGATTTGTTGCATGACAAGCTATCTCAACCGCTTCTGCCCAAAAGTGCTTCGGCGTCTTGTACTCATCAAGCATCGTTCTCGCCATTTCGATGAGCGACCGGTTCTTCCTCTCAACAACTCCATTTTGTTGAGGTGTGTATGTAGCCGAGAACTCGTGTGAAATCCTCTCTTCGTCAAGAAAGGTGTCCACATTTGCGTTCTTGAACTCCGTTCCGTTGTCGCTGTGAACCTTCTTGATCTTCACTTCAAATTGATTTTGGGCCTTCCTAGCAAAGTTTTTGAAGATCTTTTGGACATGCGATTTGTCATCGAGAAAGAACACCCACGTAAATCTTGAAAAATCATCAACTATAACTAGACCAAAAGAATTTCCACCGAGGCTTTTGTAAGCGTTGGGACCAAAAAGGTCCATATGAAGTCGCTCGAGTGGCCTCCTTGTGGTCATGATGTTCTTCACGGGATGCCTTCCTCCAACCTGTTTACCTGCTTGACAATCACTGCACAGTCTATCCTTATCAAATATGACATCGTTAACTCCAAGGATATGATTCCCTTTAATAAGCTTGTCAAGATTTCTCATGCCAACGTGACCTAGTCGTCTATGCCATAACCAGCCTTTTGAGGATTTAGCAATGTAGCATGTTTTAGGTTGTGCTTTTTAGAGAAATCAACAATGTAAAGATCACCTCTACGTATACCGGTAAAGACCATTTTATGATTGTCTCGACGAAACACTTGACAATCTACTTCAGTAAATAGGACACTGAAACCGAAATCAGCAAGTCTAGATACTGAAAGTAAGTTATAGCCAAGAGATTCAACGAGCATGACATTCTGAATGGAGCTATCATGTGAGATGGCCACCTTACCAAGGCCAACCACCTTACCCTTTGAGTTGTCACCGAAAGTGACATACTTTCGAGGACTATCATTTTCAGCAAGCTCACGAAACATGTCTTTATCTCCGGTCATGTGATCGGTACACCCACTGTCAAGAACCCATTCCTTTCCTCGACACATATCCTCAAGATTTGCCATAAGACCAAAATGTCTCATTGCATCATCAAGATCGAAGTCACTATCAACATCCTCATCATAGTATCCATGTTCAACATCGTCATGTGGTGGATCAAGTCCTAGAGAGGGTAATTCGTTAGAGTGAGCTCGACAATGATCTTGCTTATGAATTCTTATAGCTTCTAAATAATATCACCAATAATTCCAACATCTCCTTTGGCACGCATAAGGTCGGTAAGTTCAAATAGACGATCACCAAGCATAGGGTCACTAGTATTCATCTTACTCAAGGCAATAGACTTATAGAGAATTTCATCTAGATTTTTCAAGGAATAATTTGGAAAGCATTCCTCAAGAAATTTCCATATAGTGTAGGCACACTCAAGAGTAGGCAAGATTCTAATTAAGTTTCTAGGCAAGCCTCTAGTGATAAGATTAACAGTTCTAAGATTCCTAGTCATGTCAATAGATTCATCAAGGGTAGGATGCATAGGATCAACATGAGGTGCACAAGGGCTAGGAATGTACTTGTTCAAATGATATTGATTGAAAATTACAAGCATCTCATTTTTCCACTCATGAAAATACTCTCCATCAAGAATAGGCACTCTATGTCTAAGACTCCCCAAAGTAGACTCATCCATCTTCCTCCAATGGAGATTAAACCAAGGCAATGGATACCAATGCTCTGATACCACTTGTAGGATCTTGAGAAGAAGTGTTTAGAGGGGGGTGATTAGACACTAAGTACCAAAGTTGCGGTTTTTAACTTCTTTTGGTTTAAATGGAGTTTAGGCACAAGTTTATCATTCTCAATACATAACAATCAAGAAAGCATGCAAAGAGTATGTGAGCAGCTGAAAGTAAAGCATGCAACTTGCAAGAAAGTAAAGGGAAGGGTTTGGAGAATTCAAGCGCAATTGGAGACACAGATGTTTTTGTCGTGGTTCCGATAGGTGGTGCTATCGTACATCCACGTTGATGGAGACTCCAACCCACGTAGGGTAACGGTTGCGCGAGTACACAGAGGGCTCCACCCACGAAGGGTCCACGAAGAAGCACCCTTGTCAATCCCACCATGGCCGTCGCCCACGAAGTACTTGCCTCACTAGCGGTAGATCTTCACGAAGTAGGCGATCTCCTTGCCCTTACAAACTCCTTGGTTCAACTCCACAATCTTGTCGGAGGCTCCCAAGTGACACCTAGCCAATCTAGGAGACACCACTCTCCAAGAAGTAACAAATGGTGTGTTGATGATGAACTCCTTGCTCTTGTGCTTCAAATGATAGTCTCCCCAACACTCAACTCTCTCTCATAGGATTTGGATCTGGTGGAAAGAAGATTTGAGTGGAAAGCAACTTGGTGAAGGCTAGAGATCAAGATTCATATGGTTGGAATGGAATATCTTGGCCTCAACACATGAGTAGGTAGTTCTCTCTCGAAATAGGATGCTTTGGAAGTGTAGGCTTGTTCTGATGGCTCTCTCCATGAAAGAAGAGGAGGTGGAGGGGTATATATAGCCTCCACACAAAATCTAACTGTTACACACAATTTACCAAACTCGGTGGGACCGAATCAACAAACTCGGTCGGACCGATTTAGTAAACCTAGTGACCGTTACAGTTTTCGGTGGGACTGATATGCAACTCGGTAGGACCGATATGGTTAGGGTTAGGGCATAACGTAATCTCGGTGAGACCGATTACACAAACTCGGTGAGACCATTTTTGGTAATTAGCTAACCAGAGAGTTGGTCAGGCAAACTCGGTGGGACTGACACTCAAACTCGGTGGGACCGATTTTGGTAATAAGTTAACGAGAGAGTTTGCATTGTAATCTCGGTAGTACCGATTACACAAACTTCGGTGAGACCGATTTTGGTAATGGACATACAGAGAGATTACAATCCCATCTCGGTGAGACCGAGATCCCTATCGGTGAAACCGATTTGCCTAGGGTTTGTGGCAGTGGCTATGACATCTGAACTCGGTGGCGCCGGATAGAAAGAATCGGTAGGGCCGAGTTTGACTTTTGGTTTAGGTCATATATGTGGAAGTGGGAAAGTAGTTGAGGGTTTTGGAGCATATCACTAAGCACATGAAGCAAGAGGCTCATTAAGCAACACCTCATCCCTCCTTGATAGTATTGGCTTTTCCTATAGACTCAATGTGATCTCGGATCACTAAAATATAAAATGAAGAGTCTTGAGCTTGAAGCTTGAGCCAATCCTTTGTCCTTAGCATCTTGAAGGAGTTCCCACATCCTTTAGTCCATGCCACTCCATTGTTGAACTTATCTGAAACATACTAGATAAAGGTGTTAGTCCAACAAGAGTTATGTTGACATTAATTACCAAAAAAACCTAGGGAGCACTTATGCTTTCAGGGGTCGTTCCCACACGACCTAGAAACCGTCGGGGATATGCCATCCTGGCACGCACGCTCGGCAAAATGAGGTCGTGTGCTAAAAATAGAATTATACAGTCGAAATCATTTCTGGTCGTAAGTACATCCCACACAGCCAGTCCCTGCTAAATGTTATTGTTTGTATATACATCCCACACAGTCGCTCCAAGCAAAATGTTTCTGTTTGCATGTACATCACACACAATTTTCCTCGTTAAATCGTTTGTGATAGCGTTTTCAATGCACACGGTATTAAAAATTTTATCGTTTGCGTTATTGAATGCATCACACACGGTGCATAGAAGAAACTCTGTGTCAAAGGCTATCCATCACACACAGCTTTTATGTGGTAAACGTTTGCGCCAGGTGGCCCAAGGCAAACAGTTTTCAAGAGGATGTCGTGTGTGATTGTTCATTAATCCAACACAATTTATTCCTAGAAACTATGTGCATTGCCTGAGGTCATCACCCACGGTGTTTTCTCAATAACCGTTTGCAATAGGAAAACCCAATTAGCAGGCTAATTATCCTATTATTAATAATCCATTTATTAATCCAATTGACATTTCTTATTAAGAACACACTATATTTCATTTTCATAATTGAAATACATCAAAGTACAACATCATATAGCTTCAGCACTCAGCTACCCCATTACACAACTGCACCAGCACCAAGTTTCACATGCAACATCTATGACCTTTTGAAATTAGCATCATAGACGATACATAGAAAGATGTATCTCATTTGGAAAACTGCTGAAGCAGAAGGCGAATATTGACCTTCATTGTTGTTGAAGGTCTTTGCAACTTTAGGCCAAGCTCGTGGATGATTGACCGTCCATCCTTCGTCCTCTTCAGAACACTTCAATATTGAACCGTGGGTGTTGTATGAATACCTTCCTCGCCTCCCGACCATACAGGTGGTTTGAGAGGTAATCATCAGTGAACTACTTTGCAAAGGCCTGAAAACAAGGATGTGCATAAATATCTTCTCTATATTGGAAATGGGGCAAAGGAATAAACAAGGCAATGTATAATAGTTAGTACCATCCTATAGTGAACTGATGTCTTATTCATTGTGTAGACAAAGATCTTGTTGTTTTTTGTCGCTAATTTATTTATCCTAACAATCTTTCTGAGTTTCTTGACTTGACTGATATTCATGGACAACTCATTTCCCCATATGAAAAAGGGTTGAATAGTGGGTCAAAACCTATGATAGCAGGACCTACATGTGCAAAACCAAATTGTTAAAAACCTAAATATTAGAATGGTTCCTGCAATTGCACAATAATGTGCTATTAGCCAAAGGACCATGCATGTGCAAACCTCAATTGTAAACCTCAGTGCTTCCCATTGTTTCCATGCAACATATATAAGGTAGTTAGTCATCAGGTTAAGTGAGGGTTCGCATGCTATCAGTAAAATATGTTGATGAAAAATAAGCACATTGTAGATTTATCAGATTAATTCAAGCCACATGCAAAACCCATTTATCCAAACCAAGCATGATTAAGAACTAGGAAATATAGAACTTGTATATGTTTCTCATGTATTAAGTGCAGCCAAATTCTATTTATTCCTCACATGCACAACAATACAAAATTCTACCCACGACAATTGGACATTGCATTGCAGAATTGAACCAAGCTGTTAACTATACACTAGAAGAAATGAACCAAACATTAACTAAGCACCACATTGCAAAATATAACATACTCCTAATACAAGATCAGACAGTTAACCTAACCAAGCATGCTTAACAACATGGAAATATAGCAATTGTATTTGTTTCTCATGTATTTAGTACAACCAAATTCAATTTATTTCTCACATGGTATACAATAACAGAATGCACCCACAACAATTGGAATTTTTTTCAAAACTGTGATATATTTTGTAGCATTTTCGGAAATTATATGACGTAATGCAAAAAAACCAGAACTAGTAGCCCGTCGGCCATCTTCTGGCCGAAGTAGAGCTTTTCGGCCAAAGCTAGGCCGAAGTAGAGCTTTTCGGCCAAAGCTAGGCCGAAGTAGAGCTTTTCGGCCATCTTGAGGCCGAAGTAGGGCTTTTCGGCCAAAGCTAGGCCGAAGTAGACTTTTTGGTCAAGTCTTGGCCGAAAAGTACTACTTCGGTCTCATCTAGGCCGAAGTTGCATGGCTCGTCTTTGAAATGTTCCCGCCACCCCTTCCCGCCACCCGCTTCCCCGCCAACCCCTTCCGCCACCCGCTTTCCGCCAACCCTTTCCGCCTTATTTCCCCGCCAACCCTTTCCGCCTTATTTCCCCGCCAACCCTTTCCGCCTTATTTTCTCCTCTCAGATCTATAAAACCCCTTCAGCGAAGGTGGATAAGCATTCCAAAGTGTAGTGTAGTCGAGATGTCCCATTATCCATTCGATCGTAGTTTTCACCACGGGATGAGCAGCACTCTTCCGAGTCTAGTTACCGATTTCAGGATGGACAATAGGATAGTTCCATGGGACGAACTCACCGGTAGTGACACCATAATGAATGAGTTGGCTCACCAATTACGTGAGGTCCTGGGTGGCCTGAAAGGACCTATGAGGAGGTACGTCAAGAACTTCTTAGGTTGCATGAAAGGTGGAAGAAGGTAGTGGAGCCAAGAGTGAAACTTTCGGAAGGACTGCAGCAAAGAATACATTTTATGGACTGAGGAGAGCGAGGACGACGAAGATATCTTCATGGCGCCGCTTCCGGGTTCTCGCATCATCGAAGGGCAAGAGTTACGCATCGTCCAAAGGCAAGACTTCGCATCCTCGAAGGGCAAGAGTTACGCATCCGGCAAGGGCAAGAGTTCTGCATCGACGGAGGGCAAGAGGACCGCATCGTCGAAGGGCAAGAGGGCTGCATCAACGGAGGATGACGATGATGACTTCATGTAGTATGTAAGATGTATTCCAGCTTTGTATTGTATTATTGTAGGGCATTATGTTCTATCTGAATTTCATTTTGTAGTATGTAAGATGTATTGCACAAGTTCAGCCGCACTGCTTAATTCAGATGTACTTGTATCTTAATTATCGGTTGTAATCTATTTGGAAATGTAATCGAATAAGAATGCGAATTAATAGTAATATGTCTCTCGCATACATAAAACAATATATGTCTCCTGATCAGATAGAAGGAAGTGCGATAGTAACATAGATAATGAGTCATACATAGATAATAAGCATATGCGAATAGTCTGAAACTAACATAGATAATGAGTCATACATAGATAATAAGCATATCACTGCGGGGGACGGCGATGAGTCTGGGTCTTCCTCGGGCGAGGACCGGAAGGCGATAAGCCGAGGCGGTGGACGAGGCTCGCGATAACCACGACCATAGTTAACCTCGTCATCACGGTCTGTGTCTCCTGCGTCGGTGGTGGTGGTGGAGTGTGAATCACCGTCATGCGAGAAGCCATAAATGTTTGTAGCATGGTCATCATCCTCGGTCGCCCTCAAAGTAATCAGCACCACCACTAAGGATGGGTGACTGCTCTGAATGCATGAACGGTTGCGATAGGTTGCCGCCTGCGGTAAAGTAAAAAACTTGTAAAATTGATACAAATGCATGAACGATTACTACTCTGTTCAAAAGAATGTAGTGAGTCGGGTTACCTAGTTCCATCTGCGATGCCGATGAAGAGCTCCCGGCTGTGAAGTAGGTGGCTCATGCCGATAAGAGCTCCTGGCCTGTGAAGGAGGTGGCTCATTCCAGGAAGAGCTCCCTGGCTGTGAAGGAGGTGGCTCATGCCAGAAGAGCTCTCTGGCTGTGAAGGAGGTGGCTCATGCCGTGAAGAGCTCCTGGCTGTGAAGGATGAGGTTACGCATGGTGCACGTAAGGTCGTGGTTGTGAACGTTGCACGAGGGTCGTGGTTACGAATGCTTTATGCAGAGGGACGTGGCGGACGATGTCTTTGGAGGAGGAAGTGCAACATCCAAGACCGTCTACACGTAATAAAGCAGCGTAAATCCTGCGTAGCTTGTCATCAAGACGCCTCAACCATGAGACGCCCTCTCGCGGTGGGATAGTTTCTCCCCTCTGAAAGCGCCGCATTAAAGCGGAAACCTCCTCTCGCGCTGTCTTGTCAAGTCACCACAGTAGATGAAGAGTTAACCAATTATATCCTCGTTGTATGATAGACACCACGAATAGACACCTGCGAATATGTCCAGATTAACAAAAGACTCAACATATAAGAACCAAGGCACTTACCGCGTGGTGTCTGGTTCCCTATGAGGCGATTGGGTACATATCATTTGGTGAGAGGGGCTTCGATCTGATCAGAGCAGCTGATGGAACCAAGTAGATCCTTGTTGTATGCGGTAACGCTGCAGATACAACCCGAACATTTCCCGCTTAAAGGCCCGACCCTCACCCGGTATTTGTCGCAGCGGTAGTCCATTCGTGAACGTAAGGGTAATGCTCTTAAGCCAAGAATCCATGGACTTGTTTCCTCCTAGGCGATCGTCCTCGATATTGACATGCGCGATACATAATTAGGTATATTATGAATGTATAGTCGACAACTAAAATAGTATTAGTACTTACTTGTGCACGTGCTCGCAATCGTGGAATTTTTGGAATCTCGGGCTCTTGATATAGACCGAATCGTCTCATTACTCTATGAAGAGACATCTCCTCAACCGTCACATCGAACACCAACTTGGCCTTGGTCATCCAAAATGCCGATCTCTAGTGCACAATCCAGAAATACCAACTGGGTACCTCGATGATATAGCCTCGGCCAGTATGGCTCCCGGATAACTTGATCCTCGTGCAAACTATCAAACTGCGCCGTGAAGGACGGGTAGCATCCCCTAACCCGACTATGCTAAAACTGTCTCGCATGACAACAAATAAGCATTAGTAATACTAATGAATGGCAAAAATAATTGAATTAATTGTTACTTAATATAAAAGTACCTCTCGTCGTGCCCAAACAGAACCCATAGTAGGTAAGTCGCCGATAGCAGGCACATAAGCCCCAGCTAAGTCCTCCAAACCAAAAGGTTTATCAATGTAGACATAGGGTCATCCAATAGGGAATCTCTCGTATGACCAGAGCTGCAACAATAATGGACATCCAACAACACCAGATTTTCTAGACTTCAACAAGCAAGCTTTGCACAGGCCTCTGTACGTAGCCGCTAACACAACAGAACCAAAACTCCTCTCAGAGAATATCCGCGGGCAACGCGTCGTCGCCTATCTCTCGTGCAATACCTATGAGTCGTGCATCGACAGTGGTCACGTGGTTCTCCGTAAACATCGTCTTGCCGAACAGCCAAAGAATTTAAGCCTCTAGGGACCGGTCAATCTTTGCCTCCGACAACTCAACATCGGGATGTCCAAACGAGACAATCTACATAGAAACGTAATAATTGTATGAAAATCGGGCAACTAAAAAACAACATTTGTTTAAGTGGCCGTGATGGTTACCTAAAACTGGCTCAACCATCTAAAAAGAGGTCCATGAGGATCGTTGTCTATGGCCCTAGCAGTCGGGACCGCAGCCAAAAAACGGGTCTGCATCGTTGTTTGCCACCCCGATTACGCCTCTAAGGGACCTATGGCAGCACCGGCCGAGGTAATCCCAACAAGTACGACACATCCTCGTAAAGTAGGCGCCATCTCTCCCCATGGAAAGTGAAGCGTATGTGTCTCTGGCCTCCATCTATCTACTAAGCGGTAAGGAGTGACTTGTCGAAGAGAAAGCGTTTCACTTGCCTCTTGTCTAACTGCACCGTTCACCTGCCTCATCTAAGTCCCACCATCAATCCACTCATCCAATGTACCCTGAACCAGCCGTGCCAAGGGTAGAAGTCCAGCCCAACTTAACCTACAAAATAAAAGATTGTTAGCGGCTATGAAAAGTATGTAAAACATAGTAAGTCATCATATGGACTCCATTATATGCACACATACCTATCAACCCATGAATCATGTATCGGCCAGTTAGTCTTTGGGGTACGAGTGACCAACACGTCTAAGTTGTTGCCCGCTTCCAATAAAGCGCCCGGTGCTTTCTATCGATGTTGCCATTAAGCAACGGATACAAAGACATATCTGCAATTCAAACAACAAATCTCGGTGCAAATAAAACATAAATCTGACATATTACAAATTAAAACATAGTCCATGAGGATTTACATATTAAAACATAGTCCTGACATATTATAAATTAAAACATAGTCCATGAGGATTTACAAATTAAAACATAGTCCTGACATATTACAAATTAAAACATAGTCCCGACATATTACAAATTAAAACATAGTCCCGACATATTAAAACCCACTACGACACATTATATAGCTTGTGAGTTATTTCTTCCTCGTCAGCCCCTTCGCCTCGACTGCCACGACCACGTCCGCCTCTTCCTCTTGTTGTCGCAGCCGTCGATGTGGAAGCACTCGTCGATGCGGAAGCACCATCTTTGTTCAGGTCGGGACAATATTTCATCCTATGCCCATAAGCCGCGCATAGCAAACATTGCCTGGTTGCTCCACCAGCTTCAGATCGTCCATATCGTTCCGGATGCGACGGGCCTTCCGTCTGCCCCTACTTGTTCGCCAAGGTCCGGATGCGGGATATATACTCTCTCACCGTCGTTTAACTTGTTGTAATTGCCGACGACTCTAAACCCTGTCATCTCGCTTTGTCGGTGTTGAGCACGCCTCTTTTAAATAGTATGGGGACACGAAGGAGATAGCATCCAACTCAATCGGCCACGGGCACCCAACACATGAGAGCAAGGTAGGTGCAACAACTTCGGTTTGTTGCATGTACACTCACACGTTGGATAAAATTCCGTTCCAATTTTACCTCGTGTGTCTTCACCTCATTTCCAACCAAAACCATCGGTAGGAAGCTGAACCTCATACCTCCTTTCTTGATTCCCTATGAGTCCTGACAGGTGCTTCTTTGCTTTCTCTATCTTCTTTGCCATGTATTCCATGACACGGCTACAATAAGGTGTGTTCTGATTATCTTCAATATGCTTCGTGCTAACTCGTGCCTTCCTCCTCAAATATCTCAAAGTACCATGGAATACAGCCTCCACAATAGCTGTGGAGTGGCAATGCTCTGTTCCTCTCAAGACAAAGTTATACACCTCTGCAAGATTGGTTGTCATGTGGCCATACCTAGCTCCATGTGTGTCATGCAGCAAAGACCAATTCACTGGAGGCTCTTTCTCTATCCACTCAGAAAAATTCTTTATTGCCCTTCCCTTCTTTCTCGTAGTATTAGGAGGATCAATTGCTGGCAAGTCACAAAGACCTACTGGCTCCTCTAGCTCCGCGACGAGTGCTGCTAATTTAACTTGATCTTCTTCCATTTTCTTCCTCGCACGGACCTGCTTCTTAGTAAACTCATCTAGTTTTGACCAAATAAATTCATATTTGCGCTGCTGGCTCTGCTTGCATAATTTTTTGAACAAGTTCATCAACCGCTTGTTCTTGAACTGTGAGAAAAAATTAGCCCCAAGATGGCGCATGCACCACCGGCTCGCAAGTCCCTCCAAGGTGTTCGCTTCGTCATCTGTTGGATTACGAAGTGTCTTCACGGCCTTCAATATACCGGCATGTCATCATGAATGACACACACGCTTGGTCGGTCCTTCACGATGGCAATTTTCACTTGGCGGAAGAACCATACCCAGCTGAGAAAGTTCTCACCCTCCACAAATGCCATGGCAAGTGGGATGATTTGATTGTTCCCATCCACACCAATAGCAGTCAGATTTGCCCTCTATATCGACCGGTCGAGAATGTACCATCCACAAAGCGAGCAGGAGGACAATGCCGAAAGCTTCGATGCACATACCAAAAGAGAAGAACACTGCTTCAACACCTTGAAATCTGGTATACTCTGCAACCTCATGTGTTGTAATGCGTTCACATAAGTGCCGGGATTCCTCTCCTTCAAGATGCCCAGAGACGGACAACATTATCATATGAGTCAAGAACGTCCCAAACCTTTCCTCCATAGCCTTCGCTTAGCCCTCCAAGCCTTCCCATAAGGAATGACATACTTCCATCCGACCTTCACCGCTGTCTGGATGTGTTTTGCTTCCATATCTTTCTTCTCTACTATCTCGGTATACATGAGTTAGCAATGAGACTTGAAGTCAGGTTCGGATGCTTTACCAGCAGGTTCTTCCTCACACAATTATGTGGGATGACAATGGTGACAACCCAGTGGATGTCGTGCCGACGCGTGCCGTGCACCTTGCCTGCACAACCTTTTTCAACACATTTCACGGTATAGTTTGTTGGACTTGATATGTGTGTCTTGAAAACCCTCTCGTAGACATAGCCCACTTTATCACCGCATACTTCAATTTTTTTGTATCAAACATAGCCCCTATTTGTACTTGGTTCAGATTATACTGCCATGGAGTCTCATGGCCATCGTTCACCGTAAGGCCGGTGGATATGTCCTGCTCCCATGCGTATGAATCGGTACCTCAACTTCATCCTCGTAATTTTCAGAATCCAGTTCCTCCACCAATCCATCCTCGTCCTCTTCCTCCATCACCCTCTCGCATTTCATCCCCTTCCTCATCCCCATCAAGAATACCGAACCATTAATATTATCGATGGCTACTCGCCCAAAGATCGGGACCACAAACATTGTGTGGCACGTGGTCGACTCTTTCTCGGGTTGGCTAGCATCCACATCTTGTGGCTGTGACCGGATAAAACAATCTCGTTAGCCACTTCACTGCCTTGGCGGGTTCATACCCCCTGTGGAGTTCTACGGTATTCTCCTCCTTCGCACAAAGGTTGCACAAGTGCATATGGGTGGATTCTTCGGTCTCGACAGCGTCTTAACAGGACAACCAATGCTGGCTCCTATCTACCGCATCAACTCCCACTTGACATTTTTACAGGATTTGGTCCACAATGCATGAATCTTGACAGAACATACTTCAGATCCGGATCAAACTAGTTGTCAACCAATTACTTCAACTGCCTAATGTCCAAATGCATGCAGGTCATTTAGTGTCATGACGCCATTTTTAAACTCGCTAAGATCAACCCCCAACTCATTATATCGAACATTACCAGCGCCGTAGTAAACATTCAGATTTCTTGATTCGTACATTTTCACCGCCGACATTGTCATCCTCTCATTAAACACAATATACACTAATATTATCCGCTACACGAACTATGCGCTAAAATGCCTCCAAAAAATATTAACACTAAAATTCACAATATACACTAATATTATCCGCTACACGAACTATGCGCTAAAATGCCTCCTAAATTAAATTAACACTTATATTCACAACGAACACTAATATTATCCGCTACACGAACTATGCGCTAAAATGGAATCACTAAAATTCACAATATGACTTATATAGACTAACTAAACTATACAATTTACATAATATTTGTGACGACGTGATTATACCTTCGAAGTGTGTGTCCGCTTCTTGCACCACGGAGAACGACAACGCCGCCCCGACGACCAGGAGGTTCAACTCCGGTCAGCCCCAACCTGCTCCTCCTCCTCACCACTTCCTCCTCTGCAGCAGCCTTCTACTAGTCACCACCACCTACTACCCGTCCTCCTCTCCACCATGGCTTCTCCTCCCCACCATGGCTGCTCCTCCCCAAACACATCAAAAACTATCCCATAGCAAAAAATAACACCATGGGCCGGTGGGGATTGCTATGATCTACCGATTCTGTGGGTTGGATTTGTAAATGAGTGGCAAATGGAGGAGATCGGTAGCGCGGGGAGAGCTCTTGAGAGAGAGAAAGGAAACGAAGAACGAAGAAGGAAGAAGGAACGAAGAACAGGCGCTGGTGCTTATCCGCACCTTTTCGGCCAAGCCTGGCGAAAAAGGGCTACTTCGGTCGGAGGTCGAACGGCCCGATTCGGCCCAAGATGTCGGTTACTATTTTCGGCCGGGCCTCAAACAATGAAGTTTTCGCCCAAGCGCCGAGCGATTGCCACGGCCCCGAAAACTCCTTTTTCGGCCCACACCTGGCCGACGGGGTACTACTTTTGCGTTTTTTTCATTCTAAACTCTAGTTTCCAAAATTGCTACAAAAAACATGATTGTTTTGAAAAAAATTCCAACAATTGAACATAAGATTGCAGAATTGAACCAAATAGTTAACTAAACACCACAACGAACGAACCAAACGTTAACTGAGCACCACATTGCACAATATAACATACTCATAATAGAAGATCAGACAGTTAACCAAACCAAGCATCCTTAACAACTTGGAAATATAGCAATTGCATTTGTTTCTCATGTATTTGGTACAGCCAAATTTGATTTATTGCTCACATGGTATACAATAATAGAATGCACACACAACAGTTGAACATCGCATTGCAGAATTGAACCAAATATTTAACTAAAAACCACAACAAATGAACCAAACGTTAACTGAGCACCACATTGCACAATGTATAGCATACTAGAAGATCAGACAGTTAACCAAACCAAGCATGCTTGACAACTTGGAAATATAGCAATTGTATTTGTTTCTCATGTATTTTGTAAAGAAAAATTCAATTTATTTCTCACATGGAAGACAATACAAATTGCACCTCAAGAATTGAACATCACATTTGCAGAATTGAACCAAACAGTTAACTGAACACGACACCTAATTTAACAAACAGTTAAAGTGAGCACCACATTTCACAACATATATATATATATATATATATATATATATATATATATATATATAACATATACACTAGAGCGATAGATTGCATGGTAAAAGTAGATAGCACAATTCACTAGAATTTGTTAAGGAAAGGCAGTAGCTAGCAAACTGAACATGGGTCCTTATAGTGAGCTAATAAGACAAGCTACTCCTCATCGTTGGAGATATCGATGATGATTGGCTCCTTGGACATGTAAGAGGGCGAGGCCTCCGCATCGTGGATGCCCTCATCATAGTGGTGAGTTGCCTAAGCCGCTCCGGGCACCAACCTGCTGGCTCTCGAGATGAGGTAAGCACGTGCACGCTGAGAAAACACCTTGTAGTCTTCTTCGAAGGCATCGAGGGTGGCCTCGAGAAAACGCCACGAACAAACGTTTAAACCAGCCAACCGCATCGCAACGTCGGTGCACGTGGTGATGACGGTGGTTGCTCCTCCAAGATCTGGGGGTCGGCATGAATGGTATCCATCGCGTCCTCATCCGCGCGTGCGGCCACGATATGCTTCTCCGCTGCCAAATGCTCCTTGAGCTCCTGGCTATACTGCATGCACCATGGCTTAGGGCGGTGCTTATTTGGTGGAGGGGTCGGAGATTTGGGTGGTAGGTGTCGCGCCGGCGGTCGGGGCATGTGGGATGTGGAAGGAGGAGGAGGATGGGGGTCGGGTGTGGATTAACTGCCTGGATAGACGAGGCCGAGCAGCGTGAAGGAGGGTCGCCGGCGAGGAGGTGGCGCTGCAAGCAAGGAGTGAAGGTTTCAACTTGGAAAGAAAGGCATAAACATGGGAAATGTGGCTTTTGGTATGGGGGAGGGGGCGGGGAGGTAGATATTTCCACGGAAGCCGAAAATTTGGAATCGGTTCAGGGAAAAAATTGGCGCCCAAAGTGTCCTCAGACACGGTCCCTTATTCAGAACTGTGTACGATATGTGAACATCACAAACGATTCGAATAGCTTAACCCGTTTGTGATGAGTTTGAACGTCACAAATTTTGGTTTGAATTTCCCTGGTTACAGTGGTCATCCACGTCACTGTATAATTTGGGTACACAAAGGAGACTACAACACACCCACACTTCTTAATCGAGAAAGTTCAACAATTAAATAAAGCTAGCTAACCTAAACATTACTCTAACAAATTAAAGATCCGCGCTCTTAATTAAACAAAACAAAGAGTACTACTACGGCTGGTTCTCGTCGATCTCCGCCGCCTCCTCCATGTCTAGCTCGCGCCCGACGATCTCCTGGGGAAGGGGCTCCATGGCATCCATCGCACCATACTCGGCAAGCATCTCGCCATCAACATCTGCCTTATCTTTGTAGGCCGCCACGAGCTGGGCGTGGGCGGATCTGGGATTTGGCGGGCTCTGTCGTGGCAAGGGATGTCGGGTGATACGTCCATTTTGCATCATGCTTATATATCAATATTTATTGCATTATGGGTTGTTACTACACATTATATCACAATACTTATGCCTTTTCTCTCTTATTTTATAAGGTTTACATGAAGAGGGAGAATGCCGGCAGATGGAATTCTGGGCTGGAAAATGAGCAAATATTAGAGACCTATGCTGCACAACTCCAAAAGTCCTGAAACTTCACGGTGCATGTTTTTGGAATATATAAAAAATATTGGGTGAAGAAAGTACCAGAGGGGAGCCACCAGCCAGCCACAAGGGTGGGAGGCGCGCCCTACCCCCCTAGGCGCGCCCCCGACCTTGTGGGCCCCCTGGCAGACCTCCGGTGCCCATCTTTGGCTATATGGTGTCTTTCACCCTGGAAAAAAAATCAGAAGGAGGCTTTCGGGATGAAGTGCCGCCGTCTCGAGGCAGAACCTGGGCAGAACAAATCTAGGGCTCCGGCGGAGCTGTTCTGCCGGGGAAACATCCCTCCGGGAGGGGGAAAACATCGCCATCATCATCGCCAACGATCCACTCGTCGAGAGGGGGTCAATCTCCATCAACATATTCACCGGCACCATCTCCTCTCAAACCCTAGTTCATCTCTTGTATTCGATCTTGGTCCCAAAACCTCAGATTGGTACCTGTGGGTTGCTAGTAGTGTTGATTACTCCTTGCTAGTTTGTTCATTCGGTGAAAGATCATATATTCAGATCCTTAATGATAATTAATACTCCTCTGATTATAATTACGAATATGCTTTGTGAGTAGTTACGTTTGTTCCTGAGGACATGGGAGAAATCTTGTTCAAGTAATCATGTGAATTTTGTATTCGTTCGATATTTTGATGAGATGTATGTTGTCTTCCCTCTGCTGGTGTTATGTGAAGGTCGACTACATGACACTTCAAAATTGTTTGGGCCTAGGGGAAGGCATTGGGAAGTAATAAGTAGATGATGGGTTGCTAGAGTGACAGAAACTTAAACCCTAGTTTATGCGTTGCTTCGTAAGGGGCTGATTTGGATCCATATGTTTCATGCTATGGCTAGGTTTACCTTAATTCTTCTTTCGTAGTTGCGGATTCTTGTGAGAGGTTTAATCATAAGTGGGAGGCTTGTCCAAATAAGGGTAGCACCCAAGCACCGGTCCACCCACATATCAAATTATGAACGAACGCGAATCATATGAGCATGATGAAAACTAACTTGACGACAATTCCCATGTGTCTCGGGAGCGCTTTGTATTATATAAGAGTTCGTCCAGGCTTGTCCTTTGCTACAAAAAGGATTGGGCCACCTTGTTGTACCTTATTTACTTTTATTAGTTTTCACCCGTTATGATTTGTCTTATCACAAAACCATCTGTTACCGATAATTTCAGTGTTTGCAGAGAATACCTTGCTGAAAACCACTTGTCATTTCCTTCTGCTCCTCGTTGGGTTCGACAATCTTAATTATCAAAAGGACTACGATAGATCCCCTATACTTGAGGGTCATCAAGACTCTTTTCTGGCGCCGTTGCCGAGGAGTGAAGCGCCTTTGGTAAGTGGAATTTGGTAAGGAAACATTTATATAGTGTGCCGAAATTTACTGTCACTTGTTACTTTGGAAAATAATCATTTGAGGGGCACGTTCAGGATATGTTCACCTCGAACGGAAGAGCAAAGATTTGCTCCTCAACCTACTGCACCTACTCAAAATATTTATTATGAAATTCCTTCGGGTATGATAGAGAAACTACTAGCTAATTCTTATGCAGGAGATGGAACATTACATCCCGATATGCACCTAATCTATGTGGATGGAGTTTGTGGATTTTTTAAGCTTGCAGGTATGCCCGAGGATGTTGTCAAGAAGAAGGTCTTCCCTTTATCTTTGAAGGGAAAGGCATTGACATGGTATAAGCTATTGGATGATATTGGATCATGGAACTACAACCGATTAAAATTGGAATTTCATCAGAAGTTTTATCCTATGAATCTGGTTCATCGTGATCGGAATTATATATATATAATTTTTGGCCTCGTGGGTGAGAAAGTATCGCTCAAGCTTGGGGGAGGCTTAAGTCCATGTTATATTCATGCCCCAATCATGAGCTCTCAAGAGAAATTATTATTCAAAAATTTTATGCTCGGCTTTCTCATAATGATCGGTCCATGCTCGATACTTCTTGTACTGGTTCCTATATGAGGAAGGATATTGAATTCAAATGGGATTTATTGGAATGAAATAAACACAACTCTAAAGATTGGGATCTCGACGAAGGTAAGGAGTCAAGTATAAACCTTAAGTTTGATTGTGTTACATCTTTTATAGATACCGATGCTTTTCGTGATTTTAGCACTAAATATGGACTTGACTCTGAGATAGTAGCTCTTTCTGTGGATCTTTTGCTACTCATGTTGATCTCCCTGAGGATAAGTGGTTTAAATATCATCCTCCCATTGAATTTAAAGTAGCTGAACCTATTAAAGTTGAGGAAGAAACTATTACTTATAATGTTGATCCTATTGTTCCTACTGCTTATATTGAGAAGCCACCATTCCCTGTTAGAATGAAGGATCATGCTAAAGCTTCAACTTTGGTCAACAAAAGTAATATTAGAACACCTAAACCCTCTGAGCAAATTAAAGTTGGACCTAGTATTGCTATCGTTAAAGATCTCTTTGTTTATAATATTGATGGGCATGTTTTTTATTTCTGTGATGAAGCTGCTAGAATTGCTAAACCCGATACGAAAGATAAACATAGTCCTGTTGTTCGCATGCCTGTTGTTTCTGTTAAAATAGGAGATCATTGTTATCATGTCTTATGTGATGTGGGTGCTAGTGTGAGTGCAATTCCTTATACCTTATATGAACAACTTATGAATGATATTGCACCTGCTGAGATAGAAGATATTGATGTTACTATTAAGCTTGCTAATGGAGATACTATATCACCAATTGGGATTGTTAGAGATGTTGAAGTCTTGTGTGGGAAGATAGAATATCCTACTGATTTTCTTGTTCTCTCTTCCCCACAAGATAATTTTTGTCCCATTATATTTGGTAGACCTTTCTTGAATATCGTTAATGCTAAGATAGACTGCAAGAAAGATATATTGTTACTGTTGGTTTAGGAAATATGTCTCATGATTTTAATTTCTATAAATTTCGTAGACAACCTCATGATAAAGAATTGCCTAGTAAAGATGAAATTATTGGTCTTGCTTCTATTGCTGTGCCTCCTAATGATCCTTTGGAACAATATGTGCTAGACCATGAAAATGATATGTTTATGAATGGAAGAAGGAAATAGATGAAGTATTCTTTAAGCAAGGGCCTATTCTAAAACACAATTTGCCTATTGAAATCCTTGGGGATCTTCCTCCACCCAACGATGATCCCGTGGTTGAGCTTAAACAATTACCTGATACTTTGAAATATGCTTACCTTGATGAAAACAAGATATATCTTGTTATTATTAGTGCTAACCTTTCAGAGCATGAAGAAAAGAAATTACTGAAAACTCTGAAGAAGCACCGTGCTGCTATTGGATATACTCTTGATGATATTAAGGGCATTAGTCCCACTCTAAGTCAGCACGAAATTAAATTGGAGAAAGATGCTAAACCAGTTGTTGATCCTCAACGACGGTTACATCCTAAGATGAAAGAAGTGGTAAGGAATGAAATAGTAAAGCTTCTGGACGCAGGTATAATCTTTCCCTAATAATAAAGCACGGATTGACTCCGTGGGTTCACCGTCACAATACGCTTCTTTCCGTGAATTTACGCTTTCAGTTTGAAGTTATTTTCTTCCGCTCCTTTTTGAGGTGGTACTAAAATTCCCGTCCGCTTTTTTCTATCCCCGTATTGGGGGCTGCCTCTATTGCAAAAGGATTCATACCTGTAGTGGGCTACCCAACGTTCAATGACAGTGCGTGGGATTTACTCACCTATACAAAAGCCACATGTTCTCCTTTCAGTTAATAATCCCACATTGCTCTTTTACATCTAATCTCATCGGTTTATATATGCATGCCCTGGTGATCGAAACACGCGGCCATGAAAATTGATAAGAAGAGATGAAGAGGATAATGCAAAATAATTATCTCCACAAGAAAAGGGAAAGTAGGAAGGGCGAAGGAAGGAAGAACACCTCGGAGGACCGAGGCGCAGCGGTGGAAGTGTCGATGGGGGCATCACCGGCAATATGCCCAGGCTGATGCGGCAGAGAACTGAAGGGGCGCGGAAGGGGCAGGATTTGGTTGCGGGGACAGCATGGAGGTGATCTATGAGGTGCGTGAGGAGGTCTAGGGTCCAGCGGTGGGCCTTGAACTCCAAGTTCATGGCGGCGGCGTTCCCTGCCGGCACCGAACGAGATGGCGCTGCACCTGTGAGAGAGGCAGGGAGAAAGAGAGCCCCCGAGGGGTGGCGAGGAGGTCCTGATGGTGCCATGCGTGCGGCCAAGAGGGAGAGATGAGAAAGAGCCGGGAGGAAGGAGGCTTGAGGAAGGGGCGACGGGATCCTTCGGAGCTTAGTTGGAGCCCCGGTGGTATCTTGCTCCGGTGGTGCTATTGCTGCTGTTGGACGGCGGATCGGCTCCACTATCTCGCCTCGCATCGGCGTCCATCGCTCCCAAGCCTGATTTGTATCGGAGTCTAACCCACCAGTCCCTCCCTCTATGAGCTCAGCGTTCTCCATCACCTGAATGGCAGTTCCGATAGGTTGGATCTAGGCATGGTGATCCGGGCTCCCGTCCGCGAGCATGTCCTTCTCTCCCCGAGCAGGACGGCAACCATGATATGCCCTGCTCGAGCACGACTGTGAGCACGAGATCCCGTCCCTAATGACCTCGCCTCCGATGACCTCCACATGCAGTTCTTCGACGTACATAGCCGCCAACTACCTACAGCCCTCCCTTTCGTCCGCTCGTGAAAGAAAATGAGCACCACGCCAAAGGAATGGCTAACGCACATGCCTATCCCGGCCGCCGCGCGCGCATCCTGGCGCTCCCCATGTGCCTCCTGTCAGCGTGGGTATCCACAGCCGCCCCCGTACACCTCCACGCCTGGCTCCTTCCCTTGTGCATTTCTTCCTGCGTAGCTCCCCTGCCGGTGGCTCCGGCCTGCTGTCCTACTGTTTTGCTGGCCACCACATTAAGCACAACAACTACCTAGCACACGGCTCTCCAACATGCTGCCCAGCCTACTTTGTAGCCACCGAAATTACAGTACAGTTGCTCTTATATAGAGCTTATAAAGAGATGATTCGTTTCATTTTTTAATAGAAAATCACAGTACAGTTGATCTTATAAGCTTATAAAAAGCAATTACAAGTAAGAAGAGTGGTGTGTTCTCCTTAAAACGAAATTGCAGAATTTTTTTTGGCAGGGTAGCAAAATTGGAGTTTACTATTTAAATTTTAGTAGTTCACTATTCAAATTCAGCCCTTTTAAAAGTTTAAAATAATCCGTTGTTATAGCTTATAACATAAAACAACATAAACATTATTTTTGGAAGTTTCGAAGGTTCGCAGGAAAAAAATCACTATCACTATTTCGACCAATAAGAATACAGAAGGAAATACTGCTTATTCTCTTTTTTTCTGTCCGTGGTTCACACAGAACCAGATTATGGAGGGGGCGCACCGGATGCGCGAACACCATGTGGAGGTGCACGGTAAAATGAGCTTTCTCATCTGTTTTGCCTTCAACATCTCGCTCGGATCGTTTCATTTTTTTTAATCCATTTTGAAAAAAATACATCTCGCTCGGATGGTTGTGGGGGCACAACTTTGTGTTGTAGATGCATTAGAGCAACTCTAGCAGACCCCACAAAACGCAGGCCCGCAAAACGCGTATGCAGTTCGCGAAAAACAGCTTTTGCGGGCCGGCGCGGGCTGGCACAGATGCAGACCTCCCAAACGGATCCGTAAAAAAGTATATGCGGGTTCTGCTCTTTGCACCGCTGCATCCTCGCAAATCATCAGCCCGCAAATCTCAAATCCAACATAATTTCAACAATCGAAAACAAACTGAATTATTAAAATCAAACATAAAACAATAATCATCCGCATTACAAATAATTATTCAAATCACCATAGCAAACTTAAAATAATGCAATACAAAACTTGTCATGAATACAAATACAAATGAATACAAAAATTGGTCGTTGTCCAGCCCTTTGCCAATGGTGCTTAATGAGATCTTCCTGAAGTTGAAAGTGTGTGTCTGCATTTTCAATCTCTTTGTATGTCTGAAGAAAAGCTCTAATGCGGTTTGGGTCTCTAGCTGGTTTGACACGGCTACCCACATTATCATAAAAGAATTCTAAGTCCATTCCTCTCTCATCTTCAAGAATCATATTGTGCAGGATAACACAGCAAGTCACGATGTTCTTCAGGGTTTTCTTATCCCAAAAATGAGCAGGACCTCGGACAATGGCAAACCTAGATTGCAAAACACCGAATGCTCTTTCAATGTCTTTTCGGGCTGCCTCTTGCACCCTTGCAAATTCACACTGTTTTTTTGTTTTGGGTTCTTTGATGCTCTTGACAAATGTGCACCAAGGAGGATATATAGCATCTGCAAGATAGTACCCCTTTGTGTATTCATGCCCATTGATAGTGTAGTTGCAAGCAGGAGCATCACCACTAGCAAGCCTGGCAAACAAATGAGAGCGTTGCAACACATTGATATCATTGAGAGTGCCGCATACCAAAAAAGCAATGCCAAATCCATAAATCCTCGGATGCTACGGTCTCTAGCACAATTGTTGCATCACGAGACTTGCCACAATACATTCCTTGCCAAGCCTTGGGGCAATTTTTCCAATTCCAATGCATACAATCAATGCTACCTAGCATCCCAGGCCAACCTCTCTTCTCATTAGCTGCCATCAATTTCTTTGTGTCATCTTCATTTGGTGCCCGAAGATACTCGGGACCAAAGACACGGACGATCACTTTCGCAAATCTATGCACAGACTCAATTGTGCTATCTTCACCAACGCGAAGATACACATCGGCATAGTCAGCCGGAACGCCATATGCAATCACCCGCATAGCTGCAGAGATTTTTTGATATGCACTAAATCCCTTTAAGCCCGCGGCATTCCTTCTCTGAGTGAAATACCGGCAATTTGCCTCGCAAGCTTCAACAGTTTTCACAAAAAGGGATCGGCGCATTCGGTACCTTCTGTGGAAGAGGTGTGCAGGATATGTAGGATTCTTCGAAAAATAATCTTGAATCAACATCTCACTTCCAAGATGGCGGTTCCGCAGAATGCACAGACGCCCGACAGTAGATCCTCGCCTCCTCTTTCGGTACTTTTCTTCATGCTCCTTCACGGCAAGCGGCATGACCAATGTTTGCTGCCGAAAGGTCCCAAGCATGGTCTCCACATCCGAGTCATCCGAATCGACGAGTCGGATAGCAAGAACTTCTCGCACGGGGTCAACTCCATCTACACGCACGCCGGCGCGTCAATCTACTACAGCTCGCGAAAATCACAAAAAGGGACTAACCGGTGGCGAGTGATCCCGTGCGGCGACAAGGGTGGTGCGCTCGGTGGTGGTCAATCCCAGTAGCGGCGGGGACTGGGGGCGGCTCTTGTCGCCGGATCCGGAGGGGCGGTGCAGCGGTTCGGCGCGGGAGGGTGTGGGGCGGCCCTGCGAAGCGATTCCGCCCACAGATATGGCTGGAATCGCCGGCGGCAGGCGGGCGGAAGCATGGGCGGGCGACGGCGGAAGGAAGGGGGAAAAGAGCGCGGGCTGAAATGTCCCTCACGCCAACTGCTTCTCTGTGATGCAGGGCACCACAACCGCGAGGGGGAAACCTGCGTTTTCTTGGGTTGGGGCCAGAAATTTTCCGCGCCCCCTAAAAACTTTTGCGGGCCGGGGCGGGATGCGGGGTCTGCTAGAGTTGCTCTTACGGTGGTGGATGGGACACTGGCTTGGCGCTTGTGCTGCTCATGGCTGTCGTCAGGATAGTTGTCGTGCTTGCCCACCTGTTTTGTTAGGACACATGTCTTTAATGTTGTTATTGTTTGATGTGCATGAGAATCCTAAAGATATATATTTGACATGGTTATTGTTAAACCCCTAATATAAAATTAATGTCTCCTTTGCAACATACCGGTCTTTTGCTAGTTTATCCTATTACCGATAGTCAATGGGTAAGCCATGTTCATTGTGTCCCAAAGAAGGGAGGTATGACTGTTGTTCCTAATGATAAGAATGAATTGATTCCTCAAAGAACTGTTACAGGTTATAGAGTGGTAACTGATTTTCGCAAATTGAATAAAGCTACTAGAAATGATCATTACCCTCTACCTTCTATCGATCAAGTGCTAGAAAGATTATCCAAACATACTCACTTGTGCTTTCTAGATGGTTATTCTGGTTTCTCTCAAATACCTGTGTCAAAAGAAGGTCTAGAGAAAACCACTTTTACTTGCCCTTTTGGTACGTTTGCTTATTGACGTATGCCTTTTGGTTTATGCAATGCACCTGCTACCTTTCAAATATGTATGACTGCTATATTCCCTGATTTTTGTGAAAAGATTGTTGAGGTTTTCATGGATGATTCCTCCGTTTACGGAACTTGTTTTGATGATTCCTTAAGCAACCTTGATCGAGTTTTGCAGAGATGTGAAGAAACTAATCTTGTCTTGAATTGGGAGAAGTGCCACTTTATGGTTAATGAAGATATTGTCTTGGGGCATAAAATTTCTGAAAGAGGTATTGAAGTTGATAAATCTAAAGTAGATGCTATTGAAAAGATGTCGTGTCCTAAAGATACCAAAGGTATAAGAAGTTTCCTTGGTCATGCTGGTTTCTATAGGAGGTTTATTAAAGACTTCTCTAAAATTTCTAGGCCTCTCACTAATCTCTTACAAAAAGATGTTCCTTTTGTTTTTGATGATGATTGCGTAGAAGCATTTGAAATACTTAAGAAAGCCTTGATTTCTGCTCCTATTGTTCAACCACCTGATTGGAACTTACCCTTTGAAATTATGTGTGATGCTAGGACAAAGAGATAATAAGAAATTAAATGTTATTCAGTATGCTAGTAAAACTCTAGACAGTGCCCAGAGAAATTATGCTACCACTCAAAAAGAATTTTTAGCAGTTGTATTTGCATGTGATAAGTTTAGACCTTATATTGTTGATTCCAAAGTAATTGTTCACACTGATCATGCTGCTATTAAATATCTTATGGAAAAGAAAGATGTTAAGCCTAGACTTATTAGATGGGTTCTGTTACTGCAAGAATTTTATTTGCATATTATTGATAGAAAGGGAGCTAAGAACCCCGTTGCAGACAACTTGTCTAGGTTAGAAAATGTTCTTGATGACCGACTACCTATTGATGATAGCTTTCCTGATGAGCAATTAAATGTCATAAATGCTTCTCGTAATACTCCATGGTATGCTGATTATGCTAACTATATTGTTGCTAAATTTATACGACCTACTTTCACATACCAGCAAAACAAAATGTTTTTCTATGATTTAAGACATTACTTTTGGGATGATCCACACCTTTATGAAGAAGGAGTAGATGGTGTTATTAGACGTTTGTACCTGAGCATGAACAAGGAAAGATCTTACGCAAGTGCCACTCTGAGTCTTACGGAGGGCACCACGCTGGAGATAGAACTGCACATGAGGTATTGCAACCTGGGTTCTATTGGCCCACTCTCTTCAAGGATGCTCGTAAGTTTGTCTTATCTTGCGATGAGTACTAGAGAATTGGTAATATTAGTAGATGTCAGTAAATGCCTATGAATTATTCACTTGTTATTGAACCATTTGATGTTTGGGGCTTTGATTATATGGGACCTTTTCCTTCCACTAATGGGTATACACATATTTTCGTTGCTGTTGATTACGCTACTAAGTGGGTAGAAGCTTGTCCAACTAGTAGTGCTGATCATAACACTTCTATTAAGATGCTTAAAGAAGTTATTTTTCCGAGGTTTGGAGTCCCTAGATATTTAATGACTGGTGGTAGTTCACATTTTATTCATGGTGCTTTCCGTAAAATGCTTGCTAAATATGATGTCAACCATAGAATTGCATCTCCTTATCATCCTCAGTCTAGTGGTCAAGTAGAATTGAGTAATAGAGATATTAAATTAATTTTGCAGAAGTCTGTTAATAGATCTATAAAGAATTGGTCAAAGAAACTTGATGATGCTTTATAGGCTTATAGAACTGCTTATAAGAATCCTATGGGTATGTCTCCATATAAAATGGTTTATGGAAAAGAATGCCATTTACCTCTTGAACTAGAACATAAGGCATATTGGGCTATTAAAGAGCTCAATTATTATTTTAAACTTGCCGGTGAGAAGAGGTTATTTGAAATTAGCTCACTTGATGAATGGAGAAGCCAAGCCTATGAGAATGCCAAGTTGTTTAAATAAAAAGTTAAAAGATGGCATGACAAAAGGATACAAAAGCATGAGTTTAATGTAGGTGATCATATTTTGCTATACAACTCTCGTTTAAGATTTTTTGCAGGAATGCTTCTCTCCAAATGGGAAGGCCCTTACATCATTGAGGAGGTCTATCGTTCCGGTGCCATAAAAATCAACAAAGCCGAAGGCACAAATCCGAAGGTGGTACACGGTCAAAGAATCAAACATTATATCTCAGGTACTCCCATAAATGTTGAGACTAATACAATTAATACCGTAACACCGGAAGAGTACATAAGGGACACTTTCTATAACGTTTGAAACTCCAAAAAGGAATAGGTATGTGGTACGGTAAGTAAACCGACTCCAAAATGTTTCCAATGATAAAGTTTCTCCGTTTTGGAATATTTAAAAAATTAGGAAAATTAAAAGTAGTCCGAAAGAGACACGAGGCATCCACAAGGGTGGAGGGCGCGCCCTACCCCCCTGCCCCCCCTGACCTTGTGGCCACCTTATGTGCCCTCCGTACTCTGTTGTCTTGCACGATACTTCTCATGGTCGTTAAAAATTCAATATATAATCTCCCGAAGGTTTTGAACACCGTACAACGGCAATATCTCTTGTTTTTGTTTCGAGCTTTTTTCTACCAGAGTTTTCCGGGCCAGGCATCATGTCGTCCCCCTCCTCCACCAACGCGTGCAACGATGCTTGGCTAATGAAGTAGAGATGAACAGAGAAGAACTTGGGGAGATCAACGAAGGTGACAAAATCAAGAAGGCCATGGAGGATCAAGTTCCGGCAGCAGAAGAAGAAGACATCCTTAAACCTTACTACGATCATCTTACCCTTACTAAAATTGAAGCTTTCAAGATCATTGAAATAGTTCGTGTGGAAAACAAGTATCTCACTCATGAAAATATTCTGTTGCAAGAGCATATCACCGCACTCAAGGGCATTATTCGTAAATTGGAGCATCTCCTTCGTTCGATGTTGGGCACTACTTCATCAACAACTCCATGATCACCACCTCTGAAGAAAGAGACATAAATACATGGGTATGGGCACTCCCCTTGGCAACTGCCAAGCTTGGGGGAGGTTCCCCGATATCATATCATCACCACAACTCTATCTTTATCGTTTTTCTTAGTTCGATACTTTTGGTTATATCTTGATCTAGTAGAATAAAGTTTTTAGTATGGTCTAGCTTTGAGTTTTGCTTCGATCTCTATCTATGTAATCGAGTCCGTGAGATATATAATAAAGAGTAGTTTTGAGTTGAGGGCTTTGCTTTCTTGCTACGATCTTGAGGGAATTAAATTAAAGAAAGAGTAAAAAGAAATAAAACGTTCATATATTGATCTTATAAAGAGTAATGGCTTCACATATAAAGAGTGTGATGAATAAAAGTTGTTGAGAGTTGACAAACATATGTTTGGTCATTGTTGCAATTAATATACTATCTTGGACATCTTTTGTAATTGTGAGCACTCGTTAAAATATGACATGCTAAAAAGTTGATGTTGGACAAGGAAGACAACATAATGGGTTATGTTTTCCTATATCCGAATAGAAGTTATATTGTCATGGATCATCCAACATGTTGAGCTTGCCTTTCCCTCTCATGCTAGCCAAATTATTTGCACCAAGTAGAGATACTACTTGTGCTTCCAAACATCCCTTAACCCAGTTCTTGCCATGAGAGTCCACCATACCTACATATGGATGAGTATGATCCTTCAAGTAAGTTGTCATCGGTGCAAGCAATAACATTTGGTCTCTAATTATGTATGATTTATTAGTGTGGAGAAAATAAGCTTTATACGAACTCGTGATAAGGAAGAAGTAAAAGCGACATATAGCATAATAAAGGTCCTTATCACAAGTGGCAATATAAAGTGACTTTCTTTTGCATTAAGATTTTGTGCATCCAACCATAAAAGTGCATGACAACCTCTGCTTCCCTCTGCGAAGGGCCTATCTTTTACTTTTATCTCCTACCCTTTACAAGAGTCATGGTGATCATCACCTTTCCTTTTTAAACTTTTTCCTTCGGCAAGACCTATGTGTCGGAGACATCCGAATATATATATCCACTCGGATGTAGGTTTTCATAAAGTATTATTGTTGACATTACCTTGAGGTAAGAAGTTGGGAGGAGAAACTATAAGCCCCTATCGTTCTCTGTGTCCGATTGAAACTTGTACCCATAAGCATCGTGTGAGTGTTAGAAATTGTGAAAGATTAAATAATAGTTGAGTATGTGGGCTTGCTGAAAAGCTCTTATATTGACTCTTTCCGATGTTATGATAAATTGCAACTGCTTCAATGACCGAGATCATAGTTTGTTAGTTTTCAATGAAGTTTCTGATTCATACTTTACCTTGTGAACGAATTGTTAATTTAGCATAAGAAATTATATGACAATATATGTAGATGTCCTAAAGATAATCATGATGCCCTCATGTCCGTATTTTATTTTTATCGACGCATCTATCTCTAAACATGTGGACATATTTATCGATATCGGCTTTCGCTTGAGGACAAGCGAGGTCTAAGCCTGGGGGAGTTGATACGTCCATTTTGCATCATGCTTATATATCAATATTTATTGCATTATGGTATGTTATTACACATTATATCACAATACTTATGCCTTTTATCTCTTTTTTATAAGGTTTACATGAAGAGGGAGAATGCCGGCAGCTGGAATTCTGGGCTGGAAAAGGAGCAAATATTAGAGACCTATTCTGCACAACTCCAAAAGTCCTGAAACTTCACGAAGCATGTTTTTGGAATATATAAAAAAATTGGGCGAAGAAAGTACCAGAGGAGGGCCACCAGCCAGCCACAAGGGTGGGAGGCGCACCCTACCCCCTGGGCGCGCTCCCCGACCTTGTGGGCACCCCTAGCAGGACTCCGGTGCTGATAGGTGTCCCGTCTTTTGATGAGATGGTAATTATCGTTTCGAAGGAGTAGACTTTCACGATTCAACTACGAACGTGCGAGGACGTCGCGCCTTAGCAATTGCTAAACAACCTTTGAGAGGTTATTGACCACGCCGGACCACGATCAACCTGACCACGAGGGTCTATTTCCTGCGAGCAAACAAAAAACAAGCAAGAAACTGAGATTGCAATCTGGATATTGCGGATATATGAGCAAAGCTTTATTAATGAAGATGGGGTTCTGTGACGCCTTTGTCTGGTCGTTGAACGCAAACGAAGTACGCGAAGTTGAAGCTATGGTGAACTTTCAATCAAAACAAATCCCAAAGTCTAAACGGAGCCCTAAGGGCTATATATGGAGGAAGAGGGGGGAATTTCGTGGCCCTTGGGGAAGGGGTCCGAAACCAACCCTATCTCTTGTTTCCCCACACATACGGACTCGATAAATAGCCTATACTTATGTATTTCGAAATTACATGGGCCTGGCCCAATAATAAGGTGATGTAGCACCTAGAATAGCCTCTGGACGAAATTTATGAAGTGGCATCTTGTATATTTCGTCCAAGGCTTCATGCACTCCTTATGGTGGCTTCAAAGTCCTGAAATAATCACTTGCAACTCCGTTCTTGTTCCCCTGGCGCATGCCATCAACTCCATGCTTGTTCTTGCTCCAGTGTCCATCCTTCTCCAAGCTAGGCCCTTCATTTGTAAGCAAAACAAATGTATCCTATTTAGGTAGCATCATATTCTCATGAACATTAGAATCATTACCAAGAAACGAAAGTACCAGGTAATTTAATTGGCGTGCGCGAGCTGTAATAATTGGTCCAGTATATGTAACAGTAGGGGCTGTGGGTGCAACAACGGTATTGATGTCCTCATCATCCTCCCCTTCTTCAAATGAAGTCGTCCTCGATAGATGCTCATCTTCCTCACCCAAATAAGGCTTCAAATCTGCAATGTTAAAAGTGGGACTAACCCCAAAATCTGCAGGTAGCTCAAGTTTATATGCATTATCATTTATTTTCTCTAACACCTTAAAAGGACCATCAACACGTGGCATTAGCTTAGATTTGCGCAAATTAGGAAACCTATCCTTACGCAAATGTAACCAAACAAGATCTCCAGGTGCAAACACAACATGTTTTCTACCCTTATCTCCAGCAAGTTTATATTTAGCATTCATACGCTCAATGTTTTCCTTAGTTAACTCATGCATTTTTAAGATCAAATCAGCACGTTGTTTAGCATCAAAATTTACCTTCTCCGAAGATGGAAGAGGCAACAAATCAATAGGTGCATGAGGTAGAAAACCATACACAATTTCAAAAGGGCACATCTTAGTAGTAGAATGCAATGAATGATTATAAGCAAATTCAATATGAGGCAAGCATTCTTCCCACATTTTCTTATTATTCTTCAAAACAGCCCTAAGCATAGTAGACAAAGTTCTATTGACTACTTCAGTTTGTCCATCGGTTTGGGGTGACAAGTAGTACTAAAAAGCAGTTTAGTCCCCAACTTAGCCCATAAACATCTCCAAAAGTGGCTAAGAAATTTCGTATCACGATCTGAAACGATAGTATTTGGCACACCATGCAAGCGAATAATTTCACGAAAGAACAAAATAGCAACATTAACAACATCATCGCTTTTTATGACATGGTATAAAGTGTGCCATTTTGGAAAATCTATCCACAACAACAAATATGCTATCCCTCCCCTTCTTTGTTCGAGGTAAACCTAAAACAAATTCCATAGATATATCCTACCAAGGAACACTAGGCACAGGCAAAGGCATATATAAACATTAGGATTGAGACGTGACTTAGCTTTTTGACATGTAGTGCAGCGAGCAACAAAACGCTCAACATCCCGTCTCATCTTTGGCCAAAAGAAATGTGTAGCAACTATATCCTCCGTCTTCTTCACGCCAAAATGTCCCATTAATCCTCCATGCGCCTCCTGTAACAACAAAAGACGAACGGAGCTAGCTGGAATGCATAGCTTGTTAGCACGAAACACAAATCCATCATTAATGACGAACTTGTTCCATGTTCTCCCTTCTTTACAATTCTTCAATACATCTGTAAATTCAGCATCATGCACATATTGATCTTTGATGGTCTCCAAACCAAATATTTTAAAGTCAAGTTGTGAAAGCATAGTATAACAACGAGACAATGCATCAGCAATAACATTTTCTTTACCCTTCTTGTGTTTAATGACATAAGGGAAAGTCTCAATGAATTCAACCCATTTAGCATGTCTACGGTTCAGTTTTGCTTGACTTTTAATGTGTTTCAAAGATTCATGATCAGAATGTATAACAAATTCTTTGGGCCATAAATAATGTTGCCATGTTTCTAAGGTCCGAACAAGAGCATACAATTCTTTATCATAAGTAGAATAGTTCAGACTAGGCCCACTAAATTTTTCAGAAAAGTATGCAAGAGGTTTGCCATCTTGTAATAACACACCTCCTAATCTAATTCCAATAGCATCACATTCAAGTTCAAAAGACTTATTAAAATAAGGAAGTTGGAGTAAAGGAGCATGTGTCAACTTATCTTTCAATACCGTGAAGGCTTCTTCCTGTGCGGTACCCCAAACAAAAGGCACATCCTTCTTTGTAAGCTCGTTGAGAGGTGCAGGAATGGTGCTGAAATCTCTCACAAAACGCCTATGAATCCAGCGAGTCCAAGAAAACTCCTCACTTGTGTGACCGTTTTGGGCTGCGGCCAACTCTCAATAGCTTCAATCTTGGCTTTATCAACCTCAATTCCCTGTGGAGTAACAACATAGCCAAGAAAAGATACTCGATCGGTGGAGAAGGTGCACTTCCCAAGGTTACCAAACAAACGTGCATCACGTAGAGCAATAAAAACAGCACGTAAATGTTCCAAATGTTCCTCCAAAGATCTGCTATAAATCAGTATATCATCAAAATAGACTACCACAAGTCGTCCAATGAAAGCACGTAAAACCTCGTTCATTAGTCTCATGAAAGTACTAGGTGCATTAGTTAACCCAAAAGGCATGACTAACCACTCATATAAACCAAACTTAGTTTTAAAAGCTGTTTTCCATTCATCTCCCAATTTAAATGCAATTTGATGGTATCCACTACGCAAATCAACTTTGGAGAATATTGTAGAGCCACTCAATTCATCAAGCATATCATCTAGCCTAGGAATAGGATGACGATAACGAATAGTAATACTATTAATGCCTCTTCAATCAACACACATACGCGACGTACCATCCTTTTTAGGCACCAGTATAATAGGAACAACACAAGGACTAAGATATTCGCGTATATAACCTCTGTCGAGCCATTCCTGTACTTGACGCATAATCTCCTTCGTCTCCTCTGGATTGGTACGGTATGGTGCACGGTTGGGTAGCGATGCACCGGGAATTAAGTCAATTTGATGCTCAATCCCTCGAATAGGTGGTAAGTAAACATGCACTTTTCAATTTAATTTCAGAAGCAACACTAGATGGTTTATTATTAGGCTTCATTTGTTGCTCAAATTCTTTTGCCACAATCTGATTTTCACTCTTATTTTTCTCCTGTTTTGCTTTATTAGCTCTATTAATATTATCTTTCAAAATGGAATCAGGAGTCATAGGAAGCAAAGTAATATTTTTATCCTTATGAACCAGAATTTTTATCAAATTGCCATGGTCTACCAAGTAATAAGGAACATGCTTGCATAGGTACCACATCACAATCAACATAATCAGCATATGTAGAGATACTAAAATGCACACGAACAAAGACGTGTTACCTTAACCTTGCCGCTGTTGTTGAACCATTGGATGTAGTAAGGATGTGGATGTGGTCTTGTGGTGAGAGATAGCTTCTCCACCATCTCCATGCTAGCCAAGTTGTTGCAGCTCCCTCCATCTATGATGACGCGAATAGAACGTTCCTTCACAATTCCCTTTGTATGGAACAAATTATGCCTCATATTTTCCTTAGCTTGTGTAACCTGCACACTCAAAACACGTTGAGCAACTAAACATTCATACATGTTAGCATCTTCAGGAGTCGTGTATTGCATCTCATGATCAGAATCATCTCCACCTTGTTCTTCACGTGTAATAAGAGCCAAAGTCTCCTCATCATAGTCACTAGCGGACTCACACCCACCATCCTCAGTAGCAATAATCACACATTGAGATTTGCATTCTCTCGCATAATGACCTCTTCCCTTACAACGACGACAAATAATATCACTTGTGTGGCCTGTGGATGCCATGGAAGAAGAAGAACTCTGTGCATGTCCGGCAGGTGTGCTCTTGGCTGATAGTGGTGGTTGTGCCTGCTTTCTTGTATCACGGTTGGAGGTGGCACCTGATGGAGGTGATGGTGCATTAGAAGTAGAGGATGCACGTGGTGTCCATGATGAAGGTCAACCTGCAGAAAAGTTAGTTCGCGCCAATGCACACGATCCTCAAGACTTCACGTTCAGCTTTACAAGCAAGATGGAATAAACAAGTGATATTATTATAATCCTTATACTCTAGAATGGTCTGAATCACTCTATTTAGTCCACCCATAAAACGTGCAAGCATATCTTCATTATCCTCAACAATACCACATCTAATCATGCCAGTTTGTAATTCCTGATAGTATTCCTCTACAGAATTTTTTCCTTGTCTTAAGCGCTGCAATTTTTGGAGCAATTCACGTTGATAATTTGGTGGAACCCAACGAGTACACATAGCAGTTTTCAAAGCAGCCCAAGTAGTTGGAATATTATTCGGATATAATCTATGATGTTTAGACCACCACACACAAGAAAAACTAGTGAAAGCACAAAGTGCAGCAGCAACACGTCTCTCCTCGGGATATTCTAAACATGTAAATGTTGTTCAGTTTCTAACTCCCAAGTAAGATATATATCAGGAACATATCTACCCTCAAATGGTGGAATATTCAATTTCAGTTTAGGAAGATGGTCATGATCTCGTTCCTGAGGGAGAGCCCTACCATTGTGATTATTTGCATGTGGATGACCTAGTGGTTGTGGTGTTGGTGGTTGCACATAGTTCTGGTTTTGATCAACCTCATCCTCGTAATCTCCCGCATAATCATCCTCCTCCCCATCAGCAGCAGGAGCCGCAGAATTATCAACAGTAGCACCAACAGTTTGGCCAGGCTGAAGAGAGACACGGCTTGCTCAGCGGAGGGCTGTTTCGCGACGTGGAGGTAGTCGTTGTTGTTGTTGTTGTTGTTGTTGTTGTTGTTGTTGTTGTTGTTGTTGTTGTTGTTGTTGTTGTTGTTGTTGTTGTTGTTGTTGTTGTTGTTGTTGTAGAGGTGCGGCAGGTGCAGCCAGTGGTGGAAGAAGCGCAAGCAGTTCATTAAATATGTTATCGAGCTTTGTTTCGAACGTCTTCTCAAGGCCAGTGATCTTCTCCATGGCCTCTTCAAAATTGTTCAGCACATCTTGCACCTGTTCAGTCATCATTTGCTGAAACTTATCATGAAGCTCCTTGTTCGTTAAGTTCTCCTAGTCAATCTCGTCGGCTTGTGATCCTGGCATGGTTAGCAGCAATAGAAATACACAAGAATATGATCCTACAGACTACTAACAAGTGGTGGTGGTGGTGGGTGTCACAAATCCTTCAAGCAAATCTCAAATTCTTACCAGTTCTTACCCAGCGGCAGGTGGTGATCGGCAACCGATGTAGTCAAAACTCTCAAAGATTGGATAGAGCGATTACCAGGGAGAATCAAACGCACGATGTAGATGTATGTGGAGCTGGTAAGACTTATAATATGGTAGCAAAAAGGGTCAGCAATAATCAATTCAGAGATGCAAAGTTGAATAAACGCTCAAAGATGGTACTGTGCTAGTCCTAGGCTACACCTTGCTAGAGACGCGAGCCTAGAACAATAACAAAATCACGATGTTGCACGTAAACAAAGGAAAAGCACACTCTGGAATATTTTTTTGCTCTGTTTTTTTGGCGCTCCTCTTTTTTTGCGAAAAATAACTATAATTGCGAGTGTCTCAAAACTCTTCCCAGGTCAAACTGACAGGATGGGCACGGAATTTTTTTTTACTTTTTTCGGAAATCAGGGCAGCGACGACGAAAAAGTGCGACAAAAAATCACTATGATGGCACGTGGCTCAAAAGACTCACAAAAGCCTAAAAACAGGATAGGGAAAAATATTTTCGGCTGCCAAAATTTTGGCCTAAAACTGCCCGGGGGTCTCCAGACTCTTTTTTTTCGAGACCTACTCAGGCAAGGAAACACGAATCGGAAATTAGAGGGATCTCGAAAACAAACCTAATATGAAAGTAACTCGGATTGGTGGTGGATATATGGTGGTAGGATATGGCAGCGGTGGTGGTATATGGATACGTATTGGTGGTGGTATATGGATACAGATTGGTGGTGGTATATGGATACGGATTGCTGATGGTATATGGAGATGGATCGGCGGTGGATAAGCGGTGGTGGTAGATAGCAGGGTCGATGATGATGGTGCGGCGGCGGCAAGACAACTTATGACCAGAACTCAAAACTCTAAAAGACTAGACTCTAAGACCAGCAACTAGACACGACGATGCAACCGCAAATTCAACAAAGCAAAATACTGAAAAGACTATGCAAAGGCTCAAGCTGGTTCGGATATGATGAACTAACCCTAATTTTTCTGTGGCTTTTTCGTGGACTGTAGGTATGAAGGACATACTCGATCTAAACTACGAAAAACTGGAAAATCTCACCGAGTAACCTGGAAATCTGATACCACTTGATAGAGGCGACGGTGTCCCGTCTTTCAATGAGATGGTGATTATTCGTTTCAGAGGAGTAGACTTTCACGATCCGACTACGAACGTGCGAGGACGTCGCGCCTTAGCAATCACTAAACCAACTCTGAGAGGTTATTGACCACGCCGGAGCACAATCAACCTGACCACGAGGGTCTATTTCCTGCGAGCAAACGAAGAACAAGCAAGAAACTGAGATTGCAATCTGGATATTGCGAATAGAAGACGAAAGGTTTATTAATGAAGGTGGGGTTCTGTGACGCCTTTGTCTGGTCGTTGAACACAAACAAAGTACGCGAAGTTGCAGCTATGGCGAACTTTTAATCTAAACAAAACCCAAAGTCTAAACAGTGCCCTCAGGGCTGTACATATGGAGGAAGAGGGGGGAATTTCGTGGCCCTTGGGGAAGGGGTCCGAAACCAACCCTATCTCTTGTTTCCCCACACATACGGACTCTATGAATAGCCTATACTTATGTATTTCGAAATTACATGGGCCTGGCCCAATAATAAGGTGACACAACACCTAGAATAGCCTCTGGACGAAATTTATGAAGTGGCATCTTGTATATTTCGTCCAAGGCTTCATGCACTCCTTATGGGGGCTTCAAAGTCTTGAAATCATCACTTGAACTCCGTTCTTGTTCCCCTGGCGCATGCCATCAACTCCATGCTTGTTCTTGCTCCAATGTCCATCCTTCTCCAAGCTAGGCCCTTCATTTTTAAGCAAAACAAATGTATCCAATTTAGGCAGCATCATATTCTCATGAACATTAGAGTCATTACCAAGAAACAAAAGTACCTGGTAATTTAATTGGCGTGCGTGAGCTCTAGTAATTGGTCCACTATATGTAACAGTAGGGGCTGTGGGTGTAACAATGGTATTGATGTCCTCGTCAGGTGCCCATCTTTGGCTATATGGTGTCTTTCACCATGGAAAAAATCAGAAGGAGGCTTTCGGGGCGAAGCACCGCCATCTCGAGGCGGAACCTGGGCAGAACCATCTAGGGCTCCGGCGGAGCTGTTCTGCCGAGGAAACATCCCTCCGGGAGGGGGAAATCATTGCCATCGTCATCACCAATGATCCTCTCATTAAGAGGGGTCATTCTCCATCAACATCTTCACCAGCACCATCTCCTCTCAAACCCTAGTTCATCTCTTGTATTCGATCTTGGTCCCAAAACCTCAGATTGGTACATGTGGGTTGCTAGTAGTGTTGATTACTCCTTGCAGTGATGCTAGTTGGTTTATTCGGTATATGTTCAGATCCTTAATGATAATTAATACTCCTCTGATTATGATTATGAATATGCTGTGTGAGTAGTTACGTTTGTTCCTGAGGACATGGGAGAAGTCGTCTTATAAGTAATCATGTGAATTTGGTATTCGTTCGATATTTTGATGAGATGTATGTTGTCTTTCCTCTAGTGGTGTTATGTGAACGTCTACTACATGACACTTCACTATTTTTTGGGCCTAGGGGAAGGCATTGGGAAGTAATAAGTAGATGATGGTGTCAGTGCAACAGACCCCGGGTATGTTGCCCAACTGTGCACTGGCACAATATCAAGATCAAAGCACCAGCTCAAGATAAGGATTAAAGGACCAAGAGACTTTAAGAACCAACATGCAGCTCAGAGAGATCGAGACCGAGCCGAAGGAGTAGGATATCGGCAAGAGAAATGGCCTCCTTGCTGTGCAGGCGAGCTCGGCAAGGCGTCGGACCACCACCAGAAACAAGCAACCAACACTCCCCGGTAATGCCTGCCGGGGCTTGTGGGGCCTAAATCACCCCACCAACCGTGCAAGTGCGACCCATGTCGTCAATCAGTGCGGTGTCAAGCCGCAAGGTGATTAAGTGGCAGCATTTGCCACATGGGAGCCAACTCCTACAGAAGAAACCCACAGGTGACACCCGTCCAGCGACGTGTCAAGAGAACAGGTGCGAAGCTGGCAAGATAAGCCCGGCAGGCCTTGCCGGACAGCAAGTGATGTGACACGGAATGGTGCATTTAATGCACCCTGCCAGCCCACAGAGTTAGGTATGATAGCTCTGTTTGCTATCGTATCAGTGGGTAATGACTGTTTTGCCACTGTGGTGACCCCTTAATCTATAAAAGGAGGCTCAAGGCATTCGTAGGAGGGGGTTAGAGGGTTGGAAACTTGACAAACCCCAGCCACCATACGCTTGTGGTCACCGCAGCCCTCAGGCTGGCCTTGCCGGGCAAGTGTACCACACACTACCACATTCATTTCCACCACCAATCCACCAAAGCAGGAGTAGGGCCTTATGCCTCGCGGTGGCCTAAACCTGGGTAAATTTCTTGTGTGCTCTCTGTCGTGCTGCCGTGTGCTATTCTGCTCTTTGTGCAATGCGACGTCCCCCGCCGAATCAACAAGGGGCCACCCGGTCCCATAGGTAGCCGCAGATATTCCGCGACATCTTTCGCGCGCCAGGTAGGGGGGTCACTTGTGCGAACCTGAAAGCATGCGCAACGCGTCATCTTCATCGTTGTTAAGTATAATCTTTATTAGGAAAGACGAGATAGACTAGGATTTGTTCTGGCTTGTCTTGTACTCCAAGTAGATGATTGTACTCCTATATATATGCCCATGAGGCTCAATCAATACAACAAACTATTCCACCAATCCCTAGCAGTCGCCGCTTCCGCACCCACGTGCCGCCCCCGGGGTGGTCAGCCTCCATGACCGCTGCCAGGGGCTGCGCCGCCCGTATCGAGGGTTTGTCCGCAGGTCATCTTGACCGGCTGGCCTAGAGTCTTTTTCCCTATCCTTGATCCGAGATTTTTCTCTCTCGCCGGTCGTTTGATCGGTGTTTTTTTGGTCCTTCGATCTATAGATCGAGTTGAGTCGCTCGCGGCCGTTCGTCGTCTATAACGCTCGTCTACTCCAACGAAATCTTCATCATCTTCGACTGAATCAATTGCGGGCGCGACGCCCAGGTTTTATGCATGACGCGTGTCCGATGTGCTCGGGACCGCAGCCGGTCTCGTGGTTCTGCGCTGGGCGCTCATCCTCGCCTCGTGCCCCACGAGCGTGCTTTCCTGCTCAAGCGTTTGCATCGGCCCATCGTTCAATACAGCGCGTGGCCGTGTCCCTATGTGCATGTGCTTGTGCTGCTCCCTGATCCACACAGGGCCTATTGGCTGCTCATACATGCTGCATCTAGTATGGGTGAAGGCTCTCTATGTGCTTGCACGCGTACAGCTCAGCCCCCGGCCTGCATAGCTCCTGGACGTCCGGTTGTGAGCCGCTGCATCGTCCTGCCACGCGGACGCGGGCTACAGAATTTCATGAAGGTCGTCCCTAAGTTTACACGTCTCTCCGCTGATAGAGCATTAGGTTGCTGATGCGTTGCTCCGACGGTCCGCAGCGCCGCCGCCCTGTGGTTCTCCCCGTGGCTGCACCGATCCCCACTGTCGCCCTGAGGCCATTCCCGTGGTTGCATCACCTCGCGCGCTGCCACTGCGTCACCCCTTCGGTTCGTAGTGCGGCGGTCCTCGGTCAACCGCCGCATCGAGGCCGTCCGCTCCAGGCCGTCCCCGAGGCTGCAACGACCCTCGCGCTACTGCTGTGTCGCCCCGTCAGGCCGTAATGAGCGTGGCACGCGATCCCTGCAACTACCCTGAGGTCTTTCCACCGTCGCCTCGACCTGCCCGCCGCTTTTGCATCGCCCCTTCGGGCCGTAATGCTGTAGCCCGCAGTCCACCGCCATCCACGCGCGTTGACTTCCACGTGATATGCGCTGCGCCGCCTCCCTTGGCGCGGTAACGTCATCGTCCGCGCCGGTCTTCATCACGCTGTCGAGTTCATTATCGCCTACTTCGAGCAGCGCCACCGCGCTCCTTCTCTAGCTGCCGCTGCACTTCTTTCGCGGCCCCACGGCGATTACCTCGACACCGGCAACCCTCGACTCGACACGGACCACGACATTCTTCGCACGGCTACCTCGACTACGGCTACACCACCTGCGCTCTCGACTACCTCGACAAACGGCACAAAGAGCTACCTCCTTGCTTGAGCAACCTCGCCGGTTTCTACTCCAGCCACGACTTTCGCGATGCATCGACCGTTATGACTGTGGGGGAGGTGTCCCTCGGCTTGCCTTCGGATTCTTCTCCAGTCTCACCGTCTGCGTCGCTACCGTTGTGACTGCGGGGGGATGTTGATTATAATCTTTATTAAGAAAGATGAGATAGACTAGGATTTGTTCTGGCTTGTCTTGTACTCCAGGTAGATGATTGTACTCCTATATATATGCCCATGCAGCTCAAGCTATACAACGAACTATTCCGCCAATCCCTTCTCTCCCTTCTAACAATCGCCATCTTCGTCTTCGACGACACCATCGACCATGTCGCCCAAGAAGAAGAAATCTGGCCCTTTGGCCCAGCCATCTACCTTGAAGGCTCCGCCGCCCGCGGCATCAGACGCCGCGGGGGATGCGGGGACAAGCAAGGATGTGAGCGCTACTGGGGGCGTGGCAGGAGCAGGTGGCGCCATCGCCACTCCCACTGCGGTCGACACGGGGGCTGAGGGCGTCGGAGGAGAACATCTTTAGCAGCGTCTCGATGGTCAAACTCCGCAAGGTGCGGATGGGAGGGTGACTCCGCTTACATCCCCTCCTCCCACCGGCGGGTGCAGCCACAGAAACGGCGCTAGGTCCGGGATGAGCCATCGTCCTTCGACCGTCCCTGCTACGAGGGTGCTCACATGGCACACGTGTCTCCTCCCGGGCGAGCAGACCCAACCACCGCACCCGGCGGAGCCGCGGACCCTCGAGCGCCATCGCCATGCGACCCCGCTGCCCAGGTGGCCGCCCCACCGCAGCGCGGACGCGCCACTGCCGTCACCGCCGCCGCGGGCACCGTCAGGAGCCAGATGACTGTGCGGTCGAGGTCATCAACTTCCATGCCAAGCACAGCCACGGAGGCTATGGCACGGGCCCAGCTGCTACTAAGGTTCCCGCCAGCAGCCGAGCAAATGGATGAATGGCGTGCCACCATCCAGAGTCTGCTCGGTTTCGCTGAGGCTGGGGGCTCGCGGCGCGCTGGCCCGCCACGACCTCCCCAAGTGACGACGACTGCCCGTACTGCTTGCTGAATGGAGGGGGATATCCCCACTGTGCAGTCCCCACCGTGGCAGCAGGCGCGGGCGCAGCAAGATCAAGATCTCGACGATGTCTCGATGGCCTCTTCCGACCCTCGAGCACGTTCGGGCCGACGGCAAACCCCGGAAGATAAACGGCGGGGAGACGCGCGTGTCATCATGGGGCAGCCTCTCGACGACCCCCGCCAGACCGACGGGTGCGACGGCCTCAACGTCGACGAGCTTGTGTTCGGTGTTGGCGGGTGCCTACCTTTCAAGGTCGGCTGCCCTGCCTTTTGCTACCTCTTGAGCACTGCGTTGGATTTCCTTGAAGAGGAAAGGATAATGCAGCAAAGTAGCGTAAGTATTTCCCTCAGTTTTTGAGAACCAAGGTATCAATCCAGTAGGAGGCTACGCGCGAGTCCCTCGTACATACACAAAGCAAATAACTCCTCGCAACCAACGGGAATAGGGGTTGTCAGTCCCTTCATGGTCACTTACGAGAGTGAGATCTGATAGATATGATAGATAATATTTTTGGTATTTTTGGTATAAAGATGCAAAGTAAAATAAAAAGCAAAGTAAAAAGCAAAGCAATAATAAAGTGATGGAAGATTGATATGATGAAGATAGACCCGGGGGCCTTTCACTAGTGGCTTCTCTCAAGAGCATAAGTATTTTACGGTGGGTGAACAAATTACTGTTAAGAAATTGATAGAATTGAGCACAGTTATGAGAGTATCTAGGTATGATCATTTATATAGGCATCACGTCCGAGACAAGTAGACCGACTCCTGCCTGCATCTACTACTATTACTCCACTCATCGACCACTATCCATCATGCATCTAGTGTATTAAGTTCAAGAAAACAGAGTAACGCCTTAAGCAAGATGACATGATGTAGAGGGATAAATTCATGCAATATGATAAAAAAAACCATCTTGTTATCCTCGATGGCAACAATACAATACGTGCCTTGTTGCCCCTGTTGTCACTGGGAAAGGTGTGACGCCCGGATAATTAGGCTACAGTAAAACTCTGCTAATGATGCCACATCACCACTCTTACTGTTGTAAACCTTGCGATGATTCAATCCCGTCCGAATTCAAAAATTCAAAATCAAGGCAAACAATAAATTTTTTCAAAATTTAAAACTAAAATGTTCAGGTTGTGCCCAATGATGCAGAAGTAATTACGGTGGAGGATCCACAGATTTATAAAATGTTTAAATACTCTTGGATGATTAAAACGGTAGCAAAAGCAAATGTTTAAATGAAATTACAATTAATAAAATGTTAAACTATTTCATCTAGGGGTTTAAACTTTGATAACAGAGGTATAATTAGTAACACTAATTTTGGTACAACTTTTATGTTTTTATAAAACTCAGATAAGATGAGACTAAAAATAAAACAGTAAAAGAAAAATAACAAAACAGAAAAAAAGGGAAAAAGAAACACCCCCTGGACCACAGGCCCAGCCAATGACCAGGCAGCCCGGCCCGGCCGACCGCCTTACCCCCAAGAGAGGGAAACCCTAACCCACTCGTTCCCCCACTCCACTCGACCACCACGCACCCCCCGCCACACACCACTCGCTCTCGTCCCCCCCCCACTCCCCCGATCCAGATGGGGATCGGGGCGACGACGCCCCCGTGCCCCCGACGCTCCTCGCCGGGCCTCCTCCCCGCCGCCCGTCTCCAGCTCGCCGTCCCACTCCAACCGCTTCCGCGACCTGATCTGGATCGAAGGTGGCAACGAGCCCGACGCCTCCACCTCGCCCGCCTTGCCGGTGCTACTCCGTCGCCGCCCTCGTCCTCGTCTCCTCCTCGCCGGACGCGACCTCAACTCCTCCCCGAGCCCACTGCCAGATCCCTACGCCCCCCTGTGAGCTCCCCTTCTCCTGGCTCGATCACCTTGGCGCGCCCGCCCGCACTCACATGGTCGGGCCCACTGCCGAGCCCTCGCCCGCGCCTCGTTGCCACCTGCCTCATGCGCTCCTCTTCTTGCCACCGCCTTGCTGCCTCGCTTTCGTCGGCCGGCGTCTGCTGCTGCCAGCGCCCGTGGAGCCCCTTGCTCCTCTGTCACCTTGGCGCCTCCTCTGCGCCGCCGCCGCCGGCGCGCCAGACTCCCCCCTCATTGCGGCGCTGTCATGTCTCCGACGCAGCCTTGCCCGGCTCGCCGTTACAGATCGCCCGCGTGCCACAGCCAGTGCGCCCCTTGACAGCGCCCGTTCGGGCTACGCCCGTGCCCGCTATGGCCTCCGGGCCAATGTCAGTGGGGGCCCACGCCCCCCAGAACGTTTATAGAAAAAGAAACAAAAATAAAAATAATTAATTAATTAATTAATTAACTAATTAAATTAATGAATTAATTAAGTTAATTAATCCTGTGTAATTAACGTAATTAACTAATTAGTTTAATTAAACATCAACTAGATTAGTTAAACACTAATTAGACTAAACAGTCAATGACTAGTGGGACCCACACGTCAGTTAACCCAGTCAACCCATTTGACTGCTGATGTCATGATGACGTCAGCAGACACTGTTCTGGATAATGTTGAATTAAAATATTTAAATTAATCCTAAAAATGATTTAAAACTTTAAAAATTAATATAAAATAAACCGTAGCTCAGATGGAAAACTTTCTACATGAAAGTTTCTCAGAACGACGAGACGAATCCGGATACGCAACCTGGTTAAATCGCCACGCCGTCCCTAGCATAGTGAACCTGCAACATTTCACCTCCGGTTCATCTGTCCGAAAACACGGAACCCCGGGGATACTTTCCCGGCTGTTTCCCCCCTTCACCGGTATCACCTCATACCGCGTTAGTACACGTCTAGCTCTGCTTGTTGTCCTATTATGCACTTGCTTGCTATGTATTTACTGTTTCTCCCCCCTCTTCTCTCCGGTAGACCCCATGACGATGCTGATGCCCCTGTGGTCGACTACGTCACCGACGACCCCTCCTTCTTGTCTGAGCAACCAGGCAAGCCCCCCCCCTTGATCACCAGATATCGCCTATTCTACTCTATACTGCTTGCATTAGAGTAGTGTAGCATGTTACTGCTTTCCGTTAATCCTATCCTGATGCATAGCCTATCCTTGCTACTATCAAGTTGTTACCTTTACCTGCAATCCTACATACTTAGTATAGGATGCTAGTATTTCCATCTGTGGCCCTACATTCTTGTCCGTCTGCTGTGCTATACTATCGGGCCGTGATCACTCGGGAGGTGATCACGGGTATATACTTATACTTATACATGATACATGTGGTGACTAAAGTCGGGTCGGCTTGAGGAGCACCCGCGAGTGATTCACGGATTGGGGGCTGAAAGGACCTTTGTCCCGACGACCCTCTGGATGGATCTTTGTGGCGGCGCGACATGGCAGGTTGAGACCGCCTAGGAGAGAGGTGGGCCTGGCCCTGTTCGACGTTCGCGGATACTTAACACGCTTAATGAGTTCTTGGTATTTCATCTGAGTCTGGCCATTTGCTCTATATGCACTAACCATCTACGTGGGAGTAGTTATGGGTATCCCGGTGTCGTGGTATCAGCCGAAGCCTTCATGACGTCAGCGACTGAGCGGCGCGCGCCAGATTGGACCGCGTAACGTGACTTCCTTTGTAATGGAGGTTGCTAGGTCTGCTTCCGGCCGCGTTCACAACGTGCAGGTGTGCTAAGGGCGATGGGCCCAGACCCCTGGGCGCTTAGGTTTAGACCGGCGTCTTGGCCTTTCTGTTGGCCTAGGTCGGGCTGCGGCGTGTTGATCTTCCGCGGCTGGGCATGACCCGTAAAAGTGTGTCCGGCCAAATGAGATCAAGCGTGTTGGGTTATGTGGTGCACCCTGCAGGAAGTTAATCTATTCGAATAGTCGTGATCTTGATGCAGGGCGACTTGGAGTTGTACCTTGACCTTATGACAACTAGAACCGGATACTTAATAAAACACACCCTTCCAAGTGCCAGATACAACCCGGTGATCGCTCTCTATCAGGGCGACGAGGAGGGGATCGCCGGGTAGGATTATGCTATAGGATGCTGCTTGGAGGACTTCAGTCTACTCTCTTCTACATGCTGCAAGACGGAGGCTGCCAGAAGCGTAGTCTTCGACAGGATTAGCTATCCCCCTCTTATCCTGGCATTCTGCAGTTCGGTCCACTGATATCGCCCTTTACATATATATCCATGCATATGTAGTGTAGCTCCTTGCTTGCGAGTACTTTGGATGAGTACTCACGGTTGCCTTGTTCCCCCTTTTCCCCCTTTCTTTACCCGCTTGCTGCGACCAGACGATGGAGCCCAGGAGCCAGACGCCACCGTCGATGACGACTACTACACCGGAGGTGCCTACTACTACGTGCAGCCCGGCGACGACGACTGTAGAGTAGTTAGGAGGATCCCAGGCAGGAGGCCTGCGCCTCTTTCGATATGTATCCCAGTTTGTGCTAGTATTCTTAAGGCAAACTTGTTTAACTTATGTCTGTACTCAGATATTGTTGCTTCCTCTGACTCGTCTATGATCGAAAGCACTTGTATTCGAGCCCTCGAGGCGCTCGGGCTTGTATTATGATGCTTGTATGACTTATTTTATTTTTAGAGTTGTGTTGTGATATCTTCCCATGAGTCCCTGATCTTGATCGTACACGTTTGCGTGTATGATTAGTGTACGATTGAATCGGGGGTGTCACAAAAGGACACCGCAAGATTGAACCCAAAGCTAAGAACTTCTCCCATTGCAAGAAAAACCAATCTAGTAATTCAAACCAAACTGATAATTCAAAGAGACTTCCAAAGATAACTAATCATACATAAAAGAATTCAGAGAAGATTCAAATATTGTTCCTAGATAATCTTGATCATAAACCCACAATTCATCGGTCTCAACAAACACACCGCAAAAAGAAGATTACATCGAATAGATCTCCACGAGAGAGGGGAGAACATTGTATTGAGATCCAAAAAGAGAGAAGAAGCCATCTAGCTACTAACTATGGACCCGAAGGTCTAAGGTAAACTACTCACACTTCATCGGAGGGGCTACGATGATGTAGAAGCCCTCCGTGGTGGATTCCCCTTCCGACGGAGCTCCTGAACAGGCCCCAAGATGGGATCTCGTGGGTACAGAAGGTTGCGGCGGTGGAATTAGGTTTTTGGCTCCGTATTTGATCGTTTGGGGGTACATAGGTATATATAGGAGGAAGAAGTACGTCGGTGGAGCAAGGTGGGGCCCACGAGGGTGGGGGTGCGCCCTAGGGGGTGGGCGCGCCCCCTACCTCGTGCCCACCTCCTGGCTTTCTTGACGTAGGGTCCAAGTCTCCTGGATCATATTCGGTGAGAAAATCACGTTCAGAAGGTTTCATTCCGTTTGGACTCCGTTTGATATTCCGCTTTCTTGAAACTCTGAAATAGGCAAAAACAACAATTCTGGGTTGGGCCTCCGGTTAATAGGTTAGTCCCAAAAATAATATAAAAGTGGAAAATAAAGCCCAATAATGTCCAAAACAGTAGATAATATAGCATTTAGCAATCAAAAATTATAGATACGTTGGAGACGTATCAGGCATCCCCAAGCTTAATTCCTGCTCGTCCTCGAGTAGGTAAATGATAAAAAAGAATTTTTGATGCGGAGTGCTACTTGGCATAATTTCAATGTAATTCTTCTTAATTGTGGTATGAATATTCAGATCCGAAAGATTTAAGACAAAAGTTCATATTGACATAAAAATAATAATACTTCAAGCATACTAACAAAGCAATCATGTCTTCTCAAAATAACATGGCCAAAGAAAGTTATCCCTACAAAATCATATAGTCTGGCTATGCTCTATCTTCACCACACAAAGTATTTAAATCATGCACAACCCTGATGATAAGCCAAGCAATTGTTTCATACTTTTGACATTCTAAAAAAAGTTCAATCTTCACGCAAGACATGAGCGTGAGCCATGGATATAGCACTATATGTGGAATAGAATGGTGGTTGTGGAGAAGACAAAAAGAGGGGAAGATAGTCTCACATCAACTAGGCGTATCAACGGGCTATGGAGATGCCCATCAATAGATATCAATGTGAGTGAGTAGGGATTGTCATGCAATGGATGCACTAGAGCTATAAGTATGTGAAAGCTCAACAAAAGAAACTAAGTGGGTGTGCATCCAACTCGCTTGCTCACGAAGACCTAGGGCATTTTGAGGAAGCCCATCATCAGAATATACAAGCCAAGTTCTATAATGAAAAATTCCCACTAGTATATGAAAGTGACAAAATGAGAGACTCTCTATCATGAAGATCATGGTGCTACTTTGAAGCACACATGTGGTAAAAGGATAGTAACATTGTCCCTTCTCTCTTTTTCTCTCATTCTTTTTATTTGGGCCTTTTCTCTTTTTTTTATGGCCTCTTTTTTTCATCCGGAGTCACATTCCGACTTGTGGGAGAATCATAGTCTCCATCATCCTTTTCCTCACTTGGGACAATGGTCTAAAAATGATGATCATCACACTTTTATTTTCTTACAACTCAACAATTACAACTCGATACTTAGAACAAAATATGACTCTATATGAATGCCTCCCGTGATGTGCAGGGATATGCAATGAATCAAGAGTGACATGTATGAAAGAATTATGAACGGTGGCTTTGCCACAAATACGATGTCAACTACATGATCATGCTAGCAATATGACAATGATGGAGCGTGTCATAATAATCGGAACGGTGGAAAGTTGCATGCAAATATATCTCGGAATGGCTATGGAAATGCCATGATAGGTAGGTATGGTGGCTGTTTTGAGGAAGGTATATGGTGGGTGTATGATACCGGCGAAAAGTGTGCGGTACTAGAGAGGCTAGCAATGGTGGAAGGAAGAAAAGTGCGTATAATCCATGGACTCAACATTAGTCATGAAGAACTCATATACTTATTGCAAAAATCTACAAGTTATCAAAGCAAAGTATTACACGCATGCTCCTAGGGGGATAGATTGGTAGGAAAAGACCATCGCTTGTCCCCGACCGCCACTCATAAGGAAGACAATCAATAAACAAATCATGCTCCGACTTCATCACATAACGGTTCACCATACGTGCATGCTACGGGAATCACAAAATTTAACACAAGTATTTATCAAATTCACAACTACTCAACTAGCATGACTCTAATATCACCATCTTCATATCTCAAAACAATTATCAAGCCTCAAACTTTTCTTAGTATTCAACGCACTCAAAAGGAAGTTTTACAAATCTTGAATACCAAGCATATTAAAAAAAATTAAGCAAATTACCATGCTATTTAAGACTCTCAAAATAATCTAAGTGAAGCATGAGAGATCAATAGTTTCTATAAAACAAATCCACCACCGTGCTCTAAAAGATATAAGTGAAGCACTCGAGCAAAACTATATAGCTCAAAAGATATAAGTGAAGCATATAGAGTATTCCATCAAATTCCAATTCATGTATGGCTCTCTCAAAAGGTGTGTACAGAAAGGATGATTATGGTAAACTAAAAAGCAAAGACTGAAATCATACAAGACGCTCCAAGCAAACACATATCATGTGGTGAATAAAAATATAGCTCCAAGTAAAGTTACCGATGGAAGTAGACGAAAGAGGGGATGCCTTCCGGGGCATCCCCAAGCTTTGACTTTTTGGTGCCCTTAGATTATCTTGGGGGTGCCATGGGAATCCCCAAGCTTAGTCTCCTGCCACTCCTTGTTCCATAATCCATCAAAAGATTTCACCCAAAACTTGAAAACTTCACAACACAAAACTCAACAGAAATCTCGTGAGCTCCGTTAGCGAAAGAAAACAAAAGACCACTTCAAGGTACTGTAATGAACTCATTATTTATTTATATTGGTGTTAAATCTACTGTATTCGAACTTCTCTATGGTTTATAAACTATTTTACTAGCCATAGATTCATCAAAATAAGCAAACAACACGCGAAAAACAGAATCTGTCAAAAACAGAACAGTCTGTAGTAATCTGTAACTAACGCAAACTTATGGAACTCCAAAAATTCATCCAAAATAGGAAGACCTAGGTAATTTGCTTATTGATCAGCAGCAATTGGAATCACTATTTTATTGCGTTCTGGTGATTTTTAACAATTGTTTTCGTGAACAGAAAGTTTCTGGAAATTACAGCAAGATCAAATAACTATCATCCAATAAGATCCTATAGGTTTAACTTGGCACAAACACTAATTGAAACATAAAAAACACATCTAACCAGAGGCTAGATCAAAGATTTATTCCTAAACAGAAGCAAAAGGAAAAAAAACTAAAAATAAAATTGGGTTGCCTCCCAATAAGCGCTATCGTTTAACGCCCCTAGCTAGGCATAAAACTAAGGATAGATCTAGGTATTGCCATCTTTGGTAGGCAATCCATAAGTGGCTCTCATAATAAATTCATATGGTAATTTTATTTTCTTTCTAGGGAAGTGTTCCATGCCTTTCTTTAATGGAAATTGGAATCTAATATTCCCTTCCTTCATATCAATACTTGCACCAATCGTTCTAAGGAAAGGTCTACCAAGAATAATAGGACATGAAGAATTGCAATCTATATCAAGAACGATAAAATATACGGGCACATAATTCCTATTTGCAACAATAAGAACATCATTAATCCTTCCCATAGGTTTCTTAATAGTGGAATCCGCAAGGTGCAAGTTTAGAGAGCAATCATCAAAGTCACGAAAATCTAGCAAATCGCACAATGTTTTGGGGATAGTGGAAACACTAGCACCCAAATCACATAAAGCATAAAATTCATGATCCTTAATCTTAATTTTAATAGTTGGTTCCCACTCATCATAAAGTTTTCTAGGGATAGAAACTTCCAACTCAAGTTTTTCTTCATAAGATTGCATCAAGGCATCAACGATATGTTTGGTAAAGGCTTTATTTTGACTATAAGCATGAGGAGAATTTAGCACGGATTGCAACAAGGAAATACAATCAATTAAAGAGCAACTTTCATAATTAAATTCCTTGAAATCCAAAATGGTGGGTTTAGCAACATCTAGGGTTTTGCTTTCTTCAATCCCACCTTTATCAATTTCATCATCAAGATCTAAAAACTCCAAATTTTTGGAACGCCTTCTAGGTAAGGGTGGATCATATTTAGTCCCATCATTATCAAGATTCATATTGCAAAACATAGATTTAATAGGGGACACATCAACAACTTTTAGATCTTCATCTTTATTTTCATAGGGATCCGGTTTAGCGGCCATCTTATTGACTAAGGTAGCCTGCTTATCCGAAATTTCGGCAGTCAACTTTTCAAGACGAGCAATTTGAGATCTTATACCATCAAATTCTTTAGACATATCATCGAGCTCTTTATTCATATAACTCATAAAACTTTTTTGTTCCTTAAGCTCGTTTCTGAAGAAATTATTATGCTCAAATTGCAAACCCATAAAACTCATGACGTTGCTTTCGATCTCTTCTAACCTTTTAAGGTGAAGATCACCAAATCTAGGTAGAGCCATTGAGACAAACAAGCAATCCAACACACAAGCAAACAAAAAGCAAGCGAGAAAAAGGCAAACGAAAAAGAGAGGGCGAATAAAACGGCAAGGGTGGAGTGGGGGAGAGGAAAACGAGAGGCAAATGGCAAATAATGTAATGCGAGAGATAAGGAATTGTGATGGGTACTTGGTATGTTGACTTTTGCGTATACTCCCCAGTAACGGCGCCAAAAATTGTTCTTGCTACCTCTTGAGCACTGCGTTGGATTTCCTTGAAGAGGAAAGGATGATGCAACAACGTAGCGTAAGTATTTCCCTCAGTTTTTGAGAACCAAGGTATCAATCCAGTAGGAGGCTACGCGCGAGTCCCTCGTACCTACACAAAGCAAATAACTCCTCGCAACCAACGCGAATAAGGGTTGTCAATCCCTTAACGGTCACTTACGAGAGTGAGATCTGATAGATATGATAGATAATATTTTTGGTATTTTATGTATAAAGATGCAAAGTAAAATAAAAAGCAAAGTAAAAAAGCAAAGCAATAATAATGTGATGGAATATTGATATGATGAAGATATACCCGGGGGCCATAGATTTGACTAGTGGCTTCTCTCAAGAGCATAAGTATTTTACGGTGGGTGAACAAAGTACTATTGAGCAATTGACAGAATTGAGCATAGTTATGAGAGTATCTAGGTATGATCATGTATATAGGCATCACGTCCGAGACAAGTAGACCGACTCCTTTGCATCTACTACTATTACTCCACTCATCGACCACTATCCAAAGATGCATCTAGAGTATTAAGTTCAAGAAAACAGAGTAACGCCTTAAGCAAGATGACATGATGTAGAGGGATAAATTCATGCAATATGATAAGAACCCCATCTTGTTATCCTCGATGGCAACAATACAATCGTGCCTTGCTTCCCTAACATCCTTTGGGAAAGGACACCGCAAGGTTGAACCCAAAGCTAAGCACTTCTCCAATTGCAAGAAAAACCAATCTAGTAAGCCAAACCAAACTGATAATTTGAAGAGACTTGCAAAGATAACTAATCATACATAAAAGAATTCAGAGAAGATTCAAATATTGTTCATAGATAATCTTGATCATAAACCCACAATTCATCGTTCTCAACAAACACACAGAAAAAAGAAGATTACATCAAATAGATCTCAACAAGAGAGGGGAGAACATTGTATTGAGATCCAAAAAGAGAGAAGAAGCCATCTAGCTACTAACTATGGACCCGAAGGTCTGAGGTAAACTACTCACACTTCATCGGAGGGGCTATGATGATGTAGAAGCCCTCCATGGTGGATTCCCCTTCCGGCGGAGCTCCGGAACAGGCCCCAAGATGGGATCTCGTGGGCACAGAAGGTTGCTGCGGTGGAATTAGGTTTTTTGCTCCGTATTGGATCGTTTGGGGGTACGTAGGTATATATATAGGAGGAAGGAGTACGTCGGTGGAGCAAGGTGGGTCCCACGTGGGTGGGGGCGCGCCCTAGGGTGTGGGCGCTCCCCCCTACCTCGTGCCCACCTCCTGGCTTTCTTGACGTAGGGTCCAAGTCTCCTGGATCATATTTGGTGAGAAAATCACGTCCCCGAAGGTTTCATTCCGTTTCTTCGAAACTCTGAAATAGGCAAAAAAAAAACAACAATTCTGGGCTGGGCCTCCAGTTAATAGGTTAGTCCCAAAAATAATATAAAAGTGGAAAATAAAGCCCAATAATGTCCAAAACAGTAGATAATATAGCATGGAGCAATCAAAAATTATAGATACGTTGGAGACGTATCACCTTTATACGCGAACTACGGCAAGTCCGTTGGCCGTCCGTCTGCACGTTCAAGCCGGAGATACCCGAGAAGTACGACGGGAGGCTGAACCCAGCAGAGTTCCTGAGCATCTTCACCATCGCTGTTCAGGCTGCCGGCGGAAGAGACGAGAAGGTGTCCGCTAACTACTTCCCACTGGCTCTCAAGTCAAACGTGAGGTCTTGGCTCATGCACCTGCTGGAGAACTACATCTCATCATGGGCGGACATGTGCCATGAGTTCATCGGTGCCTTCACCGGTGGCCACCAGGAGCCTGGCGGGCCCAGCGACCTACAGCTTCGCCAGTAGAAAGAAGGAGAAACTCTCCGTAAGTATTTACAAAGATTTAGTAAATTCCATAGGAATATTCTGAATATCCATCTTGCAGCTGTTATAGAAGCCTTCCAGTCCAATGTGTGCAACCGTCGCATTCGTTCTAAGATGAATGTGTGGTTGCCCAAGACTGTGAAGGAGTTGTACACACTTGTGGATAAGTGTGCTAGGATGGAGGAAGGAAGGAAGTTGCCTGGAGAGGAGCTTTGCATCAATGTTGATTCAGAAGAAGAGGATGAATCAACCAGTCAAAGAAAGGGCATGAAGCGCAACAAGAAGCCAAGAGATAAGACAGTGATGACTGTGGAAGGTTCTGGCACGCTTAGTACTAGCAACAAGGCCAAGGCTGAGGCCCCCGGAAAGGAAGTTTCCGCATGCACTGCCTGCCGGGAAGCCGCTGCCATGGAGAAAGCCGAGAAAGGTGATGGGCCGTACTGCAAGATCCACCGGACCAAGGGCCACAACCTCCATGAATTCTATCAGGTTGAGCAGCTTGTCAAGAGACAGAGAGCAGAGTATGATAAGCGTGATACGGAGAAAGGTCAGAATGCTGCTGGCAGAAAGGGCCGAGGCGGTGAAGCAAACCTCCCCAGAAAACCCTTTCGGAACCAAGGAAAACCCGCCAGGGGCCAAGAGAAGGAAACCTGTGGTGATTTGAGTGATGAAGGGAATGAAGAGGAAACCAGTGAGCAGGAATTTCAGAGGGCCACTGACGCCCTATGATTGATGTGGGTGCATCTTTGCACTCCTCCCATCGCTAGCTCAAGCGATGGGCATGGGAGATCAATGCAGTGGAACAAGCGCCAGAGGCCCGGCGGCCGCTCAAATGGCCCCGCATGCCCATCATCTTTGATGAGGAGGACCACCCTCGCCGCACCACCGCGGTAGGGTGTTTGCCGTTGTTGGTCTCCCCAACAATTCGCAACCTCAAGGTCACAAAGATGTTAGTGGATGGCGGGGTCGAGTTGAATCTGATTTCCCCAGCAGTTATTAACACGCTTCGGATAGGAGAGGAAGAGCTGGAGGTTACCTGCATGTTTCAAGGAGTCAATCCCGGCAGAAGCCGTCCCAAGGGAAAGATTACATTGCTGGTAACGTTTGGGGGAGAGCTGAACTATAGGACTGAGAAGATTGTGTTTGATGTGGTTGAGCTCCCCTGTAGTATAATGGGATCCTGGGACGACCGGCCTTGGCCAAGTTCATGGCAGCATCCCATTATGCTTACAACATTTTGAAGATGCCTGGACCGTTGGAGTCATCACCATCCCATCAGATGAGAAGGATGCAATTATCTGTGTGGAAAGGATGTATCGGGATGCCATCGCAGCAGAGGCTGCGGCAGCAACGGTCCCTGCCAAGGAAAGCATAGGAAAGAAGAGGGATTGTAGGACCTCCGGCAAGGAGTCCGGGAAGCGTGCCCCCTCCGAGTGCACGGCACCCATTGATGACGTGCCGGAGTGTTCCAACAGCAAGAGATCCAAGGTTGCAGTACCCCAAGTGAAGAAGGTCCTGGCAGGGCTGGCTGGTGTTGATGGTACTTTCACCATCAGCGCCACCCTTGATGACAAATAGGAAAGCGTGCTCGTTGCTTTCCTGCGGGCGAATATCGATGTGTTTGCATGGCAACCATCTGATATCCCCGATGTTCCTAGGGAGGTAATCGAGCACCACCTTGCTGTCTGCCCACATGCCCGACCCGTCAAGCAGAAAATTAGGAAGCAAGCCTTAGAGCGGCAGCAGTTCATTGCCAAGGAAATCAAGAAGTTAGAGGCAGCTAGATTGGTCAGAGGAGTACTGCACCCTACATGGTTGGCAAACCCAGTGGTTGTTCAGAAGGCGAATGAGAAATGGAGGCTTTGCATTGATTTCACACATCTCAATAAGGCTTGCCCAAAGGACCCATTCCCCTTGCCGTGCATCGATTAGAATGTGGATTCTACCTCAGGCTATGATCTGCTATCCTTTTTGGATGCTTACTCCGGATATCACCAGATCTTCATGTCCAAACAAGATGAGGAGAAGACATCATTCATCACTCCGTGTGGTACATATTGTTTTGTCCGCATGCCTTTCAGATTGAAGAGTGCCGGGTCTACTTTTGCAAGAGCAGTCCAGAATGGGTTTGAGCCACAATTACACAGAAACATAGAAGCCTATATGGATGACATTGTGGTCAAGACCAAGGGTAAGGCAACCCTTATCCAGGATTTGGAAGAGACATTTCCTAGTTTGTGCAAGATCAACTTGAAGCTTAACCCAGAGAAGTGCGTATCCGGTGTTCCCTCCGGCAAGTTACTTGGATTCTTCGTATCCCGTCGTGGGATTGAAGCCAACCCCGACAAGATCAAGGCCATTGAGCAGATCCAAGCGCCAAGGACAGTTAAGGATGTGAGGCGCTTGACGGGATGCATTGCCGCGCTGAGCAGATTCATCTCCAAATCCGCCGAGCGTGGCGTGCCGTTCTAATTTTTTTTGAATAGGGCAGGGCCAATGAAATGGACCCCGGAAGCAGAAACATCCTTGCAGGAGTTGAAGGCTTACCTATCATCTGTGTCCACCTTGGTTGCGCAAACCTCAAGAGCCGTTGCTACCTCTTGAGCATGAGTTGGTTTTCCCTTGAAGAGGAAAGGATGATGCAGCAAACTAGAGTAAGTATTTCCCCTCAGTTTTTGAGAACCAAGGTATCAATCCAGTAGGAGACTACACGCAAGTCCCTCGTACCTGCACAAACAATCAAGAACCATGCAACCAAGGCGATAAAGATTGGAAAGTAAAGATTGCAAAATAAACGACGACAGAAATAGCAAGTTGGCGGGAGATTAATATGATGGAAGATAAACTTGGGGGCCATGGGTTTCACTAGTGGCTTCTCTCAAGGTAGCATAATTTACGGTGGGTGAACAAATTACTGTCGAGCAATTGATAGAAAAGCGCATAGTTATGAGAATATCTAGACATGATCATGTATATAGGCATCACGTCCGTGACAAGTGGACTAAAACGATTCTGCATCTACTACTATTACTCCACACATCGACCGCTATCCAGCATACATCTAGAGTATTAAGTTCATAAGAACGGAGTAACGCATTAGGCAAGATGACATGATGTAGAGAGATAAACTCAAGCAATATGATATAAACCCCATCTTTTTATCCTCGATGGCAACAATACAATATGTGCCTTGCTACCCTAACATCCTTTGGGAAAGGACACTGCAAGATTGAACCCAAAGCTAAGCACTTCTCCCATTGCAAGAAAGATCAATCTAGTAGGCCAAACCAAACTGATAATTCGAAGAGATTTGCAAAGATATTTAAATCATGCATATAAGAATTCAGAGAAGAATCAAATATTGTTCATAGATAATCTTGATCATAAACCCATACTTCAACGGATCTCGGCAAACACACCGCAAAATGAATAACATCGAATAGATCTCCGAGAAGATCGAGGAGAACTTTGTATTGAGATCCAAAGAGAGAGAAGAAGCCATCTAGCTACTAACTATGGACCCGAAGGTCTGTGGTAAACTACTCACACTTCATCGGAGAGGCTATGGTGTTGATGTAGAAGCCCTCTGTGATCGATTCCCCCTCCGGCGGAGCGCCGGAAAAGGCCCCAAGATGGGATCTCACGGGTACAGAAGGTTGCGGCGGTGGAAATAGGGTTTCATGGTGCTCTCGGATGTTTTCAGGGTATATGAGTATATATAGCCGAAAGAAGTAGGTCGATGGAGCCACGAGGGGCCCACGAGGGTGGGGGCGCGCCCTCCTGCCTCGTGGCTTCCTCGTTGCTTCCTTGACGTCCACTCCTAATCTCCTGGATTGCGTTTGTTCCAAAAATAACTCTCCCGTAGGTTTCATTCCGTTTGGATTCCGTTCGATATTCCTTTTCTGCGAAACACTGAAATAGGCAAAAAAAACAGCAATTTGCATTGGGCCTTCGGTTAATAGGTTAGTCCCAAAAAAATAAAAGTGCAGAATAAAGCCCATTAAACACCCAAAACGGATAATATAATAGCATGGAACAATAAAAATTTATAGATACGTTGGAGATGTATAAGCCGTTACTACTTTACTTGGCAGCAACCAACCAAGTGGTCAGTGCAGCCTTGGTAGCCCATCGAGAAGTGGATGAAGCAGAGAGTAGCCAAACAGTGGAAGAGTCAGAAGAGGATCAAAACAGCAGTAAGCACGACAACGAGTGCAACCCCAAGGACGCGGCAAGGAAGATAGTGGTGCAGCGCCCAGTTTACTTCGTCAGCTCCTTGTTGCAAGGAGCTAGACCGAGGTACTCTGGTGTGCATAAGTTGATCTTTGGCCTCAAGGAAACTGCGCCACTACTTCCAAGCCCATGAGATCACGGTTGTCACTCGTTTTTCCGTTCGCGAGGATACTCCAAACCACGAGGCTCTTGGCGTAATAGTGGAGTGGGCTTTGGAGTTATACAGCTTTGGTTTGAAGTTTGAGAGCACTTTAACCATTCAAAGCAGGGCACTAGAAGAGTTTATAGCAGAATGGATGCCAACCCCTGATAAGGAATCAACAAAAATAGCTCTCCCCGGCAAGGAATCACCCCAATAATGGATTATGTATTTTGATGGTCCTTTTTCCCTACAAGGTGCAGGAGCTGGCGTGCTTCTTGTTGCCCCTTTGGGGAGCACCTGAAGTACGTCATCGAAATGCACTTTGCCCGGGAAGAAGCCAGAAACAATACAACTAAGTATGAAGGGCTCCTTGACGGGCTCAAGATTGCAGCAAAGTTGGGAATCAAGAAGCTGATCATTCGAGGAGATTCACAGTTAGTGGTGAGACAAGTCAACAAAGATTACCAAAGCCCATTGATGGAAGCATACGTTGAGGAAGTAAGGAGGTTAGAGGAGTGCTTTGACGGGTTGCAAACAGAGCATGTACCCTGTGCGGAAAACAGCATAGCTGATCACTTGTCAAAGTGTGCTACGCAGAAGCTTCCCGTGGAACGAGGAACTTTTGTTCTCCACCCCTCACAAACCTCCATATCACCAACCATAATGGCCCAAAAAAGGAGAAAGTTGGACTACGGTAAGCCTCTCCCGATCGAGCCATCCGCTCCCTGCAGAGACCCTGCTGGAAACAACTCCTCACAGCCTGCCGGACCACCCCCTCCAGACGGGCCTATGGACCCCGCGAACGAGGCTGGTGCTCCCGCAGCCGAGGAGGTGCCGCTAGTCCTCGTTGCCGAGCCGCAGGCTCCAACTTGGGCAAGGCACATCGTCCACTTCCTCCAAACTAGAGAACTCCCCGGCGTCCCAGATGAAGCTGGGAAAGTAGCCTGGAGGGCCAGTATGTATAAGTTTGTCGATGAAACGATGTACAGAAGGAGGCCCAACGGTGTGAAATTGAAGTGTGTCTGTCGGGAGGACGGAAAGGAACTGCTGGCTGAGATTCATAGAGGAATGTGCGGCTCACACATTGGATCAAGGGCATTAGTTGGGAAAGCATTCCAACAAGGATTCTATTGGCCCACGACCCTCCAAGACGCAGTTGAGCTCGTCATGACATGTGAAGCCTGTTAGTTCCATTCCAAGAAAACACACCTGCCTGCCCAAGCTCTTCAGACAATCCCTCTGTCATGGCCATTTTCGGTCTGGGGGCTCGATATCCTCGGCCCCTTCCCCCGAGCAATCGGGGGCTTTGAATTCTTGTTCGTCGCCATCGACAGTTTATAAAGTGGCCGGAAGTGACTGCCGTGAGGAAGGTGACTGCTCAGTTAGCTATCAAGTTCTTGAAAGAACTGGTGTGTCGTTTCGGAGTTCCGGCAAGGATCATCACTGACAACAACACCCAATTCACGAGCCATGCCTTCATGCAATATGTTCAAACCCTCGGATGCATGATCTCATTTGCCTCTATGGCACACCCCTAGAGCAATGGGCAAGCTGAGAGGGCGAACGCTGAAGTGCTTCATGGATTCAAGAAAAGGACTTTCGATATGCTGCAGAAGCACGGCAGGCAGTGGATTGAGGAGCTGCCGGTGGTTCTCTGGTCCCTCAGAACGAGACCTAATCGAGCTACCGGGCAGACTCCCTTCTCCCTGGTCTACGGGGCAGAAGCAGTTATCCCCACGGAACTCATTACGGGTCTCCGTGGGTGCTTGCCTACGATGAAGTAGCGCAAGATCAACACCGGCGTGGCGATGTTGTGCTAATTGAGGAGAACCGTCTCCGGGCCTCTACGCGTGCTGCACGCTATCAGCAAGCCCTGCGACACTATCGCAGTCGCAGGGTTCATGCCCGGTGTTTTGAGGAAGGTGACCTTGTCCTTAGGCGCGTTCAGTCCGCCAAGGGTACACATAAGTTATCACCGAAGTGGGAAGGCCCTTACCGGGTGGTACGAGTCTCCAGACCCGGTGCAGTCCGTCTGGAGACTGGAGATGGCACGCCATTGCTAAACTCATGGAACATTGAGCATCTCCGTAAGTTCTACCCATAAGGTGCAGAGGCTGTCGGGCCCTGCCCGGCAGCCTCCCATTGTACATGGCATTCCCGAAGTTGCATGTAACCCCTTGTACAAGCCGGTGCGATGACCCAGTGCAAGAGAAAAAAAAGGAGCACTGTAGGGGGCCCCAACTAAGATTGCATGCATGCACAAGCACACCCAGATCATTGCATAAGCACTTCATGAGCATTTGCATATGCATATATATAGGATTGCATCCTGCTTTCATTCTCATCTACATGGAGTTGCAGGTTCTTGCTATGAACCTGGCTTCGACAAAGGACGAGAAGATTGCACGGCACGGCGATCCTCGGCAAGCCAAACAGATAAGTTCACCTCTTGTCCATTATTATTTTGTAAAGCTAGAACTTTGCATGAGAAAACCTCCCTCCCTCTTTGAAACTTAGGTGCTCCCATCCATGATTCTAATGTTGCTTCAGTCAAGGTGGTCGCAGTGGCCTTTGGGAAAAAGGAGTTGGCGGGGGGCTAGCCCCTCTGTCTGTTCCCTGGAAGACCGAGCTCTCCCGCACACAAAAGAGGGCATCGGCAAGATATCTTGTCAGGGAAAGTTCGTTTATTCTATTAAAGAGGCACTTTGCCTCTGCATGGACGTACACAAGCACGAGTCCCCAACACGATTCACCTTTTTCATTCATATGCAGTTACAAGTACAAGCATTACAGAATACAAAGATGGAATCGAGATATTACATTATTTGAATTAAAATTTGGCAATCACCGGCAGATTTAACATTGAAAAAAGACAAGTGCCCCGTAATCCCCTCTTTTCATTTTCCCTCCTTCAGGCACTCTGGCGGAAGGAGGAAAAGACAAGAAAAGGAGCACCCAAGCAGGAGCCCACCCCGGTCTCGGCAGGGCCCGTCGATCACGGCCTGATAAGACCTGGAGTGGCGAGGCTGTGAAGGAGGAGTGCGGGGATGGGGCGGCGCTTCCGCGCCACCTCCGAGCTGTGAAGAAGCCCAGCTTGAGTGCCGGTGGAGTCATCTGCTAGAGGTGAGGAGAAGGTACCAAGAGAACATCCCTCCCCGGCTACCATCCGAAGAGGCTGGTGATGACGGTGCCGGGGAGGGAGGGGAAGAACGAAAAGACGAGGCGGTAGGTTGATGGTCGGAGGCGAAGGCGAAGGCATCCACTCCCTCTTACTCCGAAGTGACCGCCTGCCACATGCCTCCTCCGTCTTCCCTCGCTTTCTCCTCACCACCACTGCCCCCGGGAAGCGCCAAGGCCCTGGTCCGACGCCTCCAGCGGAGAAACAGCAAGCAGCCGAGGCTACCGGGGGGCCTGAGGCGCGCCGCACGCCTCCTTGGTGGGCAGGAAGGCGCGCCTCTCATCAACAACGGCCCCAAGGCTTTCGGGAGGGGCAATGCTGGGATTACCAATGATCTCCAGCCCCGCCTCCGGACTGAGCTTCGAAGAGACCAAGAGATTCTCCACGCCAAGGACCATGCTCACTCCCCGAGCTTCAGCACCAGCGTGGGACAACGGTTGCCCCAAGCGGAGGCCCGGGGGCTGGCCCCAGGCTCTTCTCTCCAACATCACCAGTGGAATCAGAGATCAAGAGAAGAGGAGGAATAATGCAGAATGAATGACTTCGCCCTTCTCCGCCCCTCATTTTATAGGCCGGGCGGGGAAAGGCAGCGGCTCCATCAACGGGCAACCACCGCCCTCCTCCACCAATTCAAGACGGACAGACCCACTTCAAGATGCTCTTCCGCACCACGCGCCTCCATTACCTACCCTGCGCTATGCATGCGGCATACGTGGCTAAGGATAAGAGCATGCTGTGGGAAGAGCAATTTGGCGGTTTCTACCCCGTGCATTAAAGTCATTCACGGGCCATCACTGCCACGTCCCCACCATTGTGGGCTTTACACCACGCGTGGAGGAATCAGAAACCGCCCCCAAGATCGAAGCTAATGAAGCAGCAAAGGAAAACCTCAAGGGGCCAAACCCTTCAGCAATTCTGCCTGTGCACTTATTAGGTCCTACCCCGCCGACGCTCCGCAACACGATCGGGGCAGGCCCGAGGGCTTCTGTCGGTGCAACAGACCCCGAGTATGTTGCCCAACTGTGCACAGGCACAAGATCAAGATCGAAGCACCAGCTCAAGACAATGATTGAAGGACCAAGAGACTTGAAGAACCAACATGCAACTCAGAGAGATCGAGACCGAGCCGAAGGAGCAGGATATCGGCAAGAGAAAGGGCCTCCCTTGCTGGGCAGGCGAGCTCTGCAAGGGGCCAAACCACTAACAGAAACAAGCAACCAGGACTCCTCGACAGCGCCTGCCGGGGCTTGCGGGGCCTAAATCACCCCGCCAACTGCGCAAGTATGACCCACGCCGTAATTCTGTGCAATGTCAAGCCGCAAGGTCATTAAGTGGCAGCATTTGCCACATGGCAGCCAACTTCTATAGAAGAAACCCACAGGTGACACCCGTCCAGCGACGTGTCAAGAGAACAGGTGCGGAGCTGGCAAGATTAGCCCGGCAGGCATTGCCGGATAGCTAGTGATGTGACACAGAGCGATGCATTTAATGCACCATGCCAGCCCGCAGAGTTAGGTTTGATAACACTATTTGCTATCGTATTAGTGGGTAATGACTGTTTTGCCACTGTGGTGACCCCTTATAATCTATAAAAGGAGGCCCATGGCATTCGTAGGAGGGGGTTAGAGGGTTGGAAACTTGACAAACCCAAGCCACCATACACTTGCGGTCACCGCAGCCCTGCGCAGGCCTTGCCGGGCAAGTGTACCACACACCACCACATTCATTTCCACAATCAATCCACCAAAGAAGGAGTAGGGTCTTATGCCTCACGGCAGCCCGAACCTGGGTAAATTGCTTGTGTGCTCTCTGTCGTGTTGTCGTGCGCTGTTCTGCTATTTATGCAACGCGATGTCCCCCACCGAACCAGCAAGGGGCCGCCCGGTCCCATAGGTGGCCGCGGATATCCCGCGACAGATGGGTTGCTAGAGTGACAGAAGCTTAAACCCTAGTTGATGCGTTGCTTCGTATGGGGTTGATTTGGATCCATATGTTTCATGCTATGGTTAGGTTTACCTTAATTCTTCTTTCCTAGTTGCGGATGCTTGTGACAGGGGTTAATCATAAGTGGGAGGCTTTTCCAAGTAAGGGCAGCACCCAAGCACCGGTCCACTCACATATCAAATTATCAAAGTAACGAACGTGAATCATATGAGCATGATGAAAACTAACTTGACGACAATTCCCTTGTGTCCTCGGGAGCGCTTTGCATTATATAAGAGTTCGTCCAGGCTTGTCCTTTGCTACAAAAAGGATTGGGCCACCTTGCTGCACCTTGTTTACTTTTATTTCTTGTCACCCGTTACGATTTGTCTTATCACAAAACTATCTGTTACCAATAATTCAGTGCTTGCAGAGAATACCTTGCTGAAAACCACTTGTCATTTCCTTCTACTCCTTGTTGGGTTCGAAACTCTTACTTATCGAAAGGACTATGATAGACCCCCTATACTTGTTGTCATCAAGACTATTTTCTGGCGCCATTGTTGGGGAGTGAAGCGTCTTTGGTTAGTGGAATTTGGTAAGGAAACATTTATATAGTGTGCTAAAATTTACTGTCACTTGTTACTATGGAAAACAATCCTTTGAGGGGCCTATTCGGGGTATCTTCACCTCAACCAGAAGAGCAAAGAGTTGCTCCTCAACCTACTGCACCTACTGAAAATATTTATTATTAAATTCCTTTGGGTATGATAGAGAAACTGCTAGCTAATCCTTATGCAGGAGATGGAACATTACATCCCGATATGCACCTAATCTATGTGGATGAAGTTTTTGGATTATTTAAGCTTGGAGGTATGCCCGAGGATGTTGTCAAGAAGAAGGTATTCCTTATATCTTTGAAGGGAAAAGGCATTGACATGGTATAGGCTATTGGATGATATTGGATCATGGACCTACAACTGACTGAAATTGGAATTAAATCAGAATTTTTATCCTATGCATCTGGTTCATCATGATCGTAATTATATATATAATTTTTGGCCTCGTGAAGGAGAAAGTATCGATCAAGCTTGGTGGGAGGCTTAAGTCAATGTTATATTCATGCCCCAATCATGAGCTCTCAAGAGAAAGTATTATTGAAAAAAAATTATGCTCAACTTTCTCATAATGATCAATCCATGCTCGATAGTTCTTGTACTGGTTCCTATACGAAGAAGGATATTGAATTCAAATGGGATTTATTGGAAAGAATTAAACACAAGTCTGGAGATTGGGATCTCGACGAAGGTAAGGAGTCAAGTATAAACCTTAAGTTTGATTGTGTTAAATCTTTTATGGATACCGATGCTTTTCGTGATTTTGCACTAAATATGGACTTGACTCTGAGATAGTAGCTTCTTTCTGTGAATTTTTTGCTACTCATGTTGATATCCCTAAGGAGAAGTGGTTTAAATATCATCCTCCCACTGAATTTAAAGTAGCTGAACCTATTAAAGTTGAAGAAGAAACTATTACTTATAATGTTGATCCTATTGTTCCCTCGCTTATATTGAGAGGCCACCATTCTTTGAAGCTTCAAATGTGGGCAACGAAAGTAATATTAGAACACCCAAACCCTCTGAGAAAATTGAAGTTGAACCTAGTCTTGATATGGTTAAAGATCTCTTGGTTGATAATATTGGTGGGCATGTTATTTATTTCTGTGATGAACCTGCTAGAATTGCTAAACCCGATAAGAAAGATAAACATAGACCTATTGTTAGCATACCTGTTGTTTCTGTTAAAATAGGAGATCAGTGTTATCATGGCTTATGTCATGTGGGTGCTAGTGTGAGTGCAATTCCTTATACCTTATATAAAGAAATTATGAATGATATTGCACTGCTGAGATAGAAGATATTGATGTTACTATTAAGCTTGCTAATAGAGATACTATATCATCAATTGGGATTGTTAGAGATGCTGAAGTCTTGTGTGGGAAGATAAGCTATCCTACTGATTTTCTTGTTCTCGCTTCCCCACAAGATAATTTTTGTCCCATTATATTTGGTAGGCCTTTCTTGAATACCGTTAATGCTAAGATAGACTGCGAGAAAGATATTGTTATTGTTGGTTCAGGAAATATGTCTCATGATTTTAATTTCTCTAAATTTCGTAGACAACCTCATGATAAAGAATTGCCTGGTAAAGATGAAATTATTGGTCTTGCTTCTATTGCCGTGCCTCCTAGTGATCCTATGGAACAATATTTGCTAGGCCATGAAAATGATATGTTTATGAATGGAAGAAGGGAAATAGATGAGGTATTCTTTAAGCAAGGTCCTATTCTGAAACAAAATTTTACCTGTTGAAATCCTTGGGGATTCTCCTCCACCCAAGGGTGATCCCGTGTTTGAGCATTGGGGAGCGAGCTAGTGTGCTTGACACACCGGCTGTAGATTGTAGCGGACGCACCTTCTCGCATAAGCCATAGGCATACTATACACCGACGGTGCTCCAGGATATTTTGTACTGCATCTCACACGGTTGGTGATAATGAACTGTGTGGGATCTACTTGATTTTTCATCTTGATTTGAATTACATAATGGGGTCATAGCGGCAATGGACAATGTTTGAATTGCTAGAAATTTTATCTGCAGTGAACACGTAACTACATGTGTGTCGTAAAAAATTGGAATTATTCAGGGTTCGTTTGGACATTTTATACATTAAATTGGTTTTCTAGCCATTTCGGGTGCACAATCCAAATTAAACTACATGCACATGTTCCGGTGCACCAACATGGGTTGTAAAATCATATATGTGTACATGGGTTTATGCTTATGTCCCATGCAAGAAATGGGGATGAATTTCGAACACCACGGCACCGTGGCCCTTCGGCAAACGTTGAGGTACTTGCGTTTGTAAATCTAGTAAATCCAAAACTCGTCCGAAATTCATGAAACTTGGCATGCTATCATGGAGCGGCATCAACATGTCATGGTAAATGTTTTGTCCCATTTGGGGCAGGTTTGGGTATAAGCTTCGCACAAACCAGAGCTTCTCACAACAAGCCTGATGGTTTCGGTAGGGAACGTGCCACCTTTGGGGACGAATTGATATCTGTTGCCTCTTATTGCTTTCAAAAAAAATTCTAGTGTCAACATAGAACAACAGGAGTGTTGTGTTAACTTTGGAATTTTTAGGGGTTCGTTTGGACATTTTTATACATTAACTGGGTTTTCTAGGCATTTTATGTGCATAATTCAAATTTGAACAACATGCACATGCTGCTTTGCATATAAATTGGTTGAAAATTCAAATTTGTGTCCTTGGGTGCATGCTTAGGTCCCATGCAAGAAATGGGAATGAATTTCAAACACCACCACCGTCGCTTTCATTTGCAAAGCGTTGAGATACCTGGTTTTTAAATTCTAGTAAATCCAAAGCTCATCTGAAATTCATGAAAGTTAGCATGCTACCATGGAGCGGCATAAACATGTCGTGGTAAATTTTTTGTCCCATTTAGGGTAGGTTTGGGTATAAGCTTCTCACAAACCAGAGGTTCTCACAACAAGGCTGATGGTTTCGGTAGGGAACGTCCCACCTTTCGGGACGAAACGATATTCGTTGCCTCTTATTGCTTTCAAAAAATTTCTAGTGTCAACATCGAACAAGAGGAGTGTTGTGTTAAATTTTGGAATTTTTCGGGGTTCGTTTGGACATTTTTATACATTAACTTAGTTTTCTAGGCATTTTATGTGCATAATTCAAATTTGAACTACATGCACATGCTCTAGTGCATATAAATTGGTTGAATAATCAAATATATGTCCTTGGTTGCATGCTTAGGTCCCATGCAAGAAATGGGAATGAATACCAAACACCCTGCCACCGTCACTTGGCCGCAAACATTGAGATACCTGGTTTTTAAATTCTATCAGGTCCAAAACTCGTCTGAAATTCATGAAATCTCGCATGTTATCGTAGAGCGGCATCAACATGTTGTGGTAAAAAATTTGTCCCAATTGGGGCAGGTTTGGGTATAATCTTCTCACAAACCAGAGCTTCTCAAAACAAGCCTAATGGTTTCGGTACGGAACGTGCCACCTTTGGGGATGAAATGATATTCGTTGCCTCTTATTGCTTTCAAAAAATTTCTAGTGTCAACATAGAACAACAGGAGTATTGTGTTAAATTTTCGAATTTTTGGGGTTAATTTGGACATTTTATACATTAACTGGGTTTTCTAGGCATATTATGTGCATAATTCAAATTTGAAATAAATGCACATGCTCAAGTGCATATAAATTGGTTGAAAAATTAAATATGTGTCCTTGGTTGCATGCTTAGGTCCCATGCCAGAAATGTGAATGAATGTCAAACACCATGCCACCGTCACTCGGTCGCAAACATTGAGTGTTGTGTTAAATTTTCGAATTTTTGGGGTTCATTTGGACATTTTATACATTAACTGGGTTTTCTAGCCATATTATGTTCATAATTCAAATTTGAAATAAATGCACATGCTCAAGTGCATATAAATTGGTTTAAAAATCAAATATGTGTCCTTGGTTGCATGCTTAGGTCCCATGCCAGAAATGTGAATGAATGTCAAACACCCTGCCACCGTCACTCGGCCGCAAACATTGAGATACCTGGTTTTTAAATTCTAGTAAATCCAAAACTCGTCTGAAATTCATGAAACTTGGCATGCTATCATGGAGCGGCATCAACATTCCGTGGTAAAAAAATTATCCGATTTGGGGCAAGTTTGGGTATAAGCTTCTCACAAACCAGAGCTTCTCACAACAAGCCTGATGGTTTCGGTAGGGAACGTCCCACCTTTGGGGATGAAACGATATTCATTGCCTCTTCTTGCTTTCAAAAAATTTCTAGTGTCATCATAGAACAACAGGAGTGTTGTGTTAAATTTTGGAATTTTTCGGGGTTCGTTTGGAAAATTTTATACATTAATTGGGTTTTCTAGGTATTTTACGTGCACAATTAAAATTTGAACTACATGGACATGCTCCAGTGCATATAAACTGGTTGAAAAATCAAATCTGTGTCCTTGGGCGCATGCTTAGGTCCCATGCAAGAAATGGGAATGAATGTCAAACACCATGCCACCGTCACTCGGCCGCAAACAATAAGATACCTGGTTTTTAAATTCTAGTAAATCCACAACTCGTCTGAAATTCATGAAACTTGGCATACTATCATGGAGCGGCATCAACATGCCATGGTAAAAAAATTATCCGATTTGGGGCAAGTTTGGGTATAAGCTTCTCACAAACCAGAGCTTCTCACAACAAGCCTGATGGTTTCGGTAGGGAACGTCCCACCTTTGGGGATGAAACGATATTCATTGCCTCTTCTTGCTTTCAAAAAATTTCTAGTGTCATCATAGAACAACAGGAGTGTTGTGTTAAATTTTGGAATTTTTCGGGGTTCGTTTGGACACTTTTATACATTAATTGGGTTTTCTAGGCATTTTATGTGCACAATTCAAATTTGAACTACATGCACATGCTCCAGTGCATATAAATTGCTTGAAAAATCAAATATGTGTCCTTGGGCGCATGCTTAGGTCCCATGCAAGAAATGGGAATGAATGTCAAACACCCTGCCACCGTCACTCGGCCACAAACATTAAGATACCTGGTTTTTTTAATTCTAGTAAATCCACAACTCGTCTGAAATTCATGAAACTTGGCATGCTATCATGGAGCGGCATCAACATGCCGTGGTAAATTTTTTCCCATTTGGGGCAGGTTTGGGTATAAGCTTCTGTAACATCCCAAAATTCTAAATTTTGGAATGTTATAATAAATAAATAACTATGGTTGTTGTCTGATTGTTTGGTGATTGATTGAATGGAATTGAGTGGAAATTGAAACTTTTGAAAGTTGAATGAGAGGGAATGAAATGACTTTCCCAAACTTTCCATCTTGCATTTTGGATCCCAATTGAACTCAAGTTCATTGCAACACCAAAAACCTAGAAGTGAAGATGACATGACTTCTTCCATTTTGAAATGAATAGGGTTTTGGAAAAAGAATTGAATTTCATTTGGGAAGTTTTCAAATCCAAAGCTTTATGCAACTCAATGATTTTCATGAGGGAAGATAAAATGACTTCTTCAATTATATGAAATAGGAGTTGGAAGTTATAATGAATCAAGTTGAAAATCATTTGAAAGTGCTTTGAAACCCTCTTTCAAATTTTGAGTTTTGAATTTGAATTTCAAACTTTGGCATGTGGGAAACATTTCAAAAACTAAGCCTGATAAATACTTGATCAAAAGTATGAGAGGAGCAAACATGACACTCCAAAAATATCAGAGGAAACAATGCCAAAGGATTTGGATTCAAATCTGAAGTTTATTTGAATTTGAAAAAAATAGATTTTTATGAAGTTTGGATTTTGCTTCGGAAAAATGTTCAAATGAAAGGGAATATTCCCTGATCATTTTGGTATATATATACCCTATATAAATTATTTTTAGATTTGGTTTTATTTTTGTTTTAGTTTTATTTAAAAAATAAAAGAAAACCCCCTCAGCGCCACCAGACCCCTGCCCAGCCAGTCGAAACCTTGGCGAGCCCGGCCAGTGCCTCCCCTCACTTGGCCCAGGCCAGCCCAGCGCCTCACCCTCGCCCCCTCGCCGAGGCGCCTCTGGCCGATCGGCCGCTCCTCCTCACCCTCCCCTCTCATCGACCCGTGGGCCCCGCCCTCTTCTTCCCGCCCCACGCCACGCCGACCTCATGGGAGATCGCGGATCCCGAAAGATCCGGGATCCCCGATCGCCCGATCCTCCGACTCCCAAGCGACCCCTGGCTATAAAAGCCGCCCTCCCTTCCCGTTTCCCCCTGCCCCCCCTCGCACCTCCTCTCCCTCCGCTCATGCTCGCCGGGAGCCCAAGCCCGCGCCGCCATTGTCGCCCGCCGACGCCACAGTTCCCCGACCAACCCCGACCCCACCGAACCACCCGTGCTCCCCGCATCTCCCGACGAGTCGCCGGAGCTCGCCGGCCTTGACGCCTGACGCCTCTACGCCGCCGCCCGCCGTGTCGCCGAGTCCGGTAAGTCACCGGCATCTCCTCCACCGTCCGATCCATCTTAGACGGCTAAGATTAGAGCCCTCAAGGGGTAGGTTTTATTTATAAACCGGCCGTTCCTTTTCTGTTTAGTTTTTAGTTTAGTTTTTTTTTTCAGGCCCGGTTCGTTTAGTTTAAACCATAGAGCCCGTTTAGCCTATCTAACGCACAGGGCACAGTATAGGCCCATTAGGCCTTTTTTTTCTTTTTTTTTGATTTTTTCTGTTTTAGCAGAATAGTTTCTGTTTTCAAAGATTGATATCTTTTATTCTGTTTAATATTTTTAGGTGATTCTTTTTTTGTTGGATTGCAAATTTTATGTAGTTTCTGTAGAATATATATTTAGCTATGTTAAAAATAATTAAAATTGCTTTATTTTAGTTTTGGACAGAATAGTAAATCTGCTATAACTTTAGTTAGAAAAATTATTTTTGCATGATTCTTTTTGTCACCACCTTATTTTAACATTGCAAAACCCTAGAAATTAATTTTGGTATTTTAGGATTAATAAATAATTAGTTTTAGACAGAATCCTATTAAACCTAATTAATTAACTAGTTCCTGTTTTCCTATTTAATTAATTAGTAAATGAATTTATTTTTAACTTGTGATTAGTTATTCTAGGTTAGTTTCTGTTACTCCATTAGATGAACTTTTATTTATAATTAATAAAAGTTTTAAATTAATTTTCTTAATGGAAATTGGATTAGGCCTAAAATGAGTTTTATAATAGCTTTTAAATTAATTCTTTTTGCTCCTAGTTGCTTAGTGAATCCTTTTCTGTTTAGTTAACCTAAAACCATGACTAGGTTGTGTTAGAAAATTTTTGTTATATAAAAACTATTTTAGCTATTGTTTGGAGTAGGAAAAACTTTGAATTGGTTTCTTTGAGTTTCTCCTTTTTGGATTGGTTTTGATTGTTTTGTTGTGTTACTTTTGTTATGTTGTGTTATGTGGTCCTATTGCTATGTGCTTATTATAGTTATTGTTTGCCTCGGTAGACTTTCCGAGTGCGAAGATTACTACTCTGAAACCCTAGTTTCTTTTCAAGATCGTCAACCGAGCAAGTTCACTTTGACCATGCTTTTCTTACCTATGTTTTATTGCATTTAGTGGCACCTTGGTAACCACCCCTCGGTAGTGTTATTGAATCCTGTAGTTGAGTAGTATGCATGAGGTAGGAACCCATCACCCTGTTACCAAGCCCGGACGTTATTTCTTTTAATGCTACGCTATAGTAGACGGGGTTTGGTATGAGTGCACGGAGTGGTGTGAGAATGGAGGATTCTACGTCAATGACGACAACTCCATGATGGAATCTGCAAGGACTGCATCTTCAAGACCTCAAGACTTCAAGACTCGAGACAGGATTGCAATACACACTCTTTGGGTGAAGGACGGTTGACGGGCAGCCCCGAGAAACCGGTGGTTGGCGGGATGCATGGAGAAGCGCCATGACATCTTGCGGAAAGCTTCACCCAGACTCAAAGAGACGGAAGAATACTTCACGCCCGGAAGCTTACCTGTGCAACCGCAAGTCATTATGGGCTCTGGCTTGGTTGACCTTAGTTGTGACTCTGGCTGGAACGGTACTAGCATATGTAGAAGGACGGTAGGATTGGATGGGTACCGGACAGTGGTCAGAAGAACTCTTTGGAAGACCATGTTTCGGTCATCTTGTTCTCAAACACCCTGAAGTGCGAGAACGTAAAGAGAGGGATCGAATCTTGCGGGTAAAGTGTACAAACCTCTGCAGAGGGTTATAACCTAATCGATTAGCCGTGTCCCGATTACGGACAATTTGAGCATCTGGACTTGGATCTATCTCGGAACTCTCAACACCGGATTGATAACTTAATTGTGGGCAACATATGATGAATTTTGGGCTATGAGACATCGGTTGGCGGAACCATGTCATGATAGAAAACTCCTTAGTACAGACTTCATTCTATTCCTTTGTTGTAGGTAAAAGAAAATCAGCTTTTACGCAAACTAAACTCAGAATCTGAGCCATAAAGCCATATTGCATATAGTATAGTTTTATCATCTGCTTTTCTCATATTGTGATCTTGCCGGTACATTCAATGTAATCTTGACCTACACGGCTGCAACTTATCATGTTGCAGATATTTTACTTCCGACGGGTAAGAGTGCAGTGCAGGGGTTACGGTCTACACTCAACTTTGCCGATGGCGTTGATGGGACTCCACACCCGTTTGATTGTTTCCGCTGAGTATTATGAGGTATATATCATTTTACGTTATTTATACATGTGATTGCACTTTGATATATACATTGATGTACTGTGTGTGCCAAAGATACTTGATCCAGGGATGGCACAAGAACACGAGGCTTGACCGTCGAGGTCGGGTCGCTATAGAGATGGTATCGAGCACATGTTGATCAGGGACGTGACCCTAGAAACCGGAAAAGCCCCTAGGACAGGATATTTCTAAAACTTTATTTACAAAAAGACTCTTACTTCTCATCTTTTCTGAATTTATCAAATAGACACTCTCACCTCAAAATAGTTAGGATATACCCCTTTTCCCTTTTGACCACATGAAGGATCAACTAAAGCCACTCCTAGAAAGATATCGGAGGACTGATGACCTCTTCCAAGTAAAGAGGATTTCACCATGTATTAGAAGCTACAGCAGTTGAAGACTCCGAAGATTTGAAGTTCCTAAAGAAATATTTGACCTTTAGAAGACCAAACCCCTGTTACACACTTACGTTAGATGCGACGATGTGTGAGCTGTCATTTGTTTGATGTTTTTCCGACAGCCACAAAGTAAAACTTGTTTCATCAAAAAAAAAACTATTGTTTGTATTGTGTGTATATCCCTCCCCACCTCTCTCTCATCTCACCTTAAAACCCTTGAACCCCATAGATGATGAATGAAGTTGGACTGTTATTCTTCGGATCAAGACTTCACCGGAGGCAGCTATGGATGCAGAACATGGAGAATCACTTGAGGAACAATTTGGTTTCAAGGAAGTATGAGGTCCAATACGCTCTTGATTACTTTCAGAAAGTGCTGCAACCTGGTGGAGAATGCATCAATCCATACAAGGATTTAAAGGAGCAAGAACTTGGGATGAATTCAAGAAGACCACGATGAGATCACGTTTTATCCGTAAGCACAATGATACACCAAGAAATAAACCTTGTGCACTGCAAGATTTGCGGAGAAATAGGACACACCTGAAGGTTACGCAAAAACACGAGAGTGGTGAAGTAACGATAGATGTTTTGTTTGGCTTGCGAAACCATGGAATTACTCGAACCCAGTTCGAGAACAAGAGAAATTCTGCAATGCTTGTGAGTATGCCCAAGTGTTAGAATACGTGATTCGATATTTACGTATGTGGTAATGATTCAAATGCAGGATGGATTGGCCCCATACCGAAGACTTCTATCATGAACTATCATATGTTGATGGAAAATCGTAGAGCCTTGAAAACCTTAGAAGAGTGTCGACCACGATAAGCCATAAAACCATAGAATGGTAGTACGATGGAACCCTTTACAGCAAACGTTGCCAATCGTAGGATATACGGTGAAGTTCAACCTGCACCCGTTTTCTGCAGGAGAAACCATTAATGGTAGACCACCATGAGTGTTTCGATAGTTGTCTAGAATGGACATGCAGACCTATCACTAAGAAGATCCAAATTTCGGACGAACTTCAACTTTGACGAACCGACCCAAGATTTTGAGGAACACCCTATACTTCCGGCGTAAGAGCTTTAATGAAGGAGCTATTGTAAGATATGTGAAGAGACATACATTGTCAGCCCTCGGAGGAAATATCTGAGTTTATTGGAACCATGACCTTGTTTTTAAGGGTGGTAGCACCCCTGACCTTTCTGACCAAGACATTTGCTAGAAGACCCCAACCCCTAACCTTTTCTTGCTAGCCTCTTCGAATCTCGAGGACGAGATTCATTTTAAATGTGGTAGGTTTGTAACATCCCAAAATTCTAAATTTTGGAATGTTATAATAAATAAATAACTATGGTTGTTGTCCGATTGTTTGGTGATTGATTGAATGGAATTGAGTGGAAATTGAAACTTTTGAAAGTTGAATGAGAGGGAATGAAATGACTTTCCCAAACTTTCCATCTTGCATTTTGGATCCCAATTGAACTCAAGTTCATTGCAACACCAAAAACCTAGAAGTGAAGATGACATGACTTCTTCCATTTTGAAATGAATAGGGTTTTGGAAAAAGAATTGAATTTCATTTGGGAAGTTTTCAAATCCAAAGCTTTATGCAACTCAATGATTTTCATGAGGGAAGATAAAATGACTTCTTCAATTATATGAAATAGGAGTTGGAAGTTATAATGAATCAAGTTGAAAATCATTTGAAAGTGCTTTGAAACCCTCTTTCAAATTTTGAGTTTTGAATTTGAATTTCAAACTTTGGCATGTGGGAAACATTTCAAAAACTAAGCACGATAAATACTTGATCAAAAGTATGAGAGGAGCAAACATGACACTCCAAAAATATCAGAGGAAACAATGCCAAAAGATTTGGATTCAAATCTGAAATTTATTTGAATTTGAAAAAATAGATTTTTATGAAGTTTGGATTTTGCTTCGGAAAAATGTTCAAATGAAAGGGAATATTCTGATCATTTTGGTATATATATACCCTATATAAATTATTTTTAGATTTGGTTTTATTTTTGTTTTAGTTTTATTTAATAATAAAAGAAAACCCCCCCTCAGGCGCCAGCCAGACCCAGCCTGGCCAAACCCCCGGGCCCAGCCAACCGCCTCCCCCTCACAGCCAGCCGAGCCAGTGAGCCAGCCCCAGCGCCTCACCGGCCTCATCGCCGAAGGCGCTCTCGGCCGACCGCCTCCTCCTCACCCTCCCCTCTCATCACCCGTGGGCCCCGCCCTCTTCTTCCCCGCCCCACGCCACGCCGACCTCATGGGAGATCGCCGGATCCCGAAGATCCGGGATCCCGATCGCCCCGATCCTCCGACCCAAGCGACCCCCCGCCTATAAAAGCCCCCTCCCCGCACCCCATTCCCCCCCTTGCCCCCTCGCCGGACCTCCTCTCCCTCCCGCTCGTGCTCGCCGGAGCCCGAAGCCCGCACCGCCGCCATTGTCGCCGCCGTCGACGCCCTGGTTCCCCCCGACCAACCCCGACCCCACCGAACCACCCCCCGTGCTCCCCGCATCTCCCGACGAGTCGCCGGAGCTCGCCGACGCCTTGACGCCCAGCCTCTACGCCCTTGCCGCCGTCGCCGGAGTCCGGTAAGTCACCGGCATCTCCCTCCACCGTCCGATCCATCTTAGACGGCTAAGATTAGAGCCCCCGAAGGGGTAGGTTTTATTTATAAAACCGGCCGGTCCTTTTCGGTTTAGTTTTTAGTTTAGGTTTTTTTTTTCAGGCCCGGTTCGTTTAGTTTAAACCCTAGAGCCCGTTTAGCCTATCTAACGCACAGGGCACAGTATAGGCCCATTAGGCCTTTTTTTTTTCTTTTATTTTGATTTTTCTGTTTTAGCGTAATAGTTTACATTTTCAAAGATTGATATCTTTTATTCTGTTTAATATTTTTAGGTGATTCTTTTTTTGTTGGATTGCAAATTTTATGTAGTTTCTGTAGAATATATATTTAGCTATGTTAAAAATAATTAAAATTGCTTTATTTTAGTTTTGGACAGAATAGTAAATCTGCTATAACTTTAGTTAGAAAAATTATTTTGCATGATTCTTTTGTCACCACCTTATTTTAACATTGCAAAACCCTAGAAATTAATTTTGGTATTTTAGGATTAATAAATAATTAGTTTTAGACAGAATCCTATTAAACCTAATTAATTAACTAGTTCTGTTTTCCTATTTAATTAATTAGTAAATGAATTTATTTTTAACTTGTGATTAGTTATTCTAGGTTAGTTTCTGTTACTCCATTAGATGAACTTTTATTTATAATTAATAAAAGTTTTAAATTAATTTTCTTAATGGAAATTGGATTAGGCCTAAAATGAGTTTTTATAATAGCTTTAAAATTAATTCTTTTTGCTCCTAGTTGCTTAGTGAATCCTTTTCTGTTTAGTTAACCTAAAACCATGACTAGGTTGTGTTAGAAAATTTTTGTTATATAAAAACTATTTTAGCTATTGTTTGGAGTAGGAAAAACATTGAATTGGTTTCTTTGAGTTTCTCCTTTTTGGATTGGTTTTGATTGTTTTGTTGTGTTACTTTTGTTATGTTGTGTTATGTGGTCCTATTGCTATGTGCTTATTATAGTTATTGTTTGCCTCGGTAGACTTTCCGGAGTGCGAAGATTACTACTACGAAACCCTAGTTTCTTTCGAAGATCGTCAACCAGGCAAGTTCACTTTGACCATGCTTTTTCTTACCTATGTTTTATTGCATTTAGTGGCACCTTGGTAACCACCCCTCAGTAGTGTTATTGAATCCACATGGTTGAGTAGTATGCATGAGGTAGGAACCCATCACCCCTGTTACCAAGCCCGGACGTTATTTCTTTTAATGCTACGCTATAGTAGACGGGTTTGGTATGAGTGCACGGGAGTGGTGTGAGAATGGAGGATTCTACGTCAATGACGACAACTCCATGATGGAATCTGCAAGGACTGCATCTACAAGACCTCAAGACTTCAAGACTCGAGACAGGATTGCAATACACACTCTTGGGTGAAGGACGGTTGACGGGCAGCCCTGGAGAAACCGGTGGTTGGCCGGGATGCATGGAGAAGCGCCATGACATCTTGCGGAAAGCTTCACCCAGACTCAAAGAGACGGAAGAATACTTCACGCCGGAAGCTTACCCGTGCAACCGCAAGTCATTATGGGCTCGCTTGGTTGACCTTAGTTGTGACTCTGGCCGGGACGGTACTAGCAGATGTAGAAGGACGGTAGGATTGGATGGAGTACCGGACGGTGGTCGAAGAACTCTTTGGAAGACCATGTTTGGTCATCTTGTTCTCAAACACCTCAAGTGCGAGAACGTAAAGAGAGGGATCGAATCTTGCGGGTAAAGTGTACAAACCTCTGCAGAGGGTTATAACCTAATCGATTAGCCGTGTCCCCGGTTACGGACAATTTGAGCATCTGGACTTGGATCTATCTCGGAACTCTCAACACCGGATTGATAACTTAATTGTGGGCAACATATGATGAATTTTGGGCTATGAGACATCGGTTGGCGGAACCATGTCATGATAGAAAACTCCTTAGTACAGACTTCATTCTATTCCTTTGTTGTAGGTAAAATAAAATCATCTTTTACGCAAACAAAAACTCGAATCTGAGCCATAAAGCCATATTGCATATAGTATAGTTTTATCATCTGTTTTCTCATATTGTGATCTTGCGGTACATTCAATGTAATCGACGTACACGGCTGCAACTTATCATGTTGCGGATATTTTACTCCGACGGGTAAGAGTACAGTGCGAGGTTACGGTCTACACTCAACCTGCCGATGGCGTTGATGGGACTCCACACCCGTTTGATTGTTTCCGCTGAGTATTATGAGGTATATATCATTTTACGTTATTTATACATGTGATTGCACTTTGATATATACATTGATGTACTGTGTGCCAAAGATATCTTGATCCGAGGATGGCACAAGAATACGTAGGCTTGAATTGCCCGAGGTCGGGTCGCTACAGCTTCTCACAACAAGCCTGATAGTTTTGGGAGGGAACGTCCCACATTTGGGGACGAAAGGATATCCGTTGCCTCTTATTGCTTTCAAAAAATTTCTAGTGTCAACATAGAAAAACAGGAGTTTTGTGTTAAATTTTGGAATTTTTCGGGGTTCGTTTGGATATTTTTATACATTAACTAGGTTTTCAAGGCATTTTATGTGCATAATTCAAATTTGAACAACATGCATATGCTCCCGTCCATATAAGTTGGTTGAAAAATCAAATTTGTGTCCTTGGGTGCATGCTTAGGTCCCATGCAAGAAATGGGAATGAATTTCAAACACCAGGGCACTGTTGATTGCCGGCAAAATGTTAAGACACTTTGTTTTTAAATTCTAGTAAATGTAAAACTCGTATGAAATTCATGAAACTCTGCATGCTATCATGGAATGGCACCCGACATGCTGTGGTATTTTTTATGTCCATTTTAAGAGAAGGCACACTCGTATAACAGCCAACAAAGGCATTTTGAAATAGATAGCTGCCACTGTAACATCTCAAACGTTTTTGTATAATTTAAATCATGTGCGTTCTGTTGACCATTCACGTGACGCCATGCCTCACTCTTTTAATGGCTAGGAGGTGCAATGCGGATAGGTGCTTGACTAAATTGGAGGCGTGCAAGCTGTACTCCACTGCGCAGGCTCACCGGGAAGTGTGCGAGCTGTACGCCGCACAGGCTCACCGAAAATCGAGCCATTTAACTTCCATGGCCGCCCACCTTGCTCGCATCCTCTCCATTAATGGCACCCAAGACGCAATTTAATATGGTTTTAAAATATGAAACACTCATCGTAAACATTTTAGTTAGAACACCCGTATGCAAACCGACAGCTTCCCCAGGAAGCCAAGGGAAAATGTGCCGAGCAGGATTTATGCAGCTCTTGATCGCAAATGTTTTAGTTAGAACACCCATATGCAAACTGACAGCTTCCCCTCGAAGCCAAGAGAAAAAAATGCCAAGCAGTATTTGTACATCCCTTCAACGCAAACGGTTGTTTTGGATGACCCGTGTGCAACCACGTACAAACAATGTGGTAAGATTTGCATCGGTCTTATTGGGTATGTTGCCATTTGTTAAACTAGAAAGATTGACATTTGTTGATCTAGTAACATTGCCATTTGTCAATCCTTGTAACACTGCGATTTTTCAAAATATGCAGCTAAAAATCACTAGAACTATCTAATTTGGCAACTAAAATTCAGTAATTAAGCATAGATTTCATTCATAGATTAAGCAGTCGTTCTTAATTTATACAAACGGTTCAACTTGACAGCTGAACCGACCAAACTTTTCCCCAATTGTTGCCAACCACGTACTGAAATAGCTAGTTCAACTATATATACTAGCTAATTTTAAGTACGTTGTATAGTTCCACCACATTTATAGTCAGATGAACTGAACAAAATAGCCCCTAAATACTACTACTACGGAGGGGCTTTGTACCACTTCCGGCAGCCTCTCCTCTGCCGAGCGCGATCAGTAAGAGCAAGAGGAGGAGGAGCCTACCGATGAGCTGGAAAACTGCAATATGGTGCCTGCCGCTGCTACATGTTTAGCGACGCTCACCAGCTCAAACACCCTCTACCTCTCTAGACGACCCCTCTTGAAGCGGCTGGACTGCTCATAGATCTCCTGATTCCTCGCCTCTGCATCGGTGTGTGCTGCGGCCACGGCTGTGGTAAGGCTCTTTGCATGCTCGATGAGCCGCTCCTCCTCATCCCGCAAGAACTCAATTTAGCACGCAAGGTCGCTGACGCACGTGCGGACCTTCACCTCCGCCTCCCTCCTTCGGGCGGCGGTGGCGGAGCGGGTGATGATCCCGGTGGTAGAAATTGGGTTAGCGGCCACAGGGGCCGATGATGGGGTGGCGGCCACGACCACTACCTCCCGCCTTTGGGCCCTAGTGGTGGAGCGGGTGATGGCCACGGTGGCTTCTAGTGGGGTGGAAGCCACGACGGCCACCTCCCGCCTTCGGGCCACGGCGGCGGAGCAGACAATGGCCCTGGCTTTCGACGGTGGTGTGGCAGCAACGGCGGCGGCAACAGTTGACGACGGGTAGCAGCGACGGAGCGTGTGGTGGGTGTTCCATGCACACCCAACAGGGATGCCATTAATGACCCACAAGTATAGGGGATCAATTGCAGCTCTTTTTGATAAGTAAGAGTGTCGAACCCAACGAGGAGCAGAAGGAAATGACAGGTGGTTTTCAGCAAGGTAATGTCTGCAAGTGCTGAAATTGTAAGTAACAGAGTAGTTTGATAGCAAGATAATTTGTAACGAGCATGTAACGATAATAGTAACAAAAGTGCAACAAGATAGCCCAATCCTTTTGAGGCAAAGGACAGGCCAAAACGGTCTCTTATAGTAAGCAAAGCGTTCTTGAGGGTACACGGGAATTTCATCTAGTCACTTTCATCATGTTGATTCGATTCGTGTTCGCTACTTTGATAATTTGATATGTGGGTGGACCGGTGCTTATTTGATGTTCTTGCTTGAACAAACCTCCTAATTATGACTAACCCCCTCGCAAGCATCCGCAACTACGAGAAAAGTATTAAGAATAAATTCTAACCATAACATTAAACTTTTGGATCCAATCGGTCCCTTATGGAATAGCGCATAAACTAGGGTTTAAGCTTCTGTCACTCTCGAAACCCATCATCTAGTAACTAATCCACAATGCATTCCCTTAGGCCCAAATATGGTGAAGTGTCATGTAGTCGACATTCACATGACACCACTATGGGAATCACAACATACATACTATCAAAATATCGGACACATATCAAGTTCACATGATTACTTGCAACATGATTTGTCCCGTTACCTAAGAACAAAAGTAACTACTCACAAATGATAATCATGCTCAAGATCAGAGGGGTCTTAAATTTCATATTGGATCTGAGCATATAATATTACACCAAATAAACCATATAGTAATCAACTACAAGATGTAATCAACACTACTAGTCACCCACAAGCACCAATCTATAGTCCCGGTACAATGATTGAACACAAGAGATGAACTAGGGTTTTAGATGAGATGGTGTTGTTGAAGATGTTGATGGAGATTGCCCTCCCCAAGATGGGAGAGTTGTTGGTGATGATGATGACGATGATTTCCCCCTCCGGAGGATAGGTAGCCTGACGTAGCTTTTCCAGGTCCAGATTTCCAGCTATCGGAATTCTCTCTCTTTGTGTGTACCTTGCAAATTATGAGAGAAAATGCATTAGAATTACTCCAAAAAGCATTATTATGCATAAAAACATCATAAATAATAGTAGGAAAACATGATGCAAAATGGACGCATCAACTGCCCCAAGCTTAGACCTCGCTTGTCCTCAAGCGAAAACCGAAATCAAAAAACATGTCCACATGCTTAGAGAGGGAGGTGTCGATAAAAACAAAATACGGGCATAGAAGCATCATGTATATTAGTATAACTGCAACAAATTTAAACATAAAACTTTTATCATAGAAATTTTATCATAGACTTCTCATGAATAAGTAACAGTTCATCACACTATCGAAGTATAAAGCATAAACTTTATTAGCAACCAACAAACTATGTTCTCAGTCAACTTTGTAACTACAATTCATCATCGTTTCAGGAAGGGTCATGTATTGGAGCCTTTAGGCAAGTTCACATACTCAACCATCATATAGTCTTCTATGATTGCTAAAACTCACCGCATACACATGAGCAAAACGTTTCAACCATACACATAGAAAGATAGGGGCTTATAGTTTCTCCTCCCAACATATTCACCTCAAGGGTGATGTCAACAAGAATAACTCATGCTACCCATATTCAATTGGACATATGTGCCTAGATCTTTCCTCACCACATGATGCTTGCAAGAGGAGAAAAATAGGAATAGAGAGAAGAAACTTTGACTCTTGCATAAAAGTAAATACATAAAGTTAAAAGATAGGCCCTTCGCTGAGGGAAGCAGAGGTTGCCATGCGCTTATTTGTTTGTATGCTCAACCCCTTTGTGCAAAAGAACGTCACGATGTATTGCCCCTTGTGATGGCAACCTTTATTATGCAGTATGTCACTTTTATTCTTCACCATCACATGTCCGTACAATGCTCAATATTCTCTTACACTAAATGATCTCACACTTTTAGAAGTAATTTTATTGCCTTATTGCACCGAAGACAACTTACTTGAGGGATCTTGCTCAATGCCTAGGTAGGAATGGTGGACTCTTGGAAATAAGATTTGGGTTTAAGGGTTTTTGGATGCACAAGTAGTATCTCTACTTAGTGCGGAATTTTGGCTAGCAAAGATAGGGGGCAAGCACCACATGTTAAAGGATCTATGACAATATAACTTCTCTGTGAATATGAACAAACATAAATCATTACGTTGTCTTCCTTGTCCAACGTCAACAATTTTGGCATATAATATTTTGATGGGGGCTCACAATCACAAAAGATTTCCAGGATACTGTATTTATATGTGAATATTCTCTTCCCTTATTAATTCTTTCATGAGTTGCATCATTGACCAATGCTATGTTTGTCAATCTCTAATAAAATTTTCTACTTATACTTTCCCTTTTGTGGTGCCATCACCTACCATAAGATTGGCATATGATATTTTTCATTTATTTCATTTCTTTTTATTGCAACATGAAAGTAAAGAAAGCAAAAAACTCAAACTAAACTTTATTATATATCTCACACACGATTACAAGGATAGCTCACTAAGCAAACTTTCAAAAAGAAAGGATTGAACTAAACATTTATTCATCTAAAGCAAAAGATTGAACTAAAATAAGTAAAGGCAAAAGATAATGGGGGTGATACGATACCGGGGAACCTCCCCCAAGCTTGGCGGAAGCCAAGGGGAGTGCCCATACCCGATACTCAATTTTCTTTCGGTGATGAAGAAGAAGGTGGTGGTGACGATGAAGTAGAGGCGATCCTGTCCTTCAGGATCAAGAGATTCTCCAATCAACGATGACGCTCCGGAGGAAGATGATGTGCTCTTGATGCAGAATATTTTCATGGGTGAGATATTTATTTTGCACACGAACCGGTTCAATGATGCGAAAGGCTTCAATCTCAGTAGGAGTAAGATGAACATAGTAAGGTTGGATATCTTCTTCTTCCTCCTCGGAAGGCAGTACTTGCTCGACCACCGGAGGTTGATCTAAGGTAGTCTCCTTGCTCTTGTCTCTCTTGACGGCTTCTATGAGCTCTTCTCTCTTCAGCTCGATCTTCATCTACCAAGCATCCTCTTCTACGTTGTTGGACAGGGAAGAAGACATGATGCCTGGCTTAACAGATCTGACCAAAGCAGCAAGAAAAGAGAACAGAAGATTTCTCCGTGATACGGTGGTCAATGGGTTTGGGGGGTATATGAAGATTATTTATATTGGGAAACAAGCAAACGGGAGAAAACAGAGTCCGGAAGGTGCCCCAGGTGGGCACAACCCACCTGGGCGCGCCTAGCAAGCCAGGTGCGCCCTAGTGTGTTGTGCCCACCAGGGTCACTTTCCTGGTAGTTTCTTATTTTCCTAATTTTCTAAGTATTCCAAAACTAAAAAAATATTTTTGCGGATTTTTTGGAGTCCGTTTACTTACAGTATCACGTACCTCCTCTTTTCACGATTCTGGAGTGTTCCGGAAGGACTCTTTTATGTGTTCTTCCGTTGTCATATTTTGGATAATATTACTTTCAACATTCATGGGCGTACCTGAGATTTAATGTTTTATTTGTTGCCCATTAACAACCTTCGGGTTAGTACCTTTGACATTATTTATTTTGATTGCTCCAGACCGATAAACCTCCTCGATAACATAGGGTCCTTCCCATTTGGAGAGGAGTTTTCCTGCAAAGAATCTAAAATGAGAGTTGTACAGAAGAACATATTCTCCAACTATAAACTCACGCTTTTGGATTCTTTTATCATGCCATGTTTTAAATTTTTCTTTAAATAACTTGGCATTTCCATAAGCTTGGGTTCTCCATTCATCTAGTGAGCTAATATCAAATAACCTCTTTTCACCGGCAAGTTTGAAATCATACTTGAGTTCTTTGATTGCCCAATATGCTTTATGTTTTAACTCAAGAGGTAAATGGCATGCCTTTCCATAAACCATTTTATAAGGAGACATACCCATAGGATTTTTGTATACTGTTCTATAAGCCCAAAGTGCATCATCTAATTTCTTAGACCAATTCTTCTGGGACCTATTAACAGTATTTTGCAAAATTAATTTTATTTCTCTATTGCTAAGTTCAACTTAACCACTAGACTGAGGATGATAGGGTGATGCAATTCTATGGTTAACATCATACTTGGCAAGCTACAGAAAGCACCATGAATAAAGTGTGAACCACCATAAGTCATTAAATATCTAGGGACTCCAAACCTTGGGAAAATAACTTCCTTAAGCATTTTAATAGAGGTTTTGTGATCAACACTACTGGTTGGAATAGCTTCTACCCATTTAGTAACATAATCAACAACAACCAAAATATGCGTATATCCATTAGAGGAAGGAAAAGGTCCCATGTAATCAAATCCCCAAACATCAAATGGTTCAGCAGCAAGTGAATAAATCATAGGCATTTCTTGATGTTTATCGATATTACCTATTCTTTGGCATTCATCACAAGATAAGATGAACTTACGGGCATCCTTGAAGAGAGTAGGCAAATAAAATCCAGACTACAATACCTTGTGAGCAGTTCTGTCTCCCGCATGATGCCCTCCATAAGCTTCGGAGTGACATTTCTGTAGGATTTGTCCCTGTTCATGCTCAGGTACACAACGTCTAATAATACCATCTACTCCTTCTTTATAAAGATGTGGGTCATCCCAAAAGTAGTGTCTTAAATCATAAAAGATTTTTATCTTTTGTTGGTATGTAAAGCTAGGAGGTAAATATTTAGCAACAATGTAATTAGCATAGTCAGCATAACAAGGAGTGTTATGAGAAACATTTATTGCATCTAACTGCTCATCAGGAAAACTATCATCAATAGGTAGTGGGTCATCGAGCACATTTGCAAGCCTATAAAAGTTAGCAGCTACGGGGTTCTCAGCTCCTTTTCTATCAATGATATGTAAATCAAATTATTGTAGCAAGAGAACCCATCGAATAAGTCTAAGTTTAGCATCTTTCTTTTCCATAAGATATTTTATAGCAGCATGATCAGTGTGAACAATTACTTTTGAATCAACAATATAAGATCTAAATTTGTCACAAGAAAACACCACTACTAGGAATTATTTTTCAGTAGTAGCATAATTTCATTGAGCGCTGTCTAGAGTTTTACTAGCATAATGAATAACATTCAGTTTCTTATCAACTCTTTGTCCTAGAACAACACCGACAGCATAATCACTAGCATCACACATAATTTCAAAAGGCAAGTTCCAGTCAGGTGGTTGAACAATAGGTGCAGAAATTAAGGCTTTCTTGAGTGTTTCAAAGGCTTCTAAACAATCATCATCAAAAACCAAAGGAACATCCTTTTGCAAAAGATTTGTGAGGGGCCTAGAAAATTTATAAAAGTCTTTGATAAATATCCTATAGAAACCAGCATGACCTAAGAAACTACGAATACCTTTGATATCTTTAGGACATGGCATTTTCTCAATTGCATCAACCTTAGCTTTGTCCACTTCAATACCTCTTTCAGAAATTTTATGGCCCAAAACAATACCTTCATTAACCATAAAGTGGCACTTCTCCCAATTCAAGACAAGATTTGTTTGCTCGCATCTCTGCAAAACTCGATCAAGATTGCTTAAACAATCATCAAAAGACTTCCAATAAACCGAAAAGTCATCCATGAAAACCTCAACAATCTTTTCACAAAAGTCAGAGAATATAGCAGTCATACATCTTTGAAACGTAGTAGGTGCATTGCATAAACCAAAAGGCATATGTCTACAAGCATAAGTTCCTAAGGGACAAGTGAAAGTAGTCTTTTCTTGATCAGGTTGAGAAACATGTATTTGTGAAAAACTAGAGTAACCATCAAGGAAGAAAAAATGTGTGTGCTTTGACAATCTTTCTAGCATTTGATCAATAAAAGGCAGAGAGTAATGATCTTTTTTAGTTGCTTCGTTTAATTTCCTAAAATCAATTACCATTCTATAGCCTGTAACAATTCTTTGTGTAATAAGTTCATTCTTATCATTAAGAACAACAGTAATACCTCCTTTCTTAGGGACACAATGAACAGGACTTACCCATCTACTATCAGCTCTAGGATAGATTATACCTACTTCCAGAAGTTTTAATATTTCCGTTCTTACCACTTCCTTCATCTTCAGATTTAACCGATGTTGGTCATCAACAACGGCTTTAGCATAAGGTTCCATATTAATTTTGTGCTGACATAGAGTGAGACTAATGCCCTTTAAATCATCAAGAGTATATCCAATAGCAGCTCGGTGCTTCCTTAGAACTTTCAATAATCTTTCTTTTTCATGTTCTGAAAGGTTAGCACTAATTATAACAGGATATTTCTTGTTTTCATCAAGATAAGCATATTTCAAAGTGTCTGACAATTGTTTTAATTCAAACACAGGATCACCTTTAAGTGGAGGAGGACCTCCTAGAGTTTCAATAGGCAAATTGTGTTTAAGCAGAGGATGTTGTTCAAAGAAAATCTCATCTATTTAGTAAATCATTTTCATGGTCTAGCAAATATTGCTCTAGCGGAGTAGGAGGCAAAGCAATAGAAGCAAGACCAATTATTTCATCCTTACTAGGAAATTCTTTTTATGAGGTTTTCTACTAAACTTGGAAAAGTTAAACTCATGAGACTCATCACCAAAGCTGACACCGACAGTTTGTTTCTTACAATCTATTCTAGCATTAACAGTGTTCAAGAAAGGTCTACCAAAAATAATGGGACAGAAGTCATCTTGTGTATTTTAGTAGGGTATTTTATTTTCCCACACAAGACTTCAGCATCTCTAACAATCCCAATTGGTGAAATAGTATCTCTATTAGCAAGTTCAATAGTAACATCTATATCTTCTATCTCTGCGGGTGCTATGTCATTCATAATTTCTTTATATAAGGTAAAAGGAATAACACTCTCGCTAGAGCCTATGTCTCATAAACCATGATAACAGTGATCTCCTATTTTAACTGGGACAACGGGCATGCCAACAACGGGTCTATGATTATCTATTTTATCAGGTTTGACAATTCTAGTAGCTTCATTACAGAAGTAAATACATGCCCATCTATATTTTTCTTCTAGGAGATCCTTAACCATAGCAACACTAGGTTCTACTTTGATTTGTTCACCAGGTTTAGGTGTTCTAATATAACTTTTGTTAACCACAGTTGAAACTTTAGCATGTTCCTTTATCCTAACAGGGAAAGGTGGTTTCTCAATGTAAGCAGTAGGAACAACTAGATCGACATTATAAATAATAGTTTCCTCTTTAGCTAGTACCAGTTATTTTTCTTCTTTACTAGGTGGGTGATATTTGAACCACTTCTCCTTAGGGAGATCAACGTGAGTAGCAAATGATTCACAAAAAGAGGTTACTATCTCAGAGTCAAGTCCCAATTTAGTGCTAAAATTTTGAAAAGCATCGGTATTTGTCGGTGTCAAAACCGGCGGATCTCGGGTAGGGGGTCCCGAACTGTGCGTCTAGGCGGATGGTAACAGGAGACAAGGGACACGATGTTTTTACCCAGGTTCGGGCCCTCTCGATGGAGGTAATACCCTACTCTGCTTGATTAATATTGATGATATGGGTAGTACAAGAGTAGATCTACCACGAGATCAAGGAGGCTAAACCCTAGAAGTTAGCCTATGGTATGATTGTTGTTCGTCCTACGGACTAAAACCCTCCGGTTTATATAGACACCGGATAAGTTAGAGTTACACAGAGTCGGTTACAATGGTAGGAGATCTACATATCCGTATCGCCAAGCTTGCCTTCCACGCCAAGGAAAGTCCCATCCGGACACGGGACGAAGTCTTCAATCTTGTATCTTCATAGTCTTGGAGTCCGGCCGTGATGATAGTTCGCTATCCGGACACCCCTAGTCCAGACTCCTCGGTAGCCCACTGAACCAGGCTTCAATGACGACGAGTCCGGCGCGCATATTGTCTTCGGCATTGCAAGGCGGGTTCCTCTTCCGAATACTTCATAGAAGGTTTTGAACACAAGGATAGTGTCCGGCTCTGCAAAACAAGTTTCACATACTCCCTCCGTTTTTATTTAGTTCGCATATTAGCTTTGGTCAAAGTCAAGCTTTACAAACTTTGACCAAATTTATAAACAAAAATATTAAGATATACAATAACAAATCAACAAAATTAGATTTATTATTTAATGTACTTTCACATCGTATAGATTTATTATGATAAATGTCTATATTGTTTTCTACAAACTTGGTCAAACTTTATGAAGTTTGACTTCAGTCAACTCTAATATGCAGAGTAAATAAAAACGGAGGGAGTACAGAGAATAACTTTTGCACAGATCTGCTAACGTATTCCGCGGCGTGACATCACACCACGGTCAGGCCTTTATATGAATCGTTTTTTACTATTCCACCTCAGCGCGTTTAGCGAGGCGGTTTCCTTGGCACGTCTTATCAAAGCATAGATCGTGCCCCCTTATTCCGGGATTCCCATCAATACGGATGTGGGTAACCCAAACGTGCCCGTTGGCACACCTCCTCTATCGAAGGCGAGTCCTAATCGACCACGGGGAGGGCCCTTGGTATTCAACCTCATTATAATAGACCAAGGCCCTCTTCTTTTTTACACCCTCCATCGAGTTCGCCTCGCGCTTTGAGTTCTAACACCCAAAGCTTCAGATTTAGGCGCTTCGGACCTTCGACGATGTCCGGCTCCGATCAGCACGGCCGATGGATGTCTTCTTCCGTCACGTAAGAAGATGTGCTAAAAGCTGCGACGCCAGTATCGACCGTGAGATTTCTCATAGGCTGCCTGCTCGAGGCAGGTCATTCCCACTCCGAGCCCGGCGAGAGCGTGGTGTTCGCGTCACACTTCCTTCGGGGTTTAGGCTTCCGACGGATCCCTTTGTGAGGGGCTCATGTTTTATTATGGGCTGGATTTCCATGACTTGAATCCGGAGTCCATCCTCCATATCTCGTCATTCATTGTCGTATGTGAGGCCTTCCTCCATATTACCCCTCACTTTGGATTGTGGCTCAAGACCTTCAAGGTGGAGCCAAAGATGATCGAGGGGCAGCAAGCAGAAAAGTGAGGGGCGGTCATAAGCAAATGTGCTAATGCTCCGTGGCCCGAGGGCTCTTTTCAAGAGGAGCTTGGTTTGTGGCAACGGGAGTGGTTTTATATCACCGCTCCCAGGGGCACCAAATGGGTGGCGCTTCCCGCCTTCCGCCAGTCCACCACAGCCGGGCGGCCATGGGTTGACAAGGCTCGACTGGGGCCGTCCCAAGGACGTTCCTTTGTTGCAGGACCGTATTCGAGACCTCCAAGAAAGAGAGATCAATCTGGTTGCAAGGGCGCAGGTTATGTTGATTCGGCGCCTTCTTCCTCGCAAACGCCGCCTCCCCTGTGAGAATTTAATCCGGAGGGACCACGAGCTCTCCAACATTTTATGGGTACGGCGCCCGTGGAGATGTATAAACTGTTCTTCAGATCACAAGAGAAGTGTCCGGACCTGACTGAGGACGCATGACTGAGCTGCAATCACCCAGATACTCAAGTAAGTAGTCCTGTACCCGGACAGGCTGTCCGTTCATTTATCGTAAACTTGCCCTTAAAGGAGCTTTTTCTTGAACATGAGTGGATAGCGAAGGCAAAGTTGATAAGGTGTCCGGCTCCCCTCCCAGAGACCACGCCGGATCCCATGCTGACCAAGATGTTGAAGGCCGTGCCTTTTAAAGAAGGCGAAGGGGGGAGCAGGGAAGCAACTGCCTCCACAAAGGAGGCTTCTGAGGAAGGAGGGATCAAAAGTCCCACCCTTCAAGGAGAGAAGAGGACCGCTTCGGAAGAACCGGAGGTCAAGGCCTCAAAGAGGGGAAAGAAATCTTCGTCAGAGAGTCCGGCGCTGGGAAGTACCCCAGCCGCACTGTTTCCCCAAGGGGATCAGCCCTCCAGCGAGCCGTAAGTAAAAAGAAGGGGTTTTGTAAGTAAGGAACATCCCTGTATTTATTTCTGAAGATAACCGAAATTGTACCTTGTAGTTTGGATCTCAGCCCTTCTCAACAGAGCTCGTCTTCGAGGGATCTTCTTCCGGAGATGATGGAGAGCGAAACGCCTCCAACTGTCGCACCTTCATGCGAGGCGCACGACCCTGAGGTGTCGTTGCGGAGGGTTTCCCCGAGTCTGGCGGGGCCGGAAGGTCCGGCGCCAACTGGCGTGCGGTCGGAGGAGCTGAAGGATCTGCTTGGGCGAGCGGCTATCTCAGAGGATACCGTGTGCTAATGGGTACGGTGATTGAAAGAATTGCATCCGCGGTGAGCAGATTGCATGAAGCCGTCAGAAGCTTACTGACGGGGTTCGAGGTACGCAAAAATGATGTACCTTCCGGCGCTTATGCATATAGAATGCGCCCAGATAGAGAGTAGCCCCTGAGACTCGGTATGTTGTCAAAATTGACAGCGTGCCGAGGATCAAAATCTCAGTTATAACATATCTCCGCTCCTAAGTAGGTGGCGGGGCGTCCGGTGGCCAGCCGGACTGATGAATATGCCGAACTAAAGCGGCAACTTGACGAGGCGGATGCGGATATCGCGCTGGTCAATAAACGGTTTGACGAGTCACAAGGTATGCGACTTCTACGCGGACACCTGGTAAGGGAGCTTGATGCCCATGCCTTACGACTTGTATGCTTAATGCAGATGGTGCCGCTGTTGTGGAGGAGCTGCGGGGAACTCGCCCGAGCGAAAGAGCAAGCCGAAATAGTAATGTCGGCCGCTTTAAGGGCGAAGAGCTAGAAGCGGACGGGCTTCTCACCGCCAAGAAGAGGAAATGGCCGATATGGCCATGAAGTTGAAGAATACTACCGACCGCTGCGAGGTTCTTGAAAAAGAACGGCAAAGCGGAGCAAGAGGGCCTAAAAGGCCACCGCCGAATCCAAGGATGCCTGCTCCGCTTTGAGAGCTGCCAAGGAGGAGCTGAGTCGGGCTGGCTATTGCGGCAGGAAAACCGTTTCAGCTGCGGAGGAAATAGACGGATCTGAAGTATGCTCAGTTGGACAAGTTGTGGAGTTCGGAGGATGCTTATCTAGACTTTGAGGCGAGTGCTGCGGACGCGATTGAGCACTTCCGAGGCAAGAAGGGGCACAGAAGGGAAGAGCTATATTGGTCGCAATTCCATAGTCCGGAGCGTCCTCTTCCGTTGACCGATCGGTTGGCCGAATGGACCGAGCTGAATCGATTATTCGGACTTGCCATGAAGCATGTCATGACTCATTTGTGGCCAGGCGGACCCTAGCCGAAGAGTTATTTTGGTTTAGTGCAGCAGTTCCTTGGTGCGGTACTGCGTACGACGCAATGAAGCGGTCGGCGTGTATTGAGGGAAGCGCAGATGGCTCGCCCGTGTCAAGACATACCGGGCGGAGATGAAGGCCACCGACGTTGCATCCCAAGATTCGGACAGGTTTGTACCGCCGAGCACTATTTTGAGGAAGTCTGCAGGCGCTTCGTTTAATAGAGACGCGATGCTTTCAAGGATATTATGTTTAAATGACATGTATGATTTGTGAAAACAATGTTTTCAATATAATATAAGAGCTTTTTATACTTGTGCGTTCAAGTAGTAAACTACTCCCTATGCGGCCGTTGATGTATATGTATATATAACCTGAAAGATGGCAGTCCTTGGCTTCAGCCCCCACGCACATAGTGCGGGGGTGTTTGCAAAGAAGGAGCTTTTTCACACTTAATCCAACGTCTTGGTCCTGTTAAGGAGGTGGTAGTGTAGCAAACTAGGCAACTGGACTATAATGCTTTATCACTTTCACTTAGCCATAGGAGTTCGTGGGTGGGGCTACTATATAGCCCATGTGGGAAACGCACTCTCCCGAATTCGTGGTGCGTATGTGCTGACCGAAAAACGGTCCTTCGTTAATGCGGAGGAATCCTAAACATTCCAATGAGTCATCGAGTGGTTGACCAGTCTCTCGCTATATCATGACAGTCAGTTTTCGGCTTTCTCTACTGAGGTGCTCGCCCGGGCGAACCGGGGAACAATCGCAGTAGTTCTCCTGGTGCCGCGTTAGCCGATAGAACGGAACGTAAGGCAGCAAAATACAGGAGCCGGGCAAACCCAACATTTGACCAAAGACATGATTCGGAGTTGATGCATATAAGGCCTAACTCGAGACGCCGAATACTCCCTAAGGTATTCGGTCTTTATAAAAACAGGCAGAATAATGCCCTAAGCCCCTGGTGTCCAGGTACGCGCAAAAATTCTGGTGCGGCCAATGCCAAAACGCCAGCCTCCTCCTCGGTTATAGTAAGAAACCGGGGGATGTATATCAACAAGAGACAGTAAAAAAGGTTTACGCAGGGTCTTAATCTGAAAAGAATCCTTGCAAAGGGTCCCTCTTGCACGTCTGCGCTGTGTCTCCGTTGTGCCGTATCCTCGGACGGGTGTAGCACGTTGTTCATCCGTAAAGAGAGGAACTTAGTTTAAAAGAAAAAAGATCGTATGAAGGTGTACTTTATATTAAATAAACAGAGTATGATTCAAGAAGTGAATAAAATTGAGCTTTATTGTCTCTTGTTGTACATGCATGCAGCCCTTGTATGGGAGTATGTCGCTAGTAGGCGCCGGACTCGTCTAGCCATGTCCGGGTTTGAATGACCTATTCGTGTTCTTTGACTAGCGGAGCCGGATAGGTGTGGGGCTGTCAAGGCAGTCTCACGTTCTTCCGTGCTCGAGTAACACTTAATACTTCCTTTTAATGAGATGATGCCATGTGGACCGGCATTTTAAGTGTTAGAGATGCATAATGCGGTATTGCGTTAAAGCGGGCGAAAGCTTCGCGTCCCAATAGTGCTTGATGGCTACTTTTAAATGGGGCGACATGGAAGACTAACTTTTCACGACGGAAGTTGTCGGATGAACCGAACACTACTTCTAGCGATAGGGAGCCCGTACAATGGGCATATGGGCTGGCATTACCCCTTTAAAGGAGGTGTTGCTATGGCGAATTTTGGTTGGGTCTATCCCCATGTCATGCGAATTGTGTCCTCGATATATCGTGTTTATGTCATCGCCGCCATCCATGAGGACTTGTGTAAATTGGAATCCGTCAATTATAGGATCCAATATCAAGGAAGTCCATCCTGCGTTCGGATACTTTCGTAATAGTCCTGATGGTCGAAGGTGATTGGTTTTGACAACCCGGTGTTGGTACTCCGCTAGGGTAGTATGTGCGGCGGCGTCTTAATGGGCGCCCGCTCTGTTTTTCCTTTTATCATGTGAAGTGAGTTTACTGTTTTAACTTCTTGTGGGAAATTCTTTTTGTTTTCCGTGGCTCACTGGTGGTGCTTATCATCATCTTCACTTGGTGTGTCGAGCCCCTTGTGTTCGGGCGTTGAGTCTGCGGACTGTTTGAAGACCCAACAATTTCTGTGGGTATGGTTTGCAGGCCTCCCGGGAGTACTGTGGATTTGACATATCTTGTCCAGGATTTTGTTTAGGTTGGATAGCTCATCGCTATTGTCCTTAAGTGGCAGCTTTTTATTGTTCTGCCGTGAGCTTTTGAATCCGGCGTTGACTGCCGCACTCTTTGGACCGTTCCCCTTAATACGGTGCTGGTCCTTGTTGCGCCGTGGTTTCCCATTTCCATCCCTAACTTCGGATGTACTTGGGTTGCTGGTGCTGCATCTTGCTAGCCAGCTATCCTCTCCAGCATAAAAGCGGGTCATGAGGCTTGTTAATGCAGCCATGGTTCTCGGCTTCTCTTGGCCGAGGTGTCATGAAGCCATTAAATCTCGAGACGTTGTGTTTGAAAGCTGCTAAGGCTTGGCGTCCGGACAGTCGACTATTTGGTTCTTTTGGTGAGGAACCTGTTCCAGAATTTGGGCTGACTCTCCGGGTTGTTGAGTTATATGACTTAAATCATCTGCATCCGGAGGACGGACATAAGTCCCTTGAAAATTTGCCGAAAAGCATCCTCGAGCTCTTCCCAACTTCCAATGGTATTTTCAGGGAGGCCTTTGAGCCAATGCCGGGCTGGCCCTTTGAGCTTGAGGGGTAAGTATTTTATGGCGTGGAGATCATCTCCTCTAGCCATGTGTATGTGGAGGATATAGTCCTCAATCCAGACTCCAGGGTCTGTTGTTCCGTCGTATGCCTCTATGTTTACGGGGTTGAATCCCGCTGGGAATTCGTGATCCAGCACCTCATCGGTGAAACACAGGGGGTGTGCAGCGCCCCTATATTTGGGTGTGCCGTGATGTTCGGATATTTGGCGTGTTGCATTGCTTTGAAGAGCTTGCTTTCTCGGCCCATAGATGGACCTTATTGGGCCATCCTTTTGATGTGAATCCTTATGTGGATCGCGTGCCGGCTTGTGTGCGGCGCCATTTGCCGCTCTCTTTTTGCCGTGGGTCGTCCATCCGACCGGGTGGCCTTTTTATTGTTTGATTGTGGGGGCTCTATGGCCTCCTCATCAAATTCGGGCAGTAGTTTTCTCTTTGGGTAGCTCTTTGTTCGACGACTGTCGCCGTATTTGTCTGCGGTGTTGAATACTCTGCTCCATCTGATTCTGAGTGCATCTTCCACTGTTTTGAGCTTCCGCTTCTGCTTTTTCAGGCTACGCGCAGTGGCGACGAGCCTTTTGTGGAGGTTATTTTGCTCCAACAATTTGTCCGGCGTGAGATCGTCCGGACTGTTGTCTTCGCCGGGGACGGGTTGTTTATCCAAGTTGTCTTGTTCGGACGATTGCTCGATAGCATGTTCGTCGTCCACCGGTTCGCCCTGCTCTATGCCTGGGTCTTTGTTGAGGCTGGACTTGGTTCGGCATTTATGTTGCCATTTTGACTGCTTTTCGAGGGATTTATCCTTCGTAGCGTCCCGTTGTTCCTCGTCTTCATTTCCTTTAGGTGTGTCCACCATGTATACATCATGGGATGAGGTGGTTGTCCAGCATCCTATAGGAGCTGGTTCATGGTTGTCTCCTACATCGTCGTCCATACCGTCGATGTCTTCGGAGTCGAAATCGAGCACGTCGTGTAAAGCTTTCGACAGTGGCTACGAAGTGGGTGGTGGGTGGGCATTGAATTTCTTCGTCGTCCGCATCCCAACCTTCCTGACCGTAGTCCGGCCATGGCTCTCCGGATAAAGAGAGAGACTTTACTGAATTCAGGATGTCGCCAAAGGGCGAGTCTTGAAAAGATGTCCGCGGCAGTGAACTCCATGACCGGCGCCCGATCGGATTCGATTGGCAGGGGCGCGGAGGGTTCGTAGTCCGGAGAGGAGTCCGGCACCCTGGAGTCAAGGTCTTCGCTTAGTACAGGGATGGAGTTCGGCTCAATTGCCGTAGAGACCATAGCCCCCGAGGCGGCGTCCAACCACTCGTCCTCGATCGGGGAATCCGGCTCCGGATTAAAGGTCAGAGCGGATGCTGGTGCGGCCTCTAGGGCATTGTTCGGCGGCAGAGCTAGATCATACCCATCGAGACAGTGCGGCACGCTCGGCTGTGGCTCGAATACGTCGAAGATCAAGTCTCCGTGGACATCGGCCATATAGTTCAAACTTCCAAATCTGACCTGATGGCCAGGGGCGTAGCTCTCGATCTGCTCCAGATGGCCAAGCGAATTGGCCCGCATGATACAAAGCCGCCCGAATCACGAAGATCTGTCCGGGAGAAAATTCTAACCACTGGACTGCGTCGTTGCTGATGATTGAAGGAGCCATCGGGCCTATAGGTGACGACACACAGGAACTCTCAATGAAAGCACCAATGTCGGTGTCAAAACCGGCGGATCTCGGGTAGGGGGTCCCGAACTGTGCGTCTAGGCGGATGGTAACAGGAGACAAGGGACACGATGTTTTTACCTGTGTTCGGGCCCTCTCGATGGAGGTAATACCCTACTCCTGCTTGATTAATATTGATGATATGGGTAGTACAAGAGTAGATCTACCATGAGATCAAGGAGGCTAAACCCTAGAAGTTAGCCTATGGTATGATTGTTGTTCGTCCTACGGACTAAAACCCTCCGGTTTATATAGACATCGGATAGGTTAGGGTTACACAGAGTTGGTTACAATGGTAGGAGATCTACATATCCAGACGCCAAGCTTGCCTTCCACGCCAAGCAAAGTCCCATCCGGACACGGGACGAAGTCTTCAATCTTGTATCTTCATAGTCTTGGAGTCCGGCCGTGATGATAGTTCGGCTATCCGGATACCCCCTAGTCCAGGACTCCCTCAGTATTCATAAAAGATTTAACACAATCATATTCAACTTTAATACCTGACTCTTTACCTTCGTTGAGTTCCCAATCTTCAGATTTGCGTTTAATTCTTTCCAAAAGATCCCACCGGAATTCAATAGTCTTCTTCATAAAAGAACCGACACAAGAAGTATCAAGCATGGATCGATCATTATGATAAAGTCGAGCATAAAAATTCTGGATAATAATTTCTCTTGAGAGCTCATGATTGGGGCATGAATATAACATTGACTTAATCCTCCCCCAAGCTAGAGTGGTACTTTATCCTTCACGAGGCCAAATTATATATGTAATTCCGATCACGGTGAACTAGATGCATCGGATAATTTTTTTGGTGGAACTCCAATTTCAATCGATTCCAATTCCAAGATCCAATATCATCGCATAGCCTATACCATGCCAATGCCTTTCCCATCAAAGATATAGGGAAAACCTTCTTCTTAACTTCATCTCCAGGTAAACCTGCAAGCTTAAACAATCCACAAATTTGTTCCACATATATCAAGTGCATATCAGGATGTTCGGTTCCATCTCCTGCATAAGGATTAGCTAGCAATTGTCCTATCGTACCCGAAGGAATTTCATATTGAAAATTTTCAGTAGGTGCAGTAGGTTGAGGGGTAGCTAATTGTGGTTCCAGTCGAGGTGAAGATACCCGGAACAAATCCCTCAAAGGATTGTTTTCCATAGTAGCAAGTGACAATAAATTTCAGCACACTATATAAATGTTTCCTTACCAAATTCCACTTACCAAAGGCGCTTCACTCCGCGGCCACGGCGCCAGAAAATAGCCTTGATGACCCACAAGTATAGAGGATCAATTGTAGCTCTTTTTGATAAGTAAGAGTGTTGAACCCAACGAGGAGCAGAAGGAAAAGACAAGCGGTTTTCAGCAAGGTAATGTCTGCAAGTGCTGAAATTGTAAGTGACAGAGTAGTTTGATAGGAAGATAATTTTTAACGAGCAAGTAAAAATAATAGTAACAAAAGTGCTGCAAGATAGACCAATCATTTTGAGGCAAAGGACAGGCCAAAATGGTCTCTTGTAGTAAGCAAAGCGTTCTTGAGGGTACACGGGAATTTCATCTAGTCACTTTCATCATGTTGATTCAATTTGTGTTCGCTACTTTCATAATTTGATATGTGGGTGGACCGGTGCTTAGGTGTTGTTCTTACTTGAAAAAACCTCCTACTTATGATTAACCCCCTCGCAAGCATCCGCAACTATGAGAAAGGTATTAAGAATAAATTCTAACCATAGCATTAAACTTTTGGATCCAATCGGTCCCTTAGGAATAGCGCATAAACTAGGGCTTAAGCTTCTGTCACTCTCGCAACCCATCATCTAATAACTACTCCACAATGCATTAACTTAGGACCAAATATGGTGAAGTGTTATGTAGTCGACGTTCACATGACACCACTAAGAGAATCACAACATACATACTATCGAACACATATCAAGTTCACATGATTTCTCCCATGACCTCAAGAACAAAAGTAACTACTCACAAAGATAATCATGCTCAGGATCAGAGGGGTATTAAATAGCATATTGGATCTGAACATATAACCTTCCACCAAATAAACCATATAGTAATCAACTACAAGATGTAATCAACACTATTAGTCACCCACAAGCACCAATCTATAGTTCCAGTACAAAGATTGAACACAAGAGATGAACTAGGGTTTGAGATGAGATGGTTTTGTTGAAGATTTTGATGGAGATTGCCATCCGCAAGATGGTAGAGTTGTTGGTGATGATGATGACGATGATTTCCCCTTCCGGGAGGGAAGTTCCCCCGGCGGAATCGCTCCGCCAGAGGGCAAAAGTGCTCCTGCCCAAGTTCCGCCTCGAAGCAGGCGTTAAAATCTGAAAGTCCTCTCCTTATTTTTTTTCTAGGTCAAAATGACTTATATACCAGAAGATGGGCACCGGAGGTGGGCCGAGGAGAGCACAACCCACCAGGGCACGCCTGGGCTCCCTGGCGCGCCCAGGTGGGCAGGTACTTATTGGCTCCAATATTCCTCGTATATTCCATAAAAATTCTCCGTAAAGTTTCAGCTTTTTGGAGTTGTGTAGAATAGGTAGCCTGGCATAGCTTTTCTAGGTCCAGATTTCCAGCTGCCGGAATTCTCCCTCTTTGTGTGTACCTTGCAAATTATAAGAGAAAAGGCATTAGAATTACTCCAAAAAAGCATTATTATGCATGAAAACATCATAAATAACAATAGGAAAACATGATGCAAAATTGACGTATCAGCCGTGCGCACTACACTACGCCGGGGACTGCGCCGCTGCCGCGGTGTAGCCTCCCAGCTGGAGCTGTCCTCTGATGACGGCGGAGTGGCTGAGCGACGACGAAGGACCGGTGCCGTTGGTGATTGTGGGAGAAGAAGACGAGTTAAGCTACAAGGAGGGATGGGAAAATGCGACGCAGGACTCGCCGGCCGTGAGGGTTTATATAGTAGGCTGGTAAGCATTGGGATTTTGGGGGATTTCACCAAGTCGGGCGGAAAGCTTGCGTGGGAAACGACGCGGTTGTGCGGGAACGGGCTCACCACTGTTTGGCCAAAAGAACGCCCCCGCGCTGCTCAAGCTTGCTTTCGAAGCCGTCTACGACAGCGGGGTGACAAGACATGCGAGAGGAGGACGAAAGGATACGTACACATACCGTTAATAAAATAATGTTTGTGATTTAATTACCTACTATACCCCCATCCTGGTTTATAAGTAGGATTTAACTAATAAAATATGAATGCATGTGACCAAAGATTATATCGTTGGATTCGTATTTGAACATAGTTTCCAGTTATCTAATTTTTGTAACATGCATTAACATTTTGTTGGTTAAATTTAAGGTTATATACCAGCAAGCGTTTGCCTGCAACACACACGGCTTATTCCATCACAAACAGCTCGGATGGATCAACTATATGCCATGTATCGCACATGCAACTCTAATCTGATTCATGCTTGATGTCTCTGACATTGCTCGCACAGTTTGTCTTATTTCCCACGTATCAATGTACCGGCCTCTGCTCGCGTCCCTCGGCAAGCTCTGCTCGTCATCAGGCGCCGTAGCTCAATGTGCTCGCCGTTAGGCGCCGCGGCGCGCTCTGCTCGTGTCCGTCGATGTTCTATGCTTGCGTCCATCAGCGCGCTCGGCTTGTGCACAACTTTTCCTTCTGTGTTCAACTGATATATGCATATATATGGTTGCTCGCCGTTGAGGCGACCATGGAGCCCTCTGCTTGCGTCCCTCCGCACGCGCTCTGCTAGCGGTTGGGCCTGCGGACGATCACATCAGGGGCCCCATATGCATGCGGTTGCGCCGTGCGTTTTGCCACGCGATGTAGTTACGTGCGACACGATGGAGTTACGCGCTGCAAATTAGAACTGCCATCAGGGTGTGCTGATATTCCAGGTTGTTCGGCTTCCCCATTAATTCCCGTGGCCATTATAACCTTAGTCTCTTCAACCTTTCGATTGTGCCCCACAACACAGTAAGCACACCCACGACGACACATAAAGAGGGGATGTCTAGTGGCGCTCCAATGGAGTTCGGCGAGCATAAAGTGGAGACCCACGTTAGGGAGACAGATCTCTCGGTGGTGTACACCATCAATCCGGCCGTGGTGGACGACTGCATCAACACCGTTGAGCAGTTGCTTGCTCGAGACAAGTACAAGGTTGTCGGCATCGACCTCTAGCACATCGCCGGTCATCCCAACATAGATCAGAAGGTTTCCGTCGCCCAGTTGTACGTGCGCCATCATGTCCTCATCTACCACTACTGCATGGCCACAGAGCCTTGCGACCGTTTCACCAGGTTTGTTAACAGCACCGACTACAAGATAGCCATGGTGGAAACCACCGACAATGTAAAACCGCTCAGGGTTACGAGCTTGGCCTGCCAGAACCTTGTCGAAATCCGTAAGCACTACAGGGTCTGGGGCAACACGAAGAAGGACTCCCTGGTTGAACTCGCCTCGGCCATCGTGGACCCATACTACGAAAAGATGAAGCAGGATGCCAACAGAACACGTCCCATATCCTGGCATGGGGCCTAGATGCGGCAACTCGATGAACCTCACCTTAGGTTCGCGGCCAAGAGCGTGTACACATGCTACGAGATGCACAGGCGAATCGTTGACATGAGGAAGTGCCTTATTACGGGGATCGACGAGGCTGGATCGAGCCACAACCAGAGCAAGCGTCACAAGAAGTAGATGATAATCAGATGATCGTTTATCCAACTTAATCATGCATGTAATATATAGTTTGCTTTGGTGTGTGGAAATGTCATGTGTGTAGTAGCCACCTATGTAATTATGCCATGGTTGTAGTAGCCACCTATGTAATTGGATGTTTAATTTGGTTATGCAACCATGTCCTTATAAGTGTTTATATATATGTTGTTGTTCTGTATGCAATCCCATCGCACAACACACACGTCTTATTAGCAGCAATCGGCTGTGTTGTTATCGGTCTTCCCACACGTTTCCGATTACAAACATGTTTGTCGCGTATCACGCACATCTTGTTAAGTTGAACCGTTTCTGTTCTCTTGGCTCAACGTAAACAGTTCATCCGAGTGAACTGTATGCCGTATATCGCACACACCTTGATCTGGCTGACCGTTTATTTTGTGTTTCCTAATCACAAACAATTCATCCGAGTGAACCGTATGCTGTATATCGCACACACCTTCATCTGGCTGCCCGTTTCTTATGTTCTTCCTCATCGCAAACAATTAATTTAACTGAACTGTATGCCCTGCATTGCACACGCAACAATAATCTAAACCATGTTTGATGCATCCATCATCGCAAACATTTTGCACCTTTTTTGACGGGTTTTTTACACCACCGTTTGCGATTATTGCATCGCACATAGTTTCATCGAAGGGTCTCTGATTGTAGTGTCGCATTAGCAGCATCCTGCAGTAGTGCAAGGAGGTGGGAGGACGTCCCAAGGCATCCTAAAAACAACCCTAGGTCATACAAGGCTCATGGGCCCAATTGGAGGTGACGCAACACCTTTGGACTTTTACTTTGACTCGGATTCTGCTGTAGTGTCAGATTGTTTCATCAATATCTCAATGCTCCGGACAAATTTGAAGGTGAATCCAATTGGGTTGGAAAGAGCACGAAATCTACTTTCCAAAAAAATGACCCAATTTGGAGTCCGAATGAAAGAGTTCTCGGCGTTTTGAGTCAGGTATGTCCGTGTAGACCAAATCTGAGTCCAGAACGTGAGAGACTTGGACTCTATCTTCTCTTGGCCCAAAAGTGACATGAGAGGACTTTTTGAACAGCACCTAAAACTCTACTTTCCCTTATCTTCATATGTGGATTGTACAAATGTCCCATACACCTGCAATTAGACATGGCAAAAAAGGCTGTGAAGTATTTTTGTCCTAGATAACATAAATAAATTATTGCATAGCTTGCATTGGAAATCACCTCCCCAATATGCATGTGTCGGCGTTCTGGGAACTGGGGTACCCAGACTTGCCTGCCTGCAGCCCACGGCATGGCTCCCTCAGCGGCCTGGTACGGCCCATCTTCAGCACCAATAACACAAGACCCTCGCGAGGGGCCAGGCCTCGCGAGGCGGACGACGTCATGACCTCCGAAAGGAGCGGAGCAGAGATTTCTATGCAAGCCCCCACCTCGTGAGGTTCGGATGACGTGAGCCATGACAACTAAGGCCAGGCGGGCGCCAGCGGGTGCAGTACAACATGTTTCCTCTTTGGTGTTAAAGAGACAAGGGCAGGCGCGGAGCCCCGAGGCATCAACCAAAGGTTTCCATTTCCATGCTACAGGACCAAGACCGCCAGGACGGCAGGACGGAGGTCATCGTCGAGCCCACCATGCGTCACGACCAGAAGCTCTGCAGGCGAAGACCACCTTTTGTCAGGATAAGATGTACTAGTTGTCTCCCTTCGAATTTGGCCATTGTGGGATCCCTTCCCGCCTTCATTTGGGAAGAGGACCAAGGCCACTATAAATAGAGCCTAGCCACCACCATAGAGAGTGATCGGATCCAGTCCATCCTCACACCCACCAGCTCACCCAAGAACACACCTCCTGAGGTTTTTCTTCCACTGTACTATTTCATCCTCAACCCACCTCGAGGCTAATCCACCACAAAGTAGGAGTAGGGTTTTACACCACAAGGTGGCCCAAACCTGGGTAAACTGTTGTGTCCCGTTTCCTTCTAGTTCATCGAGCTAGGTTGTGGGAACGACGAGTTCGCAGACTGGGGAGGTTGAGTTCTTCGCACGCACCCTAGAGTTCGAATCTATGCAGGGTCTGCGGAGCCCAGAATCCGACAGCATGTATGCAATATTTTTAGTCGTATCCAAGGTAGTCATGTACTTATCAATTCCTGCAATAGAGAAGACAACACTAAAGGTAGATTGTGAGAGGTGTTAGTCCTTGTCATTTCATCTTTGATGAATAGGACATAGTGGGTGACACCCGATGGGTTCTCACACACTTCTCTCATCTCTCTTTTGGTGGCTAAGAGGACTAAATTTTTTTGTCACTCATCGGGGAGGCACTCAATTTTGGTTTGTGGCGCTCACTCTCCTTTTGGTGGCTCATTCTCTCACTATTCCCTCCATGATGGGTTGTTGCTTGCTTGTCGGTGATAACTTGACTTGGTGAAATAGGTCGTAGCACGTGCTCCTTTCCCTTCATCTTGAAGCTATAGTGATTGGTTATCCCATTATGAATGACGCCGCAGTCGAAGTGCCAAGTTCGTCCAAGTAGAAGATGGCAGATAGACATGGGAACCACTTAACACTCCAAGGTGTCTTCATATGCTCTGATCTTGAAGGAGACTTGAACGGTGTGCTCCACATGGATGGTGCCGGAGTTGCTAAGCCCTTGGATCTTGTAGGGACGAGGATGCTTCATATTGACCAATTGTAGCTTGGAACATAGCTCTTCACTTGACAAACTGTGACAACTTCCTCCATTGATGATGACCTTCACGAAACGACCGTTGATGTCGGCTTTGGTGTGGAAGATATGTCATCGTTGGTCTTAATCTTGTTGATGTTGAAATGTCAAGACCTTGGAGACAACGAGAGTGGGGCTCGAATCATTGTCACAAAAGACTAGGTCATCTTCATCTTCATTCACTTGTCGGTGCATGGCCACATGCTCAAGGGCTTCCATTTCTTCTTCACTCATAGAGTCATAGGTTTCATCGTCGTTGGCGATCAAGGTGCGCTAAGTGGTGCACTCGAATGAATTATGGCCTCGGCCTCCACATGTGAAGCATTTGATGGAACTTGTCTTGATGGTCTCATCCGGTGGACTTGTAGATGATGAAGCTCTCCGCTTGAAGTTTCTTGTTGTAGGAGGACGACTCGAAGGTGTCAGAATTTTCTTGTAACTTGACTTGTCGTCATTGCTTGTTGAAGGTTTGGTTGAGGTAGAAGGAGTTGTAGTTGTATGTCTTGGAAGAGTACTTGGCATACTTGTAATCATCTTGCACTTGTCACTCCGCCTTGGTAGCTTGGTGCACTAGCTCGATGAGGGTGGAGTAAGGTTGGAAGTCGGCGATCTTCTTGATAGGATGGTTGAGGCCATTCGAGAAACATGCCATGGTTTCCTCCTCATCTTCCGTGACATTTGCTCGTATCATGGCAATCTCCATTTCCTTGTAGTATTCTTCAACGGACTTGGTGCCTTGCTTATGTATTTGCAATTTCTTGAAGAGGTCACGGCTATATTACGTCGGTAGAAAGCGCGCTCGCATGGCATCCTTCATTTGATCCCATGTTGTGATTGGTGGGTCACCTTTTGCTTCTCGCCTCTCAATGAGTTGCTCCCACCAAATGAGGACATAGTCTTGGAACTCAAGCAATGCCATGGTGATCTTCTTTTCTTCTTCATAGTTGTGCAAACGGAAGATCTTGTCAACCTTCAATGCCCATGAAAGGTAGTCTTCGGGATTGTTGCTTCCGGAGAACTTGGTCATGGTGAACTTGAGCTTGCCGTAGCATTGCTCGTCATTGTGGTTGGGACGATTGTGATTGTGATAATGCCCTTGCTATTGTAGGAGGTTCTTGAACCACTTGCTCCTCGTGCTCCGCTTGAGTACCTTCACGTTGAGGGTGTGGAATTCTTGCATGGTTTCTCATTCTTGGCGCTCCTCAAGTCGTGCGGCTTCTTCTTGTCGCTCTCGTGGAGGGCCTCTTCTTGTAGACGTACTTGGTGGTTGCGCTCATTGACGGCTTTAGTGGATTCATGTAGAGCACGTTGGGCTTCAAGGGCTTGTTCCTCACAACGTTGTTGCTCTTATCGGTAGTTCTTCCAATGCGTGATGAGATGGGGTCTTGAATCCGCAAGGGGATCCTGATGTAGGGTGGAAACCCTAGGGCTGATCTTTCATGAAATGGAGGGGATCCTACGAGGAACACGAAGAACACGAGGAGAAACACGAGGGAAAACACTCAAATCAACAAGAACAATCACACATGTGCTAGATCCATGAACACAAAGAGTCATACAAGATTCAAACGCAACAAAGGATGATACAAGAGGCAGTAGTTCTTCCCAATACGGAGACGGGGTCTTGAATCCAAGGCGATCTTCCCTTGCGGGGTCTCGAATCCAGTTGGGATCTTCTCTGCGGAGGCCTCATTCTCCAATGGAGTATATGTCAAGTGGATGAGCAATGCTCTCTCCCTAAAATGACCTAAACTATTGCTAACCCTACAAAAGTGGAGGTGGAGTTATTTATATAGGCTAGAGGGACGAAAGGGTACATGGGCTTCAGCGTAAAATGCACAAGCAGGTGGTTCTCCGGATGATTCGGATGGTGCCCCGGATGATCCAGGTGTCAGGGGTCCGGATAATCTGGGCGGCCATCCGGATCGTCCGGATGAGGCGCAGCTGTCACGGGAGGTCCAGATGACTGGGAAATGGCCCAGACATCCGGATGGTTCCGGATGATCCAGGCGTCAGTCCAGATTGTCCGGCTTCGCGGGGAGGCTTGCTGGTCTCGGCTGTCTCTTATCCGGACCGTCCGGGCCGAGGTCCTGATCGTCTATGCTGGGGCTGGATAATCCAGATGACGGTCCGGATCGTCTGGGCAAGTGCAGACTTGGCCCTTTTCTTCTCCATCTTCACGTTCCTCTTCTCCCTTCAATTGATCCTGCTCCTTGCCTTCTCCATGGCTAACTCCTTGGTACCTGAGTATGCAAAGTGTCTCTGTTTGAGGTAGTAGCCATGTCTCATGCGTTTCAAAGGGAAATTGTGAGAGGAGAGATGCCACCTCAGTTTCGAGAGCTCTTCCACGTGCACGAGTCATAGCTCCACTAGGCACTTGGTGAGACAATGATAGGTCCATGGGGATAACCTTGGGAAGATCCGCATCAACCCCCCCCCCCTTGTGATGAGGCCATGACTACCTTGGATACAACCAAAAATATTGCCTACATGCATATTTGTGAGGTGATTTCTAATGCAAACTATGCAATAATTTATTTATGTTATCCAGGACAAAAATACTTCACAGACTTTTGTGCCATTCTAATTACAGGTGTATGGGACATTTGTACCAATCCACATATGAAGATAAGGGAAAAAGAGCAGTTTAGGTGTTGTTCACAAAGTCCTTTCATGTCACTTTTAGGCCAAGAGAATATAGAGTCCAAGTCCCACACATTCTGGACTAAGATTTGAACTGCACAGACATACCTGACTCAAAACGCCAAGAACTCTTTCATCCGGACTCTGAATTGTGTGATTTTTTTGTTAGAAAGTAGATTTCGTGCTCTTTCCAACCCAACTGGATTCAATTTCAAATTCGTCCGAAGCATTGATATACTGATGAAGCAATCTGATGCTGAAGTAGAATACGAGTCAAACTACAAGTCTGAAGGTGTAGCATCACTTGCACTTGGGCCCATGGGCCATGTACGACCTAGGGTTAGTTTTAGGCTGCCTTGGGACGTCCTCCCACCTCCTTGGCCACCACCCCCTGCTCCTATATAAGTAGATCTATCTAGTAGCTTTTTCTTTGGGATTTGTTTAGTTAAAAGTTAGCCATTGCAACTTCATGTACTTCGTTTGGGTCCAACGACCAGATCAAGACCACTTTTGGATCCCCACCAGGCGAGGGCCCTGATCTTTCGATGAGATGATAACTATCGATTTGGTGGAGTAGACTTTGACGATCCGACTACAAACATGCATGACGTTGCGCCTTACCAATCGCTAAACCAACTCCGAGAGGTTATTGACCACGCCAGAACACGATCAACCTTACCACGAAGGCCTATTCCTCCAAGCAATCGAAGAACAAGCAAGAATATGATAAAGCAATCTGAATATTGCACATATATATGACGTAATGATAATGGTGGGACACAAACGAAGTAGATGAAGTTGCAATGGCTAACTTTTAACTAAACAAATCCCAAAGAAAGAGCTACTAGATTGATCTACTTGTATGGGAGCAAGGGGTAGCGGACAAGGACGTGGGAGGGCGTCCCAAGGCATCCTAAAACTAACCCTATGTCGTACAAGGCTCATGGACCCAAGTGGCGGTGATGCAACACCTTTGGACTTGTAGTTTGACTCGGATTCTGCTGCAACGTCAGATTGTTTCGTCGATATCTCAATGCTCGAGATGAATTTGAAAGTGAATCCAATTGGGTTGGAAAGATCACGAAACCTAGTTTCAAACAAAATAGGAATCGCCCAATTTGGAGTCCGGATGAAAGAGATGTTGACGTTTTCAGTCAGGTATGTCTGTGTAGTCCGAATCAGAGTCGAGAACGTGAGAGACTTGGACTCTATCTTCTATTGTGCTAAAAGTGACGTGAGAGGACTTTTTGAACAACACCTAAACTTCACTTTTTTCCTTATATTCGTATGTGGATTGTACAAATGGCCCATACACCTACAATTAGGCATGGCACAAAAGTCTGTGAAGTATTTTTGTCCTGGATAACATAAATAAATTATTGCATAGTTTGCATTAGAAATCACCTCACAAATATGCGTATATGCATTATTTTTGGTCATATCCAAGGTTGTCATGTCCCAATGTGGAATACCATGGGTTTCTTGTTGAGATTGATCGTGAGGCGTTGTAGTTGACACTCGATGGCGTGCCTTGTATCTTCATGCACCTTCTTGATATAGCTCGCTCTAGCGTTCGCGTCTATGTTGATGCGCTCTTGTAGTGGTAGAGGTAGAATGTTAGATGGGGACAAAGGATTGAAGTCGTAGATGACCTCTAAGGGGTGTTGGGGAACGGAGTATTTTAAAAAAATTCCTACGATCATGCAAGATCTATCTAGGAGATGCATAGCAACGAGCGGGGAGAGTGTGTCCACGTACCCTCATACACCAAAAGCGGAATCGTTAAGTAACGCGGTTGATGTAGTCGAACGTCTTCGTGATCCAACCGATCAAGTACCGAACGCACGGCACCTCCGCGATCTGCACACGTTCAGCTCGGTGACATCCCTCGTACTCTTCATCCAGCTGGGGCCGAGGGAGAGTTTCGTCAGCAAGACGGGGTGATGACGGTGATGATGAAGTTACCGAAGCAGGGCTTCGCCTAAGCACTACAACGATATGACCGAGGTGGAAACTTGTGGAGGGGGCACCGCACACGGCTAAGACAATTGTCAATTTGTGTGTTCTAGGGTGCCCCCTTGCCCCCATATATAAAGGAGCAAGGGGGAGGCCGGCCGGCCCTCATAGTGCGTGCCCCAAGTAGGATTCCTACTAGGAATCCTATTCCTAGTAGGTTTCCAACAAGGGAAGAGAGGGGGAAGGAAGGAGAGGGAGAGAGGGAGAGGGAAAGAGGGGGGCGCCGCCCCCTCCTAGTCCAATTCAGACTCCTCTAGGGGGGGCGCAGCTAGCCCTAGGGGCCCCTCCTATCTCTCTCACAAGGCCCATGTTGGCCCATTAGTTCCCCAGGGGGTTCCGATAATCCCCCGGCACTCCAATATTTATCCGGTGACCCCCGAAACTCATCCGGTGTCCGAATAACATCGTCCAATATATCAATCTTTATGTCTCGACCATTTTGAGACTCCTCGTCATGTCCGTGGTCACATCCGGGACTCAGAACTACCTTAGGTACATCAAAACACATAAACTCATAATATCGGCCGTCATCGAACGTTAAGCGTGCGGACCCTTATGGGTTCGAGAACTATGTAGACATGACCGAGACTCATCTCCAGTCAATAACCAATAGCGGAACCTGTATGCTCATATTGGTTCCTACATATTCTACGAAGATGTTTATCGGTCAAACCGCACAACAACATATGTTGTTCCCTTTGTCATCGGTATGTTACTTGCCCGAGATTCGATCATCGATATCTCAATACCTAGTTCAATCTAGTTACTGGCAAGTCTCTTTACTTGTACCGTAATGCATCATCCCATAACTAACTCGTTATTCATATTGCTTGCAAGGCTTATAGTGATGTGCATTACCTAGAGGGCCTAGAGATACCTCTGCGACAATCGGAGTGACAAATCCTAATCTCGATCTATGCCAACTCAACAAACACCATCGGAGACATCGGTAGAGCATCTTTATAATCACCCAGTTATGTTGTGAAGTTTGATAGCACATTAAGTGTTCCTCTGGTATTCAGGAGTTGCATAATCTCATAGTCATAGGAACATGTATAAGTCATGAAGAAAGCAATAGCAACAAACTAAACGACCATCGTGCTAAGCTAACGGATTGGTCTTGTCAATCACATCATTCTCTAATGATGTAATCCCGTTAATCAAATGACAACTCATGTATATGGCCAGGAAACTTAACCATCTTTGATTAACGAGCTAGTCAAGTAGAGGCATACTAGTGACACTCTATTTTTCTATGTATTCACACATGTACTAAGTTTCTGGTTAATACAATTCTAGCATGAATAATAAACATTTATCATGATATAAGGAAATATAAATAACAACTTTATTATTGCCTCTAGGGCATATTTCCTTCAGTCTCCCACTTGCACTAGAGTCGATAATCTAGATTACACAGTAATGATTCTAACACCCATGGAGTCTTGGTGCAGATCATGTTTTGCTCGTGAGAGAGGCTTAGTTAACGGGTCTGCAACATTCAGATCCATATGTATCTTGCAAATCTCTATGTCTCCCTCCTTGACTTGATCGCTGATGGAATTGAAGCGTCTCTTGATGTGCTTGGTTCTCTTGTGAAATCTTGATTGCTTTGCCAAGGCAATTGCACCAGTGTTGTCACAAAAGATTTTCATTGGACCGGATGCACTAGGTATGACACCTAGATCGGATATGAACTCCTTCATCTAGACTCCTTCATTTGCTGCTTCCGAAGTAGCAATGTACTCCGCTTCACACGTAGATCCCGCCACGACGCTTTGCTTAGAACTGCACCAACTGATAGCTCCACCATTCAATATAAATACGTATCCAATTTGTGACTTAGAGTCATCTGGATCAGTGTCAAAGCTTCCATCGACGTAACCATTTACGACGAGCTCTTTGTCACCTCCATAAACGAGAAACACATCCTTAGTCCTTTTCAGGTATTTGCGGAAGTTCTTGACCGCTGTCCAGTGATCCACTCCTGGATTACTTTGGTACCTCCCTTCTAAACTAATAGCAAGGCACACATCAGGTCTGGTACACAGCATTGCATACATGATATAACCTATGGATGAAGCATAGGGAATGACTTTCATTTTCTCTCTTTCTTTTGCAGTGGTCGGGCATTGAGTCTGACTCAATTTCACACCTTGTAACACAGGCAAGAACCCTTTCTTTGCTTGATCCATTTTGAACTTCTTCAAAACTTTATCAAAGGTATGTGCTTTGTGAAAGTCCAATTAAGAGTCTTGATCTATCTCTATAGATCTTGATGCCCAATATATAAGCAGCTTCACCGAGGTCTTTCATTGAAAAACTCTTGTTCAAGTATCCTTTTATGCTATCCAGAAATTCTATATCATTTCCGATCAACAATATGTCATCCACATATAATATTAGAAATGCTACAGAGCTCCCACTCACTTTCTTGTAAATACAAAGCTTCTCCAAAAGTCTCAGATAAAACCATATGCTTTGATCACACTATCAAAACATTTATTCCAACTCCGAGAAGCTTGTACCAGTCCATAAATGGATCGCTGGAGCTTGCACACTTTGTTAGCATCCATTGGATCGATAAAACCTTCTGGTTGCATCATATACAACTCTTCTTCCAGAAATCCATTCAAGAATGCAGTTTTTACATCCATTTGCCAAATTTCATAATCATAAAATGCGGCAATTGCTAACATGATTCGGACGGACTTAAGCATCGCTACGGGTGAGAAGGTCTCATCGTAGTCAACTCCTTGAACTTGTCGAAAACCTTTTGCAACAAGTCGAGCTTTGTAGACAGTAACATTACTGTCAGCGTCATTCTTCTTCTTGAAGATCCATTTATTCTCTATGGCTTGCCGATCATCGGGCAAGTCAACCAAAGTCCACACTTCGTTCTCATACATGGATCCCATCTCAGATTTCATGGCCTCAAGCCATTTCGCGGAATCTGGGCTCATCATCGCTTCCTCATAGTTCGTAGGTTCATCATGGTCAAGTAACATCACCTCCAGAACAGGATTACCGTACCACTCTGGTGCGCACTTACTCTGGTTGACCTACGAGGTTCAGTAGTAACTTGATCTAAAGTTATATGATCATCATCATTAGCTTCCTCACTAAAGGTGTACCCAATAGTCTCTTTTGGGTATCCTATGAAGACACATTTCTTTGATTTGGATTCGAGCTTATCAGGTTGAAGCTTTTTCACATAAGTATCGCAGCCCCAAACTTTAAGAAACGACAACTTGGGTTTCTTGCCAAACCACAGTTCATAAGGTGTCATCTCAACGGATTTAGATGGTGCCCTATTTAATGTGAATGCAGCCGTCTCTAAAGCATAACCCCAAAACGATAGCGGTAAATCAGTAAGAGACATCATAGATCACACCATATCTAATAAAGTGCGGTTACGACATTCAGACACACCATTACGTTGTGGTGTTCCGGGTGGCGTGAGTTGCAAAACTATTCCGCATTGTTTCAAATGAAGACCAAACTCGTAACTCAAATATTCTCCTCCACGATCAGACCCAAAAAAATTATTTTCTTGTTACGATGATTTTCCACTTCACTCTGAAATTCTTTGAACTTTTCAAATGTTTTAGACTTATGTTTCATCAAGTAGATATACCCATATCTGCTTAAATCATCTGTGAAGGTCAGAAAATAACGATACCCGCCACGAGCCTCAATATTCATCGGACCGCATACATGAGTATGTATTATTTCCAACAAATCTGTTGCTCGCTCCATTGTTCCGGAGAACAGAGTTTTAGTGCCCATGAGGCATGGTTCTCAAGTACCAAGTGATTCATAATCAAGTGATTCCAAAAGTCCATCAGTATGGAGTTTCTTCATGCGCTTTACACCAATATGACCCAAATGGAAGTGCCACAAATAAGTTGCACTATCATTATCAACTCTGCATCTTTCGGCTTCAATGTTATGAATATGTGTATCACTACTATCGAGATTCAACAAAAATAGACCACTCTTCAAGGGTGCTTGACCACAAAAGATATTACTCATATAAATAGAACAACCATTAACCTCTGATTTAAATGAATAACCGTCTCGCATCAAACAAGATCCAGATATAATGTTCATGCTTAACGCTGGCACCAAATAACAATTATTCAGGTCAAAAACTAATCCCGAAGGTAGATGTAGAGGTAGCGTGCCGACGGCGATCACATCGACTTTGGAACCATTTCCCACGCGCATCGTCAACTCGTCCTTAGCCAACCTTCGCTTAATCCGCAGCCCCTGTTTCGAGTTGCAAATATGAGCAATAGAACCAGTATCAAATACCGAGGCACTACTGCGAGCATTAGTTAAGTACACATCGATAACATGTATATCAAATATACCTTTCACTTTGCCATCCTTCTTATCCGCCAAATACTTCGGGCAGTTCCGCTTCCAGTAACCAGTCCCTCTGCAGTAGAAGCACCCAGTCTCAGGCTTAAGTCCATACTTGGGTTTCTTCACTTGAGTAGCAACTTGTTTGCCGTTCTTCTTGAAGTTCCCTTTCTTCCCTTTGCCCTTCTTCTTGAAACTGGTGGTCTTGTTGACCATCAACACTTGATGCTCCTTCTTGATTTCTACCTCCGCAGCCTTTAGCATCGCGAAGAGCTCGGGAATTGTCATATCCATCCCTTGCATATTTAGTTCATCATGTAGCTCATGTAGCTTGGTGGTAGTGATTGAAGAACTCTGTCAATGACACTATCATCAGGAAGATTAACTCCCAGTTGAGTCAAGTGGTTGTGGTACCCAGACATTCTGAGTATATGTTCACTGACAGAACTATTCTCCTCCATCTTGCAGCTGTAGAACTTATTGGAGACTTCATATCTCTCAATCCAGGCATTTGCTTGAAATATTAACCTCAACTCTTGGAACATCTCATATGCTCCATGATGTTCAAAACGTCGTTGAAGTCCCGGTTCTAAGCCCCAAAGCATGGCACACTGAACTATCGAGTAGTCATCAACACGCAACTACCAGGCATTCACAATGTCTGCAGTAGCCGGTGCGGGTGGTACACCTAGCGGTGCTTCCAGGACGTAATTCTTCTGTGCACCAATGAGGATAATCCTCAAGTTACGGACCCAGTACGTGTAATTGCTACCATCATCTTTCAACTTAGCTTTCTCTAGGAACGCATTAAAATTCGACGGAACAACAACACGGGCCATTTATCTACAATAACATAGACATGCAAAATACTATCAGGTACTAAGTTCATGATAAATTAAAGTTCAATTAATCATATTACTTAAGAACTCCCGCTTAGATAGACATCCCTCTAATCATCTAAGTGACCACGTGATCCAAATCAACTAAACCATGTATGATCATCACGTGAGATGGAGTAGTTTTCAATGGTGAACATCACTATGTTGATCATGTCTACTATATGATTCACGCTCGACCTTTCGGTCTCAGTGTTCCGAGGCCATATCTACATATGCTAGGCTCGTCAAGTTTAACACGAGTATTCTGCGTGTGCAAAACTGGCTTGCACCCGTTGTATGTGAACGTAGATCTTATCACACCCGATCATCACGTGGTGTCTCGGCATGACGAACTGTAGCAACGGTGCATACTCAGGGAGAACACTTATACCTTGAAATTTAGTGAGAGATGATCTTATAATGCTACCGCCGAACTAAGAAAAATAAGATGCATAAAGGATAAACATCACATGCAAACAATATAAGTGATATGATATGGCCATTATCATCTTGTGCCTTAGATCTCCATCTCCAAAGCACCGTCATGATCACCATCGTCACCGGCTTGACACCTTGATCTCCATCGAAGCATCATTGTCGTCTCGCCAACTATTGCTATCACGACTATCGCTAGCGCTTAGTGATAAAGTAAAGCAATTACATGGCGATTGCATTTCATACAATAAAGCGACAACCATAAGGCTCCTGCCAGTTGCCGATAACTGTTACAAAACATGATCATCTCATACAACAATTTATATATCATCATGTTTTGACCATATAACATCACAACATACCCTGCAAAAACAAGTTAGACGTCCTCTAGTTGTTGTTGCAAATTTTACGTGGCTGCTACGGGTTTAGCAAGAACCGTTCTTACCTACGCATCAGAAACCACAATGATTTTTTGTCAAGTGTGCTATTTTAACCTTCAACAAGGACCAGGCGCAGTCACACTCGATTCAACTAAAGTTGGAGAAATAGACAACCACTAGCCACCTGTGTGCAAAGCACGTCGGTAGAACCAGTCTCGCGTAAGCGTACGCGTAATGTCGGTCTGAGCCGCTTCATCCAAAAATACCGCCGAATCGAAGTATGACATGCTGGTAAGCACTATGACTATTATCGCCTACAACTATTTGTGTTCTACTCATGCATATAACACCTACGCATAGACCTGGCTCGGATGCCTTTGTTGGGGAACGCAGTATTTCCAAAAATAATCCTACGATCACGCAATATCTATCTAGGAGATGCATAGAAACGAGCGGGGAGAGTGTGCGCATGTACCCTCATAGACCAGAAGCAGAAGCGTTAAGTAACGCGGTTGATGTAGTCGAACGTCTTTGCGATCCAACTGATCAAGTACCGAGCGCATGGCACCTCCGCGATCTGCACACGTTCAGCTCGGTGACGTCCCTCCTACTCTTGATCCAGCTGAGGCCGAGGGAGAGTTTCGTCATCACGATGGCGTGATGATGTTGATGATGAAGTTACCGACGCAGGGCTTCGCCTAAGCACTACACCGATATGACCGAGGTGGAAATCTGTGGAGGGGCGCACCGCACACGGCTAAGACAACTGTCAACTTGTGTGTTCTAGGGTGCCCCCTACCCCCGTATATAAAGGAGCAAGGGGGAGGCCGGGCGGGCCTCATAGGGCGGGCCCCAAGTAGGATCCCTACTAGGAATCCTATTCCTAGTAGGTTCCCAACAAGGGAAGAGAGGGGGAAGGAAGGAGAGGGAGAGAGGGAGAGGGAAAGAGGGGGGGCGCCGCCCCCTCCTAGTCCAATTCGGACTCCTCAAGGGGGGCCGGTGAGCCCTAGGGGCCCCTCCTCTCTCTCTCACAAGGCCCATGTTGGCCCATTAGTTCCCCCGGGGGTTTCGCTAACCCCCAGGCAGTCCGATATTTATCCGGTGACCCTCGGAACTCATCCGACGTCCGAATAACATCGTCCAGTATATCAATCTTTATTTCTCGACCATTTCAAGACTCCTCGTCATGTCCGTGATCACATCCGGGACTCAAAACTACCTTTGGTACACCAATACATAAACTCATAATACCGATCGTCATCGAACGTTAAGCGTGCGGACCCTATGGATTCGAGAACTATGTAGACATGACCGAGACTCATCTCCGTTCAATAACCAATAGCGGAACCTGGATGCTCATATTGGTTCCTACATATTCTACGAAGATCTTTGTCGGTCAAACCGCACAACAACATACGATGTTCCCTTTGTCATTGGTATGTTACTTGCCCAAGATTCGATCGCCGGTATCTCAATACCTAGTTCAATCTTGTTACTGGCAAGTCTCTTTACTCGCTCTGTAATGTATCATCCCGTAACTAACTCATTAGTCACATTGCTTTCAAGGCTTATAGTGATGTGCGTTAACGAGAGGGCCTAGAGATACCTCTCCGATAATCGGGTGACAAGTCCTAATCTCGATCAATGCCAACTCAACAAACACCATCGGAGACACCTATAGAGCATCTTTATAATCACCCAGTTACGTTGTGACGTTTGATAGCACACTAAGTGTTCCTCCAGTATTCGGGAGTTGCATAATCTCATAGTCATAGGAACATGAATAACTCATGAAGAAAGCAGTAGCAACAAACTAAACGATCATCATGCTAATCTAACGGATGGGTCTTGTCAATAACATCATTCTCTAATGATGTGATCCCGCTAATCAAATGACAACTCATGTCTATGGCCAGGAAACTTAACCATCCTTGATTAACGAGCTAGTCACGTAGAGGCATACTAGTGACACTCTGTTTGTCTATGTATTCGCACATGTACTAAGTTTCCGGTTAATACAATTCTAGCATGAATAATAAACATTTATCATGATATAAGGAAATATAAATAACAACTTTATTATTGCCTCTAGGGCATATTTCCTTCAAGGGGGACCTGCCGGTAGTCGAATGTCTTGCACGGTTGTCGGCGTACTCGGCGATGGGTAATAACTCCTCCCACTCCTTAATGTTCTTCTTGATCAACACGCGTAGGAGAGTGGATAGCGTTCGGTAAGTGACCTCCGTTTGGCCGTCGGTTTGTGGATGGTATGCCGAGGAAAATAGGAGCTTGATTCCGAGCTTGGCGCATAGTGTTTTCCAAAAGTAGCTTAGGAATTTAATGTCGCGGTCCGACACGATAGTCTTGCACTCCATGTACACACAAGATTTCCCTACAAAACAGATTGGCAACATGTGAAGCATCGTCTATCTCATTGCATGGAATAAAATGTGCCATCTTAGAAAAACGGTCCACAACAACAAACACGGAACCCTTTCCATTTTGAGTTCTAAGCAAACCAAGCACAAAGTCCATACTAATATCTTCCAATGGTTGATACGGAATAGGAAGGGCCATATAGAGACCATGGGATTGAGCTGTAGACTTAGCTTTGCAACATGTAGAGCATCGGTTGGTTTAGCGGGAGACGTCGCGGAATATCTTGGGCCAAAAGTAGTTCTTGGTGAGCGTAGCAAATGTCTTTTCGCGTCCAAAGTGACCCATAAGTCCTCCACGGTGAGCCTCTTGCAAAAGCAACAAACAAAGAGAAGACTCAGGGATACATAGTTTGTTTGCTCTCATAAGATAATCATCGTTGATGTAATATTGTTCCCAAGATGTATGTGTCAAACATTTGGCATATGGAATAGCAAAAGTAGGATCATGCGCATACATGTCTTTTATGTGCTTAAAGCCAATACTATTCAATTAAAGTTTAGTGACAAGCATGCATTTGCAGGAAATAGCATCCGCCACAACATTCTCTCTACCTTTAATGTACTTGATGACATAAGGAAATGACTCGGTAAACTCACTCCATTTGGCATGTCGCTTATTCAATTTAGTTTGACCCTTAAGGTATTTAAGCGTTTCATGGTCCGTATGGATGACAAATTCATGAGGGCAAAGATAATGTTCCCCTCATGCAAGACTCGCACTAAAGCATATAGCTCTTTGTCATAGATGGGATAATTGAGTTGTGATCCGAAAAGTTTTTCACTAAAGTAGGCAATTGGGAGCTTCTCTTGCATTAACACACCTCCTATACCATTGCCACTAGCATCGCAATGAACTTCAAAAGTTTTATGAAAATTGGGCAAAGCAAGCAAAGGAGCATGTGTAAGAAAATTCTTAAGCTCATGAAATGCGGTATCTTCGGATGTTCCCCAAACAAATGGTGCATTCTTTTTACTCAAGGCATGCAAAGGGGATGCAATAGTGCTAAAGTCCTTACCGAATCTACTATAGAAACTGACTAGGCCAAGGAAACTACGCACTTGCTGCAAGTTAGTTGGTTGTGGCCAATTTTTAATAGCATCAATTTTATCTTCATCTACATGAACACCCTTAGATGACATAACAAAACCCAAGAAAATAAGCTTATCAACACCAAAAAGGCATTTGTCCATATTAGCATAAAGGCCCTCTTTTCTTAGAGTTTGCAAAATGGTCCTAAGATGGGTGACATGATCTTTTAGAGACATGCTAAACACAAGAATATCATCAAAGTAGACCACAACAAATACGCAAATGTAAGGGCGAAGAACATAATGCATTACACGCATAAAAGTGCCGGGTGCTTAGGATAAGCCCATAGGCATAACTAGCCATTCATACAAGCCAAACTTGGTTTTGAAAGTGGTTTTCCATTCATCACCTTCTTGAATGCGGATTTGGTAATAGCCACTTTTAAGATCAATTTTAGAGAAAATGGTGGCTCCACTAAGCTCATCTAGCATATCATCAAGGTGAGGAATAAGATATTGATAGCGAAGGGTGATAGCATTGATGGGACGACAATCAGAAAACATGCGAAAAGTACCATCTTTCTTGGGCACAAGAATAACCGGTACGACACAAGGACTTAAGCTTTCACGTACATGCCCATTGTCAATGAGTTATTGTACTTGCCTTTCTATTTCCTTAGTTTCTTCAGGGTTGACGTGGTAGGGTGCATTGTTTGGTAGGGGTGAGCCGGGAATGAGGTCGATGCGGTGTTCATGCCTCGTAGTGGAGGTAGTCCTGGAGGTAGCTCATCGGGGAAAACATCCTTGAATTCCTGCAATAGAGAAGACAACACTAAAGGTAGATTGTGAGAGGTGTTAGTCATTGCCACATCATCTTTACACAATAGGACATAGTGCATAACACTTGATGGGTTCTCACACACTTCTCTCATGTCACTTTTGGTGGCTAATAGGACTAAGTTTTTCTTGTCGCTCATCGTGGAGGCACTCCGTTTTGGCTTGTGGCGCTCACTCTCTTTTTGGTGGTTCACTCTCTCACTATTCTCTCCATGATGGGTGGTTGCTCACTTGTCAGCAATCACTTGGCTCGGTGACATAGGTCGTCGCACGTACTCCTTTCCTTTCATCTTGAAGCTATAGTGATTGGTTCTTCCATTGTGGATGACACCGAAGTCGAATTGCCAAGGTCGTCAAAGTAGGAGGTAGCAGACGGACATAGGAACCACATCACACTCCAAAGTGTCTTCGTATGCGCCAATATTGAAGGAGACTTGAACGTCGTGCTCCACTTGGATGGTGCTAGAGTCGCTAAGCCACTGGACCTTGTAGGAACGAGGAAGCTTCATCTTAACCAATTGTAGCTTGGAACATAGCTCTTCACTTGCCAAATTGTGGCAACTTCCTTCATCGATGATGACCTTCACGGAATGCCCGTTGATGTCCGCCTTGGTGTGGAAAATATGAACCATTGGTCTTCGTCTTGTTGGTGTTGAAGCGTCAAGATCTTGGAGACAACGAGAGTGGGGCTCGAATCATTGTCACAGAAGACTTGGTTATCTTCATCTTCATTCACTTGCCGGTGCATTGCCACATGCTCAAGGGCTTCCATTTCCTATTCACTCATGGAGTCATAGGCACCATCGTCGTTGGAAATCTTGGTGCAATGGTTGGTGCACTCGAAAGTCTTGTGGCCTCGGCCTCCACATCTGAACCATTTGATGGAACTCGTATTGACGGTCTCATTGGTTGGAGTAGATGATGATAAATCTATCGGCTTTAAGTTGCTTGTAGTGGGTGGATGACTTGAAGATGTTAAAGTTTTCTTGTAGCTTGACTTGTCGCTATTGCTTGTAGAAGGTTTTGTCGCAGAAGGAGGTGTCGTAGTTGTTGAAGCTTGATTGTAGGAGGTGTCGTATGACTTGGAAGAGAACTTTGCATACTTGTAGTCATCTTGCACTTGTCGCTCCGCCTAGGTAGCTTGATGCACTAGCTCGATGAGGTTTGAGTAAGGATGGAAGTCGAAGATCTTCTTGATAGGATGATTGAGTCCATTCAAGAAATTTGCCATAGTTTCCTCATCATCTTCGTGACATTAGCTTGAATCAGGGCAATCTCCATTTCCTTGTAATACTCTTCAACGGTCTTTGTGCCTTGCTTGAGGAGTTGTAACTTCTTGAAGAGGTCATGATTCTGATATGTTGGCACAAGGCGCGCTCTCATGACATCCTTCATTTGATTCCATGTTGTGATGGGTTGTTCACCTCTCGCCGCTCGGTGCTCAATGACTTGTTCCCACCAAATGAGGACATAGTCTTGGAAATCAAGGGATGCCATGGCGGTCTTCTTCTCTTCCTCATAGTTGTGCAAACGAAAGATCTTGTCGACCTTCAACGCCCATGAAAGGTACTCTTTGGGGTCACTGCTTACGGAGAACTTGGGCATGGTGAACTTGAGCTTGCCATAGCGGCGATCTTCATTGTGTTGGGGTTGATGGTGATGAGGAGGACGCTCATGCTGTGGAGGAGGATCTTGAGCCGCTTGCTCCTCATGCTCCGCTTGATTGTTTTGTCATTGAGGTTGTGGAATTCTTGCACAGTTTCTCATTTCTTGAAGATCTTCGCGATGAGTGGCTTCTTCTTGGCGCTCTCGGCGAGGGCTTGTTCCTCATGATGTTGTCTTTCTTGTTGAATGGCATCACCATCTTGTTGTTCTTGTCGATCTTGGTGGATTGGAGCTTGCTCTTGGATCCAAGGCTCATTAGCTTGTTACTGTTGGCGTACACTTTCACGGAGACGGCCTTGTAACCTATTGCCATGGAATGGGTTTTGTGGAGCTTGATGAACTTCTTAGTCTTGGCGACGATGTGAACGAACTCGAGGAGGACTAGCATCCGAAGAAGAATGTGAAGAATGTCGACTTGAGTGGATCCGTATTGAGTATGACGAAGAGGTAGAAGAACGGTTGATTAACAAGGGATGCATCTCGTCCATCCTTGCATTGCGCTCCTCTTTTTGTGCGTCGAGCTTGGTGTCGAAGTAGTCTCTTGTATGTTGCTCGGATTGTCGCAAGTCAGTGGTGAGTAAGTCGATGTGGTCGCCCAAAGCTTCTTGGTCTTGGGGTAAGGCTCTTTGGGCGCCAAAGAGGTGGTTCTTGGTGAAGAAGGTGTTTGAGTCATCATCTTGCTCGATGAAGAGTGGGTTCGAAGAATTAGTTGGCCTATCCACCATTGCAAGCAAATATGTGAGTGGAAGAAAGGAAAGAACTATACCAAATGTACCTTAACTGATGTTGAGAATGGATCAATGATCACTCAATAATATAGCAAGGAAATAGCACAATTGATATTGTATCTCATCAATTTCTCACACCTACAGAAATAAAGCCTTTGGTGGAGTTTGGTGAGGATGGTGGCACACAATTTGATGTTAATGTTAGCAAGACTCAATAATGTTGAAAAAGATTCGCAAATTCAGAATGCAACAAGTAGGCCAATAGCAATGAGTGGCACACGGAAAGATAAATGGAGCCGTGCAACCAAGGATGGAGCTCAAAATGTGGAATCCCACGGAAAATGCTCTTGTTGTACAAGCTAGAGAGATGCTAGCCCGATTGCACAATAGGCGGATATGAGACTTGTGCACAACCTACTAAGCAAAAATGCAACGACTTCTATCCCAAGTATGCTATATGTATGATGTTCCGATGATATGATCCAAGATGATCGAGTATGAGATGATGTAGTATGATGCTATGGTTCTTGCTTAAAAGCTCTTTGCTTTTCTTTCTATTTTGCTTAAAAGCTTGTTGGCTCTTTCTCTTTTGAGCTCTTTTGCACTACAAAAAAATACACTTCTGTGATGATACGTGTTTGTCACAGTAGGTCGCGTTTTTTGTCATGCATGTACATCCATGACAAATTTATGACAGAATCAAGATAATCATACCTGTGCTGTCGTAGAAGTGTTCCATGACATTACCAAAATTATCATCACGAAAGTGTCCACTTCCATGACGATAAATCACGCGTCACGTAAGTGCTTTTCGTCAAGGGTGACCGACACGTGGCATCCACCGTAACGGAACGCTGTTAAGCTATCGGGTCGGGTTTTGAATCCGATAACCCGTTAACAGCCCCGACCAATGGGGATTTTCCATGTGTAAAATCATCATTGGCTGGAGGTGACATGTGTCAGGTCCGCGTTGGCAGAGGTGTCACTCATCCAATGGGCGAGACGCGCCTATGATATGTTGACACGTGGACGGGCCCATCAAGTTTAAATGGGTTGGCCCAACTGAAGGCCCACAAGATTTTGTGGACCATAATGGGTCGGCCCAGCTAAAGGCCCACGAGATTTTGCGGACCATAATGGGCTGGCCCAGCTAAAGGCCCACAAGATTTTGCAGGCCATAATGGGCCGGCCCAAGTAAAGGCCCACAAGATTTTTTGTGTGCCATAATGGGCCGGCCCAGGTAAAGGCCCGCAAGATTCTTGCGGGTCATAATGGGCCGGCCCAGCTGTAGGCCCACAAGATTTTGAGGACCCTAGTAGGCCGGCCCATTAACTGGTTGCCATGTTTTGGGCCAAATTGTCGGTGTCAAAACCGGCGGACCTCGGGTAGGGGGTCCCGATCTGTGCGTCAAGGCTGATGGTAACAGGAAGCAAGGGACACGGATGTTTACCCAGGTTCGGGCCCTCTCGATGGAGGTAAAACCCTACTTCCTGCTTGATTAATATTGATGATATGGGTAGTGCACGAGTAGATCTACCACGAGATCGTAGAGGCTAAACCCTAAGAGCTAGCCTATGATGGTATGATTGTAATTGTGATCGGGCTTCTAAGGACCAACCTCTCCGGTTTATATAGACACCGGAGAGGGCTAGGGTTTACATGGAGTCGGTTACAAGGAAGGAAATATAATATCCGGACCGCCAAGCTTGCCTTCCACGCCAAGGAAAGTCCCATCCAGACACAGGCCGAAGTCTTGAGTCTTGTATCTTCACGCTTCAATAGTCCGGACGTTTGTACACAGTCCGGCTGTCCGGATAACCCTAATCCAGGACTCCTCAAGAGTCTCCTGAACCAGGCTTCAATGACGATGAGTCCGGCACGCAGTATTGTCTTCGGCATTGCAGGGCGGGTTCCTCCTCCGAATACTCCAAGGTAATTATCGAACACTCGAACCGTGTCCAGATCCACAAGATGATCTTCGTATGCCACCGTAGAGAGAATGATGTTTCACAAATGCAATATGCTGACAACTTTTTAGGCAACGCGACGTGTCACTACGGTCAGGTCATTATTCGAACCGTCTTTCCAAAACCAGCCACAACAAATATTGTGAGGCGGTTTCCTTGACACGTCTTGTCAAAGCAGAGATCGTGCCCCCTCATTATGGGATTCTCATCAATACGGGTACGGGTAATCCCACAACATCATTAATCGTGGCGCTTGGGAAGCAAGCGATTCCCAACGGACAAGTGGGGAGGCACACCACTTTCGTCGCCTATATAAAGGGATAAGATTTCCTCATTTTTACCCACGCCTTCTTTCTTCTCTTCCCACTCTTGCCTCCTCGAGCTCCAGCGCCCAAGCCCAAGTCTCCTCCGCACAGCTAGACATGTCCGGAGTAGGAGGCAAGTGGGTGGCTTCCACCGTCGAGGAGAAGCACATCACAGATCTTCGAGCGGCCCGATACTTGGCCGCAGACATAGCGCACCGCCTACCGGACGCTGGGCAGGTCATTCCGACCCCAGGACCCCACTAGAGAGTCGTGTTCGTCACCCACTTCGTCCGTGGACTGGGATTTCCACTCCATCCCTTCGTCCGCGGGCTCATGTTCTACTATGGGCTAGATTTCCATGATCTAGCCCCGAATTTCGTCCTCAACATCTCGGTGTTCATCGTCGTTTGCGAGGCTTTCCTCTGCATCCGGCCTCATTTCGGCTTGTGGCTGCAAATCTTCTGTGTGAAGCCGAAGATTGTACGCGGCCAACAAGCGGAGTGCGGAGGGGTCATGGTGGGCAAGATGCCTAACGTCACCTGGCTGGACGGCTCCTTTGCGGAGATCGTAAAAGGATGGCAATCGGGGTGGTTCTACATCACCGAGCCGCGCGGCGTCAACTGGGTGGCGGCCCCCGGGTTCCGATCCGGAATCTCTATGCGGCTCACCTCCTGGGAAAAGAAGGGCCTGTCCTGGGGCGATTCCACGGAGCTGGCCGGACTCAAGACATGCATCAAAAGCATGAAGGACAAGAACATCAAGCTCGTCAATGTGATCCAGGTCATGCTCGTTCGCCGAATCCTGCCCTGCCAAAGGCGGGCGGTAAATATGTGGGAGTTCGTCCCGGCCGAACACCAGACGCTTCGGAAGCTCTACGGCATGACGCACAAAGGCGCATGGAAAGTGTTGTTCAAGGCCTCCGAAGTACCTCCTCCCACATCCGAGGACCGCGGACTTCATGCAGCGCGGCCCCCGAATCCGGTGAGTTTTGGGACCACCACCGGGTTTAGTTTTTTCCCAATACATTCATGGGGTAGTTTTAAGTATTTATATATATTTGCCTCAGGACTATGTGAAGAAAGCGGAGCAGATTGACTGTCCAGCTTCGTTGCCGGAAGATCCAGCGGATGCTCTCCTGACGGAGATGCTAGTCCCGACACCGTACAAGGTGCCGGAGAGGAAGGCCGAAAAGAAGGCCCCGGGGACCAGGAAGGGTCTCCGGCGTAAGGTTGCGTCTGAAGACGACGAGGCGGACTCCTCCCACGAAGGGGAGGAGGAAGAAGAAGAAGACGCCCCCTCCGGGAAGGATGAGGGGCCCGGCAAAGCGGGCCAGGGGGCTGGAATAGGCCCTCGGCGCAAGGTCGTTATTCCTCTGTCGTCAAATGACGACGATACACATTCCTCCCGTGGAGGCGGGGGGAATCAAGAAGAAATTCCACCTCCCCGCACTAGGGGGGAGAAGAAGAGAAAAGCCGCCCCGGAGGGGGAGGCTGGGGCGTCCAAGAAGGGGAAGGTAACCCTTCCGGACTATTCCGCCACGGCCGCTTACAACGAGGAGGGGTGGCTGCCCCGGGGGAAGCCCCCGGTGCGATCGTAAGTGTCCACATCCTATCATGGTTTCACTTCATAGTTTTTATACTTATAGTGCCGAACATATATGCAGTCCGGCCAGGGCTCACCCCGAGGAATCCTCCTCCGGGTCCCTGAGCGATTCGGCGATAAATTCGCTCCCGACGGCCACTACCCCTCCACACGCGGATGACACGGAGGTGTTGTCCCGAAGGCTCTCAGAGCAGGGGGAGGTGACTCTGGAGACGCCCCATGGCGGGATTCCAGATGTCGGGCATGCGGGGTTCAAGATCCCCGCGGATCGCGTCGACGAGAGCGGCAACAAGGCGGACTCCCGATCAAACACTGCCCCAGAACCTCCAAGGGTTTCGGACTTGGGCAGGCAACCCCTCGTTAAGGAGGGCGAGCCGCCCGTGCCGAGGACTTCCGTCGCATCAACGGCGCCGGATAGTCTGGTGGAAGCGCTTTGAGGCGCTTCCATGGAAGAAGAGAACCGTACTCTTATGAGTGCGGTGATTAAAAAGGTCCTGTCTGCCAAACGCGGACTAACCGAAGCCTGCACAAGCCTCCTGACGGGCTTTGAGGTAAGTAATAAAAATGTATAAAATTACCACCCGATAGGTAGTAGCCCCTTATACTCTGTTTGATGTTTGGAAAGAAAAGCCAAACGGAGGGTCAATTATAATCCGCAGGAGTCTAATAATAAGTATTGTTGTGAATAAGCGGTATGTTGCTTGTCGCTGCTCAGCCCGCCGAGGTTGCCGAACTGGAGCGGCACCTGGAGCAGGCTCAAGGAGAGCTCGTCCTTGCGAAGAGGCAGCTCGAAGAGAACAATGGTAAGTAATTCCCGCTCTTATGCGTTTAAGGATATGCAGAATTGATGAGTCTAATACCTAAGTGTCGTGACCATGTAACAGGGGCCACCGCCGAGGTGGCGTCCCTGAAGAAGGCGCTGTCTGAAGCCGAAAACAAGGCGGCCTCGGAGTGTAAGGAGCACGAAAAGCAAAGTGCTAGAGTGGGTGTGACGCCCGGATAATTAGGCCACAGTAATCCCGCGTTAACGATGCCACGTCACCTCGGTTACTGTTGCTAACCTCGTGTTAGTTCGAAACCGATTCAAATTCAAATTCAAAATCAATCAAACAACAAAGGTTTTCAAAAGTTAAAACTAAAATGTTCGAGAGGTGACATATAATGCATAGGTAATTATGGTGATGAAACCACATTTTTATAAAATGTTTAAATGCTCAAAGGTAAATAAAACAGCAAAGAAAAGAAATTAATTAAATGCCTTTTGTATTTTGTAAAATATTAAACTATTTTATTTAGCTGTCCAAATTAATGTGGCAAGGGTATCTTTAACATACCATATTTAGGTGTTCTTCTCACATTCTACAAAATTGAAATAAATTAATAATTTAATAAAACCGAAAAGAATAAATAAAAGAAAAGGAAAAAGAAAACAAAAGGAAGAAGAATAAAAGAGAGACTCTCTCATTGGCCACGACCCAAAGAGGCCATCGGGTCAGCCAAAGGCCCAGCCAAGACCCCACCCCCTCCTCCATATCCCCACCAGGAAACCCTAGCCGCCACCCGCACACCCCCTCCCTCGTCCCCACGTTCTCTCTCTCCCACTCCCGATCCAATCGGGACCGATCGATCCGCCAGCGCTACCCATCACCGCCGCTTGAATCCACCTCGCGGCACCCATCCCCGCGCCGCCCGCCCTCACCGCCTCCTCCTCACCTCACCCCAGTCGCCATTGCCGCGCTTTCACCTCGTCGGCGCCGTGCGTTCGAGGAACCGCCGCCTCCCGCCGGGCAGGCCGTCCTCGACCTCCTCCTCGCCGACCCTCCCTCTCCCTGGCCCCCCTCGCCCGATTTGGATCGGGAGGGGGCTGTCCCGATGTCGCCGGCGCCCTCGACAACGCCGCCCCGCCGCCAGGAACCTCCTCGCTGGATCGCTCCTCTCTCCGCCGTCCCCACACCCTCACCCCGCTGCCCGTGCCCTAATCCCCGGACGTGAGCTCCCTCCTTCTCTTCCTCTGTCGCCGTCGTCCTCCCCCCCAGCGCCTTGCCGGAGCTCACGCCCTGCCGCCCTCGCCACGCCCGACGCAGCGCCGGCACCGCGACCCTTCCAGTGCGCTCACCCGCCTGCCGCTGCCATTGCCGTCGCCAACCGTGGCCCCGACGGTCGGCGCCCGATCCGTGCCCGGCTCGCCTTCACAGACTTGTCAGCCGACGGGCGCCCACGCCGTCACGCCGCCCCGGTCGGCCTCCTGGGCCACTGACGTAGGGCCCCACACCCCTAAAACGGAATTAAAAAAACTGAAAATGAAAAGGTTTTTAATAAAATTATTAATTAGTTAATTAATTAATTAGTAAATTAATTAAGTTAACTAATCATGCTTAAATAATCTAATTAATTAGTTAATTTAATTAAAACAGAAATTAATTAGCTAAACCCTATTTAAACTAAATAAAGGTATGACATGCGGGACCCACACGTAGTTTGACCGATCAACTGCATAGTTGATCGCTGATGTCGACATGATGTCATGTCGACGTCATCTTTCACTATTCGGATAATGTTGAAATAAATAATTAAATTCCAGAAATTAATAAAATCTTTATAAAATCATATTAAATAAACCGTAGCTCGGATCGAAAAACTTTATACATGAAAATTGCTCAGAACGACGAGACGAATCCGGATACGCAGTCCGTTCTGCCGCCACACACCCCTAACCTATCAAACACGCAACTTTCCCCCCTTCGGATCATCTGTCCGAAAACACGGAACACCGGGGATACTTTCCCGGATGTGTCCCCCCTTAACCGGTATCACCTCATACCACGTTAGGGCACGCCTAGCATCGTTACTTGACTTGTCATGCATCGATATGCATCTGTTTACATGGTATTCATTGTTTCTTCCCCCTCTTCTCTCCGGTAGACTACGAGACCGACGCTGCTGCTGCCCAGTTCGACTACGGAGTTGACGACCCCTCTCTCTTGCCAGAGCTGAAAGGACCTTTGTCTCGACGGCCCTCTGGATGGATCTTTGTGGCGGAGCGACAGGGCAGGTTGAGACCGCCTAGGAGAGAGGTGGGCCTGGCCCTGTTCGGCGTTCGCGGATACTTAACACGCTTAACGAGATCTTGGTATTTGATCTGAGTTGGCTACGAGCTTATACGCACTAACCAACTACGTGGGAAATATATGGGCACTCGGCGTCGTGGTATCACCAAGCACTTGAGACGTCGGCTGACAGGCGCGCTGGCCGGGTGGACTAGAACGCCACTAGGCTAGGTCTGCTTCGGCCGCCCTACAATGTGCAGTGTGCATTGGGCGATGGGCCCAGCACTGTGGCGCTTAGGTTTAGACCGGCGTCTTTGGCCTCTCTGCTGAGCCTAGGTGGGGCTGCGACGTGTTGATCTTCCGCGGCGGGCATGACCCAGAAAGTGTGTCCGCCAAATGGGATCAAACGTGTTGGGTAAGTTGGTGCACCCTGCAGGAAGTTAATCTATTCGAATAGCCGTGATCTTCAAGAATGTGACGACTTGGAGTTGTACCTTGACCTTATGACAACTAGTACAGAATAATTAATAAAACACACACTTCCAAGTGACAGATACAACGGTGGTCGCTCTCTCTCGTGGATACAAGGAGGGATCACGGGTAGGATTATTGCTATGTGATGTTACTTGGAGGACTTCAACCTACCCTCTGCTACATGCTGCAAGACGAAGGTGACGAGCGTAGTCTTCGATAAGACTAGCTATCCCCTCTTATTCCGGCATTCTGCGATTCAGTCCACGGATATGGCCTTTTACACATATATCCATGCATATGTAGTGTAGATCCTTGCTTGCAGTACTTTGGATGAGTACTCACGGTTGCATTGTTTCCCCTTTCCCCTATCTCTACTCGATTGCTGCAACTGCATCGATGGAGCCTGTGAGCCAGACGCCACCATCGATGGCGACTACTACACCGGAGGTGCCTACTACTACGCAGCAGCCCGGCGACCACTGTGAGTAGTTTAGGAGGATCCTGTGCAGAGGCATGCGCCTCTTTCGATCTCAGATCCCAGTTTGTGCTAGCCTTCTTAAGGCAAACTTGTTTAACTTATGTCCGTACTCAGATATTGTTGCTTCCGCTGACTTCGTCTATGATCGAGCACTTGTATTCGAGCCCTCGAGGCCCCTGGCTTGTATTATGATGCTTGTATGACTTATTTTATTTGTAGAGTCGTGTTGTGATATCTTCCGTGAGTCCCTGATCTTGATCGTACACATTTGCGTGCATGATTAGTGTACGATTAAATCGGGGGCGTCACAAGTTGGTATCAGAGCCGACTGCCTGTAGGAATCCCCCTTCCAACTCCTTGGCCGAAGTCGAGTCTAGACTTTACTAAACTTTTACTAACATGGATGTGTGCCTTACGGGCCCACGTCGCCATTGGGTGGTATTAGGATCTTTTACTCCTCGACCTTTACTCTGGGCCTCTGATCTCTCCTCTATTCGGGTTAAATGAATTTTACTAAATCTAACATTAGGATCTCGTTATCACTTTCACCCGGAGAGCCCCTTATTACTGATGACCGTCACGCACTGTAAGACCACGAAGATACTCTCCGCCGTTAACTCGAGAACTTGTGTTCATCGCGTTTGCAATTCCTTCCACCGTAAACCCTTATGGACAACTACTTGCAATTGTTATTCTTACCCTCATCCCCAGTTGGTCTTGTTATTACAAGATACCCTGAAAAACTTGTCGTTGTTTCGATAACCCTTTAAGCTTACTGACGTGATGTTCCTTGTCACCTGAATACCCCTACGGTTAATTCTCGCACTTATCGAGTATCCGCTCATCCCCCAGTTGTTCCTGTGTTACACAAAAGTCTTCGAAATACCATTCGATATTCGAAAATCGTCGTAAACCTATTGCTCGAATTTCTTGTTTGCTTTCATTATGATTAATCCCATAAGTATAGTAATCATATTGGCATCCTTCGTCACCATCATTTTTGAGACCGTTGATCCAATATGTTGTGAATGTTCACAATCATCAGTCGAGTCCTAGGATTATCTTTCAGGCTCAGACGTCATTTTGAACATGAGCTGGATCATGAACAATCAAATTACCATCGATGGTATCCCTAAGTCTACTCAACTTATCCATCCTTAAATCGTATGCTTGCTTCTGATCCCTTGATTTGAAAATCACAATCCCTTTGTTATTTAAACATTGAATTATTCAGATGTTCTATAAACCGATGCATTTGCATTCCTTCTTTCTCCGATTGGGTATCGATAGTCACCTCAGCTCCACTATGGATCGCCATATCCACTGTTGGATTATTATATCCGATAGTGTCCTTCATAATTAATCACCTTGTGAGTCCTTCTCCGATACATAATGCCTTTGTTAAATTGTATCCTTTCCTTTTTGTCATACATGCTCGCTTTAGCTGGTGATACTTACTCTTGAAGCTTATGGTATATGTTCAGAAGAAGCCCGATGGGATTGAACCAACGCCTTCCCTCATCGGTGTGAACCCGAAAGATTTCACGAAGTCATACTTATCTGGTATTGCACCAGGTAAAACTTTCAACAACTAATGTCATCTTCAAATACGAGAGGTGAATGGGAGATTATGCATTGAGGAAGTGGGAGTCGACCTTGAACTTTGTGTTCATGCCCATGGACGCCATGATGTATATCCTATCATGGAAGCTTCTTGTAATAATAACTATTTCCTTGTTAACTAACATATGGTATCTCGTGAATTGATCCCTTGCAGCCGTGGTTCCGACCATGATTGTTCTTCCTTGATTCCATTTCTCGGACAAGTTAAAACAATTGTCTTCTATGGATCAATACACCAGTCCAACCTTTACTTTGATCTTGTGTCGAGTATTACCCCCCTGGTGTCTCGAGATTATCATGGAACTGCATAACTTCTTATGAGTTCTTCATCAAGTGCTACCTTCCCACTGATTCAAATTTTTTCACGGGCTCTGAATTACTAAACACTCAGACACCAATAGCTGAACCGAGTCCGCACTACGGTTCAACAACCCTTCGGTAAGCTTCTATAAGTACGAGTTTGTACCCGATCACATCATTCCTAGCCTGATCGGCTATATCATTATCATGCTAAATTTTAACTGTGCTACCGGGTCCTTCTCCTCGGAGCACAAAATTCGACGGTGAGCTAATCTTACAATCGATCTTCCTCGTCATACCGTTGTTCCTTGGACAGCAAGCTTGATTTCGAGTTTGTGTCCTACCCATGGTTCCAATAACCTTCCGCTTCATTATTCCTTTGACTTGATGTCGTCACTGATTGATTACATCTTCATGAAATCTCTCGACAAATGCGTCGTGATCATCATCAACCTTATGAGCTCTTCCAGATATCAATTGAGTTCATGATGAGAAATACCATCCTTGCCCCGATGATTTGTGTTACCTTTGACCACTTACTTGCCTTCCGCTCAACACAAACTTGTTCGTGTTTTGAGTTATACCTTGAGATCCCTACTATCCAAAGCATTTGTTCTTTCTTACCTTGGAGTATTACCATCTTTTAGTATCAAGGATGTTGTGAGGACTGCTCCACCTCTTAAAGAGTTCTTGGTATAGTGATACTACTCACCATCACCACTCTTTCATGGTCCTCGTGTTGATTCCAACCGGGGTACCAACAAGTGAACGGTGCTGTTTGGATCCTGCACTTCTAGCAACCCTATTGCTTTGAAGTTAATAGTCGGCCGTTCATTCTTAGTCTATTGATTATTGAATCACCATTCCGACATTGGTCGTGCAACCCAACCCGTATTTCGGGCGCACTGCTCAACCAATGTTTAATTATGTATGTTTTCCTCGAGCATATCCCATTATATCGCTTAATCGACAGATGTTATCCCTTATCCACATAATTGTGGAGATCCATCTTTTGGATACCTCGTTGAATTATCGCTGAGTCCATCAGCCACCTCATCATCCTCTCCTTGGGTTAATGATGAACTCTTGTTAACGGAAATCACTTCTTAGTTCATTTCCCGAGAATCTTACAGTGTCATCCCGTCAATTTGTGTTGCACCTTTCTTCTCGTGCATCCCTGAGCACGAGGTATCTGACACCCATCATATCTGAATCTCCATCAGATATGATGGTTGGAACATATTTTCAAGAGTTATAACATTGGTCCTTTGATGACCCGGTAACATGATGTCATGCCTAGCACCCCCCCCCCCTAGGTGGAGGACCTATTATTGTAGTATCCTTTTTAGCAAGTTTAGCCATTCTTCCCTGAGGAAATTGTAAGACTTATCCTACAAGTTGTTCCTAATGGATCCTTCCTATATCCAAAGGCTGACCTTTGCTTGAAGACCATGTCAATGCTATCTCAAGCATGTCTCGGTACTCTGGTTTTCAACAAGACCTTTTGAAGCCCAATGCTAAATGTTTCCTGCTCAATTATCCAAACACCGATGTGTGGGTAATGTCATGAAAATTCTCTCCCTACCTAAAGAGTTTTCTACATTATATCCTGTCATGGATATCATGCTCTGCTTATCCTTGGGAAGGATATACCCACGAAAGATGTGTTTAAACACATTTTCCTTTCCATTGTTCTGTTTAAACGTAATAATCACTTTTCCTTTCCATTGGTTTGTTTAAACCTTCTTGTGATCTATATAATATAAGCGGTAATATCCTCCTTATGTAAACACCTCGGTGTACCATGTTGTCCGGTGTAACCTCCTGTTACTATTGTTGATGACATTCCGGTAGCCACTGATGGACGAGAACTTTGCCTATTGGTCCGCCTCGTTCAACAAGCAGGAATTGGTTCTCTTCGTCCCTCGCCCTTGGTACCGATGTTGTTGCCGACATAACTGACGGGCTATCCTCTGACATGCCTTACTTACATGATCGTGCAAGACGTCATCACCCTTCTTACTTTTAAACCACATGGTGGGCCCATAACCCACAGTTCTACAGGATCGAAACCTGACTCTCCTGCACCCCCTCTTCCCAAGGTTGTTCCTCGCGTGTGGCCTCGTATGTAATTCATGGGCCACCGTCCCAAGAGATCTATTTTGGTAGCAGACGCAATACTCAATCTCATTGCTCTGGACCCCTTTCGCATGTTGTTTCAGACATCGAACAATGGCCTATCCGCTTGAAACTTCTCATGGTACCTTCTTACTTTACTCTCGATATTTTCTTAAGTTCAATTCGAGAGTTACTTCCTACCCCATTCCCTGAGTTATGTACCAGATAGTCAACCTGGTAAGGCCCGCCCTTCCCGAGTCTTCCCCCATATCCTTTTACGTAAGTAATGCGATGAAGATCCCGAAGAAAGGATGACAACTTCATCATTTTGACCTGAAGCAGAAGTATGAAGGCATCAATATATTGGATTGACCTCTTCGGGAAGAGCAAGCCAGGATGAGAAGACCCGCTATATTCGTTACCAAACCTTTCCCCCTTACTCCCCTCTTAAATCTCGGGACGAGATTTCTTGTAGTGGAGGAGAATTGTGACGCCCGGATAATTAGGCTACAGTAATCCCGCGTTAACGATGCCACGTCACCTCGATTCTTGTTGCTAACCTCGTGTTAGTTCAAACCGATTCAAATTCAAATTCAAAATCAATCAAACAACAAAGGTTTTCAAAAGTTAAAACTAAAATGTTCGAGAGGGGACATATAATGCATAGGTAATTATGGTGATGAAACCACATTTTTATAAAATGTTTAAATGCTCAAAGGTAAATAAAACAAAGCAAAAGAAATTAATTAAATGCCTTTTGTATTTTGTAAAATATTAAACTATTTTATTTAGCTGTCCAAATTAATGTGGCAGTGGTATCATTAACATACCATATTTAGGTGTTCTTCTCACATTCTACAAAATTGAAATAAATTAATAATTTAATAAAACCGAGAAGAATATATAAAAGAAAAGGAAAAAGAAAACAAAAGGAAGAAGAATAAAAGAGAGACCCCTCTCATTGGCCACGGCCCAAGAGCCATCGGGTCAGCCAAAGCCGCCCAGCCGCATCCCCACCCTCCTCCATATCCCCACCAGGGAAACCCTAGCCGCTACCCGCACACCCTCCCTTGTTCCCCGCCCCCCACGTTCTCTCTCCCACTCCCGATCCAATCGGGACCGGATCGATCCTGCCCGGCGCTACCCATCACCGCAGTCTGAATCCACCTCGCGGCACTCCATCCCGGCGCCGCCCGCCCACATCACCGCCTCCTCCTCACCTCACCCCCGAAGTCGCCCGCCCGCTGCTTCCACCTCGTCGGCGCCTGCGTTCGAGGAACCGCCGCCTCACGGGCAGGCCCTCGACCTCCTCCTCGTCGACCCTCCTCTCCTCGCCCCCTCGCCCGATTTGGATCGGGAGGGGCTGTCCCGATGTCGCCGCGCCCTCGACAACGCCGCCCGCCGCCAGAACCTCCTCGCCGGATCGCTCCTCTCCGCCGTCCCCTCACACCCTCACCCCGCTGCCCAGGCCCTAATCCCCGACGTGAGCTCCTCCTTCTCTTCCCTCTGTCGTCGTCGTCCTCCCCCAGCGCCAGCGTGCGGAGCTCACGCTCGGGCCGCCCTCGCCAGCGCCACGCCCGACAGCAGCGCGCCCGGCATCATGACCCTTCCCGGCGCTCACCGCATCTGCCACGCTGCTGTCGCCGCCAACCGTGGTTCCCGACCGGTCGGCGCCCGATCCGGCGCCTCGGCTCTGCCTTGGCCCGGGTCAGCCAGGCGCCCACGCCATACCACTGCCTGGCCGCCCGGTCGGCCTCTGAGCCACGGCGTGGGGCCCCACACCCCTAAAACGAAATTATAAAAAAAACTGAAAATGAAAAGGTTTTTAATAAAATTATTAATTAGTTAATTAATTAATTGGTAAATTAATTAAGTTAACTAATCATGCTTAAATAATCTAATTAATTAGTTAATTTAATTAAAACAGAAATTAATTAGCTAAACCCTATTTAAACTAAACAGTGTATGACATGCGGGACCCACACGTAGTTTGACCCAGTCAACTGCACAGTTGACTGCTGATGTTAGCATGATGTCATGCTGACGTCATCTTTAACTATTCTGGATAATGTTGAAATAAATAATTAAATTCCAGAAATTAATAAAATCTTTATAAAATCATATTAAATAAACCGTAGCTCGGATCGAAAAACTTTATACATGAAAATTGCTCAGAACGACGAGACGAATCCGGATACGCAGTCCGTTCTTCCGCCACACACCCCTAACCTATCAAACACGCAACTTTCCCCCTTCGGATCATCTGTCCGAAAACACGGAACACCGGGGATACTTTCCCGGATGTGTCCCCCCTTAACCGGTATCACCTCATACCACGTTAGGGCACGCCTAGCATCGTTACTTGACTTGTCATGCATCGATATGCATCTGTTTACATGGTATTCATTGTTTCTTCCCCCTCTTCTCTCCGGTAGACTACGAGACCGACGCTGCTGCTGCCCAGTTCGACTACGGAGTTGACGACCCCTCTCTCTTGCCAGAGCAACCCGGCAAGCCCCCCCCCCTTGATCACCAGATATCGCCTATTCTACTCTATACTGCTTGCATTAGAGTAGTGTAGCATGTTAATTATTTCCGTTATAACATACTGATGCATATCCTGTCCTTGTTACTACTGTTGTTACCTTTACCGCAATCCTACATGCTTAGTATAGGATGCTAGTATATTCATCTGTGGCCCTACATTCTTGTCCGTCTCATTGCTATACTATCGGGCCTTGATCACTCGGGAGGTGATCACGGGTATATACTATATACTTATACATGATACATGTGGTGACTAAAGTCGGGTCGGCTTGTGGAGCACCCGCGAGTGATTCACGGATTGGGGGCTGAAAGGACCTTTGTCTCGACGGCCCTCTGGATGGATCTTTGTGGCGGAGCGACAGGGCAGGTTGAGACCGCCTAGGAGAGAGGTGGGCCTGGCCCTGTTCGGCGTTCGCGGATACTTAACACTCTTAACAAGATCTTGGTATTTGATCTGAGTTGGCTACGAGCTTCTACGCACTAACCCACTACGTGGGAAAGATATGGGCACTCGGCGTCGTGGTATCGGTAGAAGCACTTCAGACGTCGGCGACGGAGCGCGCTAGCCGAATTGGACTGAACGCCACTAGGCTAGGTCTGCCTTTGCCGCCCTCGCAACATCTGAGGTGTGCATTGGGCGATGGGCCCCACCCACTGTGCGCTTAGGTTTAGACCGGCGTGTTGGCCTCTCTGTTGAGCCTAGGTGGGGCTGCGACGTGTTGATCTTCCGCGGTAGGGCATGACCCAGAAAGTGTGTCCGCCAAATGGGATCAAACGTGTTGGGTAAGTTGGTGCACCCTGCAGGGAAGTTAATCTATTCGAATAGCCGTGATCTTCGGTAATGTGACGACTTGGAGTTGTACCTTGACCTTATGACAACTAGAACCGGATACTTAATAAAACACACCCTTCCAAGTGATGATACAACCGGTGGTCGCTCTCTCTCGTGGATACAAGGAGGGATCGCGGGTAGGATTATTGCTATGTGATGTTACTTGGAGGACTTCAACCTACCCTCCTGCTACTGTTGCAAGACGAAGGTGACCAGAAGCGTAGTCTTCGATAAGACTAGCTATCCCCCTCTTATTCCGGCATTCTGCAGTTCAGTCCACGAATATGGCCTTTTACACATATATCCATGCATATGTAGTGTAGATCCTTGCTTGCGAGTACTTTGGATGAGTACTCACGGTTGCATTGTTTCCCCCTTTCCCCCTATCTCTACTCTATTGCTGCAACCAGACGATGGAGCCCAGGAGCCAGACGCCACCATCGATGACGACTACTACACCGGAGGTGCCTACTACTACGTGCAGCCCGCTGACGACGACTAGGAGTAGTTTAGGAGGATCCCAGGCAGGAGGCCTGCGCCTCTTTCGATCTGTATCCCAGTTTGTGCTAGCCTTCTTAAGGCAAACTTGTTTAACTTATGTCTGTACTCAGATATTGTTGCTTCCGCTGACTCGTCTATGATCGAGCACTTGTATTCGAGCCCTCGAGGCCCCTGGCTTGTATTATGATGCTTGTATGACTTATTTTATTTGTAGAGTTGTGTTGTGATATCTTCCCGTGAGTCCCTGATCTTGATCGTACACATTTGCGTGCATGATTAGTGTACGATTTAATCGGGGGCGTCACAAGTTGGTATCAGAGCCAACTGCCTGTAGGAATCCCCCTTCCAACTCCTTGGCCGAAGTCGAGTCTAGACTTTACTAAACTTTTACTAACATGGCTGTGTGCCTTACGGGCCCATGTCGCCATTGGGTGGTATTAGGATATTTTACTCCTCGACCTTTACTCTGGGCCTCTGATCTCTCCTCTATTCGGGTTAAATGAATTTTACTAAATCTAACATTAGGATCTCGTTATCACTTTCACCCGGAGAGCCCCTTATTACTGATGATCGTCTGCTGCACCAGAAGACCCTGAAGATACTCTCCACTGTTAACTCGAGAACTTGTGTTCATCGCGTTTGCAATTCCCCTTCCACCGTAAACCCTTATGGATAACTACTTGCTATTGTTATTCTTACCCTCATCCCCAGTTGGTCTTGTTATTACAAGATACCCTGAAAAACTTGTCGTTGTTTCGATAACCCTTTAAGCTTACTGACGTGTTGTTCCTTGTCACCTGAATACCCCTACGGTTAATTCTCGCACTTATCGAGTATCCGCTCATCCCCCAGTTGTTCCTGTGTTACACAAAAGTCTTCGAAATACCATTCGATATTCCGAAAATCCTCAGAAACCTATTGCTCTGGAATTTCTTGTTTGCTTTCATTATGATTAATCCCATAAGTATAGTAATCATATTGGCATCCTTCGTCACCATCATTTTTGAGACCGTTGATCCAATATGTTGTGAATGTTCACGATCATCAGTCGAGTCCTAGGATTATCTTTCCGGCTCAGACGTCATTTTGAACATGAGCTGGATCATGACCAATCAAATTACCATCGATGGTATCCCTAAGTCTACTCAACTTATCCATCCTTAAATCGTATGCGTTTGCTTCTGATCCCTTGATTTGAAAATCACAATCCCTTTGTTATTTAAACATTGAATTATTCAGATGTTCTATAAACCGATGCATTTGCATTCCTTCTTTCTCTGATTGGGTATCGATACTCACCTCAGCTCCACTGTGGATCGCCATATCCACTGTTGGATTATTATATCCGACAGTGTCCTTCATAATTAATCACCTTGTGAGTCCTTCTCCGATACATAATGCCTTTGTTAAATTGTATCCTTTCCTTTTGTCATCCATGCTCTGCTTTCGAGCTGGTGATACTTACTCTTGAAGCTTATGGTATATGTTCAGTAGAAGCCCGATGGGATTGAACCAACGCCTTCCCTCATCGGTGTAAACCCGAAAGATTTCACGAGTCATACTTATCTCGTATTGCACCAGGTAAAACTTTCAACAACTAATGTCATCTTCGAAATACGAGAGGTGAATGGGAGATTATGCATTGAGGAAGTGGGAGTCGACCTTGAACTTTGTGTTCATGCCCATGGACGCGATGTATATCCTATCATGGAAGCTTCTTGTAATAATAACTATTTCCTTGTTAACTAACATATGGTATCTGTGAATTGATCCCTTGCAGCCGTGGTTCCGACCATGATTGTTCTTCCTTGATTCCATTTCTCGGACAAGTTAAAACAATTGTCTTCTATGGATCAATACACCAGTCCAACCTTTACTTTGATCTTGTGTCGAGTATTACCCCCCTGGTGTCTCGAGATTATCATGGAACTGCATAACTTCTTATGAGTTCTTCATCAAGTGCTACCTTCCCACTGATTCAAATTTTTTTCACGGGCTCTGAATTACTAAACACTCAGACACCAATAGCTGAACCGAGTCCGCACTTTCACGGTTCAACAACCCTTCGGTAAGCTTCTATAAGTACGAGTTTGTACCCGATCACATCATTCCTAGCCTGATCGGCTATATCATTATCATGCTAAATTTTAAGCGTACTACCGGGTCCTTCTCCTTAGAGCACAAAATTCGACGGTGAGCTAATCTTACAATCGATCTTCCTCGTCATACCGTTGGTCCTTGGACAGCAAGCTTGATTTCGAGTTTGTGTCCTACCCATGGTTCCAATAACCTTCCGCTTCATTATTCCTTTGACTTGATGTCGTCCTTTGATTGATTACATCTTCATGAAATCTCTCGACAAATGCGTCGTGATCATCATCAACCTTATGAGCTCTTCCAGGATATCAATTGAGTTCATGATGAGAAATACCATCCTTGCCCCTGATGATTTGTGTTACCTTTGACCACTTACTTGCCTTCCGTTCAACACAAACTTGTTCGTGTTTTGAGTTATACCTTGAGATCCCTACGATCCAGCATTTGTTCTTTCTTACCTTGGAGTATTACCATCTTTTAGTATCAAGGATGTTGTGAGGACTGCTCCACCTCTTAAAGAGTTCTTGGTATAGTGATACTACTCACCATCACCACTCTTGAGGGGTGCTCCGCACTCGCTTGACTGTGCTCGAAGTTGTTGTCGCCGGATTAGTTTCTCGGAGAAGGCCGCATTGTACTTCCACCGCAAGGGCTGCAGTATGTTCTTCTGTTCGTAGGGAGCGGTCCATATTTCAATTCACCGTTATGACCCCGTGTGGTCCTGGCATCTTGAGCTTGAGATATGCGTAGTGTGGTACCGCATTGAATATGGCGAATGCGGTTCGTCCAAGCAGTGCATGGTAACCACTGCGGAAGGGGACGATATCGAAGATTAACTCCTCGCTTCGGAAGTTATCCGGAGATCCGAAGACCAGTTCCAATGTTATAGAGCCCGTACAGCGGGCCTCTACTCGAGGAATTACACCTTTAAAGGTGGTTTTAGTGGGCTTGTTCCTTGAAGGGTCAATGCCCATTTTATGACCGTGTCCCGGTAAAGCGGGTTCGGTCGCTGCCACCGTCCATAAGGACGCACGTGAGGTGAAATCCGTCAATGATTGGGTCTAGCACCAATGCGGCCGAGCCGCCGTGACGGATGCTAGTAGGGTGATCCCTACGATCGAAAGTGATCGGACAATCTGACCATGGGTTGAATTTGGGGGCGACTGACTCCATCGCATAGACGTCCCTTAGTGCCCGCTTCCGTTCCCGCTTGGGGATGTGCGTGGCGTAGATCATGTTGACCATTTTCACTTGGGGGGGAAATTTTTTCTGTCCCCCCGTGTTCGGACGTCGGGGCTCCTCGTCATCGTCATTTGCAGCCCTTGTCCTTGTCTTCGGCGTTTATCTTGCCGGCCTGTTTGAAGACCCAGCAATCTCTATTGGTGTGGTTGGCTGGCTTGTCCGGGGTGCCATGAATTTGGCACGAGCGCTCCAGTATGTGGTCCAGACTGGACGGTACCTGATTATTTCTTTTGAACGGCTTCTTCCGCTGACCGGGCTTGGATCCACTGAATCCGGCGTTGACTGCCGTGTCTTCGGTGCTGTCACCGTTATTCCGTCGCTTATGTCTGTTACGCCGTGGTGTGCCGTTATTGTCGCGGCCATCCGAATTGCCAGGTACGTGGCGTAGTCTTTCTTGCGGGCCAACCAATCTGTCCTCGCCGCATAAAGCGGGTCATTGGTGTTGTGAGAGCTGCCATGGACTTGGGTTTTTCCTGGCTGAGGTGTCGAGCGAGCCACTCGTCATGGATATTATGCTTGAAAGCCGCTAGGGCTTCGGCGTCCGGACAATCAACTATTTGGTTCTTTTTAGTTAGGAACCGAGTCCAGAATTTCCTGGCTGACTCTCCGGGCTGTTGAGTGATGTGGCTCAAGTCATCAGCATCAGGTGGTCACACATATGTGCCCTGCAAGTTGTCGAGGAATGCGTCTTCCAGGTTTTCCCAACTGCCAATGGAATTTGCTGGCAGGCTGTTTAGCCAGTGTCGGGCTGGTCCTTTGAGCTTAAGGGGACGATATTTGATGGCGTGCAGATCATCTCCGCGGGCCATGTGAATGTGGAGAAGAAAATCTTTGATCCATACTGCGGGGTCTGTTGTGCCATCGTATGATTCGATGTTTACGGGTTTAAACCCTTCTGGGAATTCATGATCCATTACTTCGTCGGTGAAAGCGAGGGAGTCTTGTGGCGCCTGCATGCCGGGCTATGTGGCTACGCAGGTCGAATTGCTCTGGGTGGCTATATTCGGCCCGGCTGAACTTGTTGAAGGTGTGTCCGGAATGATGGTCCTCGTCGCGTACCGAGGCGCGCCCCCTCGATCCGTAGATCGATCTTGGCTGTCCCATTTTGTTGCCCCGGGCCGTAGTATGTTGGCGTGGGGGTTTTGGCTGGTATGCGGACTGGTATGCCGTTTTAACCCGGCCACGAGGTGTCCGGTCAGCCGTATGGTGCTCGAGTTCGTATTCCTTGGCTGCCAGGACTTCCGTCCATCTATCTGTGAGCAAATATTGATCAGCTTGGAGTTGCTGCTGTTTATTTTTCAGGCTCCTCGCAGTGGCTATAAGCCGATGTTTGAAGCGCTCCTGCTCTACAGGATCCTCGGGCACGCCGAACTCGTCGTCGCCGAGGCTAATCTCCTCTTCGGAGGGGGGCATGTAGTTGTCCGCCTCCGGGTATTCATCTGTCGCATGTTCTTCTGGGCTGACCTGCTCATCCTCCTGTTCGGCCTGCTCGAAGGCGGGCTGATCAGGGTTGTATTCTTCTTCGGCACCATTCAGATTGTTTTCGTCTCCTGGGCCGGTATTGGTGTGGCGTGGCTTGGAGTGGTGCCGACGGCGCCCATTCTTTGCTTTTTTCCCTGAGGTTTTATCCTCCGTTGCCTCATCGCCATTTGTTTCCTTCGGAGTGTCCACCATATATATATCATAAGAAGAGGTGGTTGTCCACCGCCCGGTGAGATGGTTCATGTTCTTCTCTGCATCATCGTCCATACCGTCGATGTCTTCAGAGTCGAAGTTCAGTACCTCGGTTAAGTCATCGGCCGTGGCAATGAAGTGGGTGGTGGGTGGGCAACGAATTCCTTCGTCGTCTGCCTCCCACTCGAGCCGGACATAGTTCGGCGAAGAGTCTCATGACAAAGAGTGAGACTTTAATGACTCCAGCATGTCGCCAAAGGGCGAGTCTTTGGAAGATATCCGCAAAGGTGAACTCCATTACGGAGCCCATCCCGCCCGACAGGCTCGGGAATGTCGCGGATGGAACCAACATCCGGATCACGAATCCGGGGGTTGGTCGCGGGCCACCGCAGGTAAGACCCGTGTTCGGCTCCACCGTCGATGAGGGTGCGACACTGGGGCGGCGTCCATTCCTCCGATCCTTAGGCGTATGCCTGCTCCGGATCTAGGTCCGGAGATACTACGGGGGCGATACCCCGAGCTTCGTCCGATGGCAGGTCTAAGCCGTGCTCGTCGGGACTGTCCGGTGCTCCTGGCATAGGCCCAAATCAATCGAAGATCAAGTCACCGCGAATGTCCGCCGTGTAGTTCAGGTTTCTGAACCTGACACAGTGGCTGTGGGCGTCGATCTGCTCCAGATGGCCAAGCGAGTTGGCCCGCAGTGCGAAGCCGCCGAACACGTGTAACATCCCCAGCATCACACTACAGTAATCTCACCCTAATGAAGGTCATGTCATCATGATCATCATGCCAAAATGCCAGTTTTCAAAAATCTGCTTCAAATTCAAATTCAAATTGCATGTCAAATATTTGCTTCTTCTTTCATGCAAATAAAATAGTTCATCCTATGGCAAATAGTCCCTAGATATTTGTCATGTTGAAGCCAACATTTGTGGAATTCCCAAATTGCCCCTGGGAATTTATTATCTGGTCTAGCAGTATTTAAGATGTCCTTTTCATTTTCTAAAAATTCTTGGACAACTCCTGAAATGCCCAAACTTTTTGTGGCAGTGCTGGATATTGCAAAGTAATTATGTGACCAAGTTTCACATTTTTGAAAATCTTATGGAAGCTCAAAATATTATTAAACCCCTTTCTATAAAAAGAAATAAAAAAAGGCCACTGTGCACTGGCCTAAGTGCACAGTGCCTATAGCCCAGCCCACCACGGCCTCCTCCGACTCCCCCTGTTCTCTGTTCTAGCGACAGAGGCACGCCCGCCGTCGCCGCCGAACCCACCTCGCCGACCACGCCGCTACAGGCGCCGCGGGTGGATAAAGATCCACCTCTCCTCCCCCTGGCATCCTCATCCATTCGCCCCCCCCCCCTCGCTCTCCCTCGTTCACCCCTCTTCTTATGTGTCTCGTTCGCCCGTGCGCGGTCGTCGACGCGCCGCCGTCGATCCCGCGACCACCGCCTCCCGATCGCCTCGCCGACGCACCCTACCGCTCCGCCTCGCTCGGCTGCCTCGACTACACCTTGTCATCGAGCTCGGGAACGACCGCACGCTCGGGATCGACCTCACCTCTCCTTCTTGGTTGCCGACGCCCGCCGTCGTCTCCGTCCAATGCTGCTGCTCCTAAGCTCGCATGAGCCTTTCTTGGCCGCCCGGTGAGCTCCTCCCTTCCTCCTTTCCTCTACTCGCATCGTGCCTTTCACCGTAGCTAGCTCACCCGCAAGCCGAGCTCCGCCGTCCGCCATTGCCGACGTAGGGCTCGCCACCGAGCTCCTCCAGTCGAGCTAGTAGCTCCGACGAGCTCCTGGAGTGCCGTAAACCCTGCCTCGTTGGTTAGTTTGGCCGCTCGCGCGCTCTAACGCTGAACCCGCTCGCACCCGTACTCCGGCGCCGTTTCTACTCATCGGCGGCGCCGTTTCGGTCATTCCTGGCCCCGGCCGTCGCCTCCATCTTGCGTGCGACGTCGAACCGCGTCGAACGCACCTAGCTACGACCCCGGAAACCCCCTGTGCGCGAAACTCGACCCCTCTCCCGACGTGTGCTGCAGCGGGAGGCTCGCCGGAGCACTTCCGGCGCCGACGCCGGCGAAGCTGACCTGGCGTTGACGTATCGGGCCCGCTGAGCCACTGACGGGTGGGCCCAGTTGACTCGTTGACTGAGTCAACCCACTGACATGTGGGGCCGAGTCAATAAAACATTTTAGATAAATAGAAAATCTGTTAATTAAATTGATTAATTAATCTATTCACCAATTAGACACTGACAGTGGGCCCCACTTGATAATTAGTATTAGGTTAGTCCAATTAACATTGTTTAATTAGTCCAGTCACTGACCAATGGGTCCCACTGGACCCACAGGTCAGGTTTGACCCCAGTCAACCGTCCTGTTGACTGCTGACATCACCTCTACGTCATGCTGATGTCATATTCCATTTCTGTTAATATAAATAAATCCAAAAAATTGTTTAAACTTTGAAAATTAATAGAAAATAAACCGTAACTTGGATGAAAATGTTTTCTACATGAAAGTTGCTCAGAAAAACGAGGCGAACCCGAATACGCTACCCACATACCTGTCAGATGCCTCTAACTATCTGAACATGGAACATTTCCCCTCCGGTCATCACATAAAGTCCGAACCGGAAAACATTCCGAGTTGAATTCCCCTTCACCTATATCGTGTAGCCATGCGTTAGGTCACACCCGGCCTGACATATTGCCATGTTATGCTTTGTGATGCTATGCTTGCTTTATATTTATTGTTTCTTCCCCCTCTTCTCTCCGGTAGACCACGAGACCGATGCCGCCCCTGTGATCGACTACGTCGACGACGACCCCTCCTTGCCAGAGAAACCAGGCAAGCCCCCCCTTTGATCATCCCGATATCGCCCATTCCATTCTCCCATGCTTGCTACTGTTATTGTTTGCTCCTATTCTGATGCATAGCCTGCTTTTGTATCTGCCGTTGTACCTTACCTGCTTATCCTAAACTACTTCGTATAGGTTGGTTAGTGATCCATCAGTGACCCCCACCTTGTCCTTGTTGCCCCTGCTTCATCATTGAAGACCCGATCAACAGGATCGAAGGCCAGGCCCCGGCACCGCACATCACTTTCCCCTTAGTTGCTCGACACTACTGGGTTACTATCGAGTGCTGAGGGTGAGACATCTTCAGCACTTCTGATGTTAACCTATAGTGTAGCTATTCGGTCGTGGTCATCGAGGGTGATTTCCTCCTTAACCACTTCAGATACAGCTCTATCGTGCAACCCCTCAAGTGTGAACCTCGAGGGTGGATCCTCTTACGTACACCTTGATGATTGCATCGAGCGGAATTCACCGGGGGTGATTCGTCGGGTTTTCCCCTTAATGTTTGGACACACGGATACTTAGAACTTACAGCTGTTACTTGGAAAGACGGGTCGATCCTGAGGGGTACCTGCGTGAGCTTAATGGCGAGTGATGTGGAGTCGGGTTGACCTGGAGGGTGCCTGCGAGATAATTATGAGGCGTGGCTGGGCATTCCTAGCCCTTGCTGCAAGTCCTCGAGACGGGGCAACGGGGTCACATCTTTCGTGAGTCTCTGCTTGTTACCGTGCGTTCCTAATCCACTACGATTTGGATATTTGATCCGAGGGGCCTCTCGCCCGATAGCACTAACCATCACGTGGGCATAGTATGGGCGTTACTGCGTCGTATACATCGGTAGAAGCTTAATAGGCGTCGGCTGACTTCGGCGGTCTTGGCGCCGGGTTGGATTGCGTAAGCACCTGCCTTGTTGAAGGAGGTAGCTAGGTCTGCTCATCGGCCGCGTATGCAACGTTCAGGAGTTCCCGGGGAGATGGCCCATGACCCCTGGGGGCATAGGTTTAGTCCGACGTGCTGGCCTCTCTATTAAGCCTTGGTCGGGTTGCGGCTTATTGTTTGGCCGAGGCCGGGCATGACCCAGGAAAGTGTGTCCGCCCGGAGTTAATCGAGCATGGTGGGTAAGTTGTTGCACCCCTACAGGGAAGAAAACATCTATCGATAGCCTGTCCTACGGTAACGGACACTTGGAGTTGTATTCCGATCAATACAACTAGAACTGGATACTTGTGATGAGAATTGGATGGTGATGAGAACTGGATGGTGATGATAACTAGATAGTATGGCTCTGGGATTTCTTTCTCGCAGGGAGTCGAGAAAGGATCTCTGGCCGAGGTTGATAACACTACTACTACTTTACGTTATTCTACTCTACTCCCTCCTGCTTGCTGCAAGATGGTGGTTTCCAGAAGATGCTAGTCTTTGATAGGACTAGCCCTTCTCTCTATTCTGGCATTTCTGCAGCCCAGTCCACATATACAGCCTTCCTTTGATAATGTTGCATATGTAGTGTAGATGCTTGCTTGTGAGTACTTTGGATGAGTACTCACGGTTGCTTTGCTCCCCCTTTTCCCCCTTTCTTCTTCTTTCCGGTTGATGCAACCAGATGGCGGAGCCTAGGAGCCAGATGCCACCGCTAATGCCTACTACTACGTGGAGACCGACGACGACCAAGAGTAGTTAGGAGGCTCCCAGGCAGGAGGCCTTGCCTTTTCGATTGTTGTTGCTTTTGTGCTAGCCTTCTTAAGGCAAACTTGTCTAACCTATGTATGTACTCAGATATTGTTCCTTCCACTGACTCTTGTGTTTTCGAGCTTATGTATTCGAGCCCTCGAGGCCCTTGACTTGTAATATAAAGCTTGTATTATTTTACTTTGTGTCTAGAGTTGTGTTGTGATATCTTCCCGTGAGTCCTTGATCTTGATCGTACACATTTGCGTGTATGATTAGTGTACGATTGAATCGAGGGCGTCACAAGTTGGTATCAGAGCCGACTGCCTGTAGGTAGCCCCCCTTCCAACTCCTTGGCCGAAGTCGAGTCTAGTCTTTACAAAACTTTTACTAACCTTGCTGTGTGTCTTACGGACCCATGTCGCGATTGGGTGGTATTAGGATCTTTTATTCCTCGTCTATACTCTGGGACTCTGATCTCTCGTCTATTCAGGTTAAACTTTTTACTAACTCTAACTCTAGGATCTCGTAACCATTTCCTTCCAGAGAGCCCCTTCACTAAAGATGATCGCTTGCTTTGTCAGAAGATTCCGCAGATACTCCTCGATGTTTCTCGAGACCCTGTGCCCACTGCTTTGCAGTTTCTGACTACCGATAATCCCCGTGAATAATATCCTTGCCGCTTGCACCTTCATCCCCAGTTTATCCTGTTATTACAAGATGCCCCTAGTACTCTCTGTTGTTTCGAGAATCCTTTGTGCATTCTGCTTTGTAGTTTCTTTTGCACTGCGGATAATTCACTTAACCGGAGTTTGTTCATCCCCAGTTGTTCATATGCTTTCCTAAATACTTGGAAATACTATCTAATCTTCCAAAAATCCTCGGCAACCTATTGTTGTTGAAATTCTAGTTTGCTTGCATTATGGTTAATTCCATATTTCTAGTAATCTTCATTGACACCCTCTGTCACTATCGTTTCGAGTCACTTGATCCAATATGTCGCGAATGCTTGTAATCCTCAGTCAGATCCTAGCATTCTTCCTTCCGGCTCAGACGTCACTCCAAACATGAGCTTGTTCTTGTCAAATCGAACCTTGATTGATTGCGGATCTGTATCGATCCAACTCAATTATCTTTTGATAAGAGCCTCTGCTTCAGATCTTCTGATCTGAAAATCGTAATTCCTTTGTATTCAAGCTTTGAAGTTATCCAGTTATATCTATAACCCGATGCCTTTGCATTCTTTCTTCTTCTGGGGGAGTATCGATACTCACAACAGATCTTTTATGGACCGCCATATCCTTGGTTGGATTATTATCCGACAATGTCCTTCATATTCATTAAACTTGTGAGTTTTGCCCTGACACATAATACCTTTGGTAAATTCTATCATCTGCTTTGGTCAACCATGCTCTGCTTTCGAGCTGGTATATTTTAATCCTGAAGCTAGTGGTATATGTTCCTAAGATACCCCTACGGGTTGAACCTATGCCTTCCCTAATCCGTGTGAACTCAAAAGATATGTGAGTCTTACTCTTTTGGTACTTCGCCAGATAAATCTTCTGCACTACAATTTCTTAGAAAACGAGGAGTGAATGAAAGGTTATGCATTAAAGAAGAGGGAGTCAACCTTGAACCTTTGTGTTCATGCCCATGGACCCGATGTAGAACTTATCATGGAAGCTTCTCGTAAAAATGATTACCCCTTGTTATAAGTTCATCTTGTATCAGTGGTTTGATCATTCATAACCGTGGTTCCGACCATAGTTTTTCCTTAATTCCATTTCCCGGACAAGTAAAAATACTTGTCTTCTGCAGATCATTTCATCTGTCCAACCTCTATTTTTTATCTACCTCGAGTATTGCCCCTTGTTATCTCGAGGATATTGTGTCATTGCACTACCTCTTGTAATTCTCATTGGAATGATACTTCATCACATCATTCCTAGCCTGATCGGCTATATCATTATCGAGCTAATTTTAACTGTGCTACCCAATCCTTCTTCCCGGAGCACAACTTCCGACGATGGGCTAAGCTTACGTCGATCTTCCTCATCTTATCATTTCACCTTAAAAAACAAGCTTGATTTCGAGCTTGTGTCGCACCCGTGGATCCAGTAACCTTTCGCTTCATCATTCCTTTGACTTGATGTAATCGTCGATCGTTTACCTCTTCATGAAATCTCTCAACAAAGGTGTCGTGATCATCATCAATATTCTGAGCTCTTTCAGGATATCAATCGAATTCCTGATGAGAAGTACCATCCTTGCCCCTCGATGGTTGGTGTTATCATCGACAACATTCTTGCCTTCCTACCAACACAAACTTGTTCATATAATTTTGGAAATACGTCCCTTTTGACATGTCGATGGATTGATGTTGAACCCATCGGCCACCTCCTCTTCTTTTCCCTCATAAAATTGCATGAGCTGTTCTAGACATTCCTGATGGATCCTTTGTGTTCCCAAGATCCGATCTTTACTTGATGATCATGTCAATGCTATCCCGAAGCATGGCTGTGGTACTCCGAACATCATTAAGAACATTGGAGGCGCAATGCTAAATGTTTCTTGATCACCTATCCAAACACTGTTGTATAGGTAACGTCATGAATGTCCTCGCCCCCTTTACCAAAGTGGTTATCTACTTGCTGCCCTTTCTTGTATATCCTGCTCTCCTTTGTTCTTGTGAAGGATATACTCCAAATACATGTGTTCAATTTGATAATCACATTTTTCCTTTCCATTGTTTTGTTAATCTTTCTTGTGATCTATATGATATAAGCAGTAATATTTCCATGCTTATGTAAACACCTCGGTGTACAACACAATCAGTAAGACTCTGTTATTGTTATTGATGACATTTCGGTAACCACCGATGGACGAGAACTTTGCCTATTGGTCCGCCTCGCCTTGCGAGCAGGAAAATGGTTCTCTTCATCCCTCGCCCTTGGTACCAAAGTTGATGCCAACATAACTGACAGTCTATCATCTGACATGCCTCGCTATCAGCCCCCTTTCTACTTTTAACCCACATGATGGGCTCATAACCCACAGTTCCACAGGATCGAAGCCTGACTCTCCGGTACAACCTTGGTGCCGAAGTATCTTATGCTCTTGGCTTTGTGTGTTATCGCGAGCCACCCTCCGAGAGATGATCTATTCCCGATGCTCTGAACCCTTCTCACACTCTGTTCAGGTATCGGTCGTTTGTCCATTCGCTTGAAACTTCTTATTGTACCTTCATATTTTGCTCTCGGCGTTTTCTTAAATTTCAACTCGAGAGATACTTCTGTCACATACCCTGCATTGATCACCAGACAATTCACCCTATAAGGGTCAGTTCACCTGAAGTTACTCTTTACTTCCCCACTTAAATCTCGGGACGAGATTTCTTGTAGTGGAGGAGATTTGTAACATCCCCAGCATCACACTACAGTAATCTCCCACCAATGAAGGTCATGTCATCATGATCATCATGCCAAAATGCCACTTGTCCAAAATCTGCTTGAAATTCAAATTCAAATTGCATGTCAAATATTTGCTTCTTCTTTCATGCAAATAAAATAGTTCATCCTATGGCAAATAATCCCTAGATATTTGTCATGTTGAAGCCAACATTTTTGGAATTCCTAAATTGCCCCTGGGAATTTATTATCTGGTCCAGCAGTACTTAAGATGTCCTTTTCATTTTCTAAAAATGCTTGGACAACTCCTGAAATGCCCAAACTTTTTGTGGCAGTGCTGGATATTGCAAAGTAATTATGTGACCAAGTTTCACATTTTTGAAAATCTTATGGAAGCTCAAAATATTACTAAACCCCTTTCTGTAAAAAGAAATAAAAAAAGGCCACTGTGCACTGGCCTAAGTGCACAGTGCCTAGAGCCCAGCCCACCACGGCCTCCTCGCCTCCCCCTTGTTCTCTGTTCAAGCGACCGAGGCACGCCCGCGGTCGCCGCCGAACCCACCTCGCCGACCACGCCGCTACAGGCGCCACGGGTGGATAAAGATCCACCTCTCCTCCCCACAGCATCCTCATCCATTCGCCCCCCCTCGCTCTCCCTCGTTCACCCCTCTTCTTCTTTGTCTTGTTACGCGTGCTGTGACCGACCAGCTGCCCGTCGATCCCGCGACCACCGCCTCCTGATCGCCTCGCCGACGCGCCCTACCGCTCCGCCTCGCTCGGCTGCCTCGACTACACCTCGTCATCGAGCTCGGGAACGACCACACGCTCGGGATCGACCTCACCTCTCCTTCTCGGTTGCCGGCGCTCGCCGTCGTCTCCGTCTAATGCTGCTGCTCCTAAGCTCGCACGGGCCTTTCTTGGCCGCCCGGTGAGCTCCTCCCTTCCTCCTTTCCTCTCCTCGCGCCTTGCCTTTCACCATAGCTAGCTCACCGGCAAGCCGAGCTCCGCCGTCCGCCATTGCCGTCGTAGGGCTCGCCACCGAGCTCCTCCGCTCGAGCTAGTAGCTCCGACAAGCTCCTGGAGCGCCGTAGACCCCGCCTAGTTGGTTAGTTTGGCCGCTCGCGCGCTCTAACACTAAACCCGCTCGCGCCCGTACTCCAACGCCTTTTCTACTCATCGCCGGCGCCGTTCCGGTCGTTCCTGGCCCCGGCCGTCGCCTCCATCTTGCGTGCGACGTCGAACCGCGTCGAACACACCTAGCTACGACCCTGGAAACCCCCTGTGCACGAAACTCGACCCTTCTCCCGACGTGCGTCGCAGCGGGAGGCTCGCCGGAGCACTTCCGGCGCCGACGCCGGCGAGGCTGACCTGGCGCTGATGTATGGGGCCCGTTGAGCCACTGACGGGTGGGCCCAGTTGACTCGTTAACTGAGTCAACCCACTAACATGTGGGGCCGAGTCAATAAAACATTTTAGATAAATAGAAAATCTGTTAATTAAATTGATTAATTAATCTATTCACCAATTAGACACTGACAGTGGGCCCCGCTTGATAAGTAGTATTAGATTAGTCCAATTAACACTGTTTAATTAGTCCAGTCACTGACCAGTGGGTCCCACTGGACCCACAGGTCAGGATTGACCCCAGTCAACCGTCCTGTTGACTGCTGACATCCCCTCTACATCATGCTGACGTCATATTCCATTTCTGTTAATATAAATAAATCCAAAAAATTGTTTAATCTTTGAAAATTAGTAGAAAATAAACCGTAACTCAGATGAAAATGTTTTCTACATGAAAGTTGCTCAGAAAAACGAGGCGAACCCGAATACGCTACCCACATACCTATCAGATGCCTCTAACTATCTGAACATGGAACATTCCCCCTCCGGTTATCTGTATGACACAGGTCCGGAACCGGGAAAACATTCCCGGTTGATTTCCCCCTTCACCTATATCGTGTAGCCATGCGTTAGGTCACACCCGGCACAGCATATTGCCATGTTATGCTTTGTGATGCTATATTTGCTTTATATTTATTGTTTCTTCCCCCTCTTCTCCGGTAGACCCCGAGACCGATGCCGCTTCGTGATCGACTAACTACGTCGACGATGACCCCTCCTTGCCCGAGCAACCGGGCAAGCCCCCCTTTGATCATCCCGATATCGCCCATTCCATTCTCTCATGCTTGCATTAGATTTTGCTACTATTATTGTTTGCTCCTATTACGATGCATAGCCTGCTTTTGTATCTATTTGTTGTACCTTACACCTTATTACGAACTGCTAGTATAGGTTGGTTAGTGATCCATCGGTGACCCCCACCTTGTCCTTGTTGCCCTGCTTCATCATTGAAGACCCGATCAACGGATCGAAGACCGAGCCCGACACCGCACATCACTTTCCCTTATTTGCTCGGCACTACTGGGTTACTATCGAGTGCCGAGGGTGAGACCTCTTCAGCACTTCTGATGTTAACCTATAGTGTAGCTATTCGGTCGTGGTCATCGAGGGTGATTTCCTCCTTAACCACTTCCGATACGGCTCTATCGTGCAACCCCTCAAGTGTGAACCTCGAGGGTGGATCCTCTTACGTACACCTTGATGATTGCATCGAGTGGAATTCACCGGGGGTGATTCCTTGGGTTTTCCCCTTAATGTTTGGACACACGGATACTTGTACCTTACAACTGTTACTTGGAAAGACGGGTCGATCCTGAGGGGTACCCGCGCGAGCTTAATTGTGAGTGATGTGGAGTCGGGTTGACCTGGAGGGTGCCTGCGAGATAATTACGAGGCGTGGCCGGGCATTCCTAGCCCTTGCCGCAAGTCCTCGAGACGGGGCAACAGGGTCACATCTTTCGTGAGTCTCTGCTTGTTACCGCGCGTTCCTAATCCACTCACGATTTGGATATTTGATCCGAGGGGCCTCGGCCCGATAGCACTAACCATCACGTGGGCATAGTATGGGTGTTACGCATCGTATACATCAGCCGAAGCTTAATAGGCGTGTCGGCCCGGTTGGCCTTGCTAGCGGGTTGGATCACGTAAGCACCTGCCTTGTTGAAGGAGGTTGCTAGGTTTGCTCATCGGCCAGACGCAACATGCGGGAGTTCCCGGGAGATGGCCCATGACCCCTGGGGGCATAGGTTTAGTCCGGCGTGCTGGCCTCTCTATTAAGCCTTGGTCGGGTTGCGGCGTATTGTTTGGCCGAGGCCGGGCATGACCCAGGAAAGTGTGTCCAGCCGCAGTTAATCAAGCGTGGTGGGTAAGTTGGTGCACCCTTGCAGGGAAGAAAACATCTATCAATAGCCTGTCCTACGGTAACGGACACTTGGAGTTGTATCCCGATCAATACAACTAGAACTGGATACTTGTGATGAGAATTGGATGGTGATGAGAACTGGATGGTGATGATAACTGGATAGTATGGCTCTAGGATATCTTTCTCGCAGGGAGTCGAGAAAGGATCTTCGGCCGAGGTTGATAACACTACTACTACTTTACATTATGCTACTCTACTCCCTCACCTTGCTTGCCAAGATGGTGGTTTCGAAGATGCTAGTCTTCGATAGGACTAGGCCTTCTCTCTATTACGGCATTTCTACCCCATCCACATATACAGCCTTCCTTTGATAATGTTGCATATGTAGTGTAGATACTTGCTTGCGAGTACTTTGGATGAGTACTCACGGTTGCTTTGCTCGCCCATTTTCCCCCTTTCTTCTTCTTTCCGGTTGATGCAACCAGATGTCGGAGCCCAGGAGCCAGATGCCACCACCGATGCCTACTACTACGTGGAGACCGACGACGACCAAGAGTAGTTAGGAGGCTCCCAGGCAGGAGGCCTTGCCTTTTCGATCGTTGTTGCTTTTGTGCTAGCCTTCTTAAGGGAAACTTGTCTAACCTATGTCTGTACTCAGATATTGTTGCTTTCGTTGACTCTTGTGTTTTCGAGCTTATGTATTCGAGCCCTCGAGGCCCCTGGCTTGTAATATAAAGCTTGTATTATTTTAATTTGTGTCTAGAGTTGTGTTGTGATATCTTCCCGTGAGTCCTTGATCTTGATCGTACACATTTGCGTGTATGATTAGTGTACGATTGAATCGAGGGTGTCACAACACGAAGACCAGTCCGGGGAGGAAAGTCTCGCCCTGGACAGCGTCGTTGAAGATGATTGAAGGAGCCATCGAGTCTGACGGCGACGACACAGAGGAACTCTCAATGAAAGCACCAATGTAGGTGTCTAAATCGGCGGATCTTGGGTATGGGGTCCCGATCTGTGCGTCAGGGCTGATGGTAACAGGAAGCAAGGGACACAGATGTTTACCCAGGTTCGGGCCCTCTCGATGGAGGTAAAACCCTACTTCCTGCTTGATTAATATTGATGATATGGGCAGTACAAGAGTAGATCTACCACGAGATCGTAGGGGCTAAACCCTAAGAGCTAGCCTATGATGGTATGATTGTAATTGTGATCGGGCTTCTAAGGACCAACCTCTCCGTTTTATATGGACACCGGAGAGGGCTAGGGTTTACATGGAGTCGGTTACAAGGAAGGAAATATAATATCCGAATCGCCAAGCTTGCCTTCCACGCCAAGGAAAGTCCCATCCGGACACAGGCCGAAGTCTTGAGTCTTGCATATTCACGCTTCAATAGTCCGGACGTTTGTACATAGTCCGGCTGTCCGGATACCCCCTAATCCAGGACTCCCTCACAAATGTCGGCCCATATTTGATCCGGTCCATTAATGGCCTGCCACGCTCCGGGCCTAATAGCCATATGAGATCCGGCCTGTTAAAAGCCTACCATGTTTTGGGCCAAATTACGGCACATATCAGGTCCGGCCCTTTAAGAGGCTTTGGGCTCAATTATGGCCCATATCAGATTTGGCCCGTCAACTGGACACACTATGCTTTTGGGCCCACTTGCTAAAGGCCCACTTAGTAATTTGGCCTGATATTAGTTTTGGCCTGTTAAGGGCCCGTTTAACATTTCGGCCCTATATTAATTTTGGCCTGTTAAAAGCCCGTCATATAGTTGGGCCTAACTACGGCCCGGTTTGCATCCGGCCTGCTCGCAGTCGATATCTGATTGGGCCAAACAAGGACCGAGACAATTTTGGCCTGTTAAAAGCCCGTGATTTGATTCGCACAATCATGGGCCGGGGTTCATTTCGGGCTGCTGCGTAACTAGTAGGAATTAAGAACAAACCTACTCTATACAATAAAGAAATTACGACATAGTAACTAAGAATAAACCTACACTATACAATAAAGGATTTAAGGTATATTACATCCATCGGGCACCGAAGTTCGCCACCAGTGATCATAAAGCGCAACGAAGAAGCAGATTACAAAAACTAGGCACCATTGCAGCGTAACAAAATAATACTGAACCGAGACCACTTCTAAGACAGTTCAAGAAAGGTTAGCCTTATGGTGAACTGAAACGAAGGCTGTGAGAGACCGGCCTAGCATGTCGGTCATAGCTTCCGTGTGTAGCTGTTTAGCGATGAGGTTCTCATTGGTGTTCTCCGCAATCTTTCTTAGAGATAGGACTTCAAGTCGAAGTTGAGTTGCGTAATGCCTTTTACGCTAGAACTTGGGACTGAAGAAGTCGAACTGATTCGCATAAACGAATTACAGTGAGCTTGTCTAACTGTTAGTCTCAAGTAACTTGAACACTGCATCAAGACAAGACTTTGGGGTTGTCGCGCTATCTTCAAGATGTTTTGCCTTCTTTGCTTTGCAATATATGTTGGGTTTGTCTCACAGCCTTCAAGCAGACTTGTGCATGCTATCGGGCATATCACCCCAAACAAAGCGTAGAGATGACAGGTTTTGCACGTGTATAAACAAAGATGATAAATGTTACATTAATTCTATCCAATTTCAAATTAGAAAATAAAGAGTATGTTCAAAATATCAATAGCATAATTTGGCATTGTTCATAATGCGGGCAGCTTCACCACACTCTTTGGATTGCCATGTCAACATAACAAGCATAGATGAAGGGCAAAGAAAATCATTGTATCTATTTTGGATAATGTGCATGGCATGTTGTTCATATCATCGACCACATCGGTAAGATAAAACAGGAGATGACAAGGTGCAAACGTGGGCTGCTTCACCACACACTGGATTATAGATCCACAAAAACAAGCACGCATATAGGGAGTATTAAGTAATGTGCATGGTATGAATAAGGAATTTGGTTTTACAAGTAAAACTTAGAACTTACAGTTCTTACGAACATGCATTTTGGTAGAAACAGCAAACTAAACAGCAGTAAATGACAGGGAGTATTAGCAAATTAAACTGCAGTTGAGGATAAAGGCTTTAGAAGGACTGACTTACATTAACAGTTAACACCGGCTTTATAATGCCCTTCTACATGTCAAGGGAAGGATAACTCAAGAATTTCAGCACAGAATCTTCTTCATAAGCATTGCCTGTACTCTACATTTTGTAGAGAGTAATTATAGATATGATAATGTTGGAAGGGATAGAGGATAGTGAAGATAAGATGCAGATTGATACTACATAATCAACTACCAATCCCTGGAAGTACAAGCGTTAAAGGACAAAATGTACTGACAAGAGCAATGGGCTACACTTGACCTTGGCATTGTCATGTATTCTACTTGTTGGTAAGATTAAATATAGATTTGATCTTTTTAGTAAATGGTGGGCGAGGAGATAAGATGCAGAATGCTACAAAATGAACCAATCCCTCTTCCCATAATACAAGAGTGTTTTGAACAACGTGTCTTGTACAAAACGTTCTTATATAATGGGACGGAGGGAGTAGCTGTGAATGTAAGTATAGTGATAGACCACGTTCAGTCCTTAAAAGAGGACTGCAGAGCTAAAGCTCTTCAAAAGCATTGGGTTGATTCTAAATTTATGTAAGAGTCCATACGAATCTTATAATGTCCACCAAATGGACGATTACGAGGCTAACATGTGCAGTGATGCTACATAATCAAACAGCTATGAAAGTAAGTATGGTCATACAGGGCAAGAGGTACTCACAAGAGCAATGCAGGTGTGCAGTATAGTTGCGAGATTCTGTGGTCCCTTGAGAACGAATGTTCTTCTGCTAACAGTTTTCATATAAGTGAGACATTAAGGCAAATGCAGAAATGTAGTTCAAATTGTGATGTGATATCATAGACAGTACCTTACGCTGCAGCCGAGACCAATGTGTAACAAGATTATTCCAGTCACCATCAGATAAATGTAGCACCGGAGACTTTACAGAAATTTCGTTCAGAGGCTTGCCATCGAAGTGCGCTTGCCTCAGGTAGGAACGATACTTCATCAACGAGTGCTTGAAAAGCGAACCAACCCTTGCTCGTCATCACAATCCGGTTGCTCCTCGCCTATTTAAAAGAATGAAATCTTGTGTCTTCATCGCCAGAAACATATGCAGATCTTGACCATGAATAACATTAGTACATTACTTACACGTAAGTTGCGGAGGAAGAATGGAAATTGTTCTACGTTATGCGGTATAATCTTTCCATGAAGGAAAGATGCACAAAGTTCGACAACAACATAAGCTTCGTCTTCTATTCCGGGAAGAAATGGAACAGGGTCCTATTTGCTGCAATTGGGGCTCTCTACGGTTTGAAAAGGGATTTGGCAACTGGATTTGGTGTACTCTTTCTTTGGAATGGGGTTTTCGTCGTCAGACAATTTGGTGCTATGTCAACTGGATAATCATATTGTTTCTTTGCGGTTGGGGTCTGCTGAGTTGGGGCATCGAAATGACCCGATGTAGTAGGGATAGACTACTGCTAGAGTTGGGGTATTTTGTGGGTCGTGATATTGCAACTACACCTAATGGGCTATTTGATTTATCAGGTGCCACTACCTTTTCCAAATACTTTGCTTGTGCTCCTCCATGATCAGCAATCGCCTCTTCCTTTTGAGCGTCGATACACAAGAACAACATTTGAATGGATAAATATGGTATGATGACGGATGGAATATGTACCGAAAATGGATAGGCAGGCGTATTCACATACACGATGTGTAAACTAAGCTAATGGCAGTTCAACAAAGTAGAAGCAATGCAAAGCATCGGTTGCAAGATATGTGCGAGCAATGTAACCTTGGAAAGTTAGAGCAAGTACCTTGATGGGTGAATAAGATAGGGCATCTTCCTCTCGACTCCTCCACTAGGGAGCTACATTGACTTAGGTCTCCCTCTAGCTCGTAATCACTGTTAGAATCATATTCGAGCATGAATCAGAGGTGGAGAGCGTTTGCATTGCATTGCATCCGGACTTGATTTCAGTCCCTTAATGCCAAGTTTGGACAGCCATGGCATTGTTACGCTTTATTCTTTTCATGCGCGCAAGCTCATGATCATTATGATGCTGTTAGAATCTGAGATTCATGAAAACATAAAAGTAGTCAGATTATCTATGGAATGCATTATGGATTCAACTCGGAGAGTGTCTCCCTATAAACCCCCTGCATATGCAAAGTTCACCTCCCCAACCGTGCCGACTGCACCACACACGAAATACAAACCCCTTATGTCTCTATAACAGTGTGCACACATTTCAAAACTGAAGTAGGAACATTAGAATCATATGAAATTAGTATTTGAACAAATAAACTAAGCAATTATGAGTGGGCGTAATGTTTAGCTTCAAGGGTGGAGTGTTGGTAGTGCGACACAAAGCAAGTAGGCAGATTGTATTCCATGTAAAAGATCGAAACCTATGTAAAAGCTGGAAATGACACTTTCTTTCTATACAATGCGATTGTTAGTTACCCACACATGATGGAAGAGATAACATAGAGAAGTACTATTCACTCATGTCTACGGTTCCAAAGATTTAGAAACAGGTGGTCCACCCTAAAAGAATATTGACAACAAATATGACAAGGCAAGTATAGATGTAGTGAATCAATAATTTACTTGTGAGCTTACTAGGACAAGTATGCAGAATTGTAACTGCAGTAAGAGACCGTCCAAAATCTGAATGATTAAGTTTGTCTAGCACTTATTGTTTGCAACTAATCGACATGAATAATTGGATATTATATCGAATGAGTAAGAAACACAAGTAAAATTTTCAACAAACCTGGCTTGCAGTAGTAATCTGGGTCAATGTCACTACGACCAACAATCCAAAATGACTAGTTTACATTCGAGGGCGAATTTTGAAAACCACAGTGAACTTTAGAGGTACTAAAGATTACCGAAATACATCTGAACCATTAAGTGTAGGTAGCACTGAGCACACAACAAACCCTAATGACAGTCCTGCCTAATGAGTAATGAATCAATTAGAAAATGGGTGATGAGGAGTGGCTGCTAAGTGTTGAGGACGTATCTCAGGATAAATCGGGTTGGCTTGGTGGGTGTTGCACGCCTGAGCCCTGAACGGACTGGGAAGGTAGGCACGGAGGCGCGCCCGGGCAGCGGTGACGCTGTTGGGCGAGCGGCTCCTGGCCTCCTATTAGTCTGGCGTCTCCTCCTAGAGTCATGTCGTCCGGGGACGGCAAGTCGCCGGCGAGGCAAGCAGCTGGGGGCGAGTAGAGATCGGAAGCGCGCAGCAGAACAGAGGGGAATCGGGGCCTGGGATGACCCAAAATCCCAGGGTGGGCCGGCCCACCGTGGGCACCCTGTAGAGATACACACCCGAGCGGCGAACATGCATTTTCGAAACTAATTTAGGAACATTTAGCTGACCAAATACACACCCAAGTTAAGATCTATTTTCTGGTTGAGATCAAAAAGTTGAGGAGATATGAAGTACCACCTCTCTTGCGGCGCCGTGTAGGCATCAGGGGTGCGATGGCTGTCGGTGGCGTTGAAGCAGATCTGCGACGGTAGACGGGTGCATCGGGGGATAAGGTTGCGGTGGAAGATAAGGTCGTGTGAGTGGCCCCGGCAAAGAGGACGACGGCGCCGATGAAGCGAGAGGACGGATGCAAGGCTATTGGTCAATCGTCATGGATGAGAAACCTCCATCTCTAGCAGTGGACGACGCGGTCTTGGTAGGCGGTCCGGCATGGTGGAGGACGGTGGCGATGGATGTGGTGGAGGACGGCGGCGATGGATGGGGTGGCGGACGGAGGCTGGTGTGGGGATGGGGTGTTCTAGCGCAGACGGTGTATGAATGGGAAAATGGAGGGAGAGGTACAGGGAACCATGTTTTTGGGACGCGCCTGTCTGAAATATGGGAAATTTATGAACTTAGCCCCCGTTTAAAATTTGGACGTCTCGTCGGTTGGGGATAGGACGGTAATCTTGCATCTCCCAAATATTTGCCGGTAACTATTTCGGGCGAGGAGAGGGTGTTTTGCCGCCCACGGTTGGCGCCCACGGTTTATGAACGGGGCTAACAGGTAGGGCGGTTGTGTCACGTCTGATGGAAGTTACACATCTACCACTATTTAAAATATTAGCCTACATCGATTTCGGACAAGGAGAGTTTGTTCTGCCGCCCACCGTGTATGAATGGGGAATGGAGGGAGAAACAGAGGTCTTTCGAACGAGCTTGAATCAAATGAGTTTTGCCGCCCATGTTTGACACCCACCGTGTCGGAATGGGCTCAAAGGCGGTCGTGTCACGTCTAATTGAAGTTACTAACCTACCCCTATTTTGAGCAGTGGAAATAGGGCCGATGGATTGTCCGTGTAATGGGTAGACAGTAACTTCCATCTCCCAAACACTTTGCTTCGGGCAGCCGACGTGGGAGTGGACATTTTGTTGTTTCTTTCGAATTTTGGTACAATAAGCATCCATGTTTACCCTGGCAACTAAATTCGAATCCATTTTGTATTCCTATATGAATCTTTATAAATCATTGTATGTGTTTTTATAAATCTTCAAAAGGACGACAAAGATGTATTCCACTGTCATATATGAATATGGTTTACAAATGCTGATACTCAAATTCAGAAACTAGAATCCAGTTTAAGGGGAATTCGAATATTTGGAATACTTCATGCCAACTCAAATGTCACACGCAGCATATTGTGTACTCCCATTTAGATATGTACACAAGCGATGTATCAAGATTCAAATACCGAGTCAATTATTACATGATCTCTAAAACAAATGGTTTGATTGATTACATGAACAGACAACACAAAGGTTAGTCAACTATGGAAAGAACATTTCACCTATGATTTACCAAGTAGGAATTTAATTTCCTTTTTCCTTCGTGAACTTAACAAGCTGGTCGGTCTTAGCTTGCTTCATTTTGAAATCCACCAAATATTTAATGGTTGTCTTGTGTCTTTGCTTGTGATTGTGTTGTTTGCTTCCTCAACATGTCAACTTCATCTCTAAGTGCGTAGCGTAATCTCTTTCTACCACTAGTTTAGCCTCTAGAGCATCAGCAGTTGGCAATTCATAATGCACGATTGGGCGGTGCCCTTCATGGGATGATGCAACGTCCATGGGGACCTCGCTCTTTGATCTTGGGCTAACCTGTTTTGCCATTAAAGTTCCGATTGGATTCAGAAAAGTTGAAGTTAGCAAAACATCTCAACTGGGAGTTATAACAGCAAACCAGTTAAACAAACAAGGAATTAAAGAGTTTCAATTGGATGCCGAAAAGTAGTTATTAACATCATTGTAACCCACTGTTGCAGCAAAGCAGTTAAACAAACAAGTAGATATTTAAGTTCAGGCAAACAGGTAATTCTTAACAGTGAGTATCAAACACATAGATAGGCGTAGTCTACAATATGATTAACAGGCTGTGCCATTATGTAATCAGTAGCAAAGTAAATTAAGCCAAGCAACATAATTGAACAATTTTGCAATAAGTGGCTAACTAAAATTCCGAGAAGCAGGTAACTGAACTTATGCTAGTTCTTTGTACAGGCACACTGCAACTTCTTTTTTAAACACAAGGTTGTACGAAGGAGTCCATGGCATCAATTGCTTGGATACACAGTCCCAATACTTCTTTCTTCCCACCTTTGCATGGGTAAGTAGAATGGTTAATCTGGTAAGATGGTGCGTCCTTGATATGTTATATGAGGACGTGTAGTCGACTAGTTGTAGCCAAACACATCACACTGGCTTTTACTATATATTTCATGCGATTACTTTTGGCATATCGAGATCTAAGCAATCTACAATAGGATGAAAAGACTGGCATCCTTCACATTATTGGCGAACTCAGTTCATAGAAACAAGCAATTCAACCATTATGTGGGTAAATCAAAAGCGCCCCTGGAATATTTTTCACTATCCAATCATACACGCATAAAAAGGCGACGCCACCATAGGGGCTGGTATGGCGGCCGCCTCGGTGGCTGGAACGTGTGCACCTAGTTTGAGTCGCCTAGGTTGTCCCATGCTAGTTTTGTTCGTCCCAACGCACGCGCGAGCAATGTAAAAAATGAAGAAAAATGTTCCAATTTGGATGGGCCAATAACATAAGTGCAAGGCAGGCCCTATAGCAGGCTCGCGGACCAAACGAGCGCCTCCCATACCGATCGACAGCAGGAAAAATCCCAATTCATTCGCTCCAGCCTCCAGTCTGGTTCGATCCTAACCTAGCCGCCACCGACGGACCGACACAAGCAATTCCTCGCGCCATCATTGGAGGGCGGTCGCCGAACTTCAAGCGAGCGGAAGGATAAGAAGATGATGATCCAACCACAGGTGTAGCTGCGTGGGAGGCAACGGCGGCAAGACGGGCATGGCATCGAAGCTTGCACAAGCAGACGGATGCAGCTTGCAAGAGTAGCATGCGCAACGAAAGGTGTACATCACATCCCGGATTATATCTAATTCAACTCTTCAATTTCTGGCCAATATTTAAACCTGACGGTGTTGTAAAACTGCTTGTATGTAGGGAATCTATGAGAAAATGAAACCAATTTCTACTTATTTTATAACTCCCCCAATCAATACTGAATTGACTGAATCTGATGTATCTAATCAAGTTTTCGGTGCAAATATACAAGCTCATGTTGTTCTTGAGCCTGAAGTGTCTAATGAACAGACTACTAATGAAGGATTTGATGCAAACATTTTACATGCTCCTGGTGATGAACATATAGTGTCTAATGAGGGATCTAATGCAAGCATTTTGCAAGCTCCTTGAAGGATTTAGTGTCTAATGATGATCTACTATGTTCAGAGAGACAGAGATTTTCACGCATTGATGACAAGCAAATTATAGTGCATTTTCATAGCTTGAGGAAACGTCGAGGCCATCTACAAGAAAGTCCCTGTATCATGACAACATAGCATAAATACTTTTCTAATCTGTTGCTTGAAACTATTGGCATACTTGTGCAGGATAGATATATTGATATGCAGTTTGCGCCTTTGGTTATACGTGCAATTACACTTCGATATTTTCAGCCAGAAAACGAATAATTCAAGCAGGTACAGACCATGTTTGTAGTCCTTGTACACCATGTTGCATTTTGTGTTTTTTGGTGCTTGCATCATTTAGTAATTATAATCTAAACTACTTTGGATCATTAGCTAGTTTTCAAAGTGCATGTAGCTTCACATTTCCCAAGTTATGTTGATTTCCGGAGTGCAAGTTCCTTCGTATTCTTTAAGTTAAATGTTCGCCCCTGGTAACTTGAATTCATGGATCAGCCACTGCACACAAATCATACATGAATGCCAGTACGAATTAAATGAAATGCAGGGACTTACGCTAGCTCGTTGTATAGGCTCACTGCAGCTCCGCTTGCGCTTGGGATGTTCCATGTACAAGTCCATGTTACCACTTGCTTGGATGTGCAGGCCTTGTGCTCCTTGCATCCCCCTCTGCATTTTTGACACGGAGAATGGTTGATCAAATAAGAGGAATCGACCTTGATGTTGTACCGGAGGACAGATACTTACAAGGTTATACGGGTGTGCAGGATGTGTACCAGACCCCGTAGCGCCGTCATGCTTCGCTAAAATATGGATTTCTTGTTTCACATGATATCTCCAGAAGAAATAAGAGTTAAAGTCAGAGTTGCATAGGCGTGTAAGCTAAGAGAGCAGTGAAAGGATATCAACATCGTCGGAACAGTGCATAAGGGAGTGATGTGTGGATACCTAGTTCGGGCCGGCGTTTGGGCATGCTTGCCTAGCTAGAGTCTTGGGTCACTTCGAGAGCCGTCGAGGGTGATGCTGGCGTTATCGGCGCCACGGATGCAGATCTTGAGTGGCGATGGAGCGCTATGATGCGGTGGACAAGACCATTGGTGAATCCTCAAACGATTTCGCTGGGCGGAGGTGCGACGATGTGCTCGGTGAAGTAGCCTGTGAGCTGGGAGACGGCGTGGGTGAAGCGCAGATCGCGGTGGAACTCGGTGTCTGTGAGGCATGTCGGTTGCGGCGGCCGACGTTGTCGGTGGACCACCCGGTGCGGTGGACGAGGGCGTAGATGAGGTAGCTCCGGTGCGGTGGTGAAGCGCGACCGTCGTCTTCATCGTCGTCATCCGGAACAGAGGTGGGGAACGTTGGGGAAAGAGACGATGCGAGGGGCGATTGGAGGGTTGGCGACGAATTAGGGATTTGAGCAATCTGGGCGCGGAAGGGGACGGTGGAGAAGTGAGATTTTGCAGAGCTGGAATTGGGGCCGCCAGATATTTCAATCCGAAACGTGGAAGCGCGAACTTATATTGTCGTCGTCCTTTTTGGGGCGGGGGGTGGTGGCTGGGTGCTACGCGTCCATCCGACACACGCGACCACCGACAGACTATGCTTGGTGCCTTAAGGCACCTGCTTTGTGTCCATGACATGTGGGCCCAACAGTAGTGGCCCACATGTCGATGACTCCAAAGGCGCTGCCTTTTAAGGCACCAAGCAAGGCCCACCCCGACACTAATTCGGTCTGCCTGGTGTGCCTACATTTGAGAATGCAAACGAATCTTCTTTCATTTGCAAATGAATCTGTATGTATTGCCATGCCCGTGTTTTCCTTGCAATAATTAGTCATTCGAAATGAGATACTCCATCCGTTCACTTTTGTAAGTCATTTCAGACAACTTAAAATGAACTGTTTTGCACATTGTCTGAAATGTCTTCATGGTCTTATAAAAGTGAACAGAGGGAGTACTATAAATTAATTAATGAGGAGTTATTTGAAAAAAAATCGAAACGGTACCCACGCTAACGTGGATTAGAGTGTGTGTTACATAATTAGTTATTTTAATTAGAGTGTGTGTCACGTAGTTAGTTATTTGAATTAGAGTGTGTGTCACGTAGCGATCTCCAATTCTAACGTGGATTTCACATTTCACTGTATCCACGCTACTTTTTTAATACAAATTCATATGTATATGATGAACACCATGGTAGTGAGAAAACTTTTGGATGGATTCAAACATATGACCTACAAAATAGCACAACAAAACTGAGTCAATGTCAACTTTTTCAAACTTAGTATGGCATGAATTGAAATAATTACCCGTATGCCTGGTCCTTGGTTCAAATCTTACAATGTACACCGAATTGAAACATCGATATTAAGTCTCAGTACTATGTACATTCAAATGTTGTTTTAGCCCCCCACCCCAAGACAAACGCTACATACTTCCTCAGACGGGTCAATCTTCCTCTCCTAACCACCTTAGGAAGCTATCGGTTTCCAACAAACGTTCATTCTTTCTCTCCATATTTCGATCTCTAAGTCTCTCCACTACAAAGCCCCTTTTTCCACTATGTTACCAACTGTATTTACCTCACACACCCGCCATTGCACCCCATGCCGAGCTCTCTCTCTCTCCCCCTCTCCCTCTCACCCTCTCGCGCTAAATACATGCATTGCCTATCTAGCCCCCCAACCTCTCGTGCGCACGCATGCACGTTGTATATCTAGGTCACTCCCTCGAGACTGTCTCACTCTTTCTTCCCCACGGCGGGCTACACTCGCTCAATCTTGCTCTCTTTATCTGGGTCTCGTTTAACCTCGTTTTCTTTCACACACAAATGATATATCTCCCTGTTCGGGCCTCGATCGACACACTCTATACTCTCTCACGCAGATTGTCTATCTAGGTCAGTACATCCAAGCCGCCGCCACTCTTTCGACCTCATGGTGGGCCACGTTCACTCAATCTCTCTCTCTCCGTATGTCTCGATTGACCTTGCTCTTTCTCCGAAAAAAACGATATATCACCATGTTTGAGCCCAATTCGACCTATTCACATTGTATACTCTCTCACGCACATCGTCTATCTAGGTCACTCTCTCCAACCCGTCTCACTCTTTTGATTGCACGACGATCCTATGTGATCGGTTGACCTTGCTTCCTCCCACGCACAAAATATATATACTCGTCTGTGACTGGATCATCTCTCAAGCTCTATCTTACAGCCCTCGCCCTTGCCAAAAAGCTCAATCGGACAATATCTCTCCAGAGCATATATATTTGTTCAATGAATGTCGGACCACACTCACTTTGTCTCTCTATCTATATGTCTCTCGCTTGACCTCGCTTTCTCACACCGTATCTTGCACGCGTTGAAGCTAATACCTCTCCATCCCTCGCAAAGCCGGAGCTATTTACATTGCGAGGGGCACTCCAACCTTGGATTAATTTGTGTAGGCATTTATTCCGGTCGGTCTAGATTATATTTTTGTAGCATTCGGCCTACAACTACTCCAAACACCATTGCAACCCACGCAACTCCCCTAGTTGATTTCCCTCTGGCTCGGTCATCGCTCTCTCGCACGTCCTTTCTTGCCTTCAACGTCGCACCATGGTATTATTGAAAAAACTATGTTGTTCTCTTTAATTATTATAAATAAGCTACAAAACTACACACCGATAGTCCACTTGGAATGGAACAAATTTCGACCCACAAATTAAAGTTCTACAAACTACACACAGAGGGGCCCACATGTCATGAAACAAATTTGGACCCATATACAAATTAAAAATAAAGGACGAGGATCGAACATGCGACCGGGCCTTCAAGCCGCACGTCAATAGTCAACGTAATTAGAATATCAATGTTTGTTGTACCCCCTTTGTTCACATAATGTTTTTATATTACCACAGCCTAATTAATGGATAACATGTAATATTATTTTTAGTACTATTCGCCTCACTTACTGGTGGGTTCCATGTGTGCTCTCTCTCTCTCTCCTCACCTTCTGCGTTTAGGCCTTGCGGGCAAACAGGAAGAACTTCATGGGATGTTGCCGTTGACCATATCTGGACGCGTTCACAAGTCACGACACCAGTTTCACGTACTAGCAGCACTAGTCAGTGTGTACGTGCAATGCACATTAATTTGTAAGAATATTAAGTGCATGCGGATATTAACTACTAGGATATTATTTGCGTGTTGTCATGTGATTAGCACTATTTTTGGCATGAAATTAACTGCACGTTAAACGTGTTGAGCGCTCGACATTGAAGCAGTCTAGGCCGTTGGATGACAAGGAATACATGTAGCTTGATAACATTTTATATTTAATTTGATACGGCTCTAGCAGAACATTCAATCGATCAAACCATACATTTCGTTCAGTCTGACTCCGACTTTAAATTATACGACGATCGATATAAAATAAACGGAAATGATAAACATTCGGATTTTAAGCATGGCAATCCGAACGTTTTTCATGGCAAATTTAGATTACGCGGCGGCGGCGGGGGCGTCTCGCGGTGGGAAGCGGCTCCACCGCTGCTCTCGTGTCGTCGGGCCACCGACCGACGGGCGACGGGCGGCGTCTTTGCGCCGCTTTTTGGCGCATTTCACGCTGGGCGTTGCCCTAGCTTCAAGGAAGGCCAAAATGTTCTGGACTTCGTGAGCGAGTCACCGGTGGGAGGAGGCGATCGGCGTTGGTGCAAGGAAGCGGTCGACGGCGGCCATCCATGCCACCGAGGGGGAACTGCACCGCTGGGACAAAGCGGCCAATGGCGCTGGCAGAGATTCGTGCACGGGCACGAGCATAGGCGCGCCGCGTCGGTGCACGCAGCGCATGCGTACCGGCAGTGCACCGGCACTGCACGGGCGTCTTGCGCAGATTGCCACGCCAGCGCATGCGCTGCCAGGTGCACGGGCGCGTGAAAGTCGGCGGGGACCTCGTGGAACCCCATGGGATCAAGCTCGGCGACAATGTGCGGCTCCCAGCCCATCAATGCCACGGGGATGGGCGCTGGCGCAGTCAAGGCGACGGGAGCCGGAACGGGAGCGGGGACAGGCGCGACATCTTCCCGCAAGGCTAGTTCAAGCTCGTCCCAAAGCGCCTTATGTTCTTGAGACTCCGGCTGGGTGTCTTCCTCAGGAAACTGGAACACTAAGGGCAGACCATCGTGATGTGGCATGGCGTATGTTTAGGTCAGGCTAGTTGGAGGTAGACGACAGGAGAATCGGAGAGGAAGAGAGAGTATTGTAGCGATACCGGGTAGTGCGGGGTTGATTTTAAACTGCGGCGCCAGCGACATTAAAAGTGGGAGCAGTTGGGACGACGGTGGGCGGCGGAGCCTGGTCAAAGGGCTCGCCTCCGGTGAGCTCAAGACAGCTGGTCTGCTCGCACGCCTCCGACAACCGGCGCAGCCGATCTGCTTCGCATGCCTCCCGTCGACTCACACGCTTGTTTCAGACGGCACTGCCGATGAGAAGCGAGGGACTTGTGGCGGCACGTAAAGCCCACGGTTTCAATAGTGAAAGCGTCGCCTTAACATGACATGTATTTGTTCCAAAATACCTTGGCTCTTCATTTGTGCAACTTGTCATAAGCAGCTTGTCTCAAATTGAAGAAAAAACTTACAAAGTAATATTTGTGCCATATCACGTGACCATGCTTAGTTTCAAGAATTTATGCTCACTTTTGGATTTTCTGAAATTTAAGATCTAGGATTCGAAACAATATCATAACCTGCATCATGCAATAAATTTTCAAGTCGTACATCTGTCCTGTTGTATTTCTTAAGAAAGGATTTGGTCAAACATTTTGCTTAGTTAGACTTCGCATAAGTTATATATGAAAAGTAAAGGATAATCCCTCCGCATCAAAGGCATTGCACGATATATTAACTCAAGTACTAGGCATGAACAAACGGGCTCAATTTCGTGCTCATCCCGGTGTAGTAGTAGTAGTACTAGGCAATGCAGTTGACGGGTGACCTTGACGAGCGGCGATCGAGGGAATTGAACCGTGCTCGGCACACGGTAGGTAACGTTGTTCTAGTTACTAAAGCATCCCTCCGTTGTTCATCGGTAGTCATTATGGACCGGGACATGAGGGGAATTTCCTAGGGCTGGAATTCGCCGCCAGATATTTTGACTTGAAACTCGAGGCTCGACTGGTTGGGGTTGCCTAATGTGCGCATTTCCACGCACGCCACCGAAGGACCACGAGCCCGGTTTTTTAGGATCAACACGAGCCAAGGTCCTGGCTGGTACTGCGTTGGGTCCTACCATTCGAGAATACGAAAGGAACCTTTTAAATTGCCGAACGAATTTATGTGTATTACAATACCTGTATTTTCCTTGCAAATACTAATCTCAAGTGGTAATTGATTTATGACGAGTTGTTGAATTAGAGCGAGTTTGTAATATAGTGATCTCAACGTGGCTTTCACATTTCATGGTATCTCTAGTAAGTTTTCCAATGCAAATTCAAATTTAAAAGATGAACAATATGGAGGTGAGAAAACTTTGTATGTATCAAGCATATGACCACACACAAACAGAGAGAGAGAGAGACACACACGCACGAACACAACAACAATCCAATAAGTATAGTGCATCTATTTTTCCAAACCATGCATGTATGACACGAATTCAAAAATACTCCTTCTATTCCTAAATATTAGTCTTTTAGGGAGTTCAACAAGTGACTACATACAGAGCAAAATGAGTGAATCTAGACTCTAAAATATGTCTATATACATCCGTATGTGCCAGTCCATTTGAAGCCTCTAAAAAGACTAATATTTAGGAACGAAGGGAGTAAAATGTAAGACATCCATGGTCCTTAGTTCAATATTTAAAATGAACATGAAACTGAAACATGAATATTAAGTCAAGTACTACAGTACATTCAAATGGTGTGTTTAGGCGGAGCTATGATTGTCGGGGGTCCACCCCTCGACCTTAGATAAAATTGTGGAGCTCTGTTTAGGGTTGTTTAGATTATATTTGTCCCCACCCTCCCAGCCACCGATTGGTTGTGCACCCCCCACCCCTCCTCCCCGGGAGAATATCATGTGCCCCCATACCTTAGATGCTATATGCCAATACGAGTTGCTTGGAGCTTGTAGATCTGAGATATAGCAGCTCACATGATGTGTCTTAATATTTTTGCAGGAAACCTTGATGAGTTTGAGAATTGCACACAATTTGTACAAAAACTACTTAGATGCCCTTTGATCCCATATCCAACGACCTCGAAGCTCATATCACCATAGCATCTAAGATGAATGAGGACATCATATTCTCCTGTATGTAAGAATATCATGTGCTACCACACCTTAGATGCTTTGGTGATACAAGCTCTTCAGAGGCGTTGGATTTGTGACCCAACACCTCCTCGGTGGTTCGAATGGTTTTTTGCAGAAAAGCCCCAAAAGAGTTCGGCCACTGGTTAGAAGCACAAAGACTGCTCAGATGCCATTGGATCTCAGATCAAACAACCTCCAAGCTCGTATCACCGTAGCATCCAAGCTGCGATAGCACCTTATGTTTTCTCGCACGGGAGAGTATGAGGTGCTCCCAAACCGTAGATTCTATGGTGATACGAGTTCACTGAGATCTAACGGCCCACAATAGGAGGTTTGAATGTTTTTGCAATATACGGCTGATAGAGTTTGGGAAATGCGCAGAAAGTACAAGTACCACGCATGTGCCATCTGATCACTGATCATACGACCTAGATGCTCATATCACCGTAGCGGGTAATAAAGCTACGGGGAGCACCTAATATGAGCACCGGGGAGCCGTTGGATCGAAGTTGCAGCGGCACACACGAGGCATGAATGTTTTGTTTGCAAAAAAAAAACCTTTGGAGAGCTTGGAAATTGCGCATAATTACAAAGACTACTCCCAAGCCATTGGATCTCACTTCCAACGGTGTAAAAACTCGTATCACCATAGTATCTAAGCTGCGGGGTGGATGTGATATTCTATGCCACTGTCATTTTTGTTTGTAAACTTGCAAAATACGTGTAACTCGTGCCGTTACTTGTCTAACCGCGCAAGTGTTTGTTCAAAACAACCATCCTACACTGAAATATCGGAACAACACACGAGGGTCCCACTTGTAATTAATCCAATTTGGACCTAAAACTAATAAATCTAAAGACGAGATTCGAACTGGCAACCTGGACTACAAAGATTAAGTCGATAGCCTAAAAAATGAACGGTTGTTGGCTTTGTCCCATAACTTGATTTTATTTATACAGTACTTGCGTTGAGTAGAGTAGAGGGAGTGCCTCGTCAACACGTGCATGACCGTTGTCTCACTTACTGGTGGGTCCTGTGTCTGCGATCTCAATATCTCTTCTCTCCATCGTCTAACCTTTGCACGGGCACACACGAAGAGCGGCGCTCGCTTGCCGTGGTGTTATTACAACTAAAAAAAAGCTTGGAAAATAGAAGAATCGCCTAGAACAAGAGACGTTGTGGCTGGTCGAGATGGAGCTAACCACATCTATCCTCCGTGCCATGTTTGCATGATGAAGCTGTGTGGCTAGTGGGGTGTTTTCGACCGACTGGCTGGGTCCCGAGGTCGAACCATAGGTACTACGTCTGAGACAGTGTATTTTTACACGCACATTTTTCCTCCGTGCCGAGACGTGGCACACCCTACCGCGCGGTTTCGGGGTCCTCTTGGGTGGTGCACCCATATATTCTTCCTGACGTGGGACGCCCTACCGCGCGTTTTCTGGGTCCTCCTCGGTCATAGCGCCAAAGCAAGTAAATGAGTTGTCAATTCACGAAAGACCACCTTTCCCGCCGAGTACATCAGTAAATCACGGTGGCTAGCTAGTTGGGCTAGTTCGACCGATTAGCTAGGCCGCCGCCACATTTGTTTTTTCACCCCTTTTTTATCTACTTGCCGGCAGGTAAATTTAAATATCCACCGCGGCGTTGCTCTGGTGTTTGGGTGCGGCAGGATTTTTAATTTTTTGATTGACGGGAGCAGGCGCGGCAGGATTTTTAATTTTTTGATTGACGAGAGCAGGCATGGCAGCAATTAGTCACGATGACTCCGCCTGTAGAAAGCCACTGCTCCCTGATGTGAGAAGTCGTCGACTGGTGTTTTACCATGGTGAAAACCAAAAGATTCCCCGCTCCCTCCGCCTTCCCGTAGATTGCATTGCTTTCAGCCGTTTCGCCCCCTTTGTTCCTCTCCCCATTGCTTCTACCTGGTGCCATGGCGGCGCAGCAGATCATGGAGTCTGAGGTGAGGCGCCTGACACTGGAGCTCCATGCCAAGGATGCGGAGCTCAGGGCCAAGGACGTGGAGCTCCGTGAGCTCAACGAGGAGAGGAGTGACATGCTCCCCCGTTATGTGCGGGAGTTCACGGAGCTTCAAAAGCGGCAGGCGCCCACCACAAAGATGCTCGAGGCGTCGGCGACGTTGCTGCAGAAAGCGGGAGATACGATAGGCCGTCAGGGGAGCTGGCTGGAGCACGAGCGGGCCGATCGTGACGAGGACCAGGATCGCCTCAACCACTTGGTGAACCAAGTTGCCACGCACGTGTTGCGGCTGCGCAATGCCTACCGTCGTGCCAGCGCGACGATGCCGACCGTCGGGCTAAACCCGTTCGACCACCCGGTCGACTTCAACGAGCTGCGGCTTCCTGACCTGGTCTCCTTCTTCACCTATATCTCCGAGGAGCTGAGCCGTCTCCACGCGATGGTGGGGACTGAGCTGGACAAGGAGGGGTTGCAGGTTGCCGTCGCCGTTGCCGGGCCAATCCTTTCAGGGCTCCGTCACCGGAATCCATTCGTGCCATTGGACACCGTCTTTGACGAGCTGGCTCCCATCGACCGGGAGCGGGCTCTGCGGGCGGTTGCACCCTGCATCACCAACATCATCCGCCTCGAGAAGCAGAGGGACTTCGGTGGTGTTTAGGCGCCCTCTGCATGGCCATGTCCATGTCTCGGTGCAACATGACTGTTGGATCAAACTCAGACGGTGCAGATCAGTCACTGTAGCACAAAGTGTGTGGGTGTGTTTGGTTGCATTCTAATCTCAATATAGTTGTTTCCTCTTCTTGTATTTTTGTCAACCTACTAGTGTGGACTCATGCACCCTTCATGCACTCTGCCAAACACCCAAAAGTGGGTTGAGAAGGGAACTTTTGCTCCCACCCCGTGCACCCTTCATACACCCTGCCTAACACTATTCGTGCTTCATATGGTTCATGTTTCGTGGAGTACTGTAGCACCGTACTCTTCGTGCGCTGTGGACCTAGTTCTGTTAACATTGATCTCACCGTTCATTCTCGATCGGACAGTCGAAAAAGCGGTACTATGTTACATATAGGAGTAGTTGACATGCACACACCATCATTTGTTATCGTTATATCTTACTACACTAGCAACAAGATTGTGTAGTACTGACTTATGAACCATTGCTCATGCCTAGTAGCAGGAGCACTGTGTATGTTCAAGTGGCTGTTGTGTTTCGCACTCCTCCGTCATAAGAGTGGAAACGCTTGCTGTAATCATTTTTTTCTTCAGAAAAACAGTGGACACGCTCTACCGTGCGGATCCTCCTCCAGCCATGCACTAAATTACTCACTTTCGCCGACGTGTGGGACAGCCAGCATCGGGGTCCACCAGCCATGCACTAAATTACTCCGTAGTAGAGTGACGGTAGACTACCCCGATCGAAGCGCCGCAGTAATGCCCAATGAGCCGTCAAATCACAAAACCCCCTCCTTTCCAAAGAAGAAGTTGGGCCAGACGAAGCAACCATCATTTCACTCTTCTCTCTCAGCTTCCTATCTACCCAACCCTCGCTTCTGCCTCATCTTGTTCCTCATTTCTTCAAGAAAACCCCAACCTGCTTCTGCCATTGTTCTTCTCTCCAAAGGAAGGAAAGGTGAGCGCATCAATGGTGTTGATTCTGGCCAAGGCCCGATCTTGCAACCCCGAGACTGGTCCTATAACTCCCTCTCTTTTCTTCTTTTGGGTTTGTCATTATGGTTTCTTTTCTTCTATTTCTATTTGACAGTTTCTTGATGGACGCTGGAGCACCGGCCGAAGTGATGTCTATGGCTCCGGCCAAAACCGTCGAGGCTCATGGTACGAAGAAGCGTAAGCACCCCGCTGAGACTACTGTAGACAAGCTCAAAGCCATCGCCCTGTCCAAGCCCCCCTCTCCGGGATCCCTCATTAAGCAAGTCCAGGTAATATCTCTTCTTGACGATCTTTTTCTCGATCTTGATCGTGTTTTTTCATCTAACACGCAGTACTAGTACTAGTAGTACAACTTTCTGGGTGATCTTGCATATGATTTTTGTGTGCCAAATGACGGTTCTAAATTCCTCTTTTGACCAAAACATGCAAGAGGTTGACACTGATTTCTTATAGATTACTTTCAACTATTCCCTCATCCCAAATTTCTTGTCTTAGATTTGTCTAGATACGGATGTATCTAATACTAAAATGTGACTTGATACATCCGTATCTAGACAAATCTAAGACAAGAATATTGGGACGGAGGGAGTACTTTATGAACATCAATGCTACCTTTTAAGAGGGTATATTTTCCTCGATAACTTGTGTTATGGATATTGCATGTAATCCCTCTGCTCTCATGCCTTTGAAGACATGTTCTAGTGTGTTTGTTCACTCATTTCTGTGCGTATATGTAGTCATATATGGAGTATAATATCGAAAATCATCTTATATTTCGGAACGGAGGTAGTAATAAAATATGGTTTCTGTTTGAATTAGAACCAGGTCCGCTGTGGAGATGAAGTTCTCAAAGTCATGCCGTGTGAATTGGAAGAACTGATGATGAGTTCTACTACTGAACTATCCAACTGCTGTGTCCTTCTCGCCACGTGTCCTGAACTAGTGTTTTCCTGTAGCATTGTTGTCAGGCGTGTTCTCGAGGTTGTACTTGACCACAACAATTTCCTGGTTGTGCCATCGATTACGAAGGGTGTGGTTCTTGTAAAGCTTCCCAACAAATTTGATGCGGCCTGTCTTCATCATCATGTTTACGAGTGGAAAGACCACTCTATTAGGTTCTCCAAGGTTGACAAGATGGTGATGGTGCATGTAGACATCTCACACGATGTCCATGGCCTAGTCAGTTATGCGGGGTTCATCTCGTAGGTCGGTGGCAAGAAATAGTCTGCAGAGTTTAGTTGGTGAAACTTTGCTTGTCTGTAGTAAGTACTATTCTTCAGTACTTGATTTGTGTTTGTGAACCCTGTATTGTTTATTAGTACTGTCGCTTTTGGTGTGTGGTCAGTCCTGAGAACGGTCTATGTTAATGTCTGTCACTCAATTCAGTCTGTATATTTTGAAGTATCCAGATCATATTTTTTGTGAGGACGGTTTATCAATTATGGTTACACTCCAATATCTGTATGCATTCCAGGGTTTATCGCACCCACCAGGATTTCTAGTCCCATGGATGTTTGGTCCATACGATTTGTCACGACCTTTGGATGGTCCTGTTTGTGGGAGTAGGCACGGCCCCTGCATGCCACGCATAGTTGGACAATCAATCTTCTATTTAGTACTTCAACATAGTGATTTCTTGGTAAGGACTCACTCGTGTCACATCAAGTAAATCTTATTGATTTACTGTCTAAATCTTATTGATTTAATGTCATGTTTTCTTTCTTTTCCTGCAATTTTACGATGCAGGTTTTGCCATGTGACATTCATCATAGAATAAACCGTGTGGTTTGCTCTACGATGGCTATTTTTGCAGGTTTCACTTCTTATGTCGTGTCAGTAATGAAGGCACTGTCCATCACTTATATTATCGAAAAATTGGATCAGCCTGTTGTCTCGAGTACAAGCTGAATCCCTATGATGAACTGCAGTTTCGCTTAACAAAACGCCACAATTAGTCCTTCTCGCGTTTAAAAGAAATGAAGAAAAAAACTGGATCACGGTCACGGATCCTAGTCAAGTTAGAAAGCTGATCATAGCAGACCAGACACGATCCGTCTCGCACAGATCAAGCATCGGCAGTTGCTCTAGCACTTACAGCGGCAGCAGCTCAGTCTGATCCAGCTGAGGATTGGGCACCAACCGGCGTCGGATCACCGATCTGGGAGGATCGGGCATCGGCACCGGCACCTGCTCCGACACCGGCACCAGCTCTACAAGGAGCACCATCTCCGGCAGCAGCGGCGGCTTCGGCACCTGCACCAACACTTGCACTTGCATCTGCTCGGGCCCGTGCAGTTGCACCAGCAACAGACTGGGCTGTAGTTCGCACTTCATATACCAAAGTGCTTACAAAAACCGACATGTCCACCTTCTTGGTAAGCATTGGCCGCCCAAGTGCTTCGTTCTTTTTTCTTTCCATGTTTTTTCACATGATTCACTGTGTTGATCTAACTGTTTGGGTATGTCTTCTTGTTTGCAAACAGAGGATTCCTAGAGCAGCGAGGGAGTCGTTCAACAATCCGGGTGACCACGGCCAAGTTTCCCTTACCATGCGCAGCCTTGGTGTGAATGAACTTGCTCAATATACCGTAAGTACAAAGGATGGTCGCATGATGATTGATGCTAAAGGATGGTCAAGGTTCAAATCTAAATCATATCTTGCGGTAGGGGATGATGTCAAAATCGAACTTTCTCGGCAAGGAGAGCTGGTCCAAATCAACTTTGAAATTAGCAGCACGCAACTGCCGAACTGATCTATCCTCCGAGAGATTTTGATGTAATAATCTGGCATGGTGAAACAAGTGTCCTGTGTGTATAAGTAGTACGACAGTATTATTTATCACATGGTATATCGTTGATAGAATTGCAACTCGATTGTTGGTTAGGAACTGTCGTTCGATTTCATTCCAACAAATTGCCGTGATTTATTCAATTTTGTGTATTCGCCTTATGACAAGATTCTAAAACCAGCGCCGTATCGATCGCTTGCAATATGAAAAGCGTTGAGGTAGAACACATGGGCCCCCAAACATGCAAGGTCGGCCTCATGCCCAAAGTCCGTAACCACGAGCCTATCTCGAGTATTATATTCTCACTGAACCCCCATAAAAAAGCTGAACCCCATAATGCCCGTATGCGTTGCGGAGGGAGTATATTTCTCGGCAAGGTGAGCTCATGATATAAAATATTTGTATATTTCTTTCTGAGAGGAGTATCTCTCTGTCAAAATATATATTTATGTGTAACTAGTTACTCTGTCTTTCTACTTCCTTTCACTGATATGTGGGGCAACCGCAACGGGTCCACGTGCCATATGCACAAATTAGAGTGCACAACTTCACGGTATACACACCCGGTCAGAAGGCCCTTGATAATGCAATGAGCCATCAAATCACAACCCCTTTCCAGCTTAAGCAAGAAGTCGACGGACGAAGCGGCAATATTTCACTGGGCCTGAATCCCCTTCTCCCTCGTCTGCTTGTTTAGAGAAAACCCCCTCTCGGCGATTGCATAGGGTTTTCTCATGGAGAACCAGGTACGAATTCTTCATCCATCCCCGATAAATCCAAGTCCCTTGGTCGCAGGTAATCCTAGGATGGCAGCCGCCGCCATTGATGCATTTTTCTTCCTACTGAATCTAGTGTGTTTCATTTGCAGTGCCCAAAGTGCAAGTACCCTACAGGTTTCTGCGCCCTCAGCGAGACGCCGCACTTGTTCCTTCTCATCCTAACACAACATTTTGAAACGCGCATAGTATGTTCCTAGAATCCTCTTTTCTATCCGGAAGGGTGGGGTTTTTTTGAACATGCTGTGCTCTCATATTATTTTTCCTGCAGTGTATTATTTGCTCTGCCAGAACACATGTACTCAAGATGCTCGGCCTTGCCATAACTGAATACACTAGTTTAATGGTCACAGTGAAGACAAGCCATGGATATAAGTTCCGAGTTGGGTTCATGAACCAAGAAGATCGCTGCTTTTTTATGGCCGAACTTGGATAAACTTTCTCAAGTGTTACGGACTAAAAGTTGGCGCACGAATGTTGATGGAAATAGCAGAACCTTGTCTCATTTTCACTGTAAACTTCCACCCCGACGTCGTTCCAATTTTTCATCCATGTTAGTTTTGTATCTGATTCTTGCTTGTTGCCTTGATTACTTCTTAATCCACCTATTCTGTCTAACTAATCACAATTTAACTTTAGAAGTAGCAACGAATCTCTCACGAATATGCTACTTCTAACTAATATTTTCTTATAATTGGTGGCATGTGTAGGTTTTTTCAGAGTTAAGCAGTATGCTCGTTTGTTACTCTGTAATAACTCGGCTGTTACTAATGGCACTGAAGTTGACTGGATCGACATCCACAAGTTCCTATACTTTATTTATCGTCTTGAGGTCCTTGTGGGGCGTTTCAATGGTGGAAGGCCACGTGGGATATGTGTGCCACTGCTACACTCGTTGAACAGGTCCAACTGTGTCGAGAAACTTATGGTATGAGCTGTTTTCTGTTATATATGTTGTTCATAAATTATTGCTTATACACAGTTTACAAATGTGATCTTCTTGAAACAGGAACCCATTTAGTTCTATTGTTCCTATACAGATGCCTGACCATGGTTGGGTCAGACTTGCGCTTGGTCACAACATGATATTTATGTCGACCTACTCAATTCCCCTTGGAGGTGAAAAGATACTTATTCATGGGTGGTCTCAAATAATGAAGGCCCATCCATCTTGGAGAATAGGACAGAAGATTATGTCCATGCTTTTCCATGGCTCTAAAGCAAATCTCCTATTTATTGACCACGTTGTGAGATGAAGCCGCTTTCAGAAGGTTGTGGATGCGCGGGGTGGCGCCTGGGCCTTGTCCTGGGGCTTGGCGGCCTCACCCTTGGTTAACTGTAGGCAAAGTAGCACTGTTCGAGGCGTGCTTTGTACGGTTGAACCTGTATAAGTACTCATACTGCTTTCAGCTTTGGTTGTTAAGTGCCCCTGCTGGTTTTAGTTAAGGTTGTTAAGTACTCCTGCTGCTTTTATAGTCTGTCGTGTTTCTTCAGTCCTATCTTCCTCCTTCCGCCAAAACCAAACCAGCACTGGCGGGGCCACCTGCTTCCGCCTACCACGGCTGGCTGCGCCTCAGCGCACGCACCGCCGCCCCACCGTCTCCTAAATCGTTAACGCCGACGTCCTCCGCGCACTTTAGTGCACTCGCGGCGGCGCCGCCCTCTCGCGTTGTCAACATGGTCAACAAACAACAGGAATCGGCGTAAATGCGTGGAGAGGATGACAAGAGGGGCCCACCACGCCAACAGTATGGAAAAATAAAATGCTTCCTCCTAGTGTTTTCACGACATCCGGGACCCACGGCATTGTGAGCGTATATAGTCAATAGACAAGAGAACATCACAAGATCGGTGACACACAGGGACGTAGCTACTCGAGCAAAGTATTTTTTGTTTGGTATTGTTGAGACGGAGCAGGGTTTGAACTGGTTGTGGCCGCCTAGCCGAGGCTTATATTTTATGTTCACCATGTGACCAGCCCAGCTATTTTTTCTTTGTGAAAATGAGCCCAGCTTTATTTTTTTCAAGAATACCCAATCCAAGCCTACTTATTTTTTCATACTCGATGGGTTGCAACTCTTTCAAGACGCCTGCAAATCTTGAAAGTAATATGAAATGGGTTGTAAATATAAAACAGATGAAAAATTGGCAATTACTTTATAATTTATGAATTTTTTCACATTTTCAGATTCCTATTTCAGTGGGCATTAACCTAATTTAAATATATCTTCAAAGTACTTTAAATCTGGCTCGACATTTCGGTATTAAAAATAGTTTGGAACCCACAGAAATATGCGAAATTAGCCCTGGCCAACCAAAAAAAATGACTGCAATAAATTGCATAAGAAGTTGCCATGAGCTATATATAAATTATTAAAAAAAGAGGGAGTGGTCTGACTTGTGGGCCTGTTTAGTTGACGCGTATGCAAGATTTTTTAGTTATGATATACGTCAACAAAGCGATTCTAGCGAGACGGAACCGTTGGATGTCAATCCAACGGCCGTCAGATTTCTTCAATCTCTGATCTTCTTGCTCCGGCCGCCAGCAGCGGCCAAGGGACCGCTTACTCCGCCTCCGTGGCGGGCATGTGCCCAAGCAGCCTCAGCCCCTACTACTTCCACTGCTGGCCAGGGCATCCCTCTACTCACCTAGACCCCCTGTTATTCTGCGGTGACGGCAGCCTCACACCGCAGCCGAACCGGTGAACGCTCGTACTCCTCTCCGTGTGGGCATCCACTGCCGCGTCTTCCCCGGCTCCGCTTCGTCCACTTCCTAGGCCTCGCCGTCGTCCACCACCGTGGTGCTCTCGGCGCGGCGTGGTCAATGTGGTCAACGCCCGACTTCCATCGGAAGAGTACTGTACGTGGAGAGGATGACAGCTGGGTCCACGGCAGCCGCAAGGAAGTGCCTCCTTATTACGCAGAAAATAATTATTGCTCCACCAGACAGCGAGGACCCACCGGACGGGGCACCAGTATTTTGCAAAAATAATCGTTTCCCCCTGACTGCTGGGACCCACCGGACGGGCCACCGTGTTCGCGAAAAACGTTCCCCAAATTGCCATCGGCTCGGACCCATCGGAAGTGCCTCCTTATTACGCACAAAAAAATGAATACTCCCCCGGCTAGCTGGGACCCACCTTGGTGGGAGGCTGACTTGTGGGCCTACTAAGTTGACGGGGACGAAGGGCTTCGTCAACTTCGTCAATATGAACAATTCTAGCTCTAGTGGCTGTACGATGTCGATCCAACGGCCGTAGTGCTTCTTCAACCTCTGGTCTTTTTGCTCCAGCCGCCCAAAGCAGCGCCGGTCGTGCCGCATGCTCCTGCCTCCTATGGCCAGTTGTGTTGCCGCAGAGGCCTCACCGCCCCTACTATTCCCACCGCTGGCCAGGCCCTGCGGCGACGACAGCCTCACACCGCAGCCGAACCAGTGAACCCTCGTACTCCTCTCTGCGCGGGCTTCCACTGCCACGTCTTCCCTGGCTCCACGTCGTCCCCTTCCTAGGCTCGGCCGCCGCCCATCGCCGTGGTGCTCTCCGCGCTGCATGGTCAACGTGGTCAAGGAACGACTTCCATCCAAGAGTACTGTATGTGGAGAGGCCGATACCGGGTCCACGGCCACAGCCCAGTTTTTTTGTGATTTGCCAAGTAAGTCGCTTTGTCAGGCCTGTTGGGCTGCAAATCTTTCAAGATGAGGAGAGCTTTCATTCGGCTGCTCGAGAAAATGGCCCATCGGTAATGAGAAATGGCTGCACATTTTTAAAACACATCAAACTGGCAATTAGTTTAAAATATCTTTTTTCATTTCAAGATTTTAAATTGCATTAATTTTCATGCCTGGAGAATTTGTTGGATTTTATATTGATATACATTTATTTTTAAAATCAGTTTGAATGTGAGTCGAAATTTCGGAATTAAAAACAGTTCGGACAGCACCGAAATATGCAAAGATTTGTATAATTTTTAACCGTGGCCACAATATGGGTTGTAGTGCTAACAAAAAGAATATGGGCTCCAAAAAACCTTAAGAATTAGCAAATGGGCAGTAAATTATTAGAAATAATGGCAGATGGGTTGTATGCTGTTTTCCACATATTTGAGGCTTTCCTAAAAAAGGTTGACGATTAAGCACCGATCGTTGGATATCCATCCAACGGCCGTCAGGCTTCTTCAATCTCTCGCTTTCCTGCCGCTCAAACAAGCGCCATGGACTGCTGCTTCCTCCTCCCCGCTGCCGGCTGTCAGGTGCCGCCACAAGAGGCCTCACCGCCCCATCAGATTCCCATCGCTGGCCTAGCCAACCCTCTACTCACCCACACCTGCTGTTATTCTCCGGTGATGGCAGACGAACCAGTAAACCCTCGTACAGTCATACGCCCCTCCGTGTGGGAAACAACTGCCGAGTCTTCCCTGCCTTCGTGTCCTCCCCTTCCTAGGCCTCGCCGTCGTCCACCGCCGTGGTGCTCTCAGCACGGCGTGGTCAATGTGGTCAAGGACCGACTTCCATCGGAAGAGTACTGTGTGTGGAGACGCTGACAGCTGGGTCCACGGCCGCAGCAAGGAAGTGCCTCCTTATTACGCGCAAAATAATTATTCCTTCACCTGACAGCGGGGACCCACCGGACAGGCCACCGTATTTCACGAAAAAATCATTTCCCCCCTGACTGCTGGGACCCACCAGCTACACCTTCGCACGCAAGGAAGTGCGTCCGGGCAAAAAAAACAAAATGTTTCGCCCCCCTGACTGCTGGGACCCACCAGCTACATCTTCGCACGCAAAGAAGTGCACGGCGATACCGACCCACCTGGTCGAAGCGTACATATAGCGTTGTCATTCTGCGAACGTACGTGCATATATATACCGTGGATGTAGAGGCGCCGCGTAGCATGTACACGCACGCATAACGCCGAGTGCAAGAAAGAAAATATGGCCACGTATGTGTACATACGGGCGGGGTCTCGAACGCCTACTCGCGCATACGTACGGCCAGGGCTCGTTGACATGGCTGGGTCAAAACAGAGAAACAGCGTCGTCGTCGTGTTCATGGGGAGGCAACGGAATGCGTCGTGTTCATGGGGAGGCAATGAAATGCGTCGTGTTCATCGGGAGGCAACGGAACGCGTGGGAGCCAACCGGCTGGGTCGGAAGGGAATGCGTGGTCGTGTTCATCGGGAGGGCTTGGACGGAACAGACGATGGAATCGAGGCCTGGCGTACCGCAGAATGGAGGAAACGGCCTTGTGTTCGACTGGCCATGTTCGAAACGGTATCCTGTTCATCGGGAGGGGTGTGGCGTACCGCAAAACAGAGGAAACGGACCTCCTACGGTCGAAATGTGGGTCCTGTTGATCGGGAGGGTTGTGGCATACCGCAAAATGGATGAAACGGACCTCCTACGGTCGAAACGGGGGTCCTGTTGATCGGGAGGGGTGTGGCGTATCGCAAAACGGACGAAACGGACCTCCTACGGTTGAAACGGGGGTCCTGTTCATCGGGAGGGGTGTGGCGTACCGCAAAACGGGACTCCATGGGATACTGTTCATCTCCACCGTCGACCTCCTCCAGCGTCCACGGGCTCATGTTCATCCAGCCTCCACGGGCTCCTGTTCATCCAGCCTCCACCGCGCGCTACTCCACCGGCTACTGTTCAACCGCCCCTCCACCATCTACTGTTCATCCAGCCCTCCACACCACGGGGTCCTGTTCAACGACCCCTCCACGGGCACCCCTCCACCGTCTACTGTTCAGCCAACCCTCCACGCCACGGGGTCCTGTTCAACCACCCCTCCTCGGGCACCCCTCCACCATCTACTGTTCATCCAGCCCTCCACCACACAACGGGGTCCTGTTCATCCAGAGGCAACGCCACCGCCATCGCTCATCCAACCCCCCGCAATGCTCACTATTCATCCCGCAGGCGCATCGATCGGCTTCGATTAGCGGCAGATGGCGAAGAATCGCCGATCGGGTTCGATTAACAGCCATCGATCGATCGCTCGGGTTCGTGAATGCGTAGCTCGCGGTAATCGCCGGGTTCGATTAGAGCCCAATGCCTCGCTTCGGGTTGATTAGAATACGCCAGCATACCACGCCAGCGTCGAGTCACGAGAGAAACGCGCATCGCTCGGCCCCGACCTCCCACCGTAACCGGGAACTCCCCGAAATTTTCCTCGCCCTTGCTTCTACCACGGTTTTTTTCATCATGGACGACCCAAAGAATGTCATGCAGCTGCGTCTCTGGCCCGCCCAGGACGAGAAGCCCATTTTCTGTCATGATTTTTTGTCATAGAAGTAGGAGCCCACCACATCTATGATGATACCGGGTTTTGTCACAATTATCATCATAGAAGTGTGATATGTATGACAGAAAAAAATTTCGTTCGGCCCAAAATGTCACGGATGTGTCTTTTTTTTGTAGTGTTGGTGACCACTTATGCAAAACTTCATGAACCAAGATAGCAATTGTGTATATGCGGATACAACCTTGTGACACAAGAGATGATATCAAGATGCTTGTACCAAGATGATATGGTATGTATGCAATGGGAAGTATGATCACTAATGTGCACAAGTAATGTTGCTGGCAATACTCAAATGGCTAGTCTCGATAGGAAAGTGACGCAAAATGGGATAAGTGGGTATCAATGCAATGGCAAGGAGTACACAAAGGTGTCGTCGAAGTTACCGTCCTTGCTTATGGTTGATGGTGTGAAAATGTTGAGCGGTTGTTGTCGATGACGAGTCCGTGTGGAAAATGAGTGGCGGTGATGTCGATGACGAACCATCCCTAGTTAGACAAAACACCCTAGGAAACGAAGAACCACTACTCGAATGTTCGAAAACCATAGTCAAATGTTAGTAGCGGAAAGCAGTGGTATGGTTGGGTATGTTGAGGGGTTAGCGGAAGTGGGCTGGCGGTGGTCGAAGTGGTAGCGCAGTGGCGGAAGTGGCGGTTGTCAAAAACTGCACAAGTGTAGTTCTGTCAGGCTGAAGCTGGATGATCCGGGCTAATCCGGATGATCTGGGACAAGGTCCGGATGATCCGGGCAGGTCAACTGCTCGCAGGTGAGGTTCGGGATGAACTCGAAACGGCAAGAAATTCGAAGATGTCAGGGGTTTTTGATGGATTTCGTGATGGAGATGGTGGGGAAAGGTGAGATCCACTTGCAACACAAAGAATCCATGGATCAAAATCAACAAAACTTCATCATACAAACAAATCACAAAAAAATTGGGGCTATTTTTGTGGGGAGTTTTCGGAATTGGAACAAAAACAACAAAATTAGGCTAGAAATCAAAGGGTAGGGGCTCCAAATTCGTGATCAACCAAGGCTCATGATACCAAGATGATGTAGGGTGGAAACCCTAGGGCCGATTTTCACAAAATGGAGAGGATCCTACGAGGAAGACGAAGAACACGAGGGGAAACACGAGGGAAAACAATCAAATCAACAAGAACAATGACACATGTGCTAGATCCATGAACACAAAGAGTGATACAAGATTCAAATGCAACAAAGGACGATACAAGAGGCGTTAGTTCTTCCCGATCCGCAGACAGGGTCTTGAATCCACGAGGGGATCCTCCCTTGCGGGGTCTCGAATCCAGTTGGGATCTTCACCACGAAGGCCTCGGTCTCCAATGTAGTATATGTCAAGTGGATGAGCAATACTCTCTCTCTCTCTCTCTCTCTCTCTCTCAAATGAGCTGAACTATTGCTAACCCTAAAAAGTGGAGGTGGAGTCGTTTATATAGGCTAGAGGGACGAAAGGGTACATGGGCTTCATCCCAAAACGCACACGTAGGTGGTTGTCCGGATGATCCGGGTGTCAGGGTCCGGATCGCCCGGATGAGTCGCAGCCGTCGAGGGAGGTCCGGATGATCGGGAGATGGTCCGGACGTCCGGGTGATTCCGGATGATCTGGGCGTCGGTCCGGATCATCGGGGTGGTTTCGGATGATCCGGGTGTCGTTCCGGATCGTCCGGCTTCACGGGGAGGCTTGCTGGTCTTGGGAGCCACTTATCCGGATCGTCTGGGCCGAGGTCTGGATCATTCGGGCTGGGGCCGGTTCATCGGGACGATGGTCCGGATCGTCAAGGCAAGTGCAGACTTGGCCCTTTTCTTCACCATCTTCATGTTCCTTTTCCCCCTTCGATTGATCCTGCTCATTGACTTCTCCATGGCTAACTCCTTGGTACCTGAGTATGCAAAATGTCTCCATTTGAGGTAGTAGCCATGTCTCATGTGTTTCAAAGGGAAATTGTGAGAGGAGAGATGTCACCTCGGTTTTGAGAGCTCTTGCACGTTCACGAGTCATGATGAGGACATCAATACAATTGTTACACCCACAGCCCATGTTGCTATACATATTGGACCAATTACTAGAGTTCGCACACGCCAATTAAATTACCAGGTACTTTTGTTTCTTGGTAATGATTCTAATGTTCATGAGAATATGATGTTGCCTAAATTGGATGCATTTGTCTTCCTTACAAATGAAGGGCCAAGCTTGGACAAGAAGGAAGAACTTTGGAGCAAGATCAAGCATGGAGATGATGGCATGCGCAAGGGGAATAAGAACGGAGTTACAAGTGAACTTTCAGGACTTTAAAGCCACCATAATGAGTGAATGAAGCCTTGGATGAAATATAGAAGATGACACTTCATAAAATTTGTCCAGACGCTATTATAGGTGATGTGTCACCTTATTATTGGGCCAGGCCCATGTAAGTTCGAAATACTGAAGTATAGGCTATTTTTAGAGTCTATATGTATGGGGAAAACAGAGTTAGGGTTGGTTTCAGACCCCTCCTCCAAGGTGCCACGAAATTCCCCTCTCGTCCTCCATATATACAGCCCTTAGGGCCTCATTTAGACTTTGGGTTTTGTTTAGATTAAAGTTCACCATAGCTGCAACTTTGCGTACTTCGTTCGTGTTCAACAACCAGACCAAGATGTCGCAGAACCCCACCTTGATCCATAAAGCTTTCATCTTATATTCGCAATATCTAGATTGCAATCTCAGTTTCTTGCTTGTTCTTCGTTTGCTTGCAGGAAATAGACCCTCGTGGTTAGGTTGATCGTGCTCCGACGTGGTCAATAACCTCTCGGAGTTGGTTTAGCGATTGCTAAGGCACGACGTCCTCGCACATTCGTAGTCGGATTGTCAAAGTCTACTCCTCGGAAACGATAGTCGCCATCTCATTAAAAGACGGGACACCTTTGCCTCTATCAAGTGGTATCACCTTTGCCTCCACATGGCCCCATGAGCCTTGTACAACCTAGGGTTACTTTTAGGTTACCTTGGGACGTCCTCCCACCTCCTTGGCCGCCACCCCTTGCTCCTATATAAGTATATCAATGTAGTAGCTTTTTCCTTGGGATTTGTTTAGTTAAATGTTTTCCATTGCATTTCGTGTACTTCATTTGTGTCCAACGACCAAACCAAGACCGCTTTCTCATCCCCACCTTTATCAATACTTCATCTATATTCGCAATATTCAGCTTGCGTTATCATATTCTTGCTTGTTCTTCGATTGCGTGCAGGAATAGACCTTCGTGGCAGCCGATCGTGTTTCCAAAGCATCGCCAAGAACCTCAGGAGATTGGTTTAGCGATTGCTAAGGCGCGACGTCTTCACACGTTCGTAGTCGGGTCGTCAAAGTCGACTCCCACAGAAAATGATACCTATCTTATCGAAACTTTGGGACACCTTCGCCTCTATCAAGTGGTATCACTTTTCATGTTGCTTGGTGAGAATTTATAGTTTTCCCTAGATTAGATTTATTTTCTTGCCTATTGTCCAAGAAAAAGCCCAAAAAAGTTAGATTTGTTTATCCTTTGTCCAAGCGAGTCTGTGCATTTGCAATTTTCTTCCCATTCTTTGCATTATTGAATTATCGGCTGCATCATCGTGTCGAGTTGCTCGTCTTACTGTCTAGTTCGTTTAGAGTTTCGAGTTGTGTTCACATTAGTCACGCCGCCACTGCATCGTTATTCCTTCCGCTGTCCACCACCCCATCCATCAATTTCCACCACGTGCTACCCGCCGTTCATTGTCATAATCCTAGTTGAGGTCGTTCACATCTTCGTTTGATCCAATGTTCATATTATCTAGTTTTTTTCTGTAAAGAGGAAAAAATAGAGAAAAAAAGAGAGAGAGAAAAGTAGAAAAAATAGTCGGAGAAAAAAAGGGAGAAAGAAAAACAAAAAAAGAGAAGCAAAAAAATTCGGATCTATCTAGACTCAATCACGTAGCTGAATTCGGACGGGAATCTGTTTTGTGCACTGTTCAGTAAAATAGCCATTCCTCATACGAAGTCCGTTTTGGCTTCATGAATACTCAAATTAAAGCTAGCAACGAGCCGCATCTAAATAGTTGCAGAAGCTTGTTCAATATTGATACGGGCAATTCTAGTTGTAGTTGTACAGATACAGACGACATGCATGCATTAGCTATTGATCATGAAACTAGGGAAGCAATCACGGAGTTGACACCATGGACTAACGTGAGGCAAGCTGATGCATGCGTATATGTGCAAGACGATCTTATTTTATTGCAACAAATAAAGATCAGGAAATAATTAGTGTTTTTATATGGAAGGTGCTTTTTTGGAGATCTAAAACATGGAGGAGCTCACGTGTTTTTGCTAACCCCAAATATGTGACAAGGCCACGTATAGTATATTTGTTTCTACCTTACAAGACGAGTACAACTAGGAGACTCAGCACATGGAGCTTTTTATCTCTACAGGAAGTAGGATGGGACCCACCTAAATAGATCAATCAGAGATGGCGCACCATAATAAAAAGTTATACAAAGTTAGCTAGAAACTCCAAATTGAGATATAGAAGGATTGGACTCCTTATTTTATTATTTGTTTCCTTTAAAGATATATTAGTTGTGTGCGATCCAAGTCATGTAAGAGTATAATAGTCATGTACGATCAATGTACAAGTCAGGTTATTTTATGAAATAGACACGATGTGTTTTCAAGGGTAGACACCCGTATCAAGTTTTAGAGGGATCATTACAAAACCTCTGTGTTGCGATTTCATTGTAGAAGTTGTTTTTGCGCGTGAGTACCATCGTCAAGATTGGTTTTCTCGTGCTGAGCCGCAAGGTTCAAACCCTCTATTTCGTGTATGTCACGCGCACGGGCGAGAGGCTACTACTGCTAGAGGTGGAGTACCGTGAAAGATTGGGCCGCAATAATAGATCGGATCTCGCCACGAGGTTCGGTCCCCATCAGTTGGTATTAGAGCGTCAGGTTCTTCATGACACTATGGAGAAGATGATGAAGGCATCGTCATTCAGTAAGTTAAGCAATGGATTTCATTTGGAGGAGGAAGGTCGTTGGGCTGGGCTTTTTCACACCCGTGTGGTGGTGAGAAAGAGATCATGTGCCATGACGATTGATCACATGAATTTGATTAACACTGCAGGCATCGAGATTGTGAGGAAGCTGAACCTACCAATAACACCATGTCCACAACCATACTTGTTTCGTTGGGGTCAAGAAGAGCTCACTGTCACGCAGCAAACCAAGGTACCGTTTTTGTTTGGAAATTGTTTTGTGAGGTTTTGTGCGATGTGATTCCGGCACGGATGGTTTCATGTCACTTGTTGTTGGGCGAGGCAAGGTACAAAGAGCATGAAGTTTTGTATGTCCGTCGGACACACAGTTATAACATCAAGAAGGGTAAGAAGTGCAACCTTGGGCCTATGGGTGAGGAGCTTTTCCTTGCTTGGAGGAAAGAACACTTGGAGAAGATAAAAGAGTGGGAAGAAGAAATGAAAAGGGATGCGGAAGCTGAAGAATTGTTAGACTCGGAACTTTGTTTACAAGTTGTGGCTCTAGAGGATAGTTTGAAACCAAGGACGGTTTCTTTTCAGGAGGGAGAGGATGATACGTCCAATTCTAGTTGTAGCTGTACAGATACGGACGACATGCATGCATTAGCTATTGATCATACTAGGGAAGCAATCTCGGAGTTGACACCATGGACTAACGTGAGGCAAGCTAATGCGTGCGTATATGTGCAAGATGGATCTTATTTTATTGCAACAAATAAAGATCAGGAAATAATTAATGTTTTTATATGGAAGGTGCTTTTTTGGAGATGTAAAACATGGAGCAGCTCATGTGTGTTTGCTCATCACAAATATGTGACAAGGCCATGTATTGTATATTTGTTTCTATCGTGCAAGATGAGTACAACTAGGAGACTCAATGGATGGAGCTTTTTATCTCTACAGGAAGTAGGACGGGGCCCACCTAAACAGATCAATCGGAGATGGCACACCATAATAAAAGGTTATACAAAGTTAACAAGAAACTCCTATTTGAGATGTAGAAGAATTGGACTCCTTTATTTTTTATTTGTTTCCTTTACAAATATATTAGTTGTGCGCGATCCAAGTCATGTAAGAGTATAAATAGTCAGGTACGATCAATGTACAAGTCAGGTTATTTTATAAAATAGACACGATGTGTTTTCAAGGGTAGACACCCGTATCAAGTTTTAGAGGGATCTTTACAAAACCTCTGTGTTGCGATTTCTTTGTAGAAGTTGTTTTTGGGCATGTGTACCATCATCGTGGTTGGTTTTCTCGTGCTGAGCCGCAAGGTTCAAACCCTCTATTTCGTATACATCATGCGCGTGGGTGAGAGGCTACTGATTCTAGAGGTGGAGTACCGTCAAAGATTGGGCCACAATAACAGATCGGATCTCGCCACGAGGTTCGGTCCCCATCAGTTGGTTTCAGAGCATCTGGTTGTTCAGACACTATGGAGAAGGTGATGAGGGCATCGTCATTTAGTAAGTTAAGCTATGGATTTCATTTGGAGAAGGAAGGTCGTTGGGTCGAGCTTTTTCTCACCCGTGTGGTGCTGAAAAAGAGATCATGTACCATGATGATTGATCACATGAATTTGATCAAGGCTGCAAGCATCGAGATGGTGAGGAAGCTGAATATACCAATAACACCACGTCCACAACCATACTTGTTTCGTTGGGTTCAAGAAGAGCTCACTATCACGCAACAAACCAAGGTACCGTTTTTGTTGGGAAATTATTTTTGTGAGGTTTTGTGCGATGTGATTCCGGCATTGATGGTTTCATGTCACTTGTTGTTGAGCGAGCCATGGTACAAAGAGCACGAGTTATGTATGATTGTCGGACACACAGTTATACCTTCAAGAAGGGTAAGAAGTGCAACCTTGTGCCTTTGGGTGAGGAGCTTTTCCTTGCTTGGAGGAAAGAACATTTGGAGAAGATAAAAGAGTGGGAAGAAGCAATGAAAAGGGATGTCGGAGCTGAAGAATTGTTAGACTTAGAACTTTGTTTACAAGTTGTGGCTCTAGAGAATAGTTTGAAACCAAGGACGGTTTCATTTCAGGAGGGAGAGGATGATATGTCCAATTCTAGTTGTAGTTGTACAGATACAGACGACATGCATGCATTAGCTATTGATCATGAAACTAGGGAAGCAATCATGGACTTGACACCATGGACTAATGTGAGGCAAGCTGATGCATGCGTATATGTGCAAGACAGATCTTATTTTATTGCAACAAATAAAGATCAGGAAATAATTAATGTTTTTATATGGAGGGTGCTTTTTTGGAGATGTAAAACATGGAGGAGCTCACGTGTGTTTGCTAATCACAAATATGTGAAAAGGCCACGTATAGTATATTTGTTTCTACCATGCAAGACGAGTACAACCAGGAGTCTCAACGCATGGAGCTTTTTATCTGTACAGATACAGAGGACATGCATGCATTAGCTATTGATCATGAAACTAGGGAAGCAATCTCGGAGTTGACACCATGGACTAACGTGAGGCAAGCTGATGCATGTGTCTATGTGCAAGAAGGATCTTATTTTATTGCAACAAATAAAGATCAGGAAATAATTAATGTTTTTATACGAAGGTTGCTTTTTTGGAGATGTAAAACATGGAGGAGCTCACGTGTGTTTGCTAATCACAAATATGTGGCAAGGCTATGTATAGTATATTTGTTTCTATCTTGCAAGACGAGTACAACTAGGAGACTCAACGCATGGAGCTTTTTATCTCCAGTAAGTAGGACGGGGCCCACCTAAACATATCAATCGGAGATGGCACACGATAATAAAAGGTTATACAAAGTTAGCTAGAAACTCCAATTTGAGATGTAGAAGAATTGTGCTCCTCTATTTTTTTATTGTTTCCTTTACAAATATATTAGTTGTGTATGATCCAAGTCATGTAAGAGTATAAATAGTCAGGTACGATCAATGTACAAGTCAGGTTTTTTTATAAAATAGACACGATGTATTTTCAAGGGTAGACACCCGTATCAAGTTTTAGAGGGATCTTTACAAAACCTCTGTGTTGCGATTTCTTTGTAGAAGTTGTTTTTGCGCCTGTGTACCATCATCGTGATTGGTTTTCTCATTCTGTGCCGCAAGGTTCAAAACCTCTATTTCGTGTACATCGCACGCGTGGGTGAGAGGATACTGCTGCTAGAGGTGGAGTACCATGAAAGATTGGGCCGCAATAACAGATCGGATCTCGCCACGAGGTTCGGTCCCCATCAGTTGGTATCAAAGCATCAGGTTGTTCACGACACTACGGAGAAGATGATGAGGGCATCGTCATTTAGTAATTTAAGCTATGTATTTCATTTGCAGGGGGAAGTTCGTCAGGCCGGGCTTTTTCACACCCGTGTGGTGGTGAAAAATAGATCATGTGCCATGGCGATTGATCACATGAATTTGATCAACGCTGCAAGCATCGAGATGGTGAGGAAGCTGAATCTACCAATAACACCACGTCCACAACCATACTTGTTTCGTTGGGTTCAAGAAGAGCTCACTATCACGCAACAAACCAAGGTACCGTTTTTGTTGGGAAATTATTTTTGTGAGGTTTTGTGCGATGTGATTCCGGCATTGATGGTTTCATGTCACTTGTTGTTGAGCGAGCCATGGTACAAAGAGCACGAAGTTATGTATGATTGTCGGACACACAGTTATACCTTCAAGAAGGGTAAGAAGTGCAACCTTGTGCCTTTGGGTGAGGAGCTTTTCCTTGCTTGGAGGAAAGAACATTTGGAGAAGATAAAAGAGTGGGAAGAAGCAATGAAAAGGGATGTCGGAGCTGAAGAATTGTTAGACTTAGAACTTTGTTTACAAGTTGTGGCTCTAGAGAATAGTTTGAAACCAAGGACGGTTTCATTTCAGGAGGGAGAGGATGATATGTCCAATTCTAGTTGTAGTTGTACAGATACAGACGACATGCATGCATTAGCTATTGATCATGAAACTAGGAAAGCAATCATGGACTTGACACCATGGACTAATGTGAGGCAAGCTGATGCATGCGTATATGTGCAAGACAGATCTTATTTTATTGCAACAAATAAAGATCAGGAAATAATTAATGTTTTTATATGGAAGGTGCTTTTTTGGATATGTAAAACATGGAGGAGCTCACGTGTGTTTGATAATCACAAATATGTGAAAAGAACACGTATAGTATATTTGTTTCTACCGTGCAAGATGAGTACAACCAGGAGACCCAACACATGGAGCTTTTTATCTCTACAGGAAGTAGGATGGGTCCCACCTAAACAGATCAATCGGAGATGGCACACCATAACAAAAAGTTATACAAAGTTAGCTAGAAACTCCAATTTGAGACGTAGAAGGATTGGACTCCTTTATTTTATTATTTGTTTCCTTTACAGATATATTAGTTGTGTGCGATCCAAGTCATGTAAGAGTATAAATAGTCAGGTACGATCAATGTGCAAGTCCGGTTATTTTATAAAATAGACACAATGTGTTTTCAAGGCTAGACACCCGTATCAAGTTTTAGAGGGATCTTTACAAAACCTCTGTGTTGCGATTTCTTTGTAGAAATTGTTTTTGCGCGTGAGTACTACCGTCGAGATTGGCTTTCTCGTGCTGAGCCGCAGGGTTCAAATGCTCTATTTCGTGTACATCGCGTGCCCGGGCGAGAGGCTACTTCTCCTAGAGGTGGACTACCGTGAAAGATTGGGCCGCAAGAACAGATCGGATCTCGCCACGAGGTTCTGTCCCCATCAAATATTTGACACCTCAAAATCGGCTTATAAGTAGGTCTTTTTGCCCTCCGAAGTTCTTGAACACAGCTTGTTCCAGTTTTTCAATCCCGTTTTACAATTCTTTGACTCCTCATATCAACTCGAACTTGAGTGATTCTTTTTGCGTTAAAAAGGTTCAGTCAGTAGCATTCTGTAGAAAAAATATCAGAAAATTTGCACAAACTTTTTCAGATGAAAGTTGAAGAGAGAGTTATTGGTATATCCTGCTTGGCAGTTGTTTCTCATCATTATCTTTGCTCCCATTGTGATCTTCACTTATATCTTGCTCTCCAGAGCTACTTAATATCCTTTATTGATGCTAGTTGTGCTACGTCGTGACCTCATTAGTGTTCTAGGCTCGTGACTCTAGTCCGGTCTAGCCTAGGACCAGCACGGTACAGTCATTGAGCGTTTATTCAACACTGCATGTCTGAATTGATTATTGCTAATCTTTTGATACCATATATTTAAGCCTTCCAAGATCCACATATTTCTACACCATGTATACGCACGTTCCCTAGCAATCGCTTTACTCAATCTTCAGAGTTATTTGACACCGCTGGTTGCCTTTCACCACCTGCTGCATGGTAACAATTTGTAAGATATAGATATTTGCTTTATTGTGAGCGCTTTACCACCACATCGTAGTAGTTCATAGGAACATTATTCTCGAATTTTGTTTCTTGTTTCTACTAATCATGATAAGTTCCAGAGATAGAAGTTCTTGGACGACGGATACATCTTCACCGTCATGAGAGGTGCGACAACACACACAAGCACAAGGTCAGGTTATCTATTTACCATCATTTGAGGGTAGATTTAATCTTGTTATTTATCTAGTTTGGGTGCTTGAAGTAGAACAAGTTTTAGTCACCATGATTTTTCTGAACCTGAGAGAGTACGAGCTGTTGCTGGAGCATTTACTGGTTTTCCTTCTATTTGGTGTAGTGTACATTGTAAGAAAAACATTGATAACCAACCCACAACATGGAAATATTTGAAATCTATAATGAGACAACAATATTTTCCTCCTTGCTATCGTCGTGAATTGCTTCCCAGATTGGAACAATTAAAACAAGGCAATAACACTGTTCATGCTTACTACCAAGAGTTCAAATCTTATATGCATCATTGTGACATAGAAGAATCTGAGGATGATACAATGGATAAATTATTTTGTGGTTTGAGCCATAATATTCGCACAAGATTTCAGTATATTCCTCATTGCATTACTGGTATGTATGATCACGCTTGTACCTTTGAGAGACAGATACATGAGGATGCATTGGGTGACCACAACTACTACTATTCCAGTTCATGCTCACCACGACCTGTTGGCTCCTCCACCGTCGCACCTACTAGAGCAACCACACCTCAGACCGTGAGTGTGATATCATCTCAAGTGTATTATACATTGTTGTCATTGTCCGTGCCTACATCAGCTATGTCTTTGCGACAAGGTAACAGTAAAGGTATTGATGATATAACTTCACATGAGAATGGTGCATGCCTATTAACTTAAATACATCATGTGTTGAGGTATCAGTTGATTTGAGCACACCACCTATTTTAATGAATTGTGTTACTGTCATGAATGCTCGTGTGATCAAACAGTTGAAATATCAACAAATTTGAGTGCACCCAGTGAATTAACTGTTGATCCAAAAGAACCATGTGAATCAGGGAATAAATCAGATTTGGATCAAATACATTTCAAAAAATTGTGCCAATGTTATATCATTTTGATATGACCTCTTATCTTGGTGATGATTATGTGTCAGTTAATGCATGTTTTCTTATTTAACCATGTTGTAGCATGTAAATTTGATGCATGTAAGGGTTATTCACCAATGTTGGGATGGTTTACTGATGAGATTGTCAATCTTTTGATATGAATAAGAGCTTCACAACCAATGTCGAGCTGGACCTTTAAGCTTTAGTGGCAGATATTTGATGGTGTGGAGGTCACCTCCTCGTGCCATGTGAATGTGGAGGAGGAAATCCTCTATCCATACGGCCGAGTCTGTGGTTCCATCGTATGGTTCGATGTTCACATGCTTAAAGCCTTCTGGGAATTGGTGTTGCATTACCCTCTCTATGAAGCATAGGGGGTGTGCGACGCCCCAAACTCGGGCTACATCGCGTCGGAGGTCTTCGGACATTCAAGTCCGATGCTGCTCCCGGGCTCTATCGTTTCGGTTCGGCCAATCGTAATATCCTTACCGTTGAGTGGATGGATCTTCTCTGGGTTCGTAGATGAACCTGGTACGGCCTCCTTGAGCGTCCAGGTCATGGCGGAGGTCGTACTCGTAGGTGGGCCGCACTTCATCCTTCCCGTAACGGTGAGGTGGGGCGGCGGGGTGCTCGGCCTTGTCAGCTTCTCTGTCCCGCCCACTACAGGGGTGGTCTGGCTATTCGGCGTGTGTGTATGTCAGACGTGTGGGCTCTATGGCCTCATCGCTGAATTGTGGCAGCAATCTTAGCTTGGGATAACTTTTGCGGCCGTACCCTTCTTCGGCGGCTAGGACTTTAGTCCATCGATCATTGAGGGTGTCCTGTTTAGCCTTGATTCGGTGTTTTCATTTGTCCAGACTATGGGCGATGGCTAGAAGCCTCCATTTAAACCGCTCCTACTCCAGCGGGTCTTCAGGGACGATGAAACCGTCCTCCTCAAGACTGGCCTCCTCCTCGGAGGATGGAAGGTAGTTGCTGTCTTCGGAGTCATCGGGGTTTTCTGGGTTGAACGGGTCCTCCTGCCCCGCAGGGTCATCCTGATGATGGTCGTGACCAGCGGCTCCGGCGAGGTCATCCGTATTATTCACGGTTTCATTCTCCGTAGAGTCCACATTGCTTGCATGGCTTCGACGTGGCTTTGATCGACGGTGTTGTCTTTGGCGCTTGGGCGGCTCATCTCCGGGCTTGTCTTGGTCTTGATTGGGAGTGCCATCACCGTCCTTGGGGATGTCCACCATGTAAATATCGTAGGTGGATGTGGCCGACCAGCGGCAGGTTACGAGGGGGGCAACATCGGTATTGGTCGTGGCTCCGCTATCCTCGTCCATGTATTCGGTGTTTTCTGAATTATAGTCTAGCATATCGGTTAAATCATCGACAGTGGCTACCAAGTGGGTGGTGGGTGGGACGTAAAATTCCCCGTGGTACGCCTCGAAGGGTTGATGGTTGTGGGCGGAGGGTCGGTCCTCCTGGATGGTCATTTTCTAGATTTGGTTTAGCGCCTCGTTCAACATAGCGAGGGTCATCGAATTTGAGGACTCTAGGCCAAAGTCCGTTGTAATGGGGTGGGGGCAATCATTTCCCTGGCCAGTCTTTGATTTCCACAGGCCGAGCTAAACTCGGGGTACACTGTCAGATCCTTGAGGGTGTCCGGACTGTCACTAGAGACTAAGGACGGGCCTTGGATTTTGCGTGTGGTTTCCACGCAGAGATTTGAGATCGAGTGGTTTTGGGCCGGGGGTAGCCCCTAGCCATCGGTTGCCAGCTCGTTGGAAGGGCTTAAGGCCAGAGGAGAGTTGTGAAGGAAAGGTTCGGCCGAGATTGACTTTTGGCCTCCGCCTCCTAATTTTTCCTCGAAGGCCGAGGATAGGCCCTCCACAGACATGACGGATCCGGCCGAAGGTGGAGTCTGGCCCCCGCTTGAAGCAGAGCCCTCCTGGCTCGAAGTTGTTCGGAGGGTGGGGGCCGATCTGTAGATCTTATTAGAGGGGGACTCCAGAGCGGGCATGGCGAGGCCTGCGAGGGTGCGGGAGGGGGCAGTGAATCCGGCGAAGACCAGTTCGCCCCACATGTCTGCAATGTATTCCAAATTACCGAATCGAATTCAGTGTTCAGGAGCGAAGTTGTCGATCTGACCCAAACGACCAGTCAGATCGGCGTGCAGCACGATGCTGCCGAACGAGAAGAGCTGATCGGGGACAAACAAGTCCACGGATTCGTTGCCTTCTCTTATGATCAGGCGAGCCATTGATCCTTTAGGCGAGCCCCACAGCGGAACTCCCAATTAAAGCACCAATGTTGGTGTCAAAACTGGCAGACCTCAGGGTAGGCGTCCCAAACTGTGGATCTGAGATCGATGGGGAACAAGGGACAATGAACACGGTGTTTACCCAGGTTTGGGCCCTCTCGAAGAGGTAATACCCTACGCCCTGCTTGATTATATTGGATGTATAGTATGGTTTACAGAGTAGATCTACCTTGAGATCAGCATGAGCTAAACCCTAAGGTGATGAGGCAACGAATATAGCTCTAGCCCTAAAGACTACAACCCTCGGTTTATATAGACATCTATAGGGTTAGGGTTACCGGAGATAGATTACAATAAGGGAGAAAGAGATCCTGTCTATCCTTGACTTGGAGGATAGCCCACGACTTTGTAGATCGCCGGTTGCTATACAGCTTCACCAGTCCGGCCGATATTCAATGGGTTGACCCCTGAGGGCCCCTTTTTCCATGACTCCCTCAGTAGGGATTTCCATGCAACGGATGCACTAAGAGCTTTAAGTGTATGAAAGCTCAAACTGGAAACTAAGTGGGTGTGCATCCAACTTGCTTGCTCATGAAGACCTCGGGCATTTGAGGAAGCCCATCATCTAAATATACAAGCCAAGTTCTATAATGAAAATTCCCACTAGTATATGAAAGTGATAACTCAAGAGACTCTCTATATGAAGAACATGGTGCTACTCTGAAGCACAAGTGTGGTAAAAGGATAGTAGCATTGCCCCTTCTCTCTCTTTCCCTCATTTTTCTGTTTTTTTTTGTTGGGCACTTTTTTTTGGCCTCTTCTCTTTATTTTATTTTATTTTCGTGTGGAGTCTCATCCCGACTTGTGGGGGAATCATAGTATCCATCATCCTTTCCTCACTAGGACAATGATCTAATAATGATGATCATCACACTTTTATTTTACTTACAACTCAATATTGCAACTCGATATCTAGAACAAAGTATGACTCTATATGAATGCCTCTGTGTAACAGCCTGGTTTTTGGCCCTTTTCTTTTTCTTTTGATTTATTGGTTTTTGCTCTGTTTTTCTTTTTGTAGTAGTTCTATGGCCTTGCAACCTGGGAAATCATCTTCATTTCCTTTCCCAAGTGACTCATCACTCTCAAAACCTATCCCAAGATCATGCCATTTCCATTCTAGCCCAACTCCATAATTCTTTTTCTTGGGAAATTTCCTTTTCTATTAAAGGAATAACCTCAAGTTCCCTAGGTTGTGAAGCAACCTATATTTCTGTCCATCCAAAAATTCCCAAATGATTATCATAAATTTTTTGGGTCATATGTTTCTCAAATATGCCCAAATATTTCCTTTGCCAGTTCAAAAATATTCCTCCAATATTCATTCTCCAATTCTGTCCTAAATGGCATTTTGTGAAGGAAGTGCCATTTATCCTCTCTTTTTTGCTCCCAAACATTTTGGGCATTCATGTTGATGAATAAAAATATAGCTCCAAGTAAATTACATATTTTTATTCATGCAGGCCACGACCATCATCAGGATGACCCTGCAGGGTAGGAGGACCCGTTCAACCCAGACAAGTAGACGCTCCAAGCAAAACACATATCATGTTGGTGAATAAAAATATAGCTCCAAGTAAATTACCGATGGAAGTAGACGAAAGAGGGGATGCCTTCCGGGGCATCCCCAAGCTTTGACTTTTTGGTGTCCTTGGATTATCTTGGGGGTGCCATGGGCATCCCCAAGAATAGGTTATTTCCACTCCTTGTTCCATAATCCATCAAAAGAATTTACCCAAAACTTGAAAACTTCACAACACAAAACTCAATAGAAATCTCGTGAGCTCCTTTAGAGAAAGAAAACAAAAGACTACTTTAAGGAACTGTAATGAAATCATTCTTTATTTAGATTGGTGTTAAACCTACTGTATTCCAACTTCTCTATGGATTATAAACTATTTTACTAGCCATAGATTCATCAAAATAAGCAAACAACCCACGATAAACAGAATCTGTCAAAAACAGAACAGTCTGTAGTAATCTGTAACTAACGCAAACTTCTGGAACTCAAAAAAATCTAAAAAAATTAGACGACCTGGACAATTTGTTTATTGATCATCAGCAATGGGAATCAGTATTTTATCACGTTCTAGTGATTTTTAATAATTCGGTCACTGAGCGCAAAGTTTCTGGAAATTACAGCAAGATCAAATAACTATCATCCAAGAAGATCCAATAGGTCTAGCTTAGCACAAACACTAATTAAAACATAAAACCACATATAAAAGAGGCTAGATGGATTATTTATTTCTAAAACTAAAAACTAAAAATAAAATTGGGTTGCCTCCCAACAAGCGCTATCGTTTAACGCCCCTAGCTAGGCATAAAAGCAAGGATAGATCTAGGTATTGCCATCTTTGGTAGGCAATTCTTCAATGAGGCATCTACCTTCTTTAGAATTTTATTTCTTTCTATTAATTATCAAATTTTAAGGCAAAATATCGAAAAATTCATTAATAGCAAATGGTTCCTTAATGATGGCAAAAATATTGGGATGAACACTTATAGATTTAAGATCCGTAGTTTCCTTACTAGATGATTCACCCTTATTCTTAGGAACATAAATAAGCTTAGTATTTTCAGTAGATGGACTTGGAGTATTTTTTACGGAAGAAAAAGCGGTTCCCAAGTTGGCAATGATACCCTCAAGTTTATCGATTCTAGAGGAATCTAAATTCATTTTCTCATTAACTATGGGTTCCTTTTCTTTAATATTTTTCAAAGTCATTCCTACCTTAGATCCATATTGGGTAATTTGATTGTGGATCTTTTTGTCAAGATTTTCAATTGATTCAATGGTAGCAATAATTTCAAGCCTTTGCATAACATGCTCCAAAGTTAACATAGTTCCATTAACCAAAAGAGGTGGTGAGCCAAATAAATCTATTAAAGCATTATAAGAATCAAAAGTATGGCTACCCAAGAAATTCCTCCGGTAATGGTATCAAGGATATATCTATACCAAGGATTAGCACCTACGTGAAAATTACGAAGAAGAACTGAAGTAGATTGCTTCCTGGTAGATCTATTTTGAGCATTGCAAATTCTATACCAAGCATCTTTTAGATTTTCTCCCACCCTTTGCTTGAAATTTAGAACTTCATTCTCGAGACATAACAGAGAAGATATAAGACTAGTCATGACAACGAGCAAGCAAACTAACACACGAGCAAACAAACGGACGAGAAAAAGGCAACGGAAAAAAGAGGAGGAGATTGGGAAAGAGAGGGCGAATAAAACGGCAAGGGTGAAGTGGGGGAGAGGAAAACGAGAGGCAAATGGAAAATAATGTAATGCGAGAGATAGGGATTGTGATGGGTACTTGGTATGTTGACTTTTGCGTAGACTCCCCGGCAACGGCGCCAGAAATTCTTCTTGCTACCTCTTGAGGATTGCGTTGGATTTCCATGAAGAGGAGAGGATGATGCAGCAAAGTAGCGTAACTTTTTCCCTCAGTTTTTGAGAACCAAGGTATCAATCCAGTAGGAGGCCACGCACAAGTCCCTCGTACCTGCACAAAACGATAGCTACTCGCAACCAACGCGATTAGGGGTTGTCAATCCCTTCACGGTCACCTACGAGAGTGAGATCTGATAGAGATGATAGATAATATTTTTGGTATTTTTGGTATAGAGATGCAAAGTAAAAAGTAAAATGCAAAGTAAAAACAAAGCAAGTATTAAAGTGATGGAGATTGATATGATGAGAATAGACCCGGGGGCCATAGGTTTCACTAGTGGCTTCTCTCAAGAGCATAAGTATTCTACGGTGGGTGAACAAATTACTGTTGAGCAATTGATGTAACTGAGCATAGTTATGAGTATATCTAGGTATGATCATGTATATAGGCATCACGTCTGAGACAAGTAGACCGAAACGATTCTCCATCTACTACTATTACTCCACTCATCGACCGCTATCCAACATGCATCTAGAGTATTATGTTAAAAACAGAGTAACGCCTTAAGCAAGATGACATGATGTAGAGGAATAAATTCATGCAATAGGATAAATACTCCATCTTGTTATCCTCGATGGCAACAATACAATACGTGCCTTGCAACCCTTTTTGTCACTGGGTAAGGACACCGCAAGATTGAACCCAAAGCTATGCACTTATCCCATTGCAAGAACTACCAATCTAGTTGGCCAAACCAAACGGATAATTCGAAGAGACTTGCAAAGATAACTCAATCATACATAAAAGAATTCAGAGAAGATTCAAATATTATTCATAGATAAGCTGGATCATAAACCCACAATTCATCGGTCTAAACAAACACACCGCAAAAAGAAGGTTACATCGAATAGATCTCCACGAGAGAGGGGGAGAACATTGTATTGAGATCCAAAAAGAGAGAAGAAGACATCTAGCTACTAGCTATGGACCCGAAGGTCTGAAGTAAACTACTCACACTTCATCAGAGAGGCTATGGTGTTGATGTAGAAGCCCTCCGTGGTGGATGCCCCCGGGCGGAGCTCAAACAGCCCCACGATGGGATCTCGTGGATACAGGAAGTTGCGGCGGTGGAATTAGGTTTTTGGCTCCTGTTCTGATCGTTTGGGGGTACATAGGTATATATAGGAGGAAGGAGTACGTCGGTGGAGCGACAGGGGGGCCATGAGGCAGGGGGCGCGCCCTAGGGGAGGGGCGCCCCCACCCTCGTGACCGCCTCTTTCGTTCCTTGGAGTAGGGTCCAAGGCCCCTGGATCACGTTCGGTGAGAAAATCATGTTTCCGAAGGTTTCATTCCGTTTGATATTTTGTTTCTTCGAAACACTGAAATAGGCCAAAACAGCACAATTTCGGGCTGGGCCTCCGGTTAATAGGTTAGTCCCAAAAATAATATAAAAGTGGAAAATAAAGCCCAATATAGTCCAAAACAGTAGATAAAGTAGCATGGAGCAATCAAAAAATATAGATACGTTGGAGACGTATCAGTTGGCGTCGAGAACAAGTCAGGGGGGCCCACGGGAAGTCCACGAGGCACAGGGGCGCGCCCTCCACCCTTGTGGGGCCCACGGGCCTCCCCTCCGATAACTCTTCGTTCCAGTATTTTTTATATTTTCTAGAAAAAATCTTCGCTGATTTTCATCGCATTCCAAGAACTTTTATTTCTGCACAAAAACAACACCACGGTAGTTCTACTGAAAACAACGTCAGTCCGGGTTAGTTCTAATCAAATCATACCAAAATCATATAAAACTATTGTAAACAGGGCATGAATACTTCATAAATTATAGATACATTGGAGACGTATCAGCATCCCAAGCTTAATTCCTGCTCATCCTCGAGTAACTAAATGATAAAAGAAATAATTTATGAACTGTGAATGCTAGCAAGTGCATAAGTTTGATCAATGATAGTTCCAATCACTTTTTCTAACATCATTATATATCATAACAGTATCTCAACTCATAAAACTTCTCATGATCAAGTAACAAGCTATTCACATGTTAAAGTATAGATCATAAACTTTCTTGAAAACTAACAAACCGTGCTCTTAGTCATCAAACAATTCCAATTCATCTTATTTTTGGGAAGGGTCTATGTAAGAGCTTTGATTCAGCAAACTCCACATACTCAACTATCATTTAATCTTTCACAATTGCTAACACTCATGTGATATTTATGGGTTCAAAGTTATAATTGGACACGGAGAAAGATAGGGGCTTATAGTTTCTCCTCCCAACCTTTTACCTCAAGGGTAATGTCAACAATAATAATTTATGAAAACCTACATCCAAGTGGATATATATATCCGGATCGCTCCAACACAAAGTGCTTGCCAAAGTAAGAAGTGTAAAAAGGAAAGGTGATGATCACCATGACTCTTGTATAAGGGTAGAAGATAAAAGTAAAAGATAGGCCCTTCGCAGTGTAAAAAGGAAGCATAGGTTGTCATGCGCTTTTATGGTTGGATGTACAAAATATTAATGCAAAAGAACGTCACTTTATATTGCCGCTTGTGATAAAGACCTTTATTATGCAGTCCGTCGCTTTTATTTCTTCCCTATCACAAGTTCGTATAAAGCTTATTTTCTTCGTACTAATAGATCATACATATTTAGAGAGCAATTTTTATTGCATGCACCGATGACAACTTACTTGAAGGATCTTACTCAATCCATAGGTAGGTATGGTGGACTCTCATGGAAAAACTGGTTTAAGGGATGTTTGGAAGCACAAGTAGTATTTTTACTTGGTGCAAAGAATTTGGCTAGCAGGATAGGAAAAGGCAAGCTCAACATGTTGGATGATCCAAGACAATATAACATTCCGGATATAGGAAAACATAACCCATTAAGTTGTCTTCCTTGTCCAACATCAACCTTTTAGCATGTCATATTTTAATGAGTGCTCACAATTACAAAAGATGTCCAAGATAGTGTATTTATATGTGAAACCTCTCTTCCTTTAATATTCTTTCATGAATTGTTCAAGTGACCAATTCTGTGTTCGCTAACTTTCAATAAATTTACCACATATTCTTATTATGTGTGAAGTCATTACTCCCCATGGTATAAGCATATGAAACATATATAAATTCAGATTTGTGATATTCAATTGATTCAACCATTTAATCATAGGATATATGTGAAGCACATGAGTAAATGACAAACTACTCCAAAAAGATATAAGTGAAGAACACTGAGTAGTCAAATAATTAACTAGCCATGGGAGGATTCTTTTTCACTCAAGATTTCAGATCCAATGATTTTATTCAAACATCAAGTAAATTAAAAATACGCTCCAAGCAAAACACATATCATGTGACGAATAAAAATATAGCTCGGAGTAAGGTATACCGATAGTTCTGAAGACGTAAGAGGGGATGCCTTTCGGGGCATCCCCAAGCTTAGGCACATGAGTCTTCCTTGAATATTACCTTGGGGTGCCCTGGGCATCCCCAAGCTTAGGGTCTTTCCACTCCTTATTCTCCTAATATCGATATCTCACCCAAAACTTGAAAACTTCAATCACACAAACTTAACGGAACTTCGTGAGATGGGTTAGTATGATAATGAGTAAACCATTCACTTTGGTACTGTCAAAGTCAAGATTCATAATTGTTATCACACAATGCATACTGTACCATATCATTTCTACAATTTATATTGAGAAGTATAAGCCATAGAAACTAGAAAACAAGCGAACTATGCAATGAAAACAGAATCTGTCAGAAACAGAACAATCTGTAATGATCTGAACAGCAACCATACTTCTGCTACCCCAAAAATTATGAAATAACAAAAATTATGAAATAAATTGGTGGTCGTGAGGAATTTGTCTATTAATATTCTGAAAAAATAATCAACTCAAAAGCACTCTTCTGGTAAAAATGTCAGCTAATCTCTTTAGCGCAAAGTTTCTGTTTTTACAGCAATATCACATTAACTTTCACCCAAGTCTTCCCAAAGGTCTTACTTGGCACTTTATTGAAACAAAAGCTATAATACATGATTACTAATGTAGCTTAATCATGTGAACACACAAAAACAGTAAAGGTAAATATTGGTTTGTCTCCCAACAAGCGCTTTTCTTTAATGCCTTTTAGCTAGGCATGATGATTTCAATGATGCTCACATAAAAGATAAGAATTGAAACATAAAGAGAGCATAATGAAGAATATGACTAGAACATTTAAAACTAACCCACTTCATATGCCTAGGGATTTTGTGATCACACAATTTGTAGGAACAAGGATCAACTAGCATAGGGAGGCAAAACAAGTATAACTTCAAAACTTTCAGCACATAGAGAGGAAAGTTGATATTATTGCAACTCCTACAAGCATATATTCCTCCCTCATAATAATTTTCAGTAGCAGCATGAATGAATTCAACAATATAACCATCACATAAGGCATTCTTTTCATGACCTACAAGCATAGAAAATTTTCTACTCTCCACATAAGCAAAAATCTTCTCATCCGGAATAATGGGAGCAAACTCAACGGAATAACGGTCATGTGAGGCATAATCCAATTGAAAATTAAAATCATGATGACAAGTTTCATGGTTAACATTCTTCTTTATAGCATACATGTCATCACAATAATCATCATAGATAGCAGCTTTGTTCCCATAATCAATTGGAACCTCTTCCGAAATAGTGGAATCATTACTAAGTAAAGTTGACACTCTTCCAAATCCACTTTCATAAATATCACACTAAGATTCAACACCCTCCAAAATAGTGGGATCACTAATTCCTAAAGTTGACACTCTTCCAACCCCACTTTAGATTATAGTATTATTCATACTCCAAAAGATATAAGTGAAGTTCATGGAGAATTCTACAATTAATATAGACTAACCAATATCCAAGCTCAAAATATATAAGTGAAGCACACAAAGCATTCTATAAAACCATACTCAAAAGCTTTAAGTGATGCACAAAGAGCAATTCTACAAGATCATACATAAAAGATATAAGTGAAGCACATGAAGCATTCTATAAATCAATGAAGGGCTATCTCATACTAGCATGGTTCTTGAAGGAAAAACAAAAACACAAAGGACATAAATAATGTGAACAAAACAAAAACCGAGGTATACCGATAATTGTTGAAGAAGAAAGATGGGATGCCAACCGGGGCATCCCCAAGCTTAGATGCTTGAGTATCCTTGAAATATTTACTTTGGGTGCCTTGGGCATCCCCAAGCTTGAACTCTTGCCTCTCTTTATTCTTCTCATATTGATAGCTTCCCGATCTTCGAACACTTCATCCACACAAAAGTTTAACAAAAACTTTGTGAGATCCGTTAGTATAATAAAGCAAATCACTACCTTTAGGTACTGTTGCAAACTCATTCCAATTTCATATTAGAACTATATATACTGTATTCCAACTTCACCATGGTTCATACCCCCCGATACTACCCATAGATTCATCAAAATAAGCGAACAACACATAGAAAACAGAATCTGTCAAAAACAGGACAGTCTGTAGTAATCTGGAAGTTTAGTATACTTCTGTAACTCCAAAAATTCTAAAACAAATATGAAAATTTAAACAAATTATACAGAAGTAATGTTCAAAAAGTTTCAGACCCATTTGACTTTCCAGTAAAAAACGTAAATTCACGCGCTACAGCCAAAGTTTCTGTTTTTGTACTGCACAAAGTAAACAAGCAATCTAATCATCCTAAAACCAAAGCTTGGCACATTATTTTTATAATAAAATGGATATATACAAGGGGATTATCAAGCTATTCCCAAAGGTGGAAGTGATAAGTATGGAGTGTCGAACCCACAAGTATCTGAAGGTAAGATCAATATTCTCTCAAGTCCTATCTGCCACTGATATTACTCTATGTACACCGAACGTTTGCTTCCAACTAGAAACGAGAAATAAAACTACGTTGTGGGTATGAAGAGGATAACTTTGCATGGTATCGTAGAGCTAAAATATAAAAGTAGGTGTTTTTATCATAAAGTTAGAATATATTACTAAATATTATAAATAGAGAGTGTGGAATAATGATGGGTCGGTGTGTGGAATTATCCTAGACAATCGTTAACAAGACCGGTAGTCGTCATTGCAATTTCATATGAGGGAGAGGCATAAGCTAACATACTTTCTCTTCTTGGATCATATGCACTTATGATTGGAACTCTAGCAAGCATCCGCAACTAGTCAAGATCATTAAGGTAAAACCCAACCATAGCATTAACATATCAAGTCCCCTTTATCCCATACGCAACAACCCCCTTACTTGGGTTTATGCTTCTGTCACTCAAGCAACCCACATAAGCGAATCATGAACGTATCGCAACACCCTACCGCGGCAATACCTCATGCTTGCGCGACACGGAGGGCACAATACGACCGCACCAAAATAAAACATACAACTCATACCAATCTAGATCATCAATCAACCCAAAGACAAATGATATCTACTCAAAACATCATAGGATGGCAACACATCATTGGATCATAATATGTGGCATAAAGCACCATGTTCAAGTAGGGATTACAGCGGGGTGCGGGAGAGTGGACCGCGTAAAGGAGATGAGGATGGTGATGATAATGGTGATGTTGATGAAGACGATCACCGCAGCGATGATTCCCCTCCCGATGGCACTCCGGCGCCACCGAGAGAGAGGAGGAGAGGTTCTCCCCCTTGTGCTTCCTCCTCAATGGCCTCCCCCCTAGGTGGGGAGAGGTTCTTCCTCTGGATCTTGGCCTTCATGGCGATGGTGCCCCCTCCAGGATCCTCCTCCATGGCCTCCGGTGATGATGGCCCCCTCCGGCAGGGTGCCAGAGAGGGCCTAGATTGATTTCTCGTGGCTACAGAGGCTTGCGGCGGCGGAACTTCTGATCTTTTTCTGGAGGTTTGGGTATTTATAGGAGAGGTTAGCATTGAGAACAAGTCAGGGGGCCCCATGGGATGTCCACGAGGCACAGGGGCGCGCCCTTCACCCTCGTGGGGCCCATGGGCCTCCCCTCCGGTAACTCTTCGTTCGAGTATTTTTTATATTTTCCAGAAAAATTCTCCGTTGATTTTCATCGCATTCTGAGAACTTCTATTTCTTCACAAAAACAACATGACGGTAGTTCTATTGAAAACAGCGTCAGTCCGGCTAATCAAATCATACCAAAATCATATAAAACTATTGTGAACATGGCATGAATACTTCATAAATTATAGATACGTTGGAGACGTATCACTCCCCGGTGTCGGTTTCTGCTCCGTGACCCTCCTCTACTCCCTCCCGTCCTCTAGCTCGCCCCGTGACACCTCCATCCATCACCGGAGCAGGCCCGTGCGCCGTTGACGGCACCCGACCTCGAGAACGTTCGGCCTCGCTTATTTAAGGCCACCCCACCCACGTCTCTCTTCATCACTGGCCTCCTCATCCTCCTCTGATCCCGCCTAGTCACTCACCCGAGCTCGTGGAGCTCCCAAGCCCTCCAATGGCCGCCATGGCCACCGGTCCCCTCCGCCTTAAATTGGCATAATGCCGAGCCCCCTCCTCTTCTTTCCACCACCCAGAGCCTCCACCACCACCCTGGACCCTTCCCCGGTGGTCGCCGCCTCCTCTCCTTGGCCGGAGCGCCATGCCCAAGTCCAGTCGAGCCGCTGTCCATTGCAGCCGCAACCTCGCTCGACTCTGGCCTCCCCGGGATGCATGAGTGGTCCAGGCGGGTGCAGCTCGGCCCCTGGTCACGTCGGTATGTCGCAAGCAGCGGGTGGTGGCCTGCAACATCGGCAGCCGGGGTCCTCCCCTCCCCACGGCCAAGTGCAGGCATGGGAGGAGGAAGACAACCCTGCCAGGCGTGACCCACCTCCCCCTCAACCCCACTCATCATCTATCGTAGCCCCGGGCCCGCGCGGTTAAGTGGAGACGTATACGGGCAAATACGTCTTCCCCTAGGGGAAGCGTATTCTGTCTCTGTATTGAGGCATATTACGTTTTCTCTGTGGGGAAGCGTATTGCTGAAAATGCGCTTTCAATTCTGAGCCGCCGGCCGAAGTCTCTACTTTGTGAGCGTTCACCCGTTAGTACCAGAAAAGCACATAATCTGTTGATTTTTCTGCCTAATGAACGAATGGCCACAACTCTTCAACCGTAGCTCCAAATGAGGTGATTCCAAAGCCCACTTCTTCGTATCATCGAGCCCGTTCTGTTGGTAGAATTTTCACCATGTGTCAACATACTTAAAATGACCATTATGCCCTTGCCCTTATTCAGCCCCCTGCGAGAGAGAACGTTTTCCAGCGATTCTTTCCGCGAGTTCCTCGCACTTCTTCCCGATGAATCCCTCCACCCCAGGCAAGCCACACCCTCCATTTGCATGATTGCAATGCAGTGACACTAGCCACTAAAAATATTGTTTTAGCTACTCGTGATTTGTTCGTGGCATTTCTTAGAGTATTGTTTGATCTTGTTATTGCCATGATATTGTTTGGAGTTCTAGGTTTAATATTTTGCATCTTATGTGGATGACATGTTGCCTTTGGATTTTTAGTGGCTATTATGATAATTTTCATGATCTTATTATGCTTTGGAGTATTACTTTGGATATCACGTTGCCATTGGATTATTAGTGGCTAGTGTTATTTTCATCGTGATGCTAGTTGATGTTATGATTTTGGAGATGATGCTTGCATGTGGATCTTAGTTGGATAGCTTGTTCTTGCTATTGGAGTAGTAGTATTATCGTTCTTGGATTCATCATGACAGTAGTGCTATCCTCGGAGAATTTGGATATGATGATATTCCCCTTTGGATTATTTGTTGGTTATTGCTATAACTTGGATTATAGGTTGATAGATGATATCAGAGTATTAGTTATTGCAGAGATACTTTGGGGATAAATTCCGTCATTAAGTTGGGCAGGTGCCACCGAACCGGGCTTTTTCCAGTGCAACCACATTGCCTTTTATGGGAAAGGCCTAATTTGATCTATTGACATGTCTCTCGCCGGTTCCTCCAACGAGGGAAGGTTATGGGCGCGTGCTACCCTGATCAGGTAGGCGGACATAAGCCTTGTGTGCCCGTAGCTGGATAGGGCCGTTTTTTCCCCATTTGGGACCGTTTTGTTTTGCCACGACGGTGGTCGTTGATGCCTTTGGTAGGCACGAGGCCACCCAGGACTGAACCCAAAAGCGGTGTTGGTCAGAGTGGCTGGGAGAGTGTCATGGCAGTAGATCGGTTTTGTCGGAATGTCGTCGATCCACTCGAATGGAAGTCGAAGCCATGGGTTATGTGGTGTGGGTACAGTGCGCTACCGTTGCAGAGTGTGTGTGTTTAATCTATCAATAGTCGCGTCCTCGGTGATGGGCATAAGTTCGTACCAGGTCACACTGTTCGATCAACACTCACGTGACAAAATGACTTATATGTGATTTATATGTTGATGTTTTATGAGAAGTAACAGTTTGGCAGGATGTTCATGATGATGTTGAGATGATCTCGAGGATGATCATTCAGTTTGTGATGTGATCACGCAGTGATCACATGGAGGTATTGATCACGAGGTGATCGAGATGGTATATTACTTAGCCGGATAGCCAAGTGTGAGATGGTTCATTGAGATTAAGATGTTGGTTTATCAGTATTGTAGTAGTTTCATATCTGTCGGGACCCTGATCCTAAGTCACACCGACCTAGCATGTAACACAACATATCACTTGCGGCCTCACGCACGGTATTCCCACAGGTGCCACCTTACCTGGCCCGAGACCGTTTGCGCCTTTTGGCGCACGAATATGATAGTGTCGCTAACATCCATATGATAGAGAACCCGGGCCGACACGACTAGTCATGAATCTGAAGTGGCACTAACTTACAGGGACATGCATACATGACCCAGCAACGAACGTGTCAGTCATCAACGTATGAACCCAAGTTCTAGCAAGCTACAAGGACTTAAAGGAACAACGCATGACATTTCCTTGAAGGGACAGACACAAGAACGAAGAAGGACACATGACGACCAGTACCATGGCTCAGTCGAAGCACTAGGGGACATTTCCCCATAAGAGAGGCTACCAAGAATAAACAACTAGATTGTCGGATCCCACACATGCCAAGCATTTCAAAATCATAAACACAATATGCTCGATATGTGCAAATACAACATTGGCATCACAACAAAACTCTATGGAATATTTATTCAAAAGGTTGTGAAGAGTCATACATAGTACGAATTACAATCATGGGTCACATGACCCAACATACAGAGCATACAAGCAACGGAATCATAACATGTCTGAGTACAGACAACTACAAATGAAAAAGGCTGAGAAGCCTGACTATCTACAAGACCCTCCCAAGGGTACAAGATCATAGCTGGGGTAACAAGCTAAACGTCGAAGTCCATGCAGAACTACTAGTGAGACTGAAGTCTCTCTGCAAAAAGATAAATTAAGCAAACGTGAGTACAAAACTACCCAGCAAGACTTACATCAGAACTAGCTACATATGCATCGGTATCAATAAAGGGGGTGGTGGAGTTTAACTGCAGCAAGCCAGCTTTGACGGTGGCTACCCTGAACTATGACTACAAGTAACTCTTTTAAGGTGGCACACACGAGTCCACATATTCACCAATCAATACACCACTATGGATCCGCTTCCGTCTCCCTACGAGAACACCATCCATAGCACTCACGCTTATCTTAGCATTTTAGAGTATCCACTTTCACTTGTCTATGAACTGTATAGGCAACCCAGAAGTCCTTTACCACAGACGCGGCTATTCGAATAGATCATTTATAACCCTGTAGGGGTGTACTTCTTCACACATGTTTCCACCACTTAGCGTTTGCACACGACATGTGCTCGACAGACTTCAAGCAAAAGCCGACGTGGGTGTAGACCACGACCTGACTAATCACACAAGTCCCTAGTCCATGTTTATCGCCTATTCAGGTTCCATCCGCAGGGAGTCTGGCTAAGGTTTCCACTACGGTCCTGAACGATATGTGCAGGGTTCGCGAGGCACCAAACGGGCGTCCCGGTACACCGTGCCACGTGCCTACCGCATCATAGCCCACCCCTCGGGTCAGCGCCGCGCACAGCCTCCAGCATACTACAAACACCAGAAACTACTTGCAACTCCTGGACAGAGGACATGGGGGTTAATAAGTCGAGCGGGGTCATATTTCAGGGCGCGACATGCGGTAGTCGTTGTTCATGGATCACAAACACAGAACTCAGTTCCTGAGGACGGTTTCAATGAGACAACCCACCATGTACTCCTACATGGCCTCTCACCGCTACCTTTACCAGAAAAATTCACACACTTGGCTCTCAACAGTAAGACATTTTCACCACATTCCAATTCATCCCCGATGAATCAGGCCTGACTCAACTCTAAGCAGTAGCAGGCATGACAACAAGCATGAATGAGTAGGCACATCAGGGCTCAAACAACTCCTACTCATGCTAGTGGGTTTCATCTATTTACTGTGCCAACGACAGGTCATGCAGAGGAAAGGGGTTCAACTACCTAAGCATGTAACAGTTGAATCGTTGTTTTCCTAATGTAGTAAAAGAGAGCAGAAGCGAGAGAGTGGGATTGTATCGGAATGAACAAGGGGTTTTTGCTTGCCTAGCACTTCTGAATATGATATAGCTCTTCATCGATGTCATCAAACTCATCGTCGAAACAACGTCTACTGAGGGGGAACAACACCGGCAAACAGAGAAGGCACACAATCAATGCAACGCGACAATATGATGCATGATTATGACGGTAAAATGATGTGATTTGAGCTCATGTAGCTAGCAACAAGTTAAATGAAGTTGGTTTGAACCCAAGGTTCAAATTCAAACTCCATATGTGAAATTCAAATGCCATTTGTTTGATTTGTCCAATTTAGCAACTATAAGTTGTTCCAACATGCATGAAAATAGTAAAGATGGATAGATTGGATTTTTCTATCCATTTTTCATATATAAATCTTTTCATTTGGAGTTAAATATTAATTTCTATGATTTTTTGAAGTTTATAACAATTTTTGGAATTTTCTGAATAAGTTTAAATCCAGAAAATTCTTTACTGCATCACTGTGACGTCAGCAGGTCAACAGGGTCGGTCCAGGTCAAACCTGATGTGTGGGGTCCGCACGTCAGTGACTCAATTAGCTAACTAACTAATTAGGGGTTAGGTTAGTCACTAATCTAACTTTGACCAGGGGCTCGGCCCACATGTCAGCGACCCAGGGGGGTCAAATCCCTAGTCAGCAGGGTCAAACCACCGGCGTTTAGACGCCGGTGACGACCGAACGCGGCGAAGCGGAGCGGGTTTCCCGCTCCGGCGACCAATTGGGCGGTGGAGGCCATCTACATGAAGCTGGGGATGCGCCGCATCCAGTGGTGCCGGTTGGGCTCGGGGTGACCGGAAATGACGCCGGCGACGTCTTTGGCGGCTGCCGGAGCTCAGGCGAGCTTGGTGTCGTTGCTACGACGAGTGTGGCGGCGTGAAATTAACTCCTACATGCTCTACGCGGTGCGGTGAGCAAGGTGGACATGTCAACCGAGCCGTTGCGTTGCCGGAGACACGTCGGTGGCAAGCGCAGGTGGCGGTGGGTGCAGGTGAGCTCGATGCAGTCGCTACAGCGTGCAAGGAAGAGAACGAAGAGGGGGGGATATGGTCAGCAGCTCACAGCGGTCTCGAGGAGCGGGTCAGTGAGGCCGGGGAAGTGCCGGAGCGGTCGGGGCGGCGAAGCGGATCTCCGATGACGCAAGGTCGGAGATGGCTTGGTGGAGGCAGTGCAGGGCGAGCGAGCGCTCGGTGCTTAGTTGAGGTGAAGCAGCGGACGACGACAAAGCTTGTGGACATGGTGAGGCGACGAGTGGATGGCAGTGGCTACGAGCTTCACGACGGCGCTGCGCAGCTGCGTCGGCCATGGCGGGGAAGAGCGATGGAGAGGAGCATGGGGGAAAGTGAGGTGTTGGTGAGGTCGGGGCAGCCTCGAAGCGGTATCCAGGCGAGCAGACAAGCAGGGTGGTGGCGTGGCGAGCTCGGGCACGTGGGCGCGCACCTCCCTACCTGCCTGGCAAGAGCAAGCAGGTGACTGGCACTAGGCCAGCACAGTGCTGGTCCGGCCAGTGGGCTGCGCCAGGTAAGTTCTTTTTCCTTTTCTTTCTGTTTTCTAGTATTCTGTAATTGTTTTGGCTTTATTAAAAATACCAGGGCACTTTCAAAAATCATGAAACTGTTTGTCGGCACTATTTGGAATATTTCCAACAGTCCTCATTTCCTTTCACGATTATTTGTGCATTTAAAATTATTTATAGCATTTAAATTCCCAAATGCAAATAATTTAAAATTTAATTTAGTGACCCAAGGTGACCTAGAAAAATGTGAACCATTTTTGGCAGAGGTTCTATACCAAGACAAAAATGATGAACATTATTGAAGGGCATTTCAGGTTCATTGAAAAACATTTTAGTAAACCCTAGTTGGTTCAAGTGGTGCTGGGGTTTATGCCATCCCCATTTCAAATTTCTGAAAAATTTAAACATGATGCATCACTCTAATGCAAGCAATGACTAGGGTTGTGACAACTCACCCTCACTAAACAAGAATCTCTTCCCGAGATTCAAGACGTGAGGTAAGAAGATAGAAGGGACACAAAGTTAACACAATCCTCAGGATCTAGGTTGCACTTCATAAGAACATTGATTCGATCATCATCTTTGTCTCGACGTCTTGCTCTGAGAACTCCATCCAACATGACAATGAGAAGAAAGGGAAACTCTAGAAGAATCATTCTTCTTGAAGGTCGAGCAACTGACGATCAACTTACGGAATGAGACATAGGACACCTCTTAAGCTAAGACGTCCAGACACACATCAGGAAGGATGGAAGAACAAATGATGGAGGTTCATTGGTAAGCAAGAATTCCACGTCTAAGTAAAATGGTGCATGGTTTCAAAGTAGCAAGGAGATGAATTGTCATGATTCCATAATGGGGCACCCTAGAAGAGGTGACTCATAGAATATTCCTCTAAGTGGAAAAAAGAATTACTTTTGATTCAAAGATCATTGAAACTCTTTATACCAGCCTAAGGCAAGTCACAAACGATCGTTTGAAGGAGTTCGAAAGAATGACATACTTGGACCAGAATGGATGATGTGAACTACCTTGTTGAAGACAATGTAATGGGTGATTTTTGCTTATCATTGGAGATGGATGGAACCCATGGTAAGCCCACTTTTGAAGATGATCTTGGATAACAACTGCTGAGAAGGCAGCCTATGGGAAATTGGCACAATGGCGGTGCATGCTGGGGATAAAATGCAAATGTTGGGAATGTTCCAACCATCATATCTGCCTGAGATTCAGATCTGGTTAGTAACATGATACTTCATACTCAACATGTCTGCAAAGAAGAGTTGCAACACAAATCGACGAGATAACGTTGCGGATTCTCGGGAAATGGACTATGGTAGTGAGCTCCAAAACATGAGCTAGTTCTGCTACACACATGTGAACATGTTGTCCCAAACAAGCATGACCACATAGTAGTCTTACAACAAAACACTACCAAGTTCAGGTTGGGAACCATCATTGAAGATACGAAGTCATGTGCATGACGTAGGATTAGCACAACAGACTCCTTTTTCTTGAACAAATCAATCAGTGGCTTGGTGTGCTATGGATACATATAGAATGAAGGTTGCAAGTCTCCAAACCACGGAATACTTCGCACGTGTGCATGACTAAACGATCATCGTGCTAAGCTAACGGATGGGTCTTGTCAATCACATCATTCTCTAATGATGTGATCCCATTAATCAAATGACAACTCGTGTCTATGACCAGGAAACTTAACCATCTTTGATTAACGAGCTAGTCAAGTAGAGGCATACTAGTGACACTCTGTTTGTCTATGTATTCACACATGTACTAAGTTTTCGGTTAATATAATTCTAGCATGAATGACAAAAATTTATCATGCTATAAGGAAATATAAATACAACTTTATTATTGCCTCTAGGGCATATTTACTTCAAGGGGGACTTGCCGGTAGTCGAATGTCTTGCACGGTTGTAGGCGTACTCGGCGATGGGTAAGAACTCCTCCCACTTGTTAATGTTCTTCTTGATCAACATGCGTAGGAGAGTGGATAGCGTCCGGTACGTGACCTCCGTTTGGCCGTCAGTTTGTGGATGGTATGCCGAGAAAAATAGGAGCTTGATTCCGAGCTTGGCGCATAGTGTTTTCCAAAAGAGGCTTAGGAATTTGACGTCGCGGTCCGACACGATAGTCTTGCACTCCATGTAGACGCAAGATTCCCTACAAAAGAGATTGGCAACATGTGAGGCATCGTCTATCTCGTTGCATGGAATAAAATGTGCCATCTTAGAAAAACGGTCCCCAACAACAAACACGAAACCCTTTCCATTTTGAGTTCTAAGCAAACCAAGAAAAAAGTCCATACTAATATCTTCCCATGGATAAAACGAAATAGGAAGGGCCATGTAGAGAGCATGTGATTGAGCTGTAAACTAAGCTTTGCTACATGTAGAGCATCGGTTGGTGTAGCGGGAGACGTCGCGGAACATCTTGGGCAAAAAGTAGTTCTTGGAGAGCATAGCAAATGTCTTTTCGCGTCCAAAGTGACCCATGAGTCCTCCATGGTGAGCCTCTTGCAAAAGCAACAAACGAGGAGAAGATGATACATCTCCAACGTATCTATAATTTTTGATTGCTCCATACTATATTATCTACTGTTTTGGACCATATTGGGCTTTATTTTCCACTTTTATATTACCTTTGGGACTAACCTATTAACTTGAGGCCCAGCCCAGAATTGCTGTTTTTTGCCTATTTCAGTGTTTCGAAGAAACGGAATATCAAACGGAGTCCAAACAGAATGAAACCTTCGGGAACGTTCTTTTCTCAACAAATATGATCCAGGAGACTTGGACCCTCCGTCAAGAAAGGAGGGAGGCGGCCACGAGGGTGGAGGGCGTGCCCCCCTGTGGCACGCCCGCCTCATGGGCCCCCTTTGCTCCACCGACGCATACTCCTTCCTCCTATAGATACCTACGTACCCCAAACGATCACATACGGAGGCAAAACCTAATTCCACCGCCGCAACTTTCTGTATCCATGAGATCCCATCTTGGGGCCTGTTCCGAAGCTCCGCCGGAAGAGGAATCCACCACGGAGGGCTTCTACATCATCACCATAGCCTCTCCGATGAAGTGTGAGTAGTTTACCTCAGACCTTCGGGTCCATAGTTAGTAGCTAGATGGCTTCTTCTCTCTTTTTGGATCTCAATACAATGTTCTCCCCCTCTCTCGCTGGAGATCTATTTGATGTAATCTTGTTTTTGCGGTGTGTTTGTTGAGACTGATGAATTGTGTGTTTATGATCAAGATTATCTATGAACAATATTTGAATCTTCTCTGAATTCTTTTATGTATGATTGGTTATCTTTGCAAGTCTCTTCGAATTATCAGTTTGGTTTGGCCTACTAGATTGGTTTTTCTTGCAATGGGAGAAGTGCTTAGCTTTGGGTTCAATCTTGCGGTGTCCTTTCCCGGTGTGATGAGGGGCAGGAAGGCACGTATTGTATTGTTGCCATCGAGGATAACAAGATGGGGTTTTTATCATATTGCATGAATTTATCCCTCTACATCATGTCATCTTGCTTAAGGCGTTACTGTTTTGTTGAACTTAATACTCTAGATGCATGCTGGATAGCGGTCGATGAGTGGAGTAATAGTAGTAGATGCAGGTAGGAGTCGGTCTACTTGTGTCGGACGTGATGCCTATATACATGATCATACCTAGATATTGTCATAACTATGCTCAATTCTGTCAATTTCTCAACAGTAATTTGTTCACCCACCGTAGAATACTTATGCTCTTGAGAGAAGCCACTAATGAAATATATGGCCCCCGGGTCTATTCTCATCATATCAATCTTCCATCACTTTATTATTGCTTTGCTTTTTTACTTTGCCTTTTATTTTACTTTGCATATTTGTACCAAAAATACCAAAAATATTATCTATCATCTTTATCAGATCTCACTCTCGTAAGTGGCCGAGAAGGGATTGACAACCCCTAATCGCGTTGGTTGCGTTGAGCTATTTGTTTTGTGTATGTACGAGGGACTTGCGTGTAGCCTCCTACTGGATTGATACCTTGGTTCTCAAAAACTAAGGGAAATACTTACTCTACTCTGCTGCATCACCCTTTCCTCTTCAAGGAAATCCAACGCAGTGCTCAAGAGGTAGCAGAAGATTTCTGGCGCCGTTGTCATGAGTCTATGCAAAAGTCAACATACCAAGTACCCATCACAAACCCCTTATCCCCCGCATTACATTATTTGCCATTTGCCTCTCGTTTTCCTCTCCCCCACTTCACCCTTGCCGTTTTATTCGCCCTCTCTTTTCCGTTTGCCTCTTTTTCGTCCTGTTGTTTGCTCGTGTTACCATGTGCCTTCTTTTTGCTTGCATCTTCGCTTGCTAAAAGTTTATGGATCTTCATACACTTGCTAATCTCTTTAAGAGATCCAATTATGATGAACCTATTGCTAGTGAGTTTTGTGCACTAGATTATCTTTATGAGGTTTTGCTTGAAATCCGTGAATCTGAAAATTGTGATGAAGTGCTTTATGAAGCGATTCACGATAGCTCCTTGAATAGAAATCATGATTGCAATGATTTTACTATAAATTCTCTTGATGTCAATTGTGCTAATAATATGCAAAACCCTAAGCTTGGGGATGCTAGTTTTGCTATGTCCTCTACTTGTTGCAATGATCATGATTGGGGAGATTCTTCTTATGATCTTGAAAATTTATTTAAACCCCATGATGATTATGAGATTAATAATAATGTTTGCAATAATAGTGAAAGTGGGTTTGGAAGAGTGTCAACTTTAGATCCCACATATTTGGAGAATATTCAATCTTATGAAATTTTTGATAAAAGTGGGTTTGGAGAGGTCATGACTTTAGTTAATGTTAATCCCACTATTTCGGAAGAGTGTCAACTTTGCATGCATGTGGATTGTGTTGAAAATATTTTATATGATAGCTATATTGTTGAATTTTCTTATGATCCTACATGTAATTATTATGAGAGGGGAAAATATGGTTGTAGAAATTTTCATGTTACTAAATTACCTCTCGTCATGTTGAGATTGCTATCGTCTCTTTCTTCTTCCTTCCATATGCTAGTTTTTGCTTGCCTTGATAATTTGTTTTCTTATAAAATGCCTATGCACAGGAAACATGTCAGACTTAGATGTGTTTGTCACATGTTATTTGATGCTCTCTTTGTGCTTCAATTCTTGTCTCTCATGCGAGCATCATTAAAATTATTTATGCCTAGCTAGGGGCGTTAAACGATAGCGCTTGTTGGGAGGCAACCCAATTTTATTTTTTGTTTTTTACTTTTTGCTTCTGTTTAGGAATAAATCTTTGTTCTAGCCTCTGGTTAGATGTGTTTTTATGTTTTAATTAGTGTTTGTGCCAAGTTAAACCTATAGGATCTTCTTGGATGATAGTTATTTGATCTTGCTGTAATTTTCAGAAACTTTCTGTTCACGAAAACAATTGTTAAAAATCACCAGAACGCGATAAAATACTGATTCCAATTGCTGCAGATCAATGAACAAATTTCCTAGGTCTTACTATTCTGGCTGATTTTGTTGGATTTCCAGAAGTTTGCGTTAGTTACAGATTACTACAGACTGTTCTGTTTTTGACAGATTCTGTTTTTCGCGTGTTGTTTGCTTATTTCGATGAATCTATGGCTAGTAAAAGAGTTTATAAACCATACATAAGTTGGAATACAGTAGGTTTAACACAAATATAAATAAATAATGAGTTCATTACAGTACCTTGAAGTGGTCTTTTGTTTTCTTTCGCTAACGGAGCTCACGAGATTTCTGTTGAGTTTTGTGTTGTGAAGTTTTCAAGTTTTGGGTGAATTTTTTTGATGGATTATGGAACAAGGAGTGGCAAGAGCCTAAGCTTGGGGATGCCCATGGCACCCCAAAGATAATCCAAGGACACCAAAAAGTCAAAGCTTGGGGATGCCCCGGAAGGCATCCCCTCTTTCGTCTACTTCCATCGGTAACTTTACTTGGAGCTATATTTTTATTCACCACATGATATGTGTTTTGCTTGGAGCGTCTTGTATGATTTGAGTCTTTGTTTTTTAGTTTACCACAATCATCCTTGCTGCACAAACCTTTCGAGAGAGCCATACATGAATTGGAATTTGATAGAATACTCTATGTGCTTCACTTATATCTTTTGAGCTATATAGTTTTGCTATAGTGCTTCACTTATATCTTTTAGAGCACGGTGGTGGATTTGTTTTAAAGAAACAAGTGATATCTCATGGTTCACTTAGATTATTTTGAGAGTCTTAAATAGCATGGTAATTGCTTAATAATAATAATATGCTTGGCATTCAAGATTTGTAAAATTTTCTTTTGAGTGCGTTGAATACTAAGAAAAGTTTGATGCTTGATAATTGTTTTGAGATATGAAGATGGTGATATTAGAGTCATGCTAGTTGAGTAGTTGTGAATTTGAGAAATACTTGTGTTAAAGTTTGTGATTCATGTAGCATGCACGTATGGTGAACCGTTATGTGATGAAGTCGGAGCATGATTTATTTATTGATTGTCTTCCTTATGAGTGGCGGTCGGGGACGAGCGAAGGTCTTTTCCTACCAATCTATCCCCCTAGGAGCATGCACGTAATACTTTGCTTTGATAACTTCTAGATTTTTTCAATAAGTATATGAGTTCTTTATGACTAATGTTGAGTCCATGGATTATATGCACTTTTTCCTTCCACCATTGCTAGCCTCTAATACAGCGCACTTTTCGCCGGTATCATACACCCACCATATACCTTCCTCAAAACACCCACCATACCTACCTATCATGGCATTTCCATAGCCATTCCGAGATATATTGCCATGCAACTTTCCACCGTTCCGTTTATTATGACACGCTCCATCAGTGTCATTTGCTAGCATGATCTTGTAGTTGACATCGTATTTGTGGCAAAGCCACCGTTCATAATTCTTTCATACGTGTCACTCTTAATTCATTGCATATCCCGGTACACCGTTGGAGGCATTCACATAGAGTCATATTTTGTTCTAAGTATCGAGTTGTAATTGTTGAGTTGTAAGAAAAATAAAAGTGTGATGATCATCATTTTTAGAGCATTGTCCCAAGTGAGGAAAGGATGATGGAGACTATGATTCCCCCACAAGCCGGGATGAGACTCCGGACGAAAAAAAGAGGCCGTAAAAAAAGAGAAAAGGCCCAAATAAAAAAATAAGAGAAAAGGAGAGAAGGGGCAATGCTACTATCCTTTTTACCACACTTGTGCTTCAAAGTAGCACCATGATCTTCATGATAGAGAGTCTCTCATTTTTGTCACTTTCATATACTAGTGGGAATTTTTCATTATAGAACTTGGCTTGTATATTCCAATGATGGGCTTCCTCAAAATGACCTAGGTCTTCGTGAGCAAGCGAGTTGGATGCACACCCACTTAGTTTCTGTTGATCAGCTTTCATATACTTATAGCTCTAGTGCATCCGTTGCATGGCAATCCCTACTCACTCACATTGATATGTATTGATGGGCATCTCCATAGCCCGTTGATACGCCTAGTTGATGTGAGACTATCTTCCCCTCTTTTTGTCTTCTCCACAACCACCATTCTATTCCACATATAGTGCTATATCCATGGCTCACGCTCATGTATTGCGTGAAGATTGAAAAAGTTTTGAGAATGTCAAAAGTATGAAACAATCGCTTGGCTTGTCATCGGGGTTGTGCATGATTTAAATACTTTGTGTGGTAAAGATAGAGCATAGCCAGACTATATGATTTTGTAGGGATAACTTTCTTTGGCCATGTTATTTTGAGAAGACATAATTGCTTTGTTAGTATCCTTGAAGTATTATTATTTTTATGTCAATATGAACTTTTGTCTTGAATCTTTCGGAGCTGAATATTCATGCCACGATTAAGAAGAATTACATTGAAATTATGCCAAGTAGCACTCCGCATCAAAAAATTTCTTTTTTATCATTTACCTACTCGAGGACGAGTAGGAATTAAGCTTGGGGATGCCTGATACGTCTCCAACGTATCTATAATTTTTGATTGCTCTATGCTATATTATCTACTGTTTTGGACCATATTGGGCTTTATTTTCCACTTTTATATTACTTTTGGGACTAACCTATTAACCGGAGGACCAGCCCAGAATTGCTGTTTTTTGCCTATTTCAGTGTTCCGAAGAAACGGAATATCAAACGGAGTCCAAATGGAATGAAACCTTCGGGAACGTGATTTTATCAACAAATATGATCCAGGAGACTTGGACCCTCCGTCAAGAAAGGAGGGAGGCGGCCACGAGGGTGGAGGGCTCCCCCCTAGGGCGCGCCCCCCTCCCTCGTGGGCTCCCCTTTGCTCCACCGACGTACTCCTTCCTCCTATATATACCTACTTACCCCCAAACGATCAAATACGGAGCCAAAAACCTAATTCCACCGCCGCAACCTTCTGTATCCACGAGATCCCATCTTGGGGCCTGTTCCAGAGCTCACTTGAAGGGGAATCCACCATGGAGGGCTTCTACATCATCACCATAGCCTCTCCGATGAAGTGTGAGTAGTTTACCTCAGACCTTCGGGTCCATAGTTAGTAGCTAGATGGCTTATTCTCTCTTTTGGATCTCACTACAATGTTCTCCCCCTCTCTCGTGGAGATCTATTCGATGTAATCTTCTTTTTGCGGTGTGTTTGCTGAGACCGATGAATTGTGGGTTTATGATCAAGATTATCTATGAACAATATTTGAATCTTCTCTGAATTCTTTTATGTATGATTGGTTATATTTGCAAGTCTCTTCGAATTATCAGTTTGGTTTGGCTTACTAGATTGGTTTTTCTTGCAATGGGAGAAGTGCTTAGCTTTGGGTTCAATCTTGCGGTGTCCTTCCCCAGTGACAGTAGGGCAGCAAGGCACGTATTGTATTGTTGCCATCGAGGATAACAAGATGGTTTTTTTATCATATTCCATGAATTTATCCCATCTTGCTTAAGGCGTTACTCTGTTTTCTTGAACTTAATACTCTAGATGCATGTTGGATAGCGGTCGATGAGTGGAGTAATAGTAGTAGATGTAGGCAGGAGTCGGTCTACTTGTTCTCGGACGTGATACCTATATACATGATCATACCTAGATATTGTCATAATATGCTCAATTATGTCAATTGCTCAACAGTAATTTGTTCACCCACAAGTATAGGGGATATATCATAGTCCTTTCGATAAGTAAGAGTGTCGAACCCAACGAGGAGCAGAAGGAAATGATAAGCGGTTTTCAGCAAGGTATTCTCTGCAAGTACTGAAATAAGTGGTAACAGATAGTTTTGTGATCAGATAATTTGTAACGAGCAACAAGTAACAAAAGTAAATAAAGTGCAGCAAGGTGGCCCAATCCTTTTTCTAGCAAAGGACAAGCCTGGACAGACTCTTATATAAGGAAAAGCGCTCCCGAGGACACATGGGAATATGGTCAAGCTAGTTTTCATCACGTTCATATGATTCGCGTTCGGTACTTTGATAATTTGATATGTGGGTGGACCGGTGCTTGGGTGCTGTTCTTACTTGAACAAGCATCCCACTTATGATTAACCTCTATTGCAAGCATCCGCAACAACAACAAAAGTATTAAGGTAAACCTAACCATAGCATGAAACATATGGATCCAAATCAGCCCCTTACGAAGCAACGCATAAACTAGGGTTTAAGCTTCTGTCACTCTAGCAACCCATTATCTACTTATTACTTCTGAATGCCTTCCTCTAGGCCCAAATAATGGTGAAGTGTTATGTAGTCGAAGTTCACATAACACCACTAGAGTCTAGACAACATACATCTCATCAAAATATCGAACGAATAACAAATTCACATGACTACTAATAGCAAGACTTCTCCCATGTCCTCAGGAACAAACGTAACTACTCACAAAGCATATTCATGTTCATAATCAGAGGGGTAATAATATGCATAAAGGATCTGAACATATGATCTTCCACCAAATAAACCAACTAGCATCAACTACAAGGAGTAATCAACACTACTAGGAACCTACTAGTACCAATCCCGGACTTGGAGACAAGAATTGGATACAAGAGATGAACTAGGGTTTTGAGGGGAGATGGTGTTGGTGAAGATGTTTATGGAGATTGCCCTCTCCCGATGAGAGGCGTTGGTGATGACGATGGCGATGATTTCCCCTCCGGAGGAACTGTCCCCGGCAGAACAGCTTTGCCGGAGCCCTAGATTGGTTCCGCCAAGGTTCCGCCCGTGGCGGCGGAGTTTCGTCCCGAAAGGTTGCTTATGATTTTTTTCTCATCGAAAGACCCCATATATCATAAGATGGCCATCGGAGAGCCAACGGGGGGCCCACGAGATAGGGGGCGCGCCCTGGGGGGTAGGGCGCGCCCCCACCCTCGTGGACAGGTGGGCCCCCCTCTGGTGAACTTCTTCCGTTGGATATTTTTTATTATTTCCCAAAATGACTTTCGTGGAGTTTCAGGACTTTTGGAGTTGTGCAGAATAGGTCTCTAATATTTGCTCCTTTTCCAGCCCAGTATTCCAGCTGCCGGCATTCTCCCTCCTTATGTAAACCTTGTAAAATAAGAGAGAATAGGCATAAGTATTGTGACATAACGTGTAATAACAACCCATAATGCAATAAATATCTATATAAAAGCATTATGCAAAATGGACATATCAACTCCACCAAGCTTAGACCTCGCTTGTCCTCAAGCGAAAGCCGATAACGAAAAATATGTCCCCATGTTTAGAGGTAGAGGTGTAGATAAAAATAAAATACGGACATGAAGGCATCATGATTATTCTCATAACAGCAACATATATAGATATTGTCATATGATTCCTTATGTTCAAGTAATAATCCATTCACAAGGCAGAGTACGAATCATAAACTTTATTGAGAACCAACAAACTATATTCTCAGTCATTGAAGCAATTACAATTTATCATAACATCAGAAAGAGTCTATGTCAGAGCTCAAAAGCAAGTCCACATACTCAACTATCATTTAGTCTTTCATAATTGCTAACACTCACGCAATACTTGTGGTTACGGAGTTTCAATCGGACACATTGAAAGATAGGGGCTTATAGTTTCGCCTCCCAACCTTTTACCTCAAGGGTAATGTCAACAATAATAACTCATGCTCCCCTACATCCAATTAGATACTTCTATCAGGATCTTTCCAACATACTGTGCTTGCCAAAGGATAAAATGAAAAAGGAAAGGTGAAGACACCATGACTCTTGCATAAGGTAGAAGATAATAGTAAAAGATAGGCCCTTCCCAGAGGGAAGAAGAGGTTGCCATGCACTTTTATGGTTGGATGCATAAAATTGTAATGCGAAAGAACGTCACTTTATATTGCCACTTGTGATATGAACCTTTATTATGCAGTCCGTCGCTTTTTTTACTTCCACATCACAAGATCGTATAAAGTTTATTTCTCCCACACCAATCAATCATACATATTTAGAGAGGAATTTTTATTGCTTGCACCGATGACAACTTACTTGAAGGATCTTACTCAATCCATAGGTAGATATGGTGGACTCTCATGGCAAAACTGGTTTAAGGGTTTTGGAAGCAGAAGTAGTATCTCTACTTGGTGCTGAGAATTTGGCTAGCATGAGGGGGAAAGGCAAACTCAACATGTTGGATGATCCATGACAACATACTTTATATCAGATATAAGAAAACGTAACCCATTACGTTGTCTTCCTTGTCCAACGTCAACTCTTTAGCATGTCATATTTTAATGAGTGCTCCCAATCATAAAAGATGTCAACGATAATATATTCATATGTGAAACCTCTCTTTCCTTATTACTTCCTATTAATTGCAACGATGACCAAAGCTATGTCTGCCAATTCCCAACAACTTTTAATCATCATACTCTTTCTATGTGAAGTCATTACTCTCAACAAGATCAATATGAACTCTTTGTTTCTTTTTATTCTTTTTCTTCTTTTCTTTTATTCACTCAAGATCATGACAAAACAATCAAGCCCTTGACTCAACACTAATCTTTATTATATATATAGCTCACGGACTCGATTACATAGAGAGACCATAAAGCAAAACTCAAAACTAGATCATGCCATACTACTAGATCAAGATACTACTAATAGGATCGAACTAAGAAAAACGGTAAAGATAGGAGTGTGATGGTGATACGATACTGGGGCACCTCCCCCAAGCTTGGCAGTTGCCAAGGGGAGTGCCCATACTCATGTGATTATGTCTCCTTCTTTGTTGGTGGAGAGGATGGTGGTGATGTTGACTTAGTCAACGGCATAGACTTCTCCCTTAATTTGCGCTTGAGGAAAGAATTTTGGTCCCTCAAATCATCAATCTCCCACTCCAGGGTTAATATCTTTTTGCATAGGTCCTGCTTATTTTCCTGCAAGAGACGAAAAGGGATAAACTCGATCTTTGGTTTCTTTACCCTATCAGGGAGACTTGACTTTTTGAACTCCACGTCCATGTCCCCAGGTTGAGGTAATGGGGCTTCATCTTCGCCTGAGCTCGTCTCCTCCTTCCCCTTGGGTTCGTAGTCCTCTTCTTCCTCCTTGGTCCAACCATCGTGTTCCACATCTCCATAGACCTTAGGATTTGCTAGGTAATCATCCACATAGATTTCTCCTTCCGAATCCTGGGATGACATGTTGATCTAATCTGCAGTAGGATAGCTCGAAACAAGAACAGAGGATAATCGTGTGATGCAGGAGTCAAAACCTTCGGGAGAATATATAGTGATTTTTTACCGACCAGAATACGTATCGTGCAAGAAAACGGAGTCCGGAAGGCACACGAGGTGCCCACGAGGTAGGGGGCGCGCCCAGGGGGGTAGGGCGCGCCCTCCACCCTCGTGGAGCCCTCGTGTCCTTCCCGGACTGCTACTTATTTTTCTATTTTTCTAAATATTTCAAAACGGAGAAATATTGCCTTAAAAATTGTTTTGGAGTCGGTTTACTTACCGTACCACATACCTATTCCTTTTCGAAGTCTGAAACGTTCTGGAAAGTGTCTCTTATTTATTCCTCCGGGGTTACGGTTTCAATAATATTGGTTTCAACATTTATAGGATTACCTGAGATATAATGTTTAATTCTTTGACCGTTTACCACCTTTGGATTTGTGCCTTCGAAGTTGTTGATTTTTATGGCACCAGAACGATAGACCTCCTCGATAACGTAGGGGCCTTCCCATTTAGAGAGAAGTTTTCCTGCAAAAAATCTTAAACGAGAGTTGTATAGCAATACATAATCACCAACGTTAATCTCACGCTTTTGTATCCTTTTATCATGCCATCTTTTAACTTTCTCTTTAAACAGCTTGGCATTTTCATAAGCTTGGGTTCTCCATTCATCAAGTGAGCTAATATCAAATAACCTCTTCTCACCGGCAAGTTTGAAATCATAGTTGAGCTCTTTAATAGCCCAGTATGCCTTATGTTCTAGTTCGGGAGGTAAGTGACATGCTTTTCCATAAACCATTTTATACGAAAACATACCCATAGGATTTTTATATGCAGTTCTATAGGCCCATAGTGCATCATCAAGTTTCTTGCACCAATTCTTCTAGATCTATTAACAGTCTTTTGCAAAATTAATTTGAGCTCTCTATTACTCAATGCTACTTGACCACTAGACTGTGGGTGATAAGGAGATGCAATTCTATGATTAACATCATATTTAGCAAGCATTTTATAGAAAGCACCATGAATAAAGTGTGAACCACCATCAGTCATTAAATATCTAGGGACTCCAAACCTCGGAAAAATAACTTCCTTAAGCATTTTAATAGAAGTGTTATGATCAGCACTACTAGTTGGAATAGCTTCTACCAACTTAATAACGTAATCAACAGCAACTAAAATATGTGTATATCCATTAGAGGCAGGAAAAGGTCCCATATAATCAAAGCCCCAAACATCAAAAGGTTCAATAACAAGTGAATAATTCATAGGCATTTCTTGACGTCTACTAATATTACCTATTCTTTGACATTCATCACAAGATAAGACAAACTTACGGGCATCCTTGAAGAGAGTAGGCCAATAAAAACCGGTTTGCAATACCTTATGTGCAGTTCTGTCTCCGGTGGTGTCCTCCATAAGCTTCGGAGTGACACTTGCGTAGGATCTGTTCTGTTCATGCTCGGTACACAACGTCTAATAACACCATCTACTCCTTCTTTATAAAGATGTGGGTCATCCCAAAAGTAATGTCTCAAATCATAGAAAAACTTTTTCGTTTGCTGGTATGTGAAACTAGGTGGTATAAATTTAGCAACAATGTAATTAGCATAATCAACATACCAAGGAGTACTACGAGAAGTATTTATGACATTTAGTTGTTCATCAGGAAAGCTATCATCAATAGGTAGTGGGTCATCAAGAACATTTTCTAACCTGGACAAGTTATGCGCAGCAGGGTTCTCAGCTCCCTTTCTATCAACAATATGCAAATCAAATTCTTGTAGCAAGAGAACCCATCTAATAAGTCTAGGTTTAGCATCTTTCTTTTCCACTAGGTATTTAATAGCAGCATGATCAGTGTGAATAGTTACTTTAGAATCAACGATATAACGTCTGAACTTATCACAAGCAAATACAACTGCTAAGAATTCCTTTTCAGTAGTAGCATAATTTCTTTGAGCATTGTCTAGATTTTTACTAGCGTAATGAATAATATTTAATTTCTTATCAACTCTTTGCCCTAGAACAACACCTACAGCATAATCACTAGCATCACACATAATTTCAAAGGGTAAATTTCAATCAGGTGGCTGAACAATAGGTGCAGAGATCAATGCTTTCTTAAGTATTTCAAATGCTTCTACACAATCATCATCAAAGACAAATGGTATATTTTTTTTTAATAAATTAGTCAGAGGCTGAGAAATTTTGGAGAAGTCCTTAATGAACCTCCTATAAAATCCGGCATGACCAAGGAAACTTCTTATACCTTTGATGTCCTTGGGACATGGCATCTTTTCAATAGCATCAACCTTGGCTTTATCAACTTCAATACCTCTTTCAGAAACTTTATGCCCCAAGACAATACCTTCATTAACCATAAAGTGGCATTTTTCCCAATTCAAGACAAGATTAGTTTCTTCACATCTCTGCAAAACTCGATCAAGATTGCTCAAGAAATCATCAAAAGAGGATCCATAGACGGAAAAGTCGTCCATGAAAACCTCACAAATCTTTTCACAAAAGTCAAAGAATATAGCTATCATGCATCTTTGAAAGGTAGCAGGTGCATTACATAAACCAAAAGGCATACGTCTATAAGCAAAAGTACCAAAAGGGCATGTAAAAGTAGTCTTTGATTGATCTTTACACAGGTATTTGAGAGAATCCAGAATAACCATCTAGAAAGCAATAATGTGTATGTTTGCATAGTATTTCTAGCATTTGGTTAATAAAAGGTAAGGGGTAATGATCTTTCTTAGTAGCCTTATTTAATTTACGGAAATCAATTACCATCTTATAACCTGTAATAATTCTTTGCGGAATCAATTCATCTTTATCATTAGGAACAACGGTAATACCTCCCTTCTTAGGGACACAATGAACAGGACTTACCCACTGACTATCAGCAATGGGGTAAATTATACCTGCCTCCAGAAGCTTTAATATTTCTTCCTTACCACTTCTTTCATTTTAGGATTAAGCCTTCGTTGATGATCACGAACTGGTTTGGCATCTTCTTCCAAATTTATTTTATGTTGACATAAAGTGGGACAAATGCCCTTAAGATCATCAAGAGTATATCCAATAGCAAAGACGGTGCTTCTTGAGTTTTCAATAATCTTTCTTCTTCATGCTCTGAAAGGTTAGCACTAATAATAACAAGATATATCTTCTTTTCATCTAGATAAGCATATTTAAGATTATCGGGGCAATGGTTTAAGCTCAAACACGGGATCACCCTTGGGTGGGGGATCCTAAGGATTTCAACACGCATAAATTGTGTTTGAATAGGTTCTGTTTAAAGAATACTTCATCTATTTCCCTTCTTTCATTCATAAACATATCATTTTCATGGTCTAGCAAATATTGTTCTAAAGGATCACTAGGAGGTACGGCAATAGAAGCAAGACCAATAATTTCATCCTTACTAGGCAATTCCTCTTCACGGTGTTGTTTACCAAATTTAGAGAAATTAAACTCATGAATCATATCATCCAAGCCAATAGTAACAACATTCTTTTTGCAGTCTATCTTAGCATTAACAGTATTCTAGAAGGGTCTACCAAATATAATGGGACAAAAGCTATCTTGTGGGGAACCAAGAACAAGGAAATCAGTAGGATATTTAGTTTCCCCACACAAGACTTCAACATCTCTAACAATTCCCATTGTTGAAATTGTATCTCTATTGGCAATTTTAATTGTGACATCAATATCTTCTAATTCAGCAGGTGCAATTTCCTGCTTAATTTCTTCATATAAGGTAATAGGTATAACACTAGCACTAGCACCCATATCACATAAGCCATGATAACAATGATCTCCTATTTAAACAGAAATAACAGGCACGCCTACCACAGGTCTATGTTTATCTTTAGCACAAGGTTTGGCTATTCTAGCGGTTTCACCGCAGAATTGAATAACATGCCCATCAATATTATTAGACAAGAGATCTTTAACAATAGCAATATTAGGTTCAACTTTAACTTGCTCAGGAGGTGTATGAGTTCTAATATTACTTTTACGAACCACAGTTGAAGCTTTAGCATGATCCTTTATTCTAACACGGAAAGGTGGTTTCTCAACATAAGAAGTAGGAACAATAGGATCATTATAAGTGACAGTCTTTTCTTCAACTTTAATAGGTGCAGCTACTTTTACTTCTATGGGAGGATGATATTTAAACCACTTCTCCTTGGGGAGGTCAACATAAGTAGCAAAAGATTCGCGAGAAGAAGCTACTACCTCAGAGTCAAGTCCATATTTAGTGCTAAATTTACGGAAAACATCAGTATCCATAAAAGACTTAACACAATCAAACTTAGGTGTCATACCTGACTCCTTACCTTCGCCGAGATCCCAATCTTAAGAGTTGCGTTTAATTCTATCCAATAAATTCCATTTGAATTCAATAGTCTTCATCATAAAAGAGGCAGCACAAGAAGTATCGAGCATGGTGCGATTGTTATCAGAAAGCCGAGCGTAAAAACTTTGAAGAATTATTTCTCTTGAGAGCTCATGATTGGGGCATGAAAATAAAATTGATTTAAGCCTCCCCCAAGCTTGAGCGATGCTTTCTCCTTCGCGAGGCCAAAAATTATATATATAATTGCGATCACGATGAACAAGATGCATAGGATAATACTTTTGATGAAATTCCAACTTCATTCGTTTATAGTTCCATGATCCCGTATCATCACATAGCCTATACCATGTCAATGCATCTCCCTTCAAAGATAAAGGGAAGGCCTTCTTCTTGACAACATCATTGGGTATACCTGCAAGCTTAAATAATCCACAAACCTCATCCACATATATTAGGTGCTCATCAGGATGCTTGGTTCCATCACCTGCAAAAGGATTAGCTAGCAGTTTTTCTAACATACCCGAAGGAAATTCAAAGTAGACATTTTCATCTTCAGTAGGTTCAGTAGGTTGAGGAGCAATTCTTTGCTCTACTGGTCGGGTTGAAGATACCCCGAACAAGCCCCTCAGAGGATTACTTTCCATAGTAACAAGTGACAGTAAATTTCAGCACACTATATAAATTTTTCCCTACCAAATTCCACCTACCAAAGGCGCTTCACTCCCCGGCAACGGCGCCAGAAAGAGTCTTGATGACCCACAAGTATAGGGGATCTGTCGTAGTCCTTTCGATAAGTAAGAGTGTCGAACCCAACGAGGAGCAGAAGGAAATGATAAGAGGTTTAAAGCAAGGTATTCTCTGCAAGTACTGAAATAAGTGGTAACAGATAGTTTTGTGATAAGATAATTTGTAACGAGCAACAAGTAACAAAAGTAAATAAAGTGCAGCAAGGTGGCCCAATCCTTTTTGTAGCAAAGGACAACTTGGACAAACTCTTATATAAGGAAAAGCGCTCCCGAGGACACATGGGAATATCGTCAAGCTAGTTTTCATCACGTTCATATGATTCGCGTTCGGTACTTTGATAATTTGATATGTGGGTGGACGGTGCTTGGGTGTTGTTCTTACTTGAACAAGCATCCCACTTATGATTAACCTCTATTGCAAGCATCCTCAACTACAACAAAAGTATTAAGGTAAACCTAACCATAGCATGAAACATATGGATCCAAATCAGCCCCTTTAAGCAACGCATAAACTAGGGTTTAAGCTTACATCACTCTAGCAACCCATCATCTACTTATTACTTACCAATGCCTTCCTCTAGGCCCAAATAATGGTGAAGTGTTATGTAGTCGACGTTCACATAACACCACTAGAGGCTAGACAACATACATCTCATCAAAATATTGAATGAATAAAAAATTCACATGACTACTAATAGCAAGACTTCTCCCATGTCCTCAGGAACAAACGTAACTACTCACAAAGCATATTCATGTTCATAATCAGAGGGGTAATAATATGCATAAAGGATCTGAACATATGATCTTCCACCAAATAAACCAACTAGCATCAACTACAAGGAGTAATCAACACTACTAGGAACCTACTAGTACCAATCCCGGACTTGGAGACAAGAATTGGATACAAGAGATGAACTAGGGTTTGAGAGGTGATGGTGCTGGTGAAGATGTTGATGGAGATTGCCCTCTCCCAATGAGAGGAGCGTTGGTGATGACGATGGCGATGATTTCCCCGTCCATGAGGGAAGTTTCCCCAGCAGAACAGCTCTGTCGGAGCCCTAGATTGGTTCCGCCAAGGTTCCGCCTCGTGGCGGCGGAGTTTCGTCCCGAAAGGTTGCTTATGACTTTTTCCTCGATGAAAGACCTCATATAGCAGAAGATGGCCATCGGAGAGCCAACGGGGGGCCCACGAGGTAGGGGGAACGCCCTGGGGGTAGGGCGCGCCCCCACCCTCGTGGCCAGGTGGGTCCCCCTCTGGTGAACTTCTTCCACTGGATATTTTTTATTATTTCCCAAAATGACTTTCGTGGAGTTTCAGGACTTCTGGAGTTGTGCAGAATAGGTCTCTAATATTTGCTCCTTTTCCAGCCTGTAATTCCAGTAGGCATTCTCCATCCTTATGTAAACCTTGTAAAATAGGAGAGAATAGGCATAAGTATTATGACATAACGTGTAATAACAGCCCATAATGCAATAAATATCGATATAAAAGCATGATGCAAAATGGACGTATCAGAAGACTCGGGGATACATAGTTTGTTAGCTCTCATAAGATAATCATCCTTGATGTAATATCGTTCCCAAGATGTATGCATCAAACATTTGGTATATGGAATAGCAAAGGTAGGATCATGCACATACAAGTATTTTATGTGCTTAAAGCCAATACTATTCAATTCAAGTTTAGTGACAAGCATGCGTTTGCAGGAAATAGCATCCGCCACAACATTCTCTCTCCCTTTAATGTACTTGATGACATAAGGAAAAGACTCGATAAACTCACTCCATTTGGCATGTCGCTTATTCAGTTTAGTTTAACCCTTATGGTATTTAAGCGTTTCATGGTCCATATGGATGACAAATTCATGAGGGCAAAGATAATGTTCCG